>CM054060.1:116638661-117838661 GCA_028641055.1 Alopecurus myosuroides | reverse complement strand
CAAATATTGGTTGGGTTGGACCCGAACCGGAAATGGACTGGTTTTGTGAGTCGGACTCACGGAGGGAATGGGCCACAAGTGTTGTGCAGCCCACTACCATACGCTATATAAAGAGGGGTGCAGGTTGCCCAGCGGGCACGTTAGTCCACTCTCCCATGCGTTGGGAACCCTAGCCCCACTCAGTCCAGCCGTCGCACCGGACCTAGCAGTCCGCCGTCGGAGCTCCTCCTCGTACGTGTGGATACCGGCAGAGGTGTTGTACGTTCAGCACTTCGACGTTCGAGGGACTGGATCGGCCGGACCGGATCGTGAGACTGCACTGCCCCGACGCGCTGCATCGATAATCCGCACATGCGCGTCTAGTGGTAATACTCGTGGCCTTCTACCTCGGCTAGATCTTGGAAGCATCGCGTAGGAAAAGTTTTTGTTTATCTCTACGCGTTCCAACAGTGGTATCAGAGCGGTATCTTCTGGTATTAGGCCCGAGATCCGTACATATGTGATATGTAGTTAGCGTTAGATGTGATCTAATTGCTGTTTTGGTGGTCGGTCTATGAGATAGATCGGTTTTGTACAAGGTTGATTGGATCAATCGTACTCGGGGTTAATGGATGATCTGGTTTCCGTGATCATACTGTTAAGGTCGTGGAACAACTTACCCCTACCGGTCGGTTTCCGCCATCGGGGTATACCGTGACACATAAATCCAGTTGCGGTGATCGAAGATCAAAGAGTTTGATCGAATCGGAATCTATGCATAACTTGTCGTAGCGCCTTAGATGTCGTTGCGAGTTTCACAACGCCGATAGATATCGTATCTATGCATAACTTGTTTTTGCAGGAAGTTGTGAATGGTATGGCTTATGTGCATGTGATGTGTGTAATCCATACATGATCTGCGTATCATGTTTTTGTCAGCCGGCTGGAGCCTAGGTGCTGTAATTTTATTGTATACCGGCCTGCTTGTCGGATTCTCTATGTAAATTTTCATTTACTAGCTAGTGTAGCTTGTTGGAGAACCCGGAAGGCATGCAAGTCGATGTACAAGTCGGCTACATGGAGTAAGATGGCACGTGACAAGAGTTGGCACGAGTCGACTTACAAGCTTTGTGGAGATGGAGATCACCATGAAGAGAGCCATACCATTTCACATTATAATTGCTTTATATGTGTTATTGTTATGTCTCTATTTACCTCTATTTAGATAGTTGTTAGATTATTTAATCCCTCAAAGAAGGTCTAGTCGGTCGCCCCGCCAGTGCTGCACCATCACAAGTCGGACATTCTTGGTAGTGGGCTCATAAAATTGAGGTGCTACCAATTCTTTCCGGTTAGGTGGGTTTGAGTCGAACTCTTACAAGCAGAAGCACTTGGTAATCTAGACGAGTCCATCACAACGGTTGTGGGGCTCGGGGCGAGGTAGGTTGGGAGCCGGGGCATGTGATGTCACCCAACTAACAGGAGTCATATTGGATACGATTGGCAAGGTGTTGCCTACCTAGATCACTTGACGGCTAGCGGTGATGCTAAACCTCACTAGTCGGCTTGCTTATTTAGGACCTCGAATCACTTAGCAACCATCGGAGGGGTGTTGGTTCTAGTGGGAGCATAAGTATTAAAGCGTTTAATATGCCTGCTCTTTTATGAATACATGTCTTAAGTGTTTTTGCGTATTTTCTGTTGTAGATCAATGGCACCTAGCAACCTTCCTCAGTTGTACGCGTTTGCGTTGAGGTCAATCCTAGAGAAAGATAAGCTTAATGGAACTAATTTCACCAACTGGTATCGTAATCTGAGGATAGTCCTCAAGCATGACAAGAAAGAACATGTTCTAGAAACTCCACTTCCAGAAGAGCCAGATGACGATGCGACTGTCGCAGTCATGAATGCCTACCGTAAGACTAGAGATGAGTCTACGGAAATTAGCTGTCTTATGCTTGCACACATGGAACCGGACTTGCAGCAGCAGTTCGAGAATGTTGAGGCCTACGATATGATCGAAAGCCTCAAAAGTATGTTCCAGGCTCAGGCAAAGACCGAGAGGTATCAAGTCTCTCAAGCTTTGCTGGGCTGTAAGATGAAAGATGGCGATCCACTGAGTCCGCATGTAATCAAGATGATTGGTTACATTCAGTCTCTGGATCGGCTGGGCGTCCCAATTAACGAAGAGTTCGCTACTGATATAATTCTGAACTCTCTTCCTAGTGCATATGGTTCGTTCATCTCGAACTACCATATGCATGGTATGGATAAGAGTATCCCTGAATTACATGGGATGCTCAAAACGGCAGAGGCTGATATCAAGAAAGGCGCCAGTCAAGTGTTGATGGTACAGAATAAGGCTAAGTTCAAAAAGAGTTCTTGGACTAAGAAGAAGAAGGATAAGTCAGGAGGTAGCACCCATGGCCCTGTCCAGAGTGCTCCCTCAAAGACTAAACCTTCTCCTACAGCCGGAGCCAACTGCTTCTATTGAAAGCAAGATGGCCACTGGAAGAGAAACTGCACCAAGTATTTGGCTGACAGAGCCAAGAGTGGAGGTGTGACTTCCAACTCAGGTACGCTTGTGTGCAATGTTATAGACATTTATCTTGCTGATGCGCCTAATAGTTCTTGGGTATATGATACCGGATCAGTTATTCACATATGCAACTCGTTGCAGGGACTGGTAAGAACTAGGAGCGTGGCAAGAGGAGAGGTTGATATTCGGGTCGGCAACAAGGCGAGAGTCGCTGCGTTGGAAGTCGGCACGATGCAACTTCATTTACCTTCAGGATTTATTTTGGAACTAAATAATTGTTATTATGTTCCAGCGCTTAGTCGAAACATTATTTCCGCCTCATGTTTGATGATACAAGGTTATGAGTCGAATATTAAGAATAATGGTTGTTCTTTATATTTAAAAGATATGTTTCATGGCTTTGCACCCGTTCAGAACGGGTTATTTATTTTAAATCTTGATAGTGAATCGGTCTATAACATAAATGTTAAAAGGTTGAAACCAAATGATCTGAATATGACTTACTTTTGGCACTGTCGGCTTGGTCATATAAGTTGGAAGCGCATAAAGAAGCTCCATGATGATGGACTTCTAACTTCGTTTGACTTAGACTCATTCGAGACATGCGAATCATGCCTACTAGGCAACATGACCAAGACACCTTTTGCAAGGAGTTGTGAAAGGGCGTCCGACTTGTTGGAACTAATACATAGTGATGTATGTGGACCAATGAGCACGACAGCTAGAGGTGGTTATGAGTACTTCATTACCTTCACTAATGATTTAAGTAGGTATGGATATATCTATTTAATGAAACACAAGTCGGAAGCTTTTGAAAAGTTCAAGGAATTCCAGAGTGAGGTACAAAATCAACTCGGCAAGAAAATAAAGTTTCTACGGTCAGACCGTGGGGGCGAGTACATGAGCCATGAGTTTGATGACCATCTAAAGAGTTGTGGAATAGTTCCTCAACTCACTCCGCCGGGTACACCGCAGAGAAACGGTGTATCGGAACGGAGAAATCGGACCTTGTTGGACATGGTACGATCAATGATGAGTCGGACAGATCTACCTTTATCATTTTGGGGTTATTGTATAGAAACTGCAGCTTTCACACTAAACAGAGTACCATCAAAGTCAGTAGAGAAGACACCACATGAGATGTGGACGGGTAAAAAGCCAAGTTTGTCTTTTCTTAAGATTTGGGGTTGTGAGGTATTTGTCAAGCGACTTCAGTCGGACAAACTCACGCCCAAGTCCGATAAGTGTATTTTCGTGGGGTATCCGAGGGAAACCTTGGGGTACTACTTCTACAACCGGGAAGAGGGCAAAGTGTTTGTCGCTCGGAATGGTGTCTTCCTTGAGAAAGAGTTTCTCAGTCGGGAAGTCAGTGGGAGCACAGTGCAACTCGAAGAAATTCGAGAGGAACCGGCTAGGGGCGAGTCGGCGAACGCCTTGGAGGCTGAGCCGGTCGTGGTACCTACACCGGTAACAGCACCTGAACCACGGAGATCTGCCAGATTACAAAATGCTCGTGATGTTTTACTGTTAGACAGTAATGAGCCGGCAACTTATTCGGAAGCGATGGTGGGATCTGATTCCGAGTCATGGCTTGGAGCCATGAGATCTGAGTTAAAGTCCATGGATGAAAACCAAGTTTGGAATTTGGTTGATCTGTCTGACGGTGCAAGACCCGTCGAGTGCAAATGGGTCTTTAAGAAGAAAATTGATATGGATGGAAATATTTCCGTCTATAAAGCACGACTTGTCGCGAAGGGGTTCCGACAGGTTCAAGGAGTTGACTACGACGAGACCTTCTCGCCCGAAGCGATGCTTAAATCAATTCGGATCATGTTAGCCATAGCAGCCTATTTCGACTATGAGATATGGCAGATGGATGTCAAGACAGCTTTCCTTAATGGAAATTTAACTGAGGACGTGTATATGATACAGCCCGAAGGTTTTGTCGATCCAGCTAACGCTGACAAGGTATTCAAACTTCAAAAATCCATTTATGGGTTGAAGCAAGCATCTCGGAGTTGGAACATTCGCTTTGATGAGGTAGTCAAATCGTTTGGCTTCATCAAGAGCGTTCATGATTCTTGTTTATACAAGAAGTTTAGTGGGAGCAAAGTAAATTTTATAATCTTATATGTGGATGACATATTACTGATTGGAAATGATGTCATGATGTTGCAAGAAACCAAAGAGTCATTGGAAAGGAGTTTCTCAATGAAGTATTTGGGTGAGGCGACTTACATATTAGGAATCAGGATCTATAGAGATAGATCAAGGCGGCTCATTGGATTGAGTCATAGTACATATCTGGACAAAGTTTTGAAGAAATTCAAAATGGAAGAGTCCAAGAAGGGATTCTTACCGATGTCCCATGGTATAAAACTTAGCAAGACTCAGTGTCCTTCGACGACTGATGAGCGAAGTCGGATGAGTGTGATTCTATATGCTTCGGCAATCGGATCCATCATGTATGCCATGATTTGTACTAGGCCAGATGTTTCCTATGCTCTAAGTGTTACGAGCAGATACCAGGCTGACCCTGACGAAGCCCACTGGACAGCGGTTAAAAACATCTTTAAGTACTTGAGAAATACTAAGGAAATGTTCCTAGTTTATGGAGGTGATGAGGAATTCAGTGTAAAGGGTTACACGCATCCGAGTTATCTCACCGACTCAGATGATTCTCGTTCGCAATCTGGATACGTGTTCGTAATGAACGGAGGGGCTGTGAGCTGGAAGAGTTCCAAGCAAGATACGGTGTCTGCATCTACAACAGAGGCTGAGTATATTGCTGCCTCAGAGGCGGCAAAGGAAGCTGTTTGGATCAGGATCCTCCTGATGGATCTTGGTGTGGTTCAGGGCGCGTCCAATCCTTTGGACGTATATTGTGACAACAATGGTGCTATCGCACAAGCCAAGGAACCTAGACAACACCAGAAGAAGAAACATATACTCATGCGGTACCACCTCATTCGCCAGTTTGTCGAACAAGGTGATATCAAGTTATGCAAAGTACACACGGATGCAAACATTGCAGATCCGTTGACAAAGGCGCTACCACAGCCTAAGCATGAGGCGCACACGAGAGGTATGGGCATTAGATGCCTAGGCATATGATGCCAGGATGATTGACTCTAGTGCAAGTGGGAGACTGTTGGGAATATGCCCTAGAGGCAATCATGTATGATGTAATTACCACTGTATTCATAAAGTTATTAAGTTGTCCTTGTTTTGAACATCTGATATATGTCATTGAATATGTGATTCGATTGTGGAACTATATATTCATGTTGTTCATACTAGATTGTCCTTGGTCATTTAGGTTGTGCTGGACACACACCCTAGACTAATGTGAATGTTGGATGATGACACGGTTCCACTTGTCATGGGCATGGTGATGCCATTCCAACGTTCACGGACTTGGCTAAACACTAGTAGAGAAATGCCATTCTATGGAATGGCATCTGTGGCGCACCAAGATGGTGTGCGCCACAGAAATAAACTTTTGTGGCGCATGGCCAAGGGTGCGCCACAGAAATTTCTAATTCTGTGGCGCATGTCTTTCCAGTGCGCCATAGAAATCCAGTGGGGCCCACCCCAATCTTTGCTCTGGCTGTCAGTACACCTATTTTTATGGCGCAGGCTACTTGGTGCGCCACAGAATATGGTATTTCTGTGGCGCACGAGTGAGATGCGCCACAGAAAAACCATATTCTGTGGCGCATGTATGCTGGTGCGCCACAGAAGGTGGCTTTTCTGTGGCGCAGCTCGAAAGTGCGCCACAGAATGTTGTCCCGGTGCGCCACAGAAATTTGCGCACTGTGCACATAAAGGTGGCAGCCCCCTCTCTCCCCCCACTCACTTCATTGCAAGTGGATGTTGCTCACTCGCCCCCCCCTTCTCTCCACTCTATTTTTACACATTTAGTTCTCCTTTTTAGGTAGGTGAACCTATTTATTCGATGCATAATTGTTGGTGAAGTTTGTTGTTGTTGGGGGGGCCTAATTACCTTGCATCTATACTCCGGTCCCTCCCTCTCCCTCGCTCTTTTCGCGTGTCGGTATCGAATCTACTCGGTGAGTATAGTTGGAGGTGCATATGTCTTGTGTGGCCATCGATCGATGTGTATGGGTGTTTGTCATGCATGTGCAGGTGGACCGATCGATTGTCGCGTGTGCGGGCGCGGTGGTGCATGGATGTTTGCCGAAATGTTGATTCACTTCCATTTCGGCAAACTTTTGCACCCCATATGTCCTACTTATAGGAGAGGTCATGCCGAATTTTTCCGGCGACTATGCATGCACGTTGTGGTTCTAATTTTCTGCTCTCTATGTGTCTGTGCAGGCAACCATGGTACTAGAAATGAGCTCTGCTCGAATCGCTAGATACAAAAAAGACGCGAAGGCGGACATGATTCGGTGCAACAGGCGGCAGATAAGATGCCCGTGTCGATCATGCAAACTCGTGCGCTGGATTGACCCTGATTCCGGACAATTGGAGGAGCACCTTCTCAGACGCGGTTTCTTTGACGACCGCAACCACGTGGCACCGCCGCCGGCAGCAAAAGTTGTGCACGAAGAGGAGGGCGAGCGAGGATATGACGGCGAACAAGATCATCATGAAGAAGGATATGTCGGCGGAGAAGATCGACATGACGATGAAGGCGAGAACACGGAGACCCCGCTAATTTCGGCCTTGCGGGACTCTCATGTTCAGCATCTGCTGCTTAAGGAGACGAGCAACGACATAGCTGCAGCTAGGGAGAAAGCCAAACTGGCGCAAATGGAGATAGACGGGGTGACTCCGTTGTTTCCTGGGTGCCGCCCCGAGGATACGCGGTTGCATGTAACGCTTGCTGCTCTGAAGATGAAGACGCAAAACAAATGGACCGACTCGAGCTTCAACAAGAACTTGAAATTCTGGCACGATCGCCTTCCCGAGGGGAACACATTGCCAAGCAGTATCAACGAGGCTAAGAAAGTCGTGTGCCCTCTTGACCTACCTCACGAAAAATTTCACGCCTGCATCAATGATTGTGTAATTTATCGGGGGGAGTACAAGGACACAATCACATGTCCGAAGTGCGGCCACGGACGATACAAGTGTGGAACCAACAACAAGAAAATTCCTCGAAAAGTGGTATGGTACTTTCCTATCACTCCCCGTCTTCAACGGTACTACGTGGACCCTAAGGAAGCAAAGCTCATGCAATGGCACGCAAAAAGGGAGAAGCCGGAAGAAGATCCGGAGAAGGGCTATATGATGACACATCCTGCAGACGCTGCCCAGTGGGAAGCATTGGACATAGCTTTCCCGAGTTTTGGGGGCGACGCGAGGAACGTCAGGCTGGGTATGAGCACCGATGGACTCAATCCGTTCGGCAACCAGAGTAGCACACATAGCAGCTGGCCCGTGTTTGTATGGCCTTACAACCTACCCCCGTGGCTGTGCACCAAGCAAAAGTACATACACTTGAGTATTCTCATCCAGGGGCCAAAACAACCAGGTGTCGACATGCATTTGTATCTCGGGCTGCTGAAAGACGAGTTAGACACGTTGTGGAAGACGCCACCCGTTACGTGGGACGCGTACACTAGAGATTATTTCCATATGAGAGCCGCGTTGCTGACGACGGTCACAGACTATCCTGGTTACGCGTATGTATCTGCCCAGGTCGGCCACGGATTCTGCGGCTGCGTGAAGTGCATGGACGGGACCCCGCATCTCCAGCTACCAAGGGATCCTGGGTCTTCGAAAACCGTGTACCCAGGGGCTCGAAGGTGGCTTCGCCTGGATCACCCATGGAGAAAACGCGGTGAGTTGTTCAATGGTAAAGACGAGCCCGATGGAGCCCCGCGCACGAGGAGCGGCGAAGAAATCGACGAGCTTCTGAAAAATTGGGACGAGTGCCCTTCACCGGGAAAGAAACGACCCAAGCCAGAGCCGCTGCTGGGTGTATGGAAAGCGAGGTCTGTTTTCCACGACTTGGAGTACTGGCCGGTCCTCCACGCGCCTCATAGCCTTGATGTGATGCACATTACGAAGAACGTTACGGAGAGTCTGCTTGGCACTATTTGCAATTCGGAGAAGTCCAAGGATGGGCCGAAAGCAAGATTCGATCTAAAACATTTTGGCATTAGGAAAAATCTACAGGTCCCCGATGATGATGACGATGAGGATAAGACGGAAGGTCCTCCCCGCAAAAAGGCTAAGAAGAACACCGTGGTGCTTCCCGCTGCCTGCTTCACATTGAGTCCGCCGGAGCTTGAGCAGTTTTTCAGGTGCCTCGTAGAAGTCAAAGTTCCTCACGGATACTCAGGGAGTATAAGCAGATATCTGGACTTAGCGAAGAAGAGGTTCACCGGGATGAAGTCTCACGATTGTCATGTGCTCATGACGCAGATACTTCCTGTTGCGATCCGAGGGATAATGGACGAGCATGTCCGTGATACGTTGTTTGGCCTTTGCAACTTTTTCGACGTTATCACCCGGAAATCGATCGGCGTGAGGCAGCTCAAGATGCTACAGGATGAGATCGTGGTGATACTATGCGAGCTCGAGATTTACTTCCCGCCGGCATTCTGTGATATATGTGTACATCTCCTTCTCCATGTCGTTGATGACATCAGGCATCTCGGCCCGACGTTTCTGCACTACATGATGCCGATGGAAAGGCAGAATGGTGTCCTGAAAGGATACGTTCGCAATAGGGCCCGTCCAGACGCAAGCATGGCCAAAGGATTTCTAACCAACGAGTGCATCTTTTTCTGCGACAATTACCTAAGCACCGAAGACGATCAGGATGTCGGTTTGTCCACCAGGACGCACCGTGGCAGACTCAACGGAGTCGGTCACCGCGAGGGCTGCCGCGACGTCCATGTCGGCATTCAAAAACGACGCGACGACTTTGATAGGGCTCACCGGGTCGCGCTACAACACTTAAAGTTGATCGAGCCTTTCGTGGAAGAGCACAAAAGCTTAATCAATCAGAATTATATTGAAATGGGCGGGCCGAGGAAGATGGGAGACGTAACCAAAGAGCACAACTCCGGCTTCACGCGTTGGTTCAAGCAAAGTCAACTGACTGAAGCACAGAGAAAAATGCCTTCTACGGAAGATGAAAAACTCATATACATCTTATCACAGGGCCCCGGGCAGAACGTAAGGACCTATCAGGGGTACGACATCTCCGGTTACAGATTCTCCACCGAGGACAAGGACATGAGTAGCGAAAATCAAAACTCAGGAGTAACTATGCTATCATATGGCGATGCCGAGACTAATGTGGAAGAAAGATACTTTGGAAAGATCGAGGAGATATGGGAGCTCAACTACTGCGGAGAGACGGTGGTGCCAATGTTCCGTGTGAGATGGGCCAAGAATGTCAAGAAAGAAGGACGGTATTTCACCACAATGGTTATACCCGATGCCAAATCGAAGAACGCATCCGCGAAAAATGAGCCATGGGTACTCGCTAGCCAAGTTGACCAATGCTTCTTCATCACCGACCCGTCAAGGCCTAGCCGTGTTGTCGTGAGGAGGGGCAAGAGGAGCATCATCGGAATGGAAGGAGACGCCAACGAGGAAGACTTCAACAAGAACGGTGATCCGAAGATCGAGGAGGAGTTCGACAAGCACTTCGACATGCCTACTACTGGTAAAGTAAGAAGGAAGACATCCCTACCTACACACGGTTGTCCGTTCACGCGAAGAAATCTCAAGGTGGCCGGTATAAAGTATCCAGTCGCCAACAAAAAGGGAAAGAGACGCTAATTAAGCTAGATCGGAACCAACCGAGACAAATTAAGAAGAATTTTTGTGTGTATATACATGCATGTGTATGTGTGTATATGTGAGACAAGCACTTCTTTCTATATATATATATGTGCATGTGTATGTGAGACAAGCACTTATTTATATATGTGCATCTATGTATGTGATTTTTTTTATATATGTGCATGTATGTATGTGTATGTGATTCTTTTTTTCTTTGTAATTAAATAAAATATTAAAAAAATGTGGGGCAACCAGGATTCGAACCCATGCCATTAGGCCTAACTACCTCACAGCTAAACCAACTGGGCTAGCAATAGATAACTGTCACATACAGCGTTTCGTTTTTTTTATTTATCTACCGAGCCAATTCTGTGGCGCACCACTGAAATCATGCGCCATAGAAATCTATTCGACTCAATGACATGTGGCCCCGCACATCGTGGCCACAGAATAGGCCCAGGAAATTCTGTGGCGCACCCCTTAGATGATGCGCCATAGAATTCTTACAATTCTGTGGCGCACGGGGTCGTGGTGCGCCACAGAATCAACCTCTCAGCCAATGACATGTGGCCCCATCACCATCTTCCACACTTAGGCGAATTTCACGTAGATCGAATCACTCGCACGCTCATCCCCACCATCTCTCCCAGCCCTCCCCGTCTCCCCGATCGAGATCCACCGAGCACGCCGCCGTCGCCTTGCTCGAGCACACGCGCCGTCGAGGAGGAGCAGTTCGAGGGCGCCGTCCAGGAGGGGCAGTTCGAGCACACGCGCCGTCGAGGAGGAGCAGTTCGAGGGTGCCGTCCAGGTGGGGCAGTTCGAGCAAGCCGTCGTCGCCCTACCGAGCACGCCGCCGTCGCGCCCACGCCGTCGTTGTTCAGGTCCGCCCCGTCCCCCCCTCTTCCTTGTGCTCGATCCTCCTCGTCCCTAGCCCGCGCTCGTCCCCTGGTTATTCTTGGTCCTGGAATCACTATCTAACTGAAACATTTTGCTAAGTCTTGGAATCACTATCCCACCATAGTTCTTGGTCCTGGAATCACTATCCCACCATAGTTCTTGGTCCTGGAATCACTATCCCACCCTAGCCCGCGCTCGTCCCCCAGTTTGAGTTTAACTGAAACATTTTGCTAAGTCTAAAAATTAGCTGTTGTTCTACGAATGGTTAGTGGTACTCATAGCAGTAAACTTCAGTAGTGTATCATCAGGTTACAACTGATAACTAGTACTCCAGGAATTCTTCTAACCTGAGCTTATACAATTCTTTTGAAAACCAAATACTTCAATTTCAGTCCTAATTCTCCGCGATCAGTTTCGGATATTGTTGTATCAAGTTGCAGCAAGAGTACTCCAGGAATTTGAACTTGCACTAGAAGTAAGCTGTACCAGTTCGAGCAGTTTGTTGCTGTTGGTAACATTGGAGGGTCAGATCACTTGTTTGCTGCTGTTGGTAATGCGCATGACAGAATTTTAGGGATTGGGGATGGTTTTTGTGCAGGTACACATTGAGAGTTGCCAATGTTTCGCCGGAACGTCGATTTATTTCCGTTCCGGCGAATTTCTGGCACTCCGGCATGGCCTTTTTTAGCAAAGGTCATGCCGAATTTTTTCGTCAAATTTTTTATCATAGAAATGTAAATTAAGTGGTCAACTCAGTATACTTTCACTTGCACTTTTTGTTTCCATTCAAATCAAATATAGCCATTTTTTGTTTCCAAAAGCTAGATGAATCTGATGCCTTTCTATGCATTGGTTTGTCATAAACTATCAAAACTTATTATAGGCATAATATATTCTATTGCATATATAAAGTCTGGAACTTTTCATTACCATAGCCTATTCAAAGAAACAACAGTCAAGAAAATAAATATTAACGGCTGCATACATGGCTTAGACGGGAAACGATAAGCTACTGCACGTGTAGAACTACAGTTATCCATGGATATTCATGATTATACCACATACAGTGTTCTGTGCTTAAGAAAACTGCTCATGGAGAAAAAGAATCTGCACTACTAACGACTTCGACCTCAGTTGAGAGAGTTACAAAACTTAGTTTAACTACCTTCTGTCACAAGTACTATGCAGACTACAGCAGCAGCAAGAAAGCATCATGGTTAAACTTAAGTAACTACTAACTCAATGCAACAGAGAGTAAATCAAGTGCACAATGAAGACTTTTCAGGAAGATGGGATTCATAATTCTATCCCATATCAAAAGCCAACTTCAGTTTTGTGAACGTGTGGGTTATTTGGTAAAGACTGCACTGGGCTAATTAGTTTAGCCACTCCTGAGGTAACCATAGGTAGAACCAGGCATCATAAAATAAAATCCCATATGATATTGCCAAGTTACTGATATTCATAGTATTGACTTTAACTCCATATATACTAGTTACTCATCAACCAGATCCGTACTCTAATTTGGCACCGTTGCACTTGCAAATTTATTGCCTCACTCTCACACCATTACATATAGTGACACCATCAAAATTACCGTCCAGCAGCACAACTCACATTTTGGTCATATAAGATGATGTATGTGCTATTGCAGGTTCTCTCGTGCATTTTGTGACAAGCCAAGACATTATGTTGATTAAAACTGAAATACAAAATGTCAAAACTTATCAAAAGGGAACACGTTCTTCTCTCTTTTGCGGTTGCAAATGAGTTCATGTTGGACTGTCAGATAAAAATGTGTGCAGTCGCACAAAACATGGCCTCTCCCAGAGTTATATGGCTACTTTCTACCCTGTTTCAGCTTAACGCTTGGGTATGCCAATATAAGAGGTGAAATGTTGTGTGGAACAGGCATTCCCGCAGCCACCACAAAGTGCAGGGCCCAGCCAAAATATCACCAGGAGATTATTCCTCAGATTTGGCATTATTTTTTGTTTTCAAGTTTTGTTAGTTTAGATTCAATTTGGGCCATTTCTTTACTAGTCACCAGATGTGGTTTAAAGCTAGTCAATCTTCATGAAACCAGGCATCAAACAAATAAACAGAAAAGCTGTGGTTCACCACCAGATCACCCCACCACCAATCACAGGTGCACAGCCTTTAGGAGCTACAGGTATCCAGATAACAACTCAATGAAATAATTTCTCTGTTGTAAGAAGAGCAAGTCAAAACTAGTACACAGCACTGCACACTCATAATATGCCTAGGGTTGCAAGGATATTAGTGCATCACTGCCAAAGAAGTTAAAAGTGCAACCTGGCTTGAGGAGCTGCATAAACAGGAATTTTTATGTTTGATATGTCCAAATGGAAAAGAAGTCCATATTTTTGGGGGGTTTAAAAGACAATGGTGATGTTGAAGACACTCTGATCTACAGATAAATATGTAACATATCACAACATACATTGTCTCCTGGCAAAATTGTGGGAGAGAGACTTTAGAAACACATCCAACAATAAGTTGTTCAGTTTACATTAAGCAAAGAAAAAAAGTTCCTCAAACAACTATATAAAGGACAAATATATTACTAATGGAAGCCCTAAGAATTCTTGTTTAATACCAACGGTTTTTGTTACTGCTTGGAGAAAAGATAAATACATTTCGGAACTAAGATGAGAGAGCTCCTATATAGCACATAGGACTTGTTGTGTTTGCAGGGGGGCAGGTCTGGAGGTGTACAAAGTAAAACTATGCCTACACTTTCTCTTAATACGGTAGATTTATTCTGAACCAAATCCGTGCAACGTCAATCTAGCTTTGTATGTGTTACAATCACTTTACAGAGCATTATTACATTACAAGACTGCAAGATAAACTTAACCATGACAATTCGAACCATATTCTGGCTTTTAAAGTGCCAAATACTTAGATCACAATGACAGGGTAATCATTGTAAATTGAAACCAGTGCGACATAATTTCATACTTGCGAATCATGTGTAGATATGAATGTGGCAGCAAAAATTCATATAAAATATGATAGGCAGTTTCACAGAGCAATAGTTCAATTTGACTTAAAACATAAAGTTGGCGTTCTCAGCAATGTCAAGGGCCAGATATATGGAGACTAATGCAGCAAACATAAGACACAGCTTAGAGAAAGACACGTTATCAGTGAGATATCAAGTTACAAGTGATTCAAAGGTAATCACAAAACCTTCATGATACAAACCAAATAGTATGTTATAAGCACAATCACCATGATAGTTCACATCGCTGAAGCAGATATATACATATACAGAGCAAATAACGAAATCACAGCTTATCTTTATTCCCACATTGACAGGAACAGAGAGGAACCAACTCACAGTGCATCCTCACCCATGCGAACTTCCATCAATACTCGCCCATGTGCATCCTCACACATTTTGTGTGTGTATTATCCAAGCACGTCTATATTGAATAATTTGAAATCCAACTCAAAAACCCAAATTTGAATGTTATTACAGAAACATGTCTGGCTCTTCCAAGCACGTGTCCGTGCCCGAAGCCGGTGCCGAGGAAGAGGGCTGGGAGGCCCACGCTGCAACCAGAAGTGAGGAAGAGGACGTTGATTGGGGGTACTTGGAGGAAGAGGACCAGGATAAGAGCACCGATGGTGGTGGCACTGACCGCACGGCGGCTGGTGGTAGCGGCGACGCCGCCCCGACGACCGATAAGAAGAATAAGAAGCCCCGGGCCCCAAGGAAGGATCGTAAGCCGCAAGTGCTCGCGAACGTCACCGATACAATCACCAAGGTCTCGCCGAGTGGCCTACCATTGGCGCCTCGATCTGTTACCTCAGGGTACGGCATGCAGCTAGGGTGCATCGTGCGGGAAAGCATGTCGATCAACACGTTTGACCTTAGAAGCGACGACAACAAGGCTTTGGTCGAAATCCTTCTGAAGAAGCTTCACCAGCGATACACGTTCCCGGAGCCGTTCAACAAACGGGTGGACTCTTTAGCCATCACGAAGATGAGCACCGCGTTGAGCAGCTGGAAATCCCGGGTGAAGAAGAAGATTGAAAAAGGTAAAAGCTGGGAGGAGATCAGTCGAAAAGACCCGACGCTTCTGAAAGAAGATTTCGAGAGATTTAAGCAGTACTTGAACACCGAGGAGTGTAAAAAATGGACAAAATGGGGGCAGGATATGCGGGACCAAAACATAGGGCACCAACATCTCGGAAGCGGTGGTTACCAAGGAAAATAGGCTACTTGGGAGAAGGAGGACCGCGAGATGGAACGTCTCGGAAGAGATAACCCCTGGCACAAAATCACGGACTTACAAGTTAGGAACTTTGTCCGATCCCGGTACTTCTTAGACTGGAAGACGGGGGAATTCAAGACGAACGACGAGGACGTGAAGCAATTTGAGATACATTTGGTAAGGACACATATATCTCAAGTACATGTATGTTGCATTGATCTAATAATTAGATAATGGGCTCACCTTAATTTCCTTTTGTCCGAAGGAGAGGGAGTTGCAGAAATCTGACTCGTCCGAAGGGTCGACGAGTCGGTGGGACACGCCTTTCAACAGAGCGACGAACGCATACAAGAAAAGGCCGTTGGATGCCCCGCCGACGTCAGCTGGCCGTATCTCCGGCTTTGGGCTAAACATGAAGGTAGCCGAGTACTACTCATCAGATGCCAAGTCAGAAAAGAAGAGGAAGACGAAATCGACTAAGGATGATCCTGAGGTCGCGGAGCTGAAGAAGCAGATGGCGGCTCTAGAGAAGAAACTTGAGAGCAGAGAGGTGGACCCCGACAGGCTCAACCGATTAGTGGATGAGAGGCTCAAGGAAGTCATCCCCGCTGGGCTGATGGAGGGGCTAGCTTCCTGGAATGCGGGGGGTCAAATTGGACCGATCCATCTGCCCAGCTTCATCGGCAGCAACTCAAGCATGAACCAGCAAGTGCCGCCGCAACAGCTGACCCCCCAGACGCCGGCGCCACTCCTTCTGGTCACATCGCCGCCCCCTTCGGCAGCAATGCCGAAGAATGATGGGCCGGCCGCCGGCACCGTCGCCCTTGTCTCGACACCCGCCGAGCTAGACGCCATCACCAAGGTAACTAATTAGTTAATCGTGATCTAACTACGCATTCTCAAGATGACTGTCATCTCATGATGCCTGGTATGTTGCACAACAGGACGAACCTTGCGTACTACTGCATCGTGTGGTGCCGGGCGGAGAGTTGGTGGATGTTGCTACCGGCACTATTATACAACCCATGCAACGCACTATGCACCACTCTCGAATGGACGAGAACGTGATGAAGGTGAAGTTGGCCAATGTAGTGCCGGAGTATCGCGACGTCCTCCCCCCCTTTCGACCTCCAGGCTGCGACGAGGAGGACAACTTGGTACTTGGAGAGTGCACGACTTGGGTGATGAAATGGCCGAAGAGCCAGATTCGTCTTGGGGGGGGTCTTGTGATCAAGCGCAACACCGGCGCCACATCCCCTATGGCCCCGGAGAATAAGATCGTACGGCCCACGAAGCAAAGAGCCCTCCAGACTGCACCCAAGGCCGCCGCCCCTCAGAAGGAAACAGTACTCGTCGCCACCACCACCCAGAAGGAACCGGCGGTTGTTGCCACCACCACCCAGAGGGAACCGGCGGTTGTTGCCACCACAACAAGGCACAAAGTGTTGTTGGGAAATATGCCGCAACGACCGCCCAAAAGATCGTCAAAAGCAGTTGTGCCTCAACCGCCGGCATCACAGCCGCCGGCATCACAGCCGCCGTCACCACCAAAGGACGTGGACAACCAGTTTGCTGGAGCCGCCGGTGTCGAAGACTATCATTACGATGACAATGTCGACATCAATGCCTACCTCAACACGGGCTACAGCCAAGATAGGTACATGCCTGATATGAATCGTGACGACGAAGTCTTCCGCAGTCACGACGATCAACCTAGGCGTACTGAAGTCACGCAGCGCCTGACCTACCCGGAGGGTACAGTATTCAGCCCTGGCACACTGCATAAGACAATCGAAGGGTCGTCCCGAGCACCCGCACCCCCAGCTCCCTCACCCCCAGCTCCCGCAGCAGATCAAGCCACCGCCAGCAAGAAGATTAGGAAGAGACCTGCTAAAAAGGTCCAGCATACTAAGATCTTGGCCGACGCCGTGACACGACCCCCTAAGGATGGCTTGACCCGCTTGCATGAAGCTGGGAAACCGATACTGGGTCCGGACGAGATACATGGGGCAACTGGACCAATGCTCACATTGCAGAACATTATCGTGATGCTAGAGGGTCTCCTTCTTCAAGACAAGTGTCCAAATTACCCTGTGTTCACGGTCAAGGTGCCAGAGGGCCCGGACTTCGTCAACGAAGACCCCGCGGGACTGTTCTTCATAGCGTATGAGGATATCTTCAGTCTGTTTCACTCGAGACGGCTGGACTATAACTTGGTCCGCCTATACGCGCTAAATGCTCAGCTGCAGATCCAGCGAGAGTTACCCCCTAACGTTATGGTAGCGGATCCCTACTACATGCGTGATAGCCAGCTGGAGGAAGGATCAAGTACACGGACCAAGGCAGTGAAGTACCTCGAGAGCTTCATGTTGAGAAACGGTCAGAACAAGACGGACATTCTTTTGCCTGTCTTCCCCGAGTAAGTCTCGCGATCGTCTTAGCTAATGTTTTTTTTCTAGGTTTCATCCATTGCTTATCCTGGATTCAATTGCATGTGTTGAGCAGGGACACATACTGCACACTCATCGTGCTTTGCCCACAATATTCACTTGCCCAATACTTCGACTCGTCGAATGTGACGAAGAGGAAAGACTACACCAGAATAAGGGGTGTTCTCGATGAGGCTATCAATGGCTACGCCCAAAATGGAGGCACATTCGAAAAGAAACAAGAATGTATCAGGCCGGCTACTGGCAAATACGGGTTCAGGCACGTGACCGATTTCCCCTGCATCAAGCAGCCGGCTTGGAGCACGAAAGAGGCCTTCTATGCCCTCCATCACCTCAAAGGGATTGTCCGCGATGCAAACAATTTGAATCATCCTTCTAGACTCCGAGACTGGTCCAACAAAATGGCGGGGGAAATCTCACAGGAAGATCTTATACAAGATTTTCATCGCATCAAAGTCAAGTTGTCGGAGATAATCATTGAAGATGTCAACAAAAAGGGAGGGCCCTTGCACCAACCCATAGGGTTATGCCAGAGGGATATCCAGGAACGCCTAGAGCGGCAGGCTGATCGTAGGACGTGGATGACCAAGGATCTATATAAGCCGTTTCCGGCGCCGCTCCAGTTGAGGTATCGTTGATCGAGGTGTGCGTAGCTAGCTACTATTAGTTTGTTTAATAAAATTTGCTTAACTTATATAAGCCTAGCTACTATATTAGTTTAGCTCTAAACTTAGGCATAGCTAGCTACTATTAGTTTGCTCTAAACATAGTCCTAGCTAGCTACTATTAGTTAGCTCTAAACTCCTAGCTAGCTACTATTTTTATACAGAAACTAAAGCACTGCAATGTGATTTACATGTGCTACTAACTGCTTACAGGTTGATCACTGCATTTTCCCAAAACAAACTGATTCATCCAAAATTGGCAAAACTGATTTATCCATAATTGGAAACCTAGCAAATTATCTACTGTCCAGTAACCCGCATAAGTGGAAACCTAGCAGATTACTCCTACGACTATGAAGTATTTTGGTTCCTTAGAAGCGTACTGATTCATCCAAAATAAATTGACAACTTGAGTCTTTTCTTCACAGAATTGTACTCCTACTACTATTGAGAAACCAAACTTAGCTAGCACACTGTAAAGTAAATAAATCAGGAAACTTAGTCAGCACATTGTACCGTGAAACGTCACTTGAGTCTCCAATCATACATATCATTATGTAATAATATGAACAAAGGAACAGAGAGTAGGAAACCAATCCTTTGCTCATAGCCTGCATATATGAATTAAAGCTATTAAAATTAACTGGAAGTGAACATTTTTTGTTCTGCGTTGTGTGAAATGAACTGAAACGGAACATTTCCTTGAAAAATTAACTGAATTTTGCATAAATCACTTATTTAAGCAAATGATTGTGCTTCCTTGTCCTGCCTTGCAGTACTTGCTCTGTCGGTACTTGCTGGAGTACTTGTACTGGAATGAGTAGCTTGCAGTACTTGTACTCAAGTTTCAGTTTGAAAATCTTGCATGATATGAAATGTTGGATGATATGAAATATTGCTTGGGTCTAATGATTTAATCTTAGTTAGCTGTGACTTAATTCCTAGAATGTGTAGTCTTTTTATTTATGTGAGGGAGTGTATAGTCTGCAAGTGGTAAAAATTTCCTCTGATTATTGCAGAAAATTATTTGGGATGGTATTTTTAGTTGCAGTTTGATTTACAGTTTGTGCAATTTCCTCTGATTCGAGGTCCACCGTGCTGCACCAATCCTTTGCTCGTAGCCTGCAAATATGAATTGAAGATATTGGTTTGTGCCTGTGAGTAATTTATGAATTAAAATTAACTGAAACTGAACATTTGTTGTTGTGTGATGTGTGAGTACTTGCACTGATCTTGCAGTACTGTACTGGCACGAGTACTAATGTTTGCAGTACTTGTGTTAGCAGCTTGGAGTAGTACTGCTTGTGCTTAGTATCTTCTTCTGCCACTGATCTCCCTGTACGAGTTACAAGGGTACTCCTTTATACTTACTAATATGCTTTGTGTCTATCTATATAGATGACGTACTACGTGGTGTTCGAGGGTCGGGTTCCAGGAGTCTACGACGAGTGGAAGGACTGCAAAGCACAGGTCGACAAGTTCAGCGGCAACTGCTATAAAGGATACGAGACTAGACACGAGGCGGTTGCGAAGTGGAGGGACCACCAGAAGAACAAGATGAAGACCTCCAACAAGCTACCGTTCTTGCTCTCCATCGTCGCCGTGCTTGTAGTCTATTTCATCTTAGCTTAGGCCTTATCGAGTAACTATGTGGTGTCATGTTCGATGAACTATGTGGTGGCATGTTCGATGATGTTTGATGTATCACTATGTTCGATGATGTTCGATGAACAAAATTTGATACTTTTGCACTATGGATCACTATTGTATATTATGTTATTATCGAGTAATGTGTGACTTATATCTTTGTCAAATATCACTTATATGTTTATATATTTGTGAAATATCACTGCTGTGAATAATTCCTGTATAATTCCTGTATATTCAAACTGTATACAGCAGAAACAATTCAAATTTCGAAATACAGTAGAAGTTTCTGTGGCGCACCTGTTGACAATTCTGTGGCGCACCAGCTTCTGTGGCGCACCAGTTGGGTATGCGCCACAGAACAGATAATTTCTGTGGCGCACGGGCTGGGTGCGCCACAGAATCCACAATTTCTGTGGCGCACAGGCTGGGTGCGCCACAGAAATTATTTTTGTGGCGTGTGTTCTGTGGCGCACCCCTGTGGCCCCAGGGTGCGCCACAGAATTGGTTTTTGGTGCGCCACAGATGAGGGTTTCCCTACTAGTGAAAGAGTTTAGCAAGTCGGACTGGCCCACATTGAGATGCAACGAGCAAGTCGTCATTTGCATGTCTCAATCAATGTAATCCTTAGACCTGAGGTTGTCGCACAATCCGAGTTGTGGATCACCGACTTAGGTTCTGTCAAACGTTGTTCTGTGACAAGGCAACTATAAAGGCAGAGTTCGGGTCAAATGAGAAGCAAGCTGCGTGATGTGGATAATCAAGATGGGATTTTGCCCCTCCGAATGGAGAGATATTCTCTGGGCCCTCTCGAGTAATATGATTCAGGAAGCATGGCCATGCGCGACTCAGTTAAGTGTTAACTGTGTCTGTTGACTAAGAGTTAGTCAGATGAATCACATATCACGGATCGAGAAGAGTGTCGAGCTATTTAAGGGATGACGATAAATCGCCTATAGTTCGACAAGGTATATCGTGAGGCAAAAGGGACTAAGATGAATATCACATTGAAAGGTATGTCGTCATGACTCAATGGGACTTGGGAGTCGGCACGTTCTACTAGGAGCCGATACCGATTGATCGATTGGGAGTTGGACTCCAATCGTGTCCAAGTCGCCATGAGCCTGCAGAGTCGCACACTTAAGAGCGGGAGCAAATATTGGTTGGGTTGGACCCGAACCGGAAATGGACTGGTTTTGTGAGTCGGACTCACGGAGGGAATGGGCCACAAGTGTTGTGCAGCCCACTACCATACGCTATATAAAGAGGGGCGCAGGTTGCCCAGCGGGCACGTTAGTCCACTCTCCCATGCGTTGGGAACCCTAGCCCCACTCAGTCCAGCCGTCGCACCGGACCTAGCAGTCCGCCGTCGGAGCTCCTCCTCGTACGTGTGGATACCGGCAGAGGTGCTGTACGTTCAGCACTTCGACGTTCGAGGGATTGGATCGGCCGGACCGGATCGTGGGACTGCACTGCCCCGACGCGCTGCATCGATAATCCGCACATGCGCGTCTAGTGGTAATACTCGTGGCCTTCTACCTCGGTTAGATCTTGGAAGCATCGCGTAGGAAAAGTTTTTGTTTATCTCTACGCGTTCCAACAGTGATCATTGAATCGAGCATGATGAGCTTGTAGTTGATGGTCCAAGCGCTCCAATCCATCACGAGCAAGTTGGCAAAGCCGAATGTGTTCATGGCGGTTGACGAAGTTGTAGTAGCCGTTGTTGTTGAAGAATGAGGTTCCTTGATCTTCCGAGCTCGGCCTTGTGAATACTCCTTTCCTAGCCATCTCAACAAGCACACAAGGGTGATATGATGAAATGGATGTCAACTTACCCAACGTTACCTTTTTTGGTCGTATTGAGGCTAGTGGACGAGCCTAGGTGTAGGGCGGTAAGTCAAAAGTGAGTCCAAAAAGATCGAAAGAAAACCGCAAACGACAAAACACACGCTATATGTGGAAGGCAAATGGGTTAGAAAGATGGTGAGCAAGACGACAAATCCAAAGAAAAGTGTGTTGTAAAACGTGGAGTAGAACCAAAGAAAAGTTAGCACGAAAACCAATCCTAGTGGAGGAAAATGATATGGTGGAAACTAAAAACACACACACAAGGGATAAATTGGGTTAGTGCGGCCAATGGACGAGCGGGGACGAAATGTACCTATCGAAGACTAAGCTCAATGCCACAACAACGCAAGGAGGACGCTAGCTCAAACCGCAAAGTACAAGAGGCAACAAGATTCGCAATGTGGCAACCGGTCACTCTCTCTTCTCTCTTGCAACTAGAAGCTAAACGTTCCTACAAATGAAAGCAATTGGCATCGACCTTTTGCTTCTTTTGGCTCTTTTTGCTTTGTGCTCTTTCTCCTTTTTTTCGCTTTTTGATGATGATGATGCGGATATGATTCCCAAATGCCAATGCCTACTCGAAGCTATTCTCTCACAAGCGCAAAAATTCGCACTCTCGGTGCCACAAATGCGATACCAAGCGATGTAAAAGAGCTAGTCCGAATGGGCAAGGTACACAATGAGAGGGGTTAGTTCAAGCGGAAGCAAGTTATACCTATGCGGTGGATGATCTCGGACTTGCGGCCGGTGGATGTCGATGTCGTGTGGATCCGTTGATTTAGTTTCGTAGGTGATGTCGATGGCGACGCGTAGGAACTTTCCTCACTCAAATCGGAGCAACGACGACAAAGAAAAACAAGATACAAAATCTGTCCAAGAATCGAAGAGCAGGATTTTTCTGAAATTTTTGCTCAATTTCGAAATTTCTCCCAAATCAAGAAAAATTTTGGACAAATTCGAGAAAAGTGGCTGAATAGAAAGGTGGGAATGGTATTTGGCAACAAATCTACGGATCAAAACCACGAAAAACTCAACAAATCAACAGATCGGTCGAAATCCCTTTTGGCTATTTTTGGTCAACTTTTCGAATTTATGGTGGATAGAAGAAAAATTGGTGGTAGGGGAGGGGGTGGGGTGTCGGATTCGTGTCAATCTAGCTCTGGATACCATATGATGAGGTCTTGACCTCTAAGTTGGCCCGATCTTCACGAATCGACGAAGAACGACAAGAACGAGTGAAGAACGCGAAGAACACGAAGAACACGAGATGGGGAATCGTGGGCAAACGTGGGGAAACACAAAGGGGGATAAATAGCGAGAACCAAAAGATCCAAACCTCCCGTCAACTAAACCCCGAGGGTCGCCTACGGAACGATCGATCCAACTGAACTCACCTTGATTGATACCGGTTTACACCCGTGGCCCGGTCCACCACGGCAATAGAAACTCAAGGATCTACGAGAGGGAGATTGGCAACTCTTAACGGAATCCACGAAGGGAAAGGATAAGTAGTTGTGGTGAATCTTTATACGGTCCTAGATACACATTGTAGGAGTATCCTCGTAAGAGGAGTCACCTCACAAGAGTGATACAAGGGCATAGCCCGAAGTTCTCAAATCATCCCTAATCCCTAGATCTAGCCACCGGGGTCCCTTATATAGCCTAGGGAGGTAGGTGGGGCAAAAATGGGCGTTTTCCACTTGTTTTCGGGCAACCACAGGGAGGCCGTCCTGGGAGGCCGGGGTGGGAGGCAGGCGCCCAGCCTGGGGGCAGCCGGCCTGGGGACCGGCCTGAGGCCGGGGTGGAGGCCGGAGCCCTCGGGCTGGTGGCCGGCCTGAGGGAGAGCTGGGCCGGCCTAAGGCCGGGTGGGGGAGAGGGAGGCCGTCCTGTTCGGCCAGGTGGCCGGCCTGAGGTGGGGGAGGCCGCCCTGGCCGGGGTGAGGCCGGGAGCCCCCTTTTCCCTCTGTTCTTCCTTCTCAGAGCTCCGATCTTGATGCCGTCTTCACCCACTTCCTTCCTAGCTTCATGTGCACCTTCTTGTATATGTTCTTGAGCATCTTGGGCACCGTCTTGGGTCTCCATGGTGTGATCCCACCTATGCATGTAGAGGGGTATTTCATGAGGTAGCGCATCGTTCACCAAGTCACCGGAAACACACGGAGATAGGAGTGAGTTCACCTTGACGTGTATCGATGTTGTGCTTGGTTGAATACGGTGGGCTACATCAAAACTTAATGTTACTATTATGCTAGAGAAACATTTGATGGGGCTCAAAGGAACTATGCCACTGCTGGAAATAATAAATTTTAACATATCTCTCTCCTTGTTAAGTGTAGGCCTTACATTATTGGTTCCACTGTCACTATTCATACGGACCATTCAGCTATGAAGTACCTTATGGGAAGAATATGTTAAGCTGCTTTTCAGGTGGGTTATTTTGTTGCAAAATTTTGATATGTATATTGTTGGTAGGAAATGTGAGGACAACATTTTTGCTACCATTATCTAGAATGAAAATATCCCTAATGATCTTGTTCTTATTAATGATAATATTTTTGCTGAGAAACAAGCTAGTTTTAGATTTTATTTGAAAAGGTTTGCTGGTTACGCTAATTTTACAGTTGGAAAAGTAATTCCACCACATTTTACCTATCAACAAATAAATGTTCTTTTATGATTTGAGACAATATTTTTGGGATGATTATTTCTTGTATAAAAAAGGAGTTGATGGTATTATGCGTTCCTGAACAAAAACACAGGAAAATATTCTTTGGAATTGCTACATCAGTGCATATGGTGGACACCATTCTAGTCAAAGAACTGCAAGTAAGGTATCAAATCTGGTTTTTACTGGCCTACTCTTTTTAAAGATGCTAACAAATTTGTTAATTCCTTGTGACGAATGTGAAAGAGTATAAAATATTGGTAAACGTCAAGAATTACCTATGGATTATTTCTTAGCAATATAACTTTTTGATATATGGGGATTTTATTTATGGGACATTTTTCACCCTCAAATGGATATACTCACATTATGTTTGTAGTGGGTTATGTGACTAAATGAATGGAATCCATTCCGACCAAAAATTCAGATAACCTTACTAAACGTCAAGAAATACCTATGGATTACTCCTTAGCACTATAACCTTTCGATATATGCGGATTTGATTTATGGGACATTTCCCACCTCGAATGGATACACTCACATTATGTTTGTTCTGGATTAATGGGTGGAATCCATTCCAACAAAAAATTCAGATCACCTTAATGCAGTGAAGATGCTTGCAAACATTATCTTTCCCAAGTTTGGCGTCTCCCGGTATTTAATGACAGATGAAGGTTCACATTTCTTGCATGGTGTTTCTAAACAAACTCTACATAACTTTTATGTTATACATAGAGCTACTTCTCTCTATCATGCTCAAACAAGTGAAAACGTTGAACTAAATATGGGGAAAGTACACTTATTTTCAGAAAAATAACTAATAAATCTAGAAAGGATTGTTCTAAAAGACTTAATGATGCTTTATCAACATATAAAATATTTTATAAAAAACATATGGGTATGTCCCCATATAAGATGGTCTATGGTAAACCTTGTCATCTACCATTAGAACTTGAACATAAAACTAACTGGGCATGATATATAATAGAGAGGCGGCCAATCGGATAGTTGATTAGAATCCTGGTGCTGGATAGCTCGTATCTTAAACAAAAGGCTTAATTGAAGTTTAAAAAAATCTGAAAAATACATGAGTACTATTTTTACTTTTTTAGTACAATAGTTGATTAGTAGGTGTCTAGCATGTATGAGCTCATTTAATCGACATATTTCCATATATCATCTTGGCAAGAAAAACAATAAGCGGGGAACAAATGATACTATTTTTCCTTTTTGAACTGTGATTTTGTATTTTTGCGCATACCACAACCTAATGTATTCTTTAATGAGACTTTACGAATATGTAGAATACATATATACATAAACAAGAAAATAATTTTAAAAAATTACATGTATTATGATTTATTTTTAAATAATTGGGCTACATGGCACCTGGGGAGCCAATTCGCCGCTCTCTACCGCCAATGGTTCTTAGAGCATGTCTAACAGACCCCCTATATGGCCCAAACCCGTATAATAACCGCTGATATACGGGTTTGGGCTCTACCCGGCCATCTAGCAGACCCCGTAAATGGACCACCCCGGACGATTTTTTACAAGTTTGGGTAGGGGGCGGCCCGTCGACCCCTACATGTGCGGGTCGGGAGGAGATGTACAGAGCCAACCCCTGACCTTTTCCCCAACTGCGCGCGAAGCTCCCAACCGCCGCCGCCGCCGCCGGAAATCCGCCTCCTCGCCCTCCCCGGCCACCGCGTCGCCAGATCTCGCCGCCATGGACTCCTCACAAGCCCCTCCGACCGCCGACGACGCGCCACCCATGTCTGAGGTGGTGAATGTTGTCACCGTCGACGCCGCGGCCTCCGCCGATGTGGCGGCCATCATCTCCGCCACCATGCCGATGAAGAGGAAGAGGATCCCGAAGCTCTTCTTGGACACACCGCCGGGGCCTGCGGTAGCGGCGGCGGCGGCGACCACTACTGCGCCCCTCGTCGCGAAGAAGGTGAAGTCATTCGCGACGAGGGGGCGGCCGCCAAAGGTGAAGAAGGCCGCGACGCCTGTAGCGGACGATCCGCCCACGCCGGTGGTCGCCGAGGTTCCGTCACCGGCCGTTCCGCCAGCTCCCACGCGGTTGCCCACGCCGCCGCCGGCTGGTGCCCGCCAGGTGCTCGACGAAGTGCCTGCGCCTGCCGTCGCGACATCCTACATGGATATGCTCAACGATTCTGCGGTGGACTTGGATTCGGGCATTGCTGGCTTCGACGACGAGTACGCTGACTATGGCGAGGATGAAGAGGCGGACGAAGAGGTGGACGACGACGTGGTTGAGGTGGACGCGGCTACTGCGCGGCGGAGCAAATCGGGGAAGCAGCCCAACTACACCGAGATTGAAGATGTCACATTGGTCCGTGCGTGGGGCAAAGTGTCCATGGATGCTGCCACCGGCACCGATCAAACCGGCAAGCGCTATTGGCAACGCATTGAGGATCTTTACCACAAGCTCAAGCCTCGCACGAAGACTTTGGCGGATCGATCCTACCGCTCCCTTGAAGGCCGGTGGAACACGATCAAGCCAGCTTGTTCTCGTTGGAGCGCTGCCATGGACCAAGTGGCGGATAATCCACCAAGTGGATGTGTGGCATCGGACTACGTAAGTTTTGTGACAGATTTCTTGTGCAAACTATGTGTTCTTGTGTAAACATCACACTACATTGTTGTTGTGCAGCCCAAGTATGCTCAATTGCGGTACAAAGACATGGCCGGCTCCAAGAACAAGGAATTTCAGTTTGAGCATTGCTTCAACTTGCTCCAACACCTTCCCAAGTGGAAGTTGAGGGACGAAGAGCCAAAGTGCAAGAAGGAGGCAATGCTCAACATGGATGATGAAGAGGAAGACATGGGTGGTCGCAACGTAGGCAAGCCCGAGGGCACCAAGAAGGCGAAGGAGAGGCAGAGGCTAGAAGCCGAGGCAGCTAGCTTCAAGGACAAGATGGATCAGCACATTAGGGCAAAGGAGGAAATAGCATACAAGACATTAGAGACCAAGGTCCTCATCACCGAGAAGAAAAAGGAGGTGAAGCTTGCCAAGGTGGCTGCAAAAAGAGAGGAGGCTATGCGCAAGGCCGAGTTGGATGCCCAAATGTTGGCTCTCAAACAAACCAAAGCCATGAAGGAGCTCTTGGCCGAGGAGAAGGAGATCATGATGATGAACACCAAGGACATGGACGAGGATCAGCTGCTGTGGTGGAAGGAGAGCAAGGCCGAGATCATGGCGAGGAAGTTGCAGGCGCGTCAAGCTCGCGAGGCATCCAACCTTGGTGCTTCAACTTCGGTGAGTGGTGGTGCCGACGGTGGGCTCCAAGATTGATGTGGATCGCGTTGGTGGTGGCAGTACTTTTGGGAACCTCTATGCCTAGAACATGACCTATGAACTTGTTGATCTATTTGTGATGTAAAACTATGGATTATGCATCGCATATCTTGAATCTGTCATATTTGATATGCTTGTGTAGTTGTGCTAAACCCTGCAGAACCCTGTTTTGTGAGGGGCCAAAAGCTCGTGCGAGCTAGCAGACCCCCTACCCCCACCCCGTAAAACAGAATATTCTGTTTTACGGGGTGGGGGTAGGGGGTCTGCTAGCTCGCACGAGTTTTTGGCCGGCGAAATGTGTATACAGGGCCCTCTACACGCGTTTTAGGGGGCGAAAACATAAGGGGTCTGTTAGACATGCTCTTAGCATCCAAGTATGTGTCATGTAGCCATTACACACAACAGTTTGTCGATGTGGCATGTGGGATCCAGGCGTTAGTTTCGCTGTGTACTAAGATAAATGGAGTAATTAGACTTGGTTGCAACACATTAGGCATCCACCTAGTGGAACCTGCAAAACCTGATGATCTTCGAGACACAAGGAGTTGGATCTGATGGAAACTGCAATTTTCTCGAATAATTGGTCAAGAAAAACAAATAAGTGCAACACTGATTGTTGCGACAATGAGCATACGTTGCACCGCCTGATCTGCACAATGTGTTTCTTAGTTTTGCACATGCATTTTTATCCCTTCTCTACTTTTATGTGTTCCAACATTTTCGATGATCCTGCAAAATCAAAAAGACCCTAAGATATTTCACAAAGCATGTACTTTATAACCGCATCGTGGTTTCCAAAGCACAAAGATCATTTAAAGTACTGTAAATTAGGCCATTCGTATGATCCCAATCCCCTTATCTTTTTTTTTTCTCGTGGACCAATCCACTTACTATACGCATGCTATGATTCGGCACTCAGGGGAATGTATTACCAAACATGCCTTCGTTTTCCCGGCCGCATGCAAGGTTTTCAGGTAAACATTTTTGGTGTGTTTCAGTGCGCTGAGACGAGTGAATTAAATTGGTCGACAGTGATTACAGATAAGAGTAAAGAAATGCGAATTCTCACTTTCGATCTATCTGCTTTCGTCGGGTTCCTTCACTTTTGGTGAATTGCACTCATGCTTGCCTTCTTATTTTAGCATAAAGACATGCATTACACGCAGCTTCGTTCTCAGGAAACCAAGGGTACGCTGGTTAAGTGCAGTCTAGATTTTGTCTGACGCTAGCTGTTTAAGTGCACTTTAACCACGATCGATCCGCGCGCGCGAAATGAAATGATCTTGACCAAACCTTTCGCTTTATCTGACGAATGGAATGCACGGCACTTATATATCTTCTAGACCACCCCCAATCTGTCACTTCAGCTCACCGAGAGATCACCTGCTGCCAATTCGCTACCGAAGCTAGGCAGCTTAGCTGGCTAGGCATACCGGTTTGTTGATGTAAACGTACACTTAATTAGATTACCTAATTTCTTCGTCACACCGCAGGCGCATTTACGTGTCTAGTTTCTTGACAGTGTGACATGACTTACCTCTCACCTTTTGCTTTTGAGGGTCTCACTTCACCTGAAAAAACAAGCGTGCCGTTCCCAGCATTAATATTTGCATTTTACAGCGCCCGTCCCTCTCCGATCGACCGTCGCCTCGCCCCACTCCACCACTCAGGGCTGCGCCTTAAAATGAAACTGGTTGAAGGCTTACCATTTGATCTCGGGTGCCCTGCGTGTTAAATAGAGGCCAAGCCGGCCTAGGGCATTTACATGATGGGATAAGTACAAACAACTTGAGTTACAAGTTAAACAGGGTCTACGGTTAGTATCTGAACTAAACCGAACTAGACTACGAATTCTAGAACCTGTACACGTTTATCAATACGTGACAGGAGATACAATTATTTCAACATCCCCTCTCAATCACAACTTGTCTAAGTTGAGATTGCGTCTAAACCATTCTAACTGTCTTACTGAAAGTGGCTTAGTAAACCCATCAGCAACTTGATCTCCTGTTGGTATGAACCTGATGTTCAAGAGTTTGTTTGCAACTCTTTCCCGAACAAAATGATAATCCACTTCAATATGTTTGGTCCTAGCATGAAACACAGGATTAGCTGATAAATAGGTAGCACCAAGATTATCACACCATAATGTAGCAGCTTCAGGATGCTCAACACCAATTTCTTTTAACAATGTTTGCACCCAAATAACTTCAGCTGTTGCATTGGCTAAGGACTTATATTCAGCCTCTGTACTTGATCTTGACACAGTTGCTTGTTTGCGTGCACTCCATGAAACAAGATTACAACCAAAGAAAACTGCAAATCCACCAGTTGACCTTCTATCATCAACACAACCGGCCCAATCTGCATCTGAGAATGCACTTACAAGAACTGAATTTGACTTTACCAATTTTAATCCATGTGACACTGTAAACTGCAAGTATCTCAAAATCCTTTTAACTGCTGACCAATGCAATGTAGTAGGTGCATGTAAAAACTGACACACCTTATTAACAGAAAAAGATATATCTGGCCTAGTAAGGGTCAAGTACTGCAATGCACCTACAATACTCCTGTACCTGGTGGAATCTTCATCACTTAAAGCATCTCCTTCAGTCAATGACAATTTCTCTGAAGTTGATAATGGAGTAGTAACCGGTTTACACCCTCTCATACCAACACGGCTAAGAACATCTCCAATATATTTCTCTTGAGTCAAAATAATACCACCATTTATTTTCTTTACCTCAATGCCTAGAAAGTAATGGAGTTCACCAAGATCCTTTAGAGCAAAATCAGCTCTCAAATCATGAAGCAATGCATCAATAGCACTAGATGAGGAACTAGTAACAATTATGTCATCCACATAGATAAGCATGAACATAATTATGCCACCTTTGTTATAAAAGAACAAAGAAGTATCTGCCTTTGAAGAGGAAAAACCAAGAGACTGTAATTTAGTGGACAACCGAGAATACCATGCACGTGGAGCTTGTTTCAATCCATACAAAGCTTTATCCAACCTGCAAACAAAACTTGATTTTTCCTGATCTTCATACCCTGGTGGTTGTCTCATATAGACCTCCTCTTCCAGAACGCCATGAAGAAACGCATTCTGCACATCTAACTGTCGCATACTCCAGTTTCTTGATACAGCAATAGACAGAATCAATCTAATAGTAGCTGCCTTAACTACAGGACTAAATGTGTCCTCATAGTCGATTCCATACCTTTGCTTGAAGCCTTTAGCTACAAGTCTTGCTTTGTATCTATCAACAGTACCATCAGACTTTCTCTTGATTTTATACACCCATTTGCAATCAATAATATTGCTTCCCTTTTTTACTGGAACCAAATGCCACGTTTTGTTCCTCACAAGTGCAGAGTACTCCTCATTCATAGCCCCTCGCCACTTGTCATCATTCAAAGCTTCCTGCAAAGTTTCGGGTTCACCTGTACTGCAGAAATTACCCCAGCGCACACAGCCATCAGTAAATTTAAAAGGTTTAACAATGCCACTTTTTGATCGTGTGTGTACTCGTTGTAGTGGTTGCTCTGCAGCAGATTCAGCTGCAGAATTTTCTGTCGCGGATGATCCCGTGGTCCTGCCAGAATCCGCCTCGAATCTGGTGCTCGTGGCAGACGCGCCTGGAGATCCACTCCGCGCCTCTCCCCAGTCGCCGCGTGGCAGCGACCCTTCGCTCGAGGAAGCAGACGGGCGCGTGGACGTTTCTCCGCCCAATGACGCCAACAGACGTGCTGACGCTCTTGTCGGTGGCCCACCAGCCACACGCGCACGGTCGCGCGGGCTGCTTTCCGCCGCAGAGGGAGAGCCCACCATTGGCCCACTGCCTCCACGCGGTGTTCCGCTGTCCCCCGACACGGATCGGTGCATCGATCCCGACGCGGATCCGCCAGGGGCGCCAGGTGCGCGAGATTCCGCGCGGTCAGACCGTACAGAGGCAGGCGAATCTGCCTGGTGTTCTGCGCCCGGATCCTCTGTGGCTTGCTGTGACTGCATAAAATCATCAGAATTTTCCTGCACACTCAATTCCAAACTTTGAGCATTATCATTATCAGAAATAGACATATGGTCAGCATGTAAATCACCCCCATGATCAAAAGGAGTGGAATTAAGAAGTGTGGCTGGAAGAAGATTGATTTCAGCACGAAGTTGTGCACCGGCATTAGGGTGTAATTCCGAAAAAGGAAAAACGGATTCATCGAAAATTACATCCCTTGAAATATAAACCCTTCCCGTAGATGAATCTAGACACTTGTATCCCTTGTGTAATCCACTATACCCGAGGAAAACACAGCGTTTTGATCGGAATTCAAGTTTATGCTTATTGAAGGGTCTAAGATTAGGCCACACCGCGCATCCAAAAATGCGCAAAAAAGAATAATCCGGTTTAGTATTGAGAAGTTTCTCCATAGGAGTTTTGGACTGAATAACCTTGCTAGGTACACGGTTAATGAGATACACTGCTGTTTGAAATGCCTCATCCCAAAATTTCAAAGGCATTGATGCATGAGCTAAAAGAGAAAGGCCAACTTCAACAATATGCCTATGCTTTCGCTCTGCTGAACCGTTTTGTTGGTGAGCATAAGGACAGGAAACATGGTGAGATATACCAATACGCTCAAAAAAGGAATTTAGCTTCTGATACTCGCCACCCCAATCAGTTTGCATGGCAAGGATTTTTTTATCGAATAGGCGTTCAACATGTTGTTGAAAATCATGGAATTTCTTAAAGACATCAGATTTGTTTCGAAGCAAATAAATCCAGGTGAATTTGCTATAATCATCAATGAAGCTAACATAATATTTATTCCTTCCAACAGAAATGGAGGCTGGCCCCCATACATCCGAAAAAATGAGTTCTAAAGGAGACTTAGAAACACTAGATGATCTAGGATATGGAAGCTGATGGCTCTTGGCCTTTTGACATGCATCACAAACTGATTCATGACTTTTATTTGAGACAGGCAAATTATTTTCTCTAAGAATTTGACTAACAACTGTAAATGAGGGATGACCTAAACGCCTATGCCAGCGGGACGAGGATGGTCGGTTGACACCGAGGACATGTCTTCCATGGATAGACGCCGTGCGTGGTAGAGGATAAAGACCACCCCTACTCCTGGCGTGAAGCAGAACCTTCCCCGTTTCCTGATCCTTGACAGAAAAGAATTCAGGCCAAAATTCAACATAAGCATTGTTGTCACGAGTGAGTTTATGAATGGAAATGAGATTCTTTGATGCTTTTGGTACATGTAGAACATTATGAAGATGAAGAGGACGATCATGGGTATGAAATTGCATGTGACCAATATGCATTATTTCCATACCTGACCCACTCGCCGTGTGCACTTGATCAGTGTCGTTGTAGCGGTCACGAACAGAGAGCTTCTCTAGCTCGCTAGTGATGTGATCAGTGGCCCCCGTATCGGAGTACCAGTTGGTGTCGACGCCGTATGACGGAGTTGCCGCTGAATTCGCAGATTTCTCCTCGTTCAGGAGAGGTGACTTGTAGTTCTTCTCGAACCTCTTCCAACAGCGAAGGGCCATATGACCTGTCTTTCCGCAGATTTGACAGATCGGTCTTGGCCCTTGACTTGGATTGACGCCACCACCGGTGTACGGTTGCCGTGGTTGGTTCTGGTTGTTGGTGAAGTTTGGGCGGCTGTCGCCGCTGCCGCGCCCTCCACCGAAGCTCCCGAAGCCACTGCCTCCACCACGATGGTTGGTGAAGCCGCCGCGGCCGCCCTTGGAGGCGAGGTTGATGGAGCCTCCAAGTTGAGCGCTGGGATTCTGCGCCTCGAGTCTTCCCTCAGCGACCAGTAGCTCGGCGAAGAGGTCGCTGAGAGACAGAGGGACGCCAGAGCGAGCCGATGCAGAGATGGCCGAAACAAACGGATTGTAATCCGCATCCAATCCCGCAAGTATCTGCGAAATCAAGTCATCATCATCAAGTTTCTTACCCGCAGCTGCCATCTCATCGGCGAGCCCTTTCATGCGGGTGAAGTAGGCCGTCGCCGTGAGCTCGCCCTTCTTGGAGTTGGAGAGCTGGGCGCGGAGTTGGATGATGCGCGCCCGTGATTGCGACGAGTACATCTGCTCGATCGCCTTCCACAGACTCGCCGACGTGGTGAGATCCACCACTTGCGCCAGAACCTCGCGGGACAGCGAAGCTAGCAGATACCCTAGGACCTGCTGGTCCTGGGCAATCCAGAGGGAGTAGGCGGAGTTCACCGCCTTCGTTACCTTGCCCTCCACGGTCACCTCCACCTCTCTTGCCGGCTCGGGGATGGATTCGTCGAGGTAGCCCGTCAGCTGGGCACCACGTATTGCAGGCAGCACCTGGGCCTTCCAAAGCAGGAAGTTGTCCCGGGTCAATTTTTCATTGACCGGATGCCCAAGCGCGGCGGTAGGAGCCATGGAGGAGGAGCCTTGCGACATGCTGTTTTTCAGATGAGATTGGAAGAGCGTATGGCTCTGATACCATAAAATGAAACTGGTTGAAGGCTTACCCTTTGATCTCGGGTGCCCTGCGTGTTAAATAGAGGCCAAGCCGGCCTAGGGCATTTACATGATGGGATAAGTACAAACAACTTGAGTTACAAGTTAAACAGGGTCTACGGTTAGTATCTGAACTAAACCGAACTAGACTACGAATTCTAGAACCTGTACACGTTTATCAATACGTGACAGGAGATACAATTATTTCAACACGCCTCCCGCGCTTTATTCACCATGCGTTCAGGGAACTGTGTGGCAGCTGCACCAACTGTCACTGCAGAAAACGCAGCCGGCGGACGGCCAGACGACAATCGGAAGGGAGTTTTGTCTACGGTGGCACTGTAGTGCCAAGTACGAGTACGATGAGCCGAGCTGAGCCGTCGTAGTTTCGGCAGACTCGCTGAAAAGTGGACGTTTCTTCGCACCCTTCTCAGCTCCGAGTCTGTGATTGCTACGGCCAACTAAAATGACGGCTCTAGACTCAAGTCATGCGGCCAAGATATTTTGTTAGGGCTTCGCTGGCTGCCATTCGTTTCAGGTGGTGAGAACAGATAGGCCATCCTCCAGATAAGTAGCGAGTGATCCATGGTAGGTCTGTTTGGTGTTTCTCTTTTTTCTTCTGATTGACTGGTTACTGATATATTGCTTCCTCCTGTGCTCAGAATATGACACGCTTGGTTGTTGTGACTGAGCAGTGAACATCTCAAAGATCCTTATGACGGTTAAAATAACGCACTCGGATCCATTGCGCAACTTGCACATTCTACAATTACTATATATATATATCAGTATAGCTCGATTTTTCCTCACCACATAACTTCAGGATTCACTGTAGCTGCCACCAGTTCACCTTTAAGACCCTGTAAAACTAAGCAAGATATGCATGTTCAAGAAAAAGTTGGACTTCCTGGCACCAGGTTCCTTGGCCAGAAATCTCTTGTGATAAATGGAGCCCAGTGTATCAGCCGCGATGTGAAGGTTAGGTCTGTTCCCTTCTTTTCTTTCTGATGATAGCCTTTTACCTATTTAACAGATCATGACAGAAACAGCACATATACACAGTTTAATTCCTGAAATGTACCCAATATAATTCAACATCATGATGGGGCTTCACAAGAATAAAGGCGATGTTTTAGGCTTTTGGCATTGAGCCTTGTGGGGTAGAGAAATAGTACATTTGAAAAATAGCTTTGGGAGCATAAGCTCACTAAAACCCTTTCAGAGAGCATGTGGCTTGAAGTTTTAAATGTTTGTGATTTTTTCCGGCAAAAAACATAGTCTGAAGCTACTTATTAATGTGACCCTCCAAACCTGAAATACTTATGCGGTGGCAACTGTTGTTTATTCTCCTGGGCCATATGCCGTATGTCATCTCATTTCACACACTCGAGGATCCAAGCATTAGAACTGCTGTCGGAAAAAGGATGTAGTATAAAGGTGATAAAATACAGTGTAAGACACTTGCTTTTGAGATAATATCATCCTGACAGACGTGCTCTCTAGATACAGTGAAGTGCACTAGCAATTTATAAAAGGTGAAAATAAACATGCATGTGAACTAGAAATGATGTTTTATCGGTTACAGCTATTTTGGCGATTCATTTTGCACACAAAAGGGAAAAAAGACTGAACAGGACTAGGAGAGCGACGTCGCCCATCGAGGGGCTACGAGGACGTGTTCCAAGCACCATCCTTTACACGTTGGGAGCGCACCCTTCATGCCTCAGATTCAGGGTAGATTTTCCCCCTTTTATGCACATTTTCGCTCCGTTTATTTCTTATGCCTTTCTTCCGTGGTATTTGGTAGGTTTTCTTTGGATAATTTCCAGAGGCAGGTTGAAGCAACTCTTTGTATACGCTTTGTACGGGCTGTTCCCACCTATATTAACACGTAACAGAGAACCCTAGAGAATATATAAAGAGGATACGGTCGGATGAAGTACTATTCCATACCGTACCGTATGTATTACTTTTGTTGTCTAACAATGGCGTCTCTGATGATCTACTTTTTGTGTACAATGAAGGGGATCATACCTCAAATGTGCATTGTCAACAACAACCTTCAGCGTAGTTGCTGCACCAAGTCCGTCAGCCCACAATCACATCACAATTGGCACATAAAATTGACCCACTAGAAAAACAGAATCAATTTTTTACCAAACACGTATAGTGGATTCTACTTCCAGACATCTCACATCGATAAGTATAATGTTAAAAGGCATTCATAATATACACTCAGTACATAGGTCATTATGTATTCTACAGTTTTATTTTCTGAACAGATAAAACGACTTCACCCCTCTAACCCTCTCCCCAAGAAATCCGACATTTTCCCTTGGGTAAGTGACACATGGCACAGATGAGCACTCCCGTGTTGACCGCTCGCGGAGCTTATCTTTTCCTTTTTCATTTAAAAAGCTATATTATTTTATTTTATTTTCATTTGTCAAAAAAATTATTAGGATAATGGGTGCGTCGTACTTAAATTTCTAAATAGGCTGCCAGTTTATATCAGGTTTTATGCTTTCATGTCCATGAAAAGTTGTGTCAAGAGGAAAATCAGTTTGCTAGTGCTTCATGGAGGTATATAAGTAGGGAAAGTGTCATCCATTTGCATAATCCTCCCAAATGAACACTTACATTTTGAAAAAATCTGAACTATTTTCATGGAGGTAAATTGTTGAATGTATGAACTTTTTTTTAAAATTCGGCCACCAGGGTGGAAAGGCTCCCCACCTGAATATATTGCCACTTAGAGGTTATACATGAGTATCACGCAATGTGCGAGGAGATGAAGCCACACCACAGACCGCTGTGCTCCTTTTGAACCCATGCCTTGCATTGTCAACGCTACATGCTGGTTTACATTTCGGAAGACCTGTGTGTTTCGTGCATCCCAGATCTTACACATGACGATGAGAGCAACAGAGGGCCAGGCAGCAGGCCGCTAGTCTGGCTTTATAGATAAAGCCCTTCAAAAACAAGGTTCATTTCGTAGGTTTGCAAGTCATACTGGCTCACGATAAACGCGTTAAATGTTGGGGTGGGGGTCAGCTTTAGACAGACCCGAATGAACAAAGGAGGCAAGTCCCGGCGGCCGAAGGAAGCACCCTGATGTGCTTGAAGTCGCTAGAGGTGAAGCTCGGTTTTCAGAACATCCTGCAGGCTACTCAACTGGATCCATAACTACAAGTAGATGATGAGTTGTTGAACGTGTCTGCATCATCTTAACAAATTTTGCTTCAATGGAGGTTTTATTTGTAATGTTCTAATGTGTCCATGAAAAAGGCAGCAAAGCTGAACATCATTAGCCTCCTGACCGGAAGCATGAGAATACCAAGGACAGCCCACGGATACAGGGCAGAAGATTGGGCCATGACACCGCTCAAGATGATGTGTGGCTGCCCATGGGCCGTTCCTCGTTTGGACCTGATCCCCAGTCCCCACTCGGTAACCTACCTCAGGCGCCTACCCCGCAAATGCCAATTTCCCTACAAAAAAACCCTGCAAATGCAGAAAATGTTTTGTGCTCCCAAACTCCAGTGCTCCTGCTAGTTTAAATTTTTCGAAAATCGTATTTACGAGTTAAAAAAACTGAAAATTCCGTATATAGCTAATGTGTATCCCACAAACGTGCAAAATATAAACTTCAAACACTTTGTATTATGGGCTACATAAAAATAACACAATCTGATAAATTTAGAGATATGAAAATATGCATACAGGACCTACGCTTATGTCATTTTTGTACAGCTTAAAATACAAAATATTCGAAGTTGATTTTTTTTCACATTTCTGGTATACACCTTTGACTATATCTAAAAAAAACCATATTTTTTTAACTTGTAAATACATTTTTTGAACATTTTAAACTAGTAGTAGTACTGAAGCTCGGGAGCCAAAAATCTCCACCCGCAAATGCTAATAAAAAGATATCCTCACTTCTGTGTTAGACTTATTTTTGTGCTCCTGGACAAGCATAAACAAACAATCAGAAGAACGAGAAGTTCTTAATCATTTTCCACGTACAGGAGGTGCAAATTTGGCATGGCTATCACAAACCAATATTCAAGGAATATACATAGCTTGTCAGAGTGTTTTTTTTTTTTTTTTTTTTTTTTTTTTGCGAAGCAAGTGCTTATATTGGTTGAACTGCAGCAAATATATCATGTTGAATAATCCTTGACCAAGCCAAGCAAACTGCTGAGAAGGCGTACATTGTTTTGTTATTAAGCAGCAAACTTTGCCTTACTACTTTCATAACCAAACTTGAAACTAGATAAGCCACCAGCAAGCTCTTGGATATCCTTCAGGATAGAAGCAACTAGATGTGTCTAGCGCGCGTTGCCGCGCCATTTTTTGATATTGTTGTTTAAACATGTCAAACTTTCAAAACCTTCCATGAATTTTGGTAACCTTTTAACAACCTCTGTTATTCAGCCATCGGATCCTAATAAAAGGCATATTTCTCCATAAAGGTTCGGACCGTTGACGGGTTCCAGGGTGGCGAGGAGGATGTGATCATCTTCTCTGCCGTGCGGAGCAACTCCCGCGGATCGGTCGGGTTCCTCTCCGACTGGAGACGTGCCAATGTGGCGCTGACACGGGCCAAGTGAGTGACCCGCTGGCTCGGAGAATCTCTTCAGTTCAGTCACACAGAAATATTTAGGCCATCCATGATCTTGCTACTATATAAAATCTAATGACGACACTGTTATGTAACTTCTTCTGCAGGCACGGCCTCTGGATTCTAGGCAATGCCGCTACGTTGTCGAGCAGTATGACAATCTGGCAGGAGATAGTGGCCGATGCAAAGGAAAGAGGATGCTTCTATAATGATAAAGACGACAAAGACCTCGCGGCTGCGGTTAGCAATGCTGTTACCGGGCTGGATGAAATGGACAGTCGGCTCGAGATGGCAACAACCTCGCATAGGCGGGCCATGGATCAGGGGTATGAATGAGTTGATTCCTAGTGCTTGTTTTGATGAATGAGTCTCGCTCTCTGTATCTTGCTTCGGGGGTCTTTCATCCTAATGATGAAATGAAAAATTCAGGTGGGAACCTTTGCGCTCCTCCCGGTGACCATTCGAATAAAAAAGCCTCAAACTAATTAGTTGCCGAAAGAAGCACGAGCTTAATCTGTTCAACCAGCTAGCTTTATGATTCTCACACTGTTTCCTTTCTGATTCTCACAAGGTTGCATACCTGCAGGAATCGAAGACGATTCTGAATGGACATGCATAGGGATGTGCTGATGCGGTTGTCAATCGCTTGCGCGGCAGTCTGGTAGTTGCTGGAGGCCAACTTAAGAAACTTACAGCTATGCCTGCAGTTAATATACTAGTAACTCTTGTTTTCGACAACCCTATGAGTAACTCTTGTACTGTAATGGTGACGTTTCTAAGCACCTCTATAACTCTATAAGCACTTTGCATTATGCATGCCCTAAGAGACATGGGATGCTCTCGGTCAGCTCCTTCCGATACAGCATAGGGAGGTTGGTCAGTCAGCCCATTCCCATACAATTCTGTAGGTTATTCTAGGTAGTCTACGATCAGCTTCTTTTTTAGTAGAATTGGTATTTTCAGTTGGGCGTTAGAAAGAAGCTACCGTACACATGAACATTACCACGTGTAGTCCAACGGCGCTCCGTTCAAGTGTTAATTCGTTGTGTTGTGGCAATAAAACTGCCCCTGATCACAGGAATTGGCTTACAAAAATAAAGCCAGAAATCGCAGATTTAACATAACATAAACAAGGCGTTGCTAGCCTCTCTCAGGATGTTCTTTCATTCCAGATGAGCTGGAGTTTACCTGACTCCATAGGACTAGAACACCCGAAGCAACCTGACCAAGTTGATCGTCTATGCAGTGATTTCTGATGTACAAGAATACCATCTTCAGCAATACCAAAATGACGCAGTGACATTGACAGGATGAAACAATCCATGGAATTGAATACCTGAGTGAGGACCTCTATAGCTGTGCTGACCGAGACTGAGCACAAAGGCTGTGTCGCGCTATCCTCTGCGTGACTGGATCGTCTCACCGTGTACTTGCTACTGCCCCATGATCTCACAGTTGAGATTTGCGAATAACAGAAATATTATGTAGCCGAGAAGGACAGATGCGGTCATTTTACTTATGTTGAACAACAATGCTTCTTGGCCTAAAAAAATCTTTCAGTTCATCAACATAGGTGCACAAATAACTGTACCACATGAATGTCATTTCCCCGATAAAAGTGTTAAACAATTTTCATGCCCTGGATCGTAGAAATAATTATATGTAGAACTTAGTAGCTCACCTTGGAAAATTTGGAAGTTCTATATAACATCGGGAAATGGTCTGCATGAAGATGACACCTTCCATCGCTTCCGGTCATCTCTAGGTACCTCAGCCTACTTCTGCACATTTTTCAATCCTCTGATAAAAAAAATACTCCCTCCGTATCGAAATATAAGATGTTTTAGCATTTCCTAGACAATATGTACCTAGACATGTTTTAGTGTAAGATGCGTATGAATCTACACACTAAAACATGTCTAGATACATTATATCAACAAAATGCTAAAACATCTTGTATTTTGATACGGAGGGAGTACATATTTACCATAGCAATACAATAGTTTATATTTACCCCAAGTCGAATGCGTATAAAATTCAGATGAAAACAATATAGTTCAGTTGTGCTTCACCTTCCACATGACTGTTAAATTTACAACCAAGAAAATATATACTAACAGGGCAGCACACTGAAGATTCTTCTGGTCAATGTCAACTTTAACTTGTATCAGCTCGTTTAAACACTTTATGCAAACAGAATTGCTATGCCCTCAGACTACAAAAGATACTAGTAACATGTTCGGTAATATTACAGTAACCAGATGATTCAAATTATGTACTCCCTCCGTCCACTTTTATAAGGCTCACTACATACCATTTTAGTTTTGACCACATACATATTCAAATGAGTGAATCTACATGCAAAATAAGTCTAGATTCACTCATTTTAGAATGTATGTGGACAAAATTGAAATGGCTTATAAAAGTGGACGGAGGGAGTAGCTTATATACATGCAGCTCAACAGTTGAGTGCTTTGGAAGATTGCATCGTTACAGATTCAGAGAGGATCATAAGGCTCCATAGTCCTGCATTTTATTCGCTATATGATGTTCATGCTTGTATTCTATGACAGATAATATGAAATACAAATAACATACTACTGGGTGGAATATTGATATAGAAAAAAACATTGGATATACAACACTAACTTAATACATATGCAAGTTGCAAGGCCTTTGTTAAGTATTGAGCCATGAACACCTTACAGCCGACTCGCTGAGTATGTGCTTCCTGGTAGTCAATGTTATGGTCTGTTGGAAACATACAGAGCAATATACATTTTATGTGCTGTTGTTAAATGGTCAGCACTCTACACAGTGACAACCAGCAACACGACACAAAAGGAAGAACAAGAAACACCTCCAGATAAATCAGGACAATGGCTTTATTTCGATGCATGTTACCAGGTCACCACTCTACAAAATGACAACCAGCCCAGACCAAATCAATACTATTCACTACCTGCAAAGTCTAACATGAACAAAACCAACAATAGCAATATTCAATAAGCACATCCAGAGTATCAGGGGAAAGCAACTATTTGCAGAACCTAGAAAAATTCAGAAAGCATGGCTCTGAGATATTTTTGCCATTTTATTTTCCATGATGATACATCGTTACATAAAGGAAAAAATAAAATACTCTATACCTAGAAAAATGGTACTCTATTCCTTTTGATGAACTTACTATTGACCCTATTAATAACTAGCACCTCACTCAGTACCAAGAATTAAATTGGCAAGAGCATCTCTATAAATAACAATGTACCCGAGCACTTAGGAATTTTCCTCCGCACTGGCTGAAGTCTTCCTGGACTTCTTGTCATCAACATATAACTGGTAGCCATACGACATAAATCCCCAGATGGCCATTAGCATAGCTATAATCTTGATTCCATCCATTTTGTCGTGAAAGAAAATCACTGCAAAAACAGGAATGATGGGTAGAGCTAGAGTGCTGATCACATTTGAGAAGAGTGATGAAACCACAAAGATCAACCCCACCACTCCAACAGAAGCTATCTGCCATGATATAGCAGTCCATAGCAGTGTCATAACGTAGGACACCTTCCCTGAGCTGAATACGTTCATTTCTCCCTCCAAAGTCTTCCATTCCCCACTTGCAAATAACCCAACAAGAGAAGCCAGTGTAGCCACAAATGCTGTATAAATCTGCATGTTCAACACCACTGAGAAGGTCTCCCTCTTAATAACCTTCTCAAATGTAACTTGCATGAGGGAGAGAATAAGTGAGTATGTGGCGGATGCTCCCAGTGTCAACACAAAACCCAAAACATGATTCCCTTGTGAGACACCATTAGTGCCCTCAGAATCCTCATCAACTCCAAGGAGCGAAGCAGAGAACGTAAGGAGGATGACCGCGTTGAATATCAAAGGGGTGAACTTCTGAGCATTGAGAACATACGAGAAGACAGCATTGAAGGCCAGCTGACTAGCACAAATGAGTGAGTAAGTTGAGACAGGAAGATACAACAGACCGTAGGAATACATCAAGTCGTCTGCAGCAATGATGAGCCCCAAGGCAATATATATCAGAGTGATTTTGGTGACTGATGCTTCAGGGCTAGTGGTCGCTGTTTGTGTAGAAGGCGACTTTGAGCGGAAAAGACACCGGGCAATAAGCAACACCGGAAAACCAGCGGTTTGGATAAATGTGGACATCCACTTGCTGTTCCCGCCTTGATTGTAGTAGAATCTCCCTAAGAGCGTTGACGCGGTCTGACCAGCGATAAGGAAGAACATGTTCAGTGTCAACATCAGCCACCATTGCCAAACCTTCACCGGAGAGTTTTGTGGGGGTGCTTGACCGGTTGAGGAAGATGCACCTTTGGATGATCCTGATGACATTTAAAAGTGCAAAGCAGTATCAACATGTGAGATCAGAGCACAAATTATAGATGATACGAGGATATGACCGAATTCTAGGACATAATTACTTACAATTCTAAAAGCCTAACAAGTTAGTCAACTTTTGAGTTAGTGTTTCAGATATTCCCACCAAAACCTAGCTCCGCTAAAGTTCCCTCTCAGACCAACAAAAACAGGAAATTCAACTAAATACACCAACCCGCATGGAAGTCCCTCACCGGCAACGGTTGCATGATACAGTGCTAACCCATCATGCGCGTGCAAGCAGGTTCAAAGGACAACATTGATTCGAAGCCTAATTTCTATGCTCATAGATAAACCCGTGTCAGGCCATCCTGCCAGCAGCCGTACACAATTCATCGAACACCTCGTGGGCTTACTCCCCACCAGGCCACCAGCAACGCGCCCCACCGAATTCCTTTGGAAGCGAACAAGATATCTTTTGGCTGTGGTGCCCCCAGCCGAAGACAGCACGACCACATCATACAAGCAAGGTGCCTTGGCGCTCATCTATCTGTCTGGTTCTCCAGACGTGGGAGGCAAATTTAACAGGGAAAATGAACTAAGAGCATCATCATCACTCCCCTCAAACCAGAAAGCCGACTGACCTGCGATTTGTATCTGGACCTCTTCCTGGCCGCCGCCGTTGCTGTTGCCGTCCTCGCCGGCCATGTCGCCGCGGAGGAGACGCTCGCGCGCGCGATCCAGGTAGGGCGGGGAGGGGAGGCAGTGGTCTGGTCAGCGAGGGAGCGCCGCACGGGGGGGCTGGAGTGGCAGAAAAAGGGAGGCAGCGAGGCTGTCTCGTCTCGCTCGGAACAGGGGCTGGCTCCTTTCTAGTACTCCTACTAGTTCCGTGCGAAACCCTTTCGCCGTCGCTATCGGGTGAGGAAGACTAGCCAAGAGTCCAAGACTGACTTTCGCTAGCACCGCATCGCATCGGGTTCGTTCCCTGGTCAGGATTACAATGCCCCAAGAACGGCTGTGGTTCTTCCTACTCCACGAGCCGAGAAGATGAGGAACAGTTGTTGCGTAACTCTCCCGATGATAGATGACGAGATTCTGATTTTAGATTTCTGAGAACCCAAACTGTAGTATGAGATGCCCCCCCTACCCTTTTAAACAGCGACATGTGAGATTTTTCTCCATCTGATAGGTTCGCTGCAGTCCTGACCGCACCTTTGCGGCGGCGTCGCCGGCTCATTGGCCTACTTTGACTTTGCACGCAGCGGCCAGGTGAAATTTTACAAAAATAACCTTTTGGCATAGCAAATTCACGATCTAACGATCGAGGGGATCTTCCCTACTCAACCGGCTGATTGCCTCTACAAAATGTCTATGTATATGCAGGTGTGGAAACCAGTGGCTAGGCGTCAGGACAAGAGAGCCCTGGAGGAGACGATTGGCAGGATCCGATCCCTCCTCATCAGTCTACGGGATAGAGACTGAGTCTTCCCCGTCTACCTGCCGGTACCAGCTTAGGGTCTGAGTTCCTACCCGTCTTGTTTCGGCGGTGTAGTGGGTGTGTGTTGTATGCGTAGCCCTCATGCTACCCGGATCTTTCTTATTTGAGTCCTCGGGACCCTCGGTGTGTTGTTGTACGGGATGTTTGGCCGGTTGGCTTTATTAATTTAAAGCCGGGCTCCGCTCGAGCCTTCCGTCTAAATAATTCACGATCTAAACCCGACACCAATTTTTTTTTAAAATAACCCTTAAGGCCTGCCTCTAGCTCTGTAGCATAATGAGCGGACCCATAGGCGTTATTGATCGTACCACCTTGACCGAGGACTTCCATGTGATTGTCACCGGAGCGTTATGCTCCTGGCACCGTAACGTCCTGGACGGGAGCGTTATGTGGGCGAAGAGATAATTGAGCCTAGGGCATCCACACTCTACTCCGCACTTCAATCCACACTCTTAGCTCAAGCCGGACCCTCTCTCACTCCACACTCTTAGCTCAAACCCGACCCTCTCTCACTCCACCCTCCAATCCCTCCAAATCTTTGTGATTTCTCCGTGGAATCCGTCTTCTCTCGTCTCTCCAAGGTAATCTCTCTCTCTCTCCCCCCCCCCCCCCCTCCATTGGTTTTGTCCAAAATATTTGTGTTTAGTAAATTTGCTCCCCTGTTTTGGAAAACCTAAAAATTAGACTTTGCAACATTTAGAAATGGTTAGTTCTTTGTTAATGTATGGAGCATACATGTTTGCTAAGATGATCTAGATCTACCAATTTTGTGGCAACCCCTAGATATTGGTAAGTCCTAAGAGCAACTCCAACGGGCCGCGCTATAATCTGGCGAGTTAAAACGTGTTTGCAGCGCCGTGCGGGTGACAGGAATTCCAGTCGTGCTAAATTTCGGGTGTGCGGCGACGGGGATGTGGTTTATCGGACGCCAACAAATACAACGCGCGCAGAAACCTCACACAAACAAATATGCACATCATAGAAGATCAAACAAAGGCATGAAAAAAAAAATAGCTAATTATTCTTACAACACAAAAAAATAGTACACAACAATACAAACAATAGTTCATCAACAATACAACAAATTGTTCATCAAGTAGCCGTCGCATACAAACATAAAACTATTGGTTTTGTTGTCCATACCATTTCCATCACTCCTCCATGACATCTTCTTGAAGATCATCATGCGCATCGTTGTCGCGAATGGCATGATTCGATGCAACAAAGCGGGCAATTCTCTCTTCTCTTCTTCTCACTCGTACGGATTACGCCATCAAATCGTACACATAATAGTCTAACTAAATCTTGTCCACGCTCGTTCTCTATGATCATGTTACGCATGATCACACAAGCGGTCATAATGTACCAAAACATTTCTTGATCCCAAAATATAGCCGCACCTCTGATAATAGCAAATTGGATTGCAAAATACCAAATGCTCTCTCCACATCTTTTTTAGCCACCGCTTGTGCATTATGAAAAGCACATTCTTTCTTACCTTGTGGTTGCTTCATCGGCTTCACAAATGTCCGTCACCTTGGATAGATGTCGTCCGCGAGATAGTGGGCATAGTTGTATGTATGCCCGTTTGGTTCAAACTGCACCGGTGGCAACTCACCGTTAGCAATACGGTTTATCAGCGGTGACCAGTGAGGAACATTGATGTCATTGAGAGATCCAGACAGTCCAAAGAAAGCATGACAAATCCAAGTCTCATAATCAGCCATGGCTTCAAGTATTATAGTGGCATCCTTCTTGTGCCCTTGAAATTGTCCATGCCAAGCCGATGGACAATTTTCCATACCCAATGCATGCAATCAATAGAGCAAAGCATGTCTGGAAATCCACGAGCTTTGTTCAACTCCAAAAGTATAGCCGTGTCTTGAGCATTGGGAGATCTCAAGTATTCGCCACCGAATACTTCCACAATGGCTACTGCAAAGCGCTTGACATATTTGATAGCTTGACTCTCTCCCATTTGAAAGGACATAGTTCCTAAATCCTATTTTAGGTGTTTGATCACAACATATGGAAGGTCTAATGTTTACCCTAAGTTTACTCATAGCATATAATGGATAAAATGCAACCATACATCCCCGTAGACACTCATACGATGGACAACAAAAATGGAGAAAAGTCTAAGAAAAGAGAGGAGAAGAAAGAAGAAGAAAAGGAGAAAATAGGGGGAGTAGGCCTCCCTGGCCGGCCTGGCCGGGCCCCTAGGACGGGCTGGTCGGGCTGTGCCCCGGCCTTGCTCCTCTCCACGCCGGCCCTAGGCCGGGTCGCACAGGCGGGTGCCCGGCCCCTGCTGCCCCTCCACGCCGGCCTAGGCCGGCCTCCCAGGCCGGGCCAGCACCACGCCGGCCTCCCCTCGTCGCCCACGCCGGCCCAGGCCGGGGTGGGAAGGGCCCTCCAGCCCGTCCCCTGTCCACGCCGGCCCCAGGCCGGGGTGGGATTGGCCCCTGCCCTGGTCGCCCCAGGCCGGCCTGGCCGGCCCCCTAGACCGGGGTGGGATGTAGAGTGGGGGGAACCCCCCCCCCCACGACCGTTTTCTCGCCCCCGGGTATAAAAGAGATGTTTCTTCTACCTTTAGACTTGTCAATCCCACTCACTCTCTCTCCACCATTGATTGACCAAGCTCAAGCTCAAGCATCTCCTCAAATCCCCAACCAAAGCTCGTGATACTTTGGGATTTGAAGTAGACACCACCGATCTACAACTCCACCAAGTCGATTAGAAATCCACCCACTCATCCCTTTGGGATCTTGTCATTCTTAGTTCATTGGATCCAAAAATCTTGTTGCTCTTAGCTCATCGGAGCTCGGAGCCTTGTTGATATCCCAGTGCTCTTGTGCTCGTGGATCTTGCTTCTCGGAGTCTTGGTGGCTCTCGGGATTCGGTGAGGACCCTCCAATCTTGTGGAGTGTGCCTCATCCTTTTAAAGGTTCTAGTTGTCAACCTCCACGGAAACATAGTGATTAGAGCCTATCCACATCGGTGGAAGGACTCGAAAGAGATAAGGTGTGCCATTTGAGGGCTACTCGGTGTTCCACTTTGGTGGTACCGCACCGCTCCAACGGAGATTAGCTTCCATTGGGAAGTGAACTTCGGGATAAATCTCCGCGTCTTTATGTTCGGTTATTCCTCAACTTACCTTTACTAGTTACTACTAGCTTAGTCATATGTTCACCTTGTGCTAGTTGTACTTGCTCAACATATAGGATTGTTCACCAAGTTGCATAATCTAGATAATCTATATTTGAGCATTACATTGTTAACTTGAAAAAGAAGCTAAAATTTGTAGTTAACCTATTCACCCCCTCCCCTCTAGTTAACCTCTCGATCATTCAATTGGTATCAGAGCCTCGTCTCTTTATATAGGGCTTTACCGCCTAAAGAGGAGGAAAGGGTGGGTAATGATCCCGTCACCATGGAGGGGATTCAAAAGCTAATCCAAGCTATGATTGATAGTTCCGAGAAAAAGATGGAGGGACTAATAAAAGAATTGACATCCCCATCTAATCAATCTAGAGAGAATGTTATCTTAGATGAACATGGAAACCCCATTCCAACTAAGTAAGGAACCGCAACATCTTCACCTTTAAATGGTAGTGGTGGAAATTCCTTTGGCTATGCTTATAACAATGCTCCTAATGTTCAACATCCCCATGTTAATCATCTTGGTCCACCTCCTATGGTGGATCGGCATCGTTTTACTAATTGGAAAGCTTCCATGAAGTCTTACATGTGTATCTCTTCAATGCAAATATGGAGAATTGTTGAAAAAAGATATGAGCCAAAGGATCCCGCAAACTTAAGCTCAAGTGACGTCATAGATGAGCAACTCAACGCTCATGCTTTGCACATGTTGGAGAGGGCAATGGAAAAGGAAGGAGTTGAGCACATCCGGTCCTTCACAAGTGCAAAGAAATCTTATGATTGCCTTGTTGATATGTTTGACGGCAACGGCAACCTCCAAAGATCCAAGAAGTCAATCATTCAAAGACAAGTTGAACACTTTCACTTGAGTGATGGAGAGAACATAGAAGACATATTTAGAAGACTCAAGGCTCTCGTAAATGATATGAGAGATTGTGGATTCACGGATTGTACGGAGAATTGGGTCAAGGAGAAATTTCTACTCACCTTGATGCCATACAATGAAAACATGGTGATGAATGTACAAGCAAGGACCGATTACTTCGACCTATCCCCCAATGATGTTTTGGGTCTCTTTATCACCCTAAAAGTCATGAAGCAAACCTTCGATGATGTCATGGCCCGTGTAAACGGAATGAAGAGACCCTCTCTTGCCTTGAAGGCCAAGGCCATTCCCCATGAAGATAATGACTCCAGTGATGATGGTGGATCCACTCATGAGGTCTCCGAGAAAGAGATGAAGACATCACATGAAGAATGCTTGGCTCTTGATCAACACAAGTGGTGGAAGAAGGGAGACTTTAGATCCAATGCCACCAAGAATAAAGGGAAGGAAGTCTCAAGCATAAAGAAATCAAGAACTTGCTTCAATTGTGTATATTCCGAGAACTTTGTTGTCGAGTGCCCCTTCAAGAGTAGAATTGAAAATGGTGGAAGACTCATCAAGAAATACACTTTCATTCCCAATTCCAAGAACTTCATCAAGAGAGGCCCTCCTAGGGCATTGATTGCAAAAGAAGTTGAGTACACATCCGGTGGTGAAGAGAGCGACGGTGAAGGCGAACAAGTAGGTATGGAGGCCATGGCTAGGGGCGTCGTACCTCCTAACTTAAGCTCTCTCTTCTCCAACCCAAATGACAACAAGGGTCCTTCGAGTCACAAGTGCTTTAGGGCCAAGGGTATATCCCCAAAGGTTACTCCTACACTCAAACTTGCAAACTATTCTACTCCTTCACTACTAAATTGTGTCGAGGAAGACCCCTTGGTAAACTTTGTGGAAAAACTAGAAGAGAAACTAAATATATTTTTATCTCTCTCATGGATCAATTAAGTGAGGCACATGGACTCATTGATGAACATGAGGAGAGAATAATGTTACTTGAAAAGTTTGCTCGTGATGATGCTAGTAATATTGAGGAGCTTGAGAAAGCTCTAGATGAATCACATTGCTTTAGAGAAAGCATAGAGGAAACCTTTGCAATTGACATAGCTAAAGTAAAACTTGATTGTGAACATGCTTTTGCTAAGGTAACGTAATTCATGGCCTTAAATGATGCAACTAACCAAGGTTACAATGAACTCATTAAGGATTTTGATAAGCTTAAAATTGATTATCGAACAATTTCAAATGAGCTCAAGACCTTAAAAGGGGTAAAAATTGTGAATGAAAACTCTTGTGCTACTAACCCTTTGTGTGTCAAGTCAACTCTAATTGAGGAGAACAATAGGTTGAAGGCACAACTCAACAAAGGTCTTGCCACATGCATTCAAGGGCAAAAGAACCTTAATGATCTTTTGAGTAATCATAAGAGAGTTATTGGCAAGGAAGGCCTTGGTTTCGGCTCCACTTCCAAGGTGGCTTACAAGAAGAAGTCAAATCCCTCCACTAACTCTATTGTTTTTGTGAAGGAGGGGGAGTTGGCTAATGATGAAGATGAGTTTGATATTATTGCTAAGAGTATTGTTCCTAGGAACACTACTACTCACAATAACATTGCGGGAAAGTATAACCCATCTTATGTGCTTCTTAAATCCATTGATGGTCATGTTTATGCAAAATATGTTGGCACCTCATATGGTGATGATTACAAGCATGCTATTTAGGTTCCTAAGACCCTTATGACTAACAAAAAAGGACCCATCCAAAAATGGGTACCTAAGACAAGAAGTTGATTCATTGTAGGGTTGTATTTCCGGTGGAACATCATGGATGATTGATAGTGGTTGTTCCGCGCACATGACCGGAAGCAAGGAAATGTTAGATGATTTGAAACTCAAACTTCTCAAATTTTCTCATGTAACTATTGGTGATCGCTCACAACTTAAGGTACTGGGGCATGGCAAGGTGGTCATTTCTCAGGATTCATCCATTGAGAAAGTCCTCCTTGTTGAGTCCCTTGGCTATAATCTTCTTTCCGTCTTGCAACTTTGTGAATGCAATTTTACATGTGTATTTAGGCGTCATCATGTGCTTGTCCTTCACACTATTTATCTTAAAGTAGCCTTTATTGGAATTGTGGAAAACAATACGTACATAGTGGATTTCTTGAAAGAAACTACACATATCGCCACATGTCTAATAGCTAAATCTGACGTGGGGTGGCTTTGGCATCACCGCCTAGGCCACGTCGGTATGAGAAATCTACAAACTCTTGTGAAGGGTGAGCATGTGGTAGGACTAACAAGTGTGAATTTTTCGAAAGATCGTCCTTGTAGCTCTTGTATTGCCGGAAAGATGCATGAGAAGAATCACCCCAACAAATCAATCATCTCCACAACAAGGCCCTTTGAGCTTATTCATTTGGATCTATTTGGGCCTCCAACATATGATAGTCTTGGGGGCAAGAAGTATTGTTTGGTGATTGTTGATGATTATACAAGATACACTTGGGTTTTCTATATCAAGAAGAAGAGTGAGACTCAAGAAAGATTCATAACTTGGGCCACCGAAGTGCAACACCAATATGACACCAAGATCTTATCTATTAGCAGTGACAATGGGTCCGAGTTCAAGAACTACACCATGGATGAATTCTTGAGTGAAGAGGGGATAAAAAATCAACATTCCGTTGCGTACACCCCTCAACAAAATGGTGTAGCGGAGAGGAAGAATTGCACACTTATTGATATGGCAAGAACTATGATCGCCGAGTTCAAATCCCCATATAACTTTTGGGCCGAAGCCATCAACACCGCTTGTCATTTATCAAACCGACTCTTCCTTCGTCCGATGATTGGCATGACTCCATATGAGCTCCTAACCGGTAACAAACCCAACCTCAAATATCTTCGAGTTTTTGGGTGCAAATGCCAAGTCTACATAAAGGGAACTAGATTGTCTAAGTTTGATTCTAGAACTTTTGAAGGCCTTTTTGTTGGTTACGCCACGAACTCCCACACTTATAGAGTCTACAACATATCCACCGGGTGTGTTGAAGAATCTATGAACGTGGAATTTCATGAGAATAATGGCTCCCAAATGGAGCAAATTGATTGTGATGATGTAGGTGATGAACCGTCCTCCATGGCCATAGGAAGAATGGGTATAGGTCCACTTATACCCATTGAGGGACACCTTATGGCAAATGAGGATGGGACTAGCTCTACGCAAGTGGAACCCTCCACATCAACCACCAATCAAATGGTAGACCAAGAACAAGAACAAGACCTTCAAGTGGATACCACTCATCAAGAAAGTGATCAAGGTCCACCCAATGATAATGGTGGAAATGATCTTGGTGATTCGTCACCAAGAACTCCACTCCGGATGGACAATGGTCTTGATGAAGGAAATGATGAGGATATTCCCCCCAACGAGAATCCCGATGATGCACTAGTTCGTATCATGACTCGTCAAGCATCAAGGTTGCAACAAAAGTCACTTTACCAAAAGAATATCATTGGTGGCTTGGGAAGAAGTGTCTCCACTCGTGGACAAGTACTCAAGTTTTGTGGTATTCATTCATATGTCTCTCATGTTGAAACTATCAAAGTGTATGATGCTCTTGAAGATGAAGATTGGGTTCAATCCACGCATGAAGAGCTCCATAATTTTGAGAGAAACAAAGTATGGTCACTAGTGGAAACACCCAAGGATCATAATATCATTGGAACTAAATGGGTGTTAAAAAACAAGCAAGATTCTCATGGGCAAGTGATTCGCAACAAGGATCGATTGGTTTCTCAAGGCTACTCTCAAGTCGAAGGACTTGACTACGGTGGAACTTTCGCTCCCGTAGCTAGACTTGAATCCATTCGTATACTACTTGCATTTGCCACTAGTCATAACTTCATCTTGCATCAAATGGATGTTAAAAGTGCTTTTCTAAATGGTACTCTAAATGAAATGGTATATGTTAAACAACCTCCGGGTTTCGAGGATCCCAAGTATCCTAACCATGTCTAATTCCTCCATAAGCCTTTGTATGGCCTCAAACAAGCCCCACATGCTTGGTATGATCATTTAAAGGAGTTCTTAGTGGATCGTGGTTTCGTACTTGGGGTAATTGATCCCACACTCTTTACCAAAAGTGTAGATGGACATTTCTTTGTATGTCAAGTATATGTTGATGATATTATATTTGGATCTTATAACGTGAGTTTTGTAGACCAATTTGCCAAACTAATGACAAGTGAATTTGAGATGTCTATGATGGGAGAATTGAAGTTCTTTCTAGGTTTTGAGATCAAGCAATATAATGAAGGGACTTTTATTTGTCAAGCAAAATATATTCAAGACATGCTCAAGAAATTTGATATGAACAATGCCAAACCATTACCTTATCCAATGGCAACAACCGTGAATTTTACTATAGATCACGAAGGTATACCGGTAGATCCAAAACTTTATCGCTCTATCATTGGATCTTTGTTTTATCTTTGTGCATCTAGACCGGATATTATGTTTAGTGCGGGTTTGTGTGCAAGATTTCAATCTAACCCCAAGGAAAGCCATATGATTGCGGTCAAGAGGATTCTTAGGTATTTGGTTGACACTCCCACACATGGTTTTTGGTATCCATCAAACACAACTTTTGATCTTGTGGGATATTCGGATGCGGATTGGGGAGGTGACAAAGTGGATAGAAAATCAACCTCGGGTTCTTGCCAATTCTTTGGTAGGTCCCTTGTGTGTTGGTCTTCCAAGAAGCAAAATTGCATTGCCACCTCCTCCACGGAAGCGGAGTATATTTCCGCCGCAAGTTGTTGCTCTCATCTTTTATGGATGAGGCAATGTCTTAATGATTTTGGAATTAAGATTAAGACAATGCCTCTTTTATGTGACAATGAGAGTGATATAAAGATTGGTCACAATCCGGTACTTCATGGCAAGACCAAGCATATTGAGATTCGGTATCATTTTATTCGGGATCATGTGGCCAATGGAGATATCTCGCTTTCCTATGTCAACACCAAAGATCAACTTGCCGACATCCTTACCAAGCCTCTAGATGTGAAGAGAGTCAAGCAATTAAGGAGTGAGCTCAATATCATATGTGCAAGCAATTTTAGTTGATTAAAAATCTTGCATACACACCCCTACTATACTCTTACTTGGATTCTAGATGTACGCATAGACATATGGGGAGTGTAGCTCAATCAATGAGGCAACACTACCTCTATAATGCATAAATAAACAAATCATGCATAATGGTCATTTCATATGACATAATGTGCTTCAATGATGAGTCTCGACAATGCACCCAAGATATATCTTCGCGGTGTCATATCGAACATACTCATACATGGTGGCTAAGGCCACCGCCCAAAATTTGGTTGGTTTTCAGATTGATACGACATTTTGTGCTTCACTCATATGCATTTCCGTTCTTCACATTTCATTTTGCATCCAATGTTGCTTAATTCATTTTTTACCTTTCTCCATTGGATGCAAATAAAATCATCATACTCATATCATCATACTCCTTTTATTTGTGCACATGGTCAAGTAAAACTTGCTACATAAAAATATGGTGCGCTAGAAACAAACATATGATAATTTCTTGTTATAACAACTAGTCTAATTTTTTTCTCAAAAAGGGGAAAGGGAAATTTCTTGTTATAACACTAGTCTTTTTTAAAAAGGGGGGAAACAATTTTTTTTTAAAAAAACAACCCGTCTTGGCCGGCACCCCAGGCCGGTTGCGCCCGGCCCTGCTCTCTTACCCGCGTCGGCCCCAGGCCGGGGGTCATGCCGGCCAATTCGGCCACGTGCCCGGCCTCGCGCTGCCGCCGCGCCGGCCCCAGGCAGGGGGTCAGGCCGGCCCCTTCGGCCACCCACCCGGCCTCGCCCCTCCCTCCACGCCGGCCTGGCCGGCACCGCAGGCCATGGCGCGCCGCACACACACGCACGCACACCACGCACCCACATAGCCACACCCCCACCCCCACTTTCCCTTCTTCCTCCCACCAACCACCACCATTAGAGCCCCTCTTGGAGCTCTCTTTACCCTCTCCCCCCTACACCCTAGCCCACCCCTACCACTCAAATTCACGGATCCGCAAGCCCTCGTCCTTCTCCACACTCTCCTTCCCACGGATTCATCTTTGGTGCACTATTGGGGGAGATCGGTCCATGACGAAGGCATGGATCCTGGACCCTGCGGGTAAGGACACCCCCTCTCTGGCCCAAGGACAAGGCCCAAGAAGAGGCATCCTTGGAAGACTCCAGAAGGCCCACCTGAAGCCCATCCGCGTTAGACTTGTGGATGAAGTTAGGAAACTTGTAACCGACCTAAACTAGGGTTCGAATCCTCTCCGGGGGGGACTTGAGACCTGGCCATCTATATAAGGCCAGGAGAGCCCCCAAGGAGAGGACGGAGTATTACCGCACGACCACAAAAGCCTTGAAACTCGAGATCTACTCTCGATTCGAGCACCCTGTAATTGATCTAATCATCCAATACAGATCAGCAGAAGGCAGGAGTAAGGGTTTTACCTCTTCGAGGGCCCCGAACCTGGGTAAATCTCGCCCCCCTGTCAAGCCGACGATTTCACCAGCGCCTATGACATCTCCTAGTCGAAACCCGATAGGGTCACCTGAGGGATTTGCGGAGCCAGAGCTTCGACAATTGGCGCCGTCCGTGGGGAACGCGGGCGCTGGATCACCGGCATCTTCGGCTTCATCGACATCCAACTCCCGTTGGAAACCATCGACTACGGCTCCGAACAATCCTGTACGGATCGGATCCGTCATAGTCACACCTCACTCGCCGGAATCACGCCCGGTATTCGAGGATCTGGAGAAGAGCGTCACCCTGACGTTCGGAAGCTTCAACTTCATGGCGAACAGAGACGGAATCCTCCACTTCTCGGATGAATCTGAACCCGAATCTGGAGCCGTCAACTCGCGCTTCCCTATGGAGAAAAGCGGCGAGTCCATCCGCTTCAACATGATCGACTACCACGCACTCTCGACAGAGGAACCCTCTCGGGTGCGAAGAACCTCCCGATCTGCGCCTAGGACACACGGGCCACGACTGGCCCAAGTCTACATGGCAGGATCGGAACAGCCCTCGGAAACTGAATATAGCGCGACCGAGCGCGATCTAATCGGCGTCTCGCGGGAAGCCTGGAAAAGAGCCAAGGAATCCATGCGAAAGAGTCAGCCACCCGCAGCAGGTGCCACACAGGAAGACCTAACCGCCTACCACTATCACCTAGTGAGAGCGGCCTCAAACATCAAGGATGCCCGAGCAGATCTAGCCCGTCGCAGGAGAGCGGCGGATGATCAAGCCTACGTCGAGCCGAGCTGTCCCTTGCACCTTCGGTCGGTACCCGACCCGGGGGAAAAGGACCCGCAGCGTCGACGAGGGACCACGAATCTATGGCTGGGACCAACAGGTCTACCACGTCTTCTTTCATGAGGGTTGACGACGATGGCAACGTCTACCCGCAAACTCCAGCCGCCGCAATTCTAGCCGCGGCAACCTACATGCAGATGAACCAGCCAACGGACAGCGATCCTCGGGTGGAACAATACAAGCATATCCGCAAGGGTCTAGGGCTGGCAGCCGCGAAACTCGCCTCCCACGATCGCAAGGAACAACTGGAGAAGGCGCGACAGGAGAAGGACAAAGACAAGGACACGCCCCGCAGGCATAGGAGCTCCTCTCCGAGAAAGGATAAATCGCCGCGTCGCGGCCGAGGGAAAGAGGCTCGACGCCGCGGCGACAGTCGAAGCAGCAGCGACGACAGCCCGAGAGACAAAGATTCGCGGCACCACAGCAGCCGCTCGAGAAAACGAAGTAAAGAACCAAGAAAAGATAGCGACCGCGACCGGTCCGGGTACGACGCGCGATCCGATCTCGCCCAGAAGAAGGTGGATAAAGCAAGGGCTTCACGGTATCGCGAACGCTCCTCATCTGGGTCTTCGGACGACGAAACCTGCGGAGCACTCTGCTTTGCTCGCAGTATTCGCGAAGCACCTCTACCCAAGAGATTCAAGCTCAGCTCGGAGGTGACAAAATACGATGGCTCACTCGAGCCCTCCCAGTGGTTAAGCGACTACCTCACGGCAGTAAAATGCCAACGTGGTAACAAGAACACGGCCATGCAATACCTCAATTTGCACCTAGCCGGAGCGGCCCGCAGCTGGCTGGAGAGGAGACCACGATCTTGCTACGCATCGTGGGACGACCTGCATCGCGATTTCTGCAAAAACTTCCAGTCGACCTACAAAAGGCCAGCTACAATCGAAGAACTACGAGCTTGCAAACAGAAAAGTGGCGAATCCACGCGAGAATACATCCAGCGGTGGAACACGCTCAGAAACACCGCAGGGACAATCTCTGAAGAAGTGGCGATTGAGGCCTTCGCCAAAGGAGCAAGAAGAACCGCGTTTCGAGAAGAACTCGGCAGAGCTGCGCCCAAAACCATAGGGGAGCTCATGGTCATAGCCGAAAAATGGGCCAATGGAGAAGACGCGGTACGCAATGAAAGAACATCATCGCCCACACACGACGAAGACCGTCATGGGCGAAGAAAGAGAAGAAAATATTACGACCACGAGGATAGAGAAGAACTAGTGGCAGCAGAATTCACGCGAAGTCGCGACTCCGGTCGTCGTGGAAGTCGCGAATGGAGACCAAAGGTAGAAGAAAAATCACCCGAGGAAGACCTCGATGCGTACTGCTCGCTACATCTGTTCACAGATAAGCGCACGGGCAAGACTAAGGCAACACACCTTCTCAAGGATTGCCGAAAGTTCATCGAAATCTCGGACGCGCTCGCCAAGAAAAGATTCGCTTCCACCCAAAACTATCCACCACTACCAGGAGGCGGACAACAATTCCAGCTACCACCGCCACCACCTCCACCGGCCAACCCAAACATGGCACTCGCCGCATTGCCGGCACCACAACAACAAAACACGGGAGCAAATACATACCCGACTCCGCACGGACAACTCCTCGGGATGATACAGAAGGTATGCCCCTCTCGCAGAGCTCAAAAAACTAACTCGAGACAAATATGCATGGCAGTGCAGACGCCACCAACGAAGCCCGAGTACCTGAAGATGGCCGAGCAGCCAATCACGTTCTCGAAAGAAGACCACCCGCCACGAGTCTATCGACCAGGACACGCCGCCCTTGTCATTCAAGCTCAAATTGGCAACTATGACCTGGCCCGCGTATTCATGGACGGCGGCAGCGGCATCAACATCATCTACGCGGATACACTCCGTCGAATGAACAAAAACCTGGACGGCCTAACGGAATCAGAAACATCCTTCCACGGGATAGTTCCGGGCAAGGCAATACGTCCACTCGGAACAATCAACCTTGAAGTTGTACTGGGCTCCCCACGCAACTACAGAAGGGAATTCCTGGACTTTGAAGTCGTCGACTGGCCCTCACAGTACCACGCCATTCTTGGTCGAACAGCGTTCGCCAGATTCATGGCCGTACCACATTACGCATACTTGAAGCTCAAGCTACCCGGCGAATACGGTGTGATCACCATTGACGGAGACTTCCAGAAATCGGATAAGTGCGACATAGAATTTAATGAGATCGCGAAATCTTTCGGGATGCAAGAAGAACTACAAGAGCTGGCAAAAACCACGGATCACTCCGTAATGCCCCTCACGAAGAAAAACGCGCCTGAACTGGAATTCAGCGCCAACAGCGACACTCGCAAGCACCAAGTGCACCCGACGGATTCCGCCAAAACCGCGATGGTTTCCACAACCCTCTCGCCAGCATAGGAAAGCGCGCTCGTCAAACTCCTCCGTGAGTACTGAGAAATTTTCGCCTGGCAGCCATCAGATATGCCAGGTATACCCAGGGAGTTTGCCGAGCACTCACTCGAAGTCTTTCCTAACGCCAAACCCATCAAACAGACGACTCGACGATATTCAGAACCCAAGCAAAAGGCGCTGGGAGAAGAAGTAAATAGGCTGCTAGCCGCCAACTTTATTAGAGAGATCAAGATATCCACCTGGTTGGCAAATCCGGTGCTGGTCCCCAAGAAGAACACGGATGTCCTTCGAGTGTGCATCGATTACACGTCACTAAACAAGCACTGCCCCAAGGACAACTTTCCTCTACCACGAATCGACCAGATCGTGGATTCCACAGCAGGTTGCCAACGTCTCTCCTTCCTGGACGCCTACTCGGGATACAACCAGATCCGAATGAAAAAGGAAGACGAAGAGAAGACGGCATTCATCACACCACACGGTGTATACTGCTACACGACAATGCCCTTCGGGCTGAAAAACGCAGGCGCAACATATCAACGTTGCATGCAGAGATGCCTTGCCAATCTCATTGGCAAGAACGTACAAGTATATGTCGACGACATCGTCATCAAAACTCGAGTAGAGGACACACTCCTCGAAGATATTAAAGAAACATTCGACGCCCTTAATGCATATCGGATCAAGCTCAACCCGACAAAATGCGTTTTCGGCGTCCCCGCAGGAAAACTCCTAGGATACCTGGTATCCGCCAGAGGCATTGAGGCCAATCCGGAGAAAATACAAGCCATCCTCACCATGAAGGAGCCTACCAATCTACGCGGAGTCCAGCAGCTCGCAGGGCGATTGGCCGCCCTAAGCAGGTTCATCGCACGATTGGGAGAGCAGGCGTTACCCTTCTACAAGCTACTGAAGAAGACGGACAAATTCGAATGGACACCCGAAGCCAAACAAGCATTCGCAGACTTGAAACGGTCGCTGCAAAGCAGGCGCATTCTCGCAACACCACAAGAAAGGGAGCCACTTCTTCTCTATTTAGCCGCCACAAACCAGGTCATCAGCACTGCAATCGTAGTCGAACGACCTGAAGATGGCAAGGCATACGGAGTCCAGCGCCCAATATATTACATCAGCGAAGTGCTCTCGCCATGCAAGCAGCGATATCCTCATTACCAGAAGCTTGCATATGGAGTTGTCCTCACAGCCCGAAAACTCAAACATTACTTCCAGGAACACGCCATTACAGTGGTTAATGATGCGTCACTCGGGACAATCATGAACAACCCTATGGCATCCGGAAGAATAGCGAAGTGGAGCATCGAGTTGGGCGCTTGGGATATCACCTATGCAGGACGCAACGCAGTCAAATCCCAAGTTCTCGTGGAATTTATCAGCGAATGGACAGAGCTACAAACACCCGGGCCACCCGAGTATACAAGCAATTGGATCATGTACTTTGACGGGTCCAAAAGAAACGAAGGGGCAGGAGCTGGAATCGTTCTTATCTCACCTCGTGGAGACAAACTGCAATACGTCCTGCGACTAGACTTTCCACCAGATGATCCAGCATCGAACAACGACGCAGAATATGAAGCACTGTTGCACGGGATGAAGATGGCGATTGCTTGTGGAGCTACTCGGTTGATGATTTATGGCGATTCCAATCTCATAGTGCAACAAACAATGAAAGAATGCGATGCCATTGCTGAAAACATGATCGCGTACCGCGACATGTATAATCTACTCGAAGGAAGCTTCAAAGGATGCGAGTTGAAGCACATTGCAAGATCCAGCAACGAAGAGGCGGATAGACTGGCCAACATGGGTTCCACGAATACACCCATACCGCCAGGGATATATTTCGAGCGGATGATTAAGAGATCAGTCAAAGTGAAGAAAGCCCTAGAGACACCCGCAGCACAAGAAACCGAGGTCAGCCCGCAAATCGCGCTTCTCGAGCTTACTCATAACATATCACGGCAGGTTTTTCTGGTCGAGCCAATCTGGACGCAGAAATATCTCGACTACCTGCTCAACAAACAGCTCCCGGCCGATCCACGCGAGGCTCGACAGCTAATCAGGCGTAGCAAATCATTTCGGGTAATCAACGGAGAGTTATACAAGCAAAGCATCTCGGGCATCCTTCAGCGGTGCATCGCACCCGAAGACGGCAAAGAGTTACTCCGGGATATACACCAGGGTGATTGCGGACATCATGCTAGCTGGAGAGCAATACTGGGAAAAGCCTTTCGAGCAGGATTCTACTGGCTAACAGCAGCCAACGATGCAAAAAACCTGGTCGATAGATGTCACGCTTGCCAGCGATTCTCACCCAAGCCGCACGCGCCCGCCACATAGTTGCACATGATACCCATCGCCTGGCCCTTTGCACAATGGGGGCTCGACATGGTTGGCCCATTGCGCAAATCCACTCCAGGAGGGTACACACATTTGCTGGTTGCAGTCGACAAATTTACCAAATGGATCGAAGCTATGCCAGTGACCCCGGCTAGCGCCCAATGCGCAATCAAGTTCCTCGACTCCATAGTATGCAGATTCGGGGTACCACACGACATCATTACAGACAATGGTACGAACTTCACTGCAAAGGAGACACAACAGTTCTGCGAGGAGAAAGGAATCAATCTGAAGTTTGCTTCGGTCGCCCATCCGCAAACAAACGGCCAAGTCGAAAGATCCAACGGCTTAGTTTCGGCTGGCATCAAAAAGAGATTGCTCGATTGGCTACATCCCGCTGCAGGACATTGGGCAGAGGAGTTACCCTCCGTACTTTGGAGCCTCCGCACAACTCCCAATCGATCAACGCAATACACACCATTTTTCATGGTATACGGGGCAGAAGCCGTCCTCCCCGAAGAGGTTCGATTCAGCGCCCCACGAGTTGTAGCCTACAGTGAAGAAACCTCCAACAAAGCACTTGCAGAAGATATGGACGCACTCGACGAAATTCGGGACATTGCACTCGCAAGATCTGCAGTCTACCAACAATCACTGCGCAATTATCACAGTCGCCGCATACGCCACAGATCGTTCGTGGTTGGCGACTTGGTGTTGCGGCTGAAGCAAAAAGAAGGACACAAGCTCGAACCACCTTGGGAAGGACCCTTCATCATACATGAAGTGATCCCGGGAGGAGCCTATCGACTGAAGAATCCAGAGACTGGAGGCATCTATTCCAATCCATGGAATATCGCGCAACTGCGCAAATTCTACCCCTAGGTTTATTTATTTTGCAACAATAAGGCTATACTAGCCAATCTTGTAGCTCGAACACATGACTTCTCAGTCATAGCAATAAAGACATGATTCCCTCATCATATTTACTCGACAGCTTTCAAGTTTACTACATGCTAAAAGGTTACAGGTACACACCCCATAAAATACACGGGGGCTACACCTAAAACTAAGCATCACAGAAAAGAATTATCGAGTACAAGGTTGCACACCTTACTACAGTTTTTTACAAACTACAGATAAACTTACAGGATATTCACATCCGATAAAGTCAGTCGAAACGCTGAGCATTCTTAGTCGCTAAGACCCTATCTACCTCCTCAGAGGTCATTCGGATAATCTTCTCGGCTGCAGGACGAACAGCATCATAGTACGGCGCAATATCTTCGATTGCATAATCTGGACGCCGAGCTACGGAGTTCAAGTCTATCTCAGGATGCCACATTCGGACAAACGAGAGAGCAACAACCGCGCCGCACGTCATCTGGTTGCGAACGCACGCGCGAACCTCTCCTTCTCGTCCGAATAACCTGAGAAGATAACTCCAGTCTTCGGGGCCCCTCTCAAGTGGATAAAAAGCAGCATTCACCGCAACCAGGACCTCGTGGAAAGAACTCACGAGAATTTTCGCCTGGCGGACTCGAAACTTCAAGGTAGCCATCACAAAACCTCGATTGCGATCAGACCAGAAATTACTCGCGTGAGGCTTTGTGCTGTTAGCTTCTTGATGAATGTGGTTTTCCACCCACTGCTTTTCTTCCCTGTCATCTGGTTTCACAACTAAGAAGCAAACGCACTTAGTAAGCTAAGAAACACAGAGGAGGAAATAGCATGGGGGCTACACTACTCACATAGTAACTCCCTTGCAATCGAAGACAGTTCACCAATTAGAAATTGCTCGCGCTCAGCCGCCAATTTCTGCTTGGATATTGCCACGTCAGCTACTCCGCGCAGCGCTTTCAGCCTACGCTCACCCTCCTGAACCTTATCACGAAGGCCAGCAAAAGTGCCCACGGCAGCCACAAGTGGATTTACTGGATTACCACGTCCACTCGAAGATTCAGCGGCAGACGCAATCGCCTGGAAGAAGTACAAGGAAAGAAGTGAGACGCCCTACTCGAGTTGTTTCTAGTCGCACATCTGACTAATCGCTCGGGGGCTACTCCCATCGGGAGGCAAAGTATAGACGACAAGGATAAATTCTAAATGCAAAATGCTTCGATTAAAGACCAGCAAAGGTACGGGAATACATCCCAAAATTCATTACATCCAAACAACAGAAACAAAAGAAAAAGAGCCTACGAAGCCGCGTTGGTGCTGCCACTAGCAGCGGTCGACCCTCCCTTCTTCCGAGCAAACATCTCAGATAATTTCCGAGCAAGAACAGTGGCTTGCTCGGAAAAACGAGATAGCCGTACCTTCTTGCCCGTGGAAGGGTCGACCGGCATGGACGAGTAGGCCTCCTCCAGACCATCAACTCCGTTCGCCAGAGCGAACTGAATCGCAGTCTTTGCGCCAGCTTCCGATTGAGCAACCGCAAAGGCTTCCAGGAGGTTGCCTTCCGAGAAGACCTTCAACAGCTCGCTCAGCGCAGGTGCAGGAGTATCGCTGGCAACAAGACGGCCATGCACTCGCGCCAACGCTCTGGAAGCATCGTTAATCAGGGAAAATATTCCCTCAGAATGTTTCCTGAGCTGCGCGAGAGTGTCGGTCAGCACGTCCACCCGCTGAATCCCAGGAATCTCCAGAGGAACACTCAGAAGATCTACAGACAAAGAAAATAATGCTTAGCAAAAATCAGCAGAATGAAAAGTTCAAAAACCCAAGACACTTACCCGCAAAGCGTTCGGCGAGGGGACGAAGGAACGCGACAGTGTCGTTGTCAGCCTTACTGCCGGCCTCCTCCAAGTCCTTCACGGCCTTCCGCGCCTCCGCAAGCTTCGTACTGAGTTCCTCCGATTGCTTGCGAGAAGCTTCCAGCTCTTGTCGAGTAGTCGCCAGTTCAGCTTCCCGAGCAGTTACCTGCTCTGAAAGTTTGGTCCTTTCAGACTCTGCGAATTCGGCTCGAGCTGCAAAGGGGATATTAATCAGAAATCAAGAATGGATGATACACTGAAGCCAAGAAGATAATAGAATTACCTTTAAGAAGGTCGCTCTCAGATTTGAGTCGGTTAACTTCCGATCGAAGCGACTCGCAATCTGTCTCGGCCAGAACGACGCGGCGACCGATCGCCGCAAGGGAATCGACGAGCGACTGCGGAGGCACGAAGATAGAAGAGTTAGAGTAATTAAGACTTGAGCCTGTACCCGATTATTTACAATCGACTACAGCCTCGGGGGCTACTCCCATCGGGAGCACTGTCGTGCACCCGAAGAAGACAAAATAAAGAAGAAGAGAAGAAAGAGGTTTTGAGCCTGTACCCGATTATTTACAATCGACTACAGCCTCGGGGGCTACTCCCATCGGGAGCACTGTCGTGCACCCGATAAAATTTGTTTGTGAAAGCCAAAGAGATAGAAGTTTACCTGTCCAGAGGCGCGGGAGAGGGGATCCGCAGAGCTGTCCGTCGCCTCCTTCGAGACCGAAGTTCTAGCAGCGGAGCTGGGGACCTCCCGCTCCACAGTCGCAGCATCAGGCGCTGCCCTGGGAGAGTTCTGGACGGTACCCGCAGTTGGGGTCTCACCCGCGTCCTTTGCCTTATTCCTATTTTCGGGAGGAACAACGGCGGCGAACCTACGCGGGCTGATCGCCTGCAGACTGCAGTGAAGGACAAAGAAACGTCAGCGTTGACAAATAGAGATTGATCGAATTAAAGTACGGAAAAGTCCTACTCGTCATCCTCGTCGTCTTCATCCAAGTCATCCGCATTCCAGGCGGTTGCGAACGGAGCCAGAGGAGGAAGAGATCGAAGCGGAGTCGCGGAAATTGGAGCTTGGCCAGGTGACGCCTCCAAAGACTTGTCTTTGGAGGTGACTTCGTCTTCGTTCACCCGACGGCGCTTTGGTGGGACGCCATTCGAGTCTTCAACATCATCTGAGGAATCATGCTCAGAACTCGAGGAGGCGTTGGCCACGCTGGTGTCAACCGCGCCGTCCTGGTGGCTCGACTGGAGACACGAGGCATCTTCACCAACAACGGGCGGGTAGCAATTTGCTACAGCCAGGCTCTACAAGGATAAGAAGACGATAAAGATCTTATCGACTACGAAATTATGAAGATGGAAGTAAGCTAAAGACAGGAAACTAACCGCAGCTGGAGGAGGGTTTGAAGCAGAATAAGCCTCGACTGAGCAATCGGGGAATTGCTCCCCAACCTTCAGTCGAGTGATGGCCGCGATCTTCTTCTCGAATTCCACATTCGAAAGTTCTTCGCGGCTCACTCGGCTGGGATCTTCTGCACCTTGATACTCCCACATAGTGGAAGGCCTCTGCTGCAAAGGCTGGATCCTACGCTTCAAGAAGAGGCTCGCCAGATGGAGCCCATTGAGCACTACTCCCGAGGTTTGGTCTCGAAGAGCAGCTACTCTTTCGAGTAGAGGTGTGACTGTCTGGGTTTCTTCGGCGGACATCTTGTGGCTCCAATACTTGCGCCTCGCCAGAACTGCGAATGGGTGGAACTCTACAAGCCCGCTCGAGCTGTTGTCGGCGACGTAGAACCACTTCTTCCGCCAGCCTTGGGCGGAGTCGATGAAGTGCATGTTGAAGTATGCATTCTCCTGGCGCGCCTGGATCCCGAAGCCACCCGTGCGAAGTGGCTCACCAGGCTCGGACTCCACCCGCGATTTCTCGCGGAAGATCCGGATCTTGAACAGCGCCTTCCAGAGCGCCCAGTGCGGGCGAATGCCAAGATAGCATTCGCAAAGCGCGATGAAGCACGAGATGTGCTGCACCTCGTTCGGGGGAAGGTCGTGGAGCTGTATGCCGTAGGCACACAGCAGACCGATGAAGAAAGGATGAAGAGGGAAGGAGAGGCCTCGAGTCACGTGGTCCACAAAGACCACGCGCTCATTCGAGTGAGGGTTTGGTACCTCTTCCCTCTTCCCAAGACGGACGCGCTTCTCCGCCTCCGCCGGCAGGAGACCCTCCCGCTGCATCTCCTTGATGCTCTTAGCGGTGGTGTTGGGGGTGCGCCAGTCGCCAGCGCGAGGGGCGGGTGGCGCAGAAGGCTCGCCAGACGCGGAAGTTCCAGCGCCACGTTTCTTTCCGCCGGCCATTGTTCACAGCGAGAGCTCGAGCGCAAGGAAGACGAAGACGAGCGCGAGGTGGAAGATGAAGATAGAGAGCGGAGAAAGTTTTACCGCAGCGCTAACACCTGTATATATACACAGGGTGAAACGATGTCAGCCGTACGATGCGCTACGTGGCATCCATCGCGGCCGCCACGCGTGCAGATGAAACGAAGCGGCAGCCCAGTGCTGTTTCGTGCCACGATCTTAACAGAAGATCGTGCGCATTTACTGCACGTTTTGCGTAAAAACCGGGAACGACGTCTCGTTTCCCGGTCAAAAAGCTGACAAGGTGGGCCGACTTCTGCTGCCACTCCGTCACGTCCCATCGGGAGAAGAGAAGCGCGCCTTGACGTCATGGCGTTCGTCATTCAAAAGGGAAATCTTTTTCGAATGGAAGTTCAAACGCGAAACTATCTTCGCACGAATATCAATTCCTTCGGATAAAACACAATTTTCCCATGAAGAAATTCATGGATCAAAGCCTCTTCGAACAATAGAAACATACCTTATACACGAAAACTCTTTCGTACGGGCACAATTTTCTAAAACATGAAAACTCTTTCATACGGAACTAACATTTCCTACACGAAACTTTTTCGTACGGAACTCATACCAATCTAATCGGGTAGAAGGAACCTACCTTATGCGTGATAATTATACATCACAAGAACCTGGATTGTACAGCCGACTAGGCACATCCGGATGCCATATTCTTCGAATATGAAGGTAAGACCCGAAAAGATCTTTCTTTTGGGCCTGGAATCGCACTCGAAAGCTGCGTCCTCCGGCATAGTTCCGTGTCAACAACACGAAGAAAAATCCTAGCGGACGCGCCGGGTACCCTCTTAGGTTAAGTTCGACTCGATAAGTCCACAACGGCCCAGTCGTGACGATCACCTCATCGGGTTCGAGTCGGAGGTATCGAATCTGTGTAGGCCAGGAGTGTTTTTGCCCTAGTCGCAATTAATTGGCCCTGATCTTTCGGGAGAGCCAAGCTACTGCGCCACATCCTTCTGCTAATATAGCCGCAAAAACTGGCACCTATGCTGCTCGATACTCGAGTGTTTTAATTCGCGAAACAGGGAACACACCCTTCGTAGACAACAACTGTCGAGCTGAACTTCCAGGAGGAGATCAAAAAAGGTCTGACCGTCTACCCGACTGGAAATAAATCCCAGTCGAGCACACGCTCGGGGGCTACTGACGAAGGCATGGATCCTGGACCCTGCGGGTAAGGACACCCCCTCTCTGGCCCAAGGACAAGGCCCAAGAAGAGGCATCCTTGGAAGACTCCAGAAGGCCCACCTGAAGCCCATCCGCGTTAGACTTGCGGATGAAGTTAGGAAACTTGTAACCGATCTAAACTAGGGTTCGAATCCTCTCTGGGGGGGACTTGAGACCTGGCCATCTATATAAGGCCAGGAGAGCCCCCAAGGAGAGGACGGAGTATTACCGCACGACCACAAAAGCCTTGAAACTCGAGATCTACTCTCGATTCGAGCACCCTGTAATCGATCTAATCATCCAATACAGATCAGCAGAAGGCAGGAGTAAGGGTTTTACCTCTTCGAGGGCCCCGAACCTGGGTAAATCTCGCCCCCCTGTCAAGCCGACGATTTCACCAGCGCCTATGACATCTCCTAGTCGAAACCCGATAGGGTCACCTGAGGGATTTGCGGAGCCAGAGCTTCGACAGTCCACTTGATTTTTGGGTGATTTTTTTTGGGAAGATGGTCACCAACTCGGGTAATCTCTTGGGCCTATCCTATCTACCGTGTGTATGTGCTTACTCTCTGCCGGTGTACTAGTGTGCTTCATTAATTTAGGGTGTCAATTTTTTTCCCTCATGTTCATGTTGGATTTCACATTGTTCATATGCCACTAGCCATACACTAGATTCGTTACTATGCCATGATATTTTTATATAGTGTGCTCCTCACGATGTAGTCTCGTGGTACCATTATTTCCTTTACTATGCCATGATAATCGTGCTCCCATGTCATGCTATGCCATAGTTCACAATTAACCACTCTCGTAGTATCATGCAAAATAAAAATTTATAATATCTATCATAATAAGAAAACAAAAACAACCACATCCTACAACCATTCTCTACATCTTACACCATGCTATGATGTAGTTATGTTGTCCTCACTAGTCGTTTTTTTTGTTTTTCAACCGTGTCGCTATCACTCATATTCATGGAATAATTTTTTTTACTTCACACAACGACCATGTGCACTCATTATCATTGTCCATATCCATGCATCATTTGTCTCAGGTGATTCCGATACCCACCGCTCTCTTCGTCCTCGCAAGAAGAGTGTTGCTGATGTTGCTGGGTCTACTCCCTCTCGGAGACAAGGTCCTTTTATTCCGGTCAATCCAGATGAACCCGTGGTCAAGAACTGGGGTGGTCTTAGTACCACTGACTTTGAGAATGCTAGGCTGAAGTTTAACCCCTATGAGTTTGGTCAGAGTACTAGTGCCGACCCTCGGTTTTATTGCAAGATGCATCAGGTCATGTATGATTTCATTATTGGCAAACTCCATAACAGCTATGTGTACCAACACTTCTTTGATGTGGAGACAGCTCGCACTCATTGGCCCCGTGTCATGGAACTCTTGGATTTTCACGGTATCACTCCTCTCATAGCTACCAATAATGCCCATCCATTTGCCCCTGATTTGCTCAAGGAATTCTATGCCATTGTTTTCTTCTCATATGGAGAGGGCTCAAGTAATCCTCGTACATTGACCTGGATGAGTGGTGGTGTTATGTGTGTTGCTACCATGGAGGATTTTGGTTCCCTTCTTGGCATTCCCTTTGTCAAATATGATGGTATGAACAACATTCACATTCATGGTGATCCCAATAATATTATGAAGGCCAAAGATGGTCTCCGTCATTGCTATCCAGAAGGTACCGGCTCTATACACATGAAAGAGCATGGTCCCCCCATGTGTGGTTTTGGTAATTGATGACAATCACTATGGACTAATGGTTGCATTGAGCTATACTTGTAGAGTTTGTCCATAGGCAATGATTGATGTCCATGTGTTGGATTCAAGATAATCAAGTGGTGACCAAGAGTTTGTCCATAGACAATGCTTGATGTCCATGTGTTGGATTCAAGATAATCAAGTTGTGACCAAGGTGCTATCCATATGAATATCCCAAGTTTGGTCATGAGAGAGTTGAGCATATTGCAAGTATGTCTTGAAGAATAATATTGTGTGAACATTCATATTTACCTTCAAGACATTATTATTATGAAGAGAGAAGAAAATATAAAAGGTTGATCAAGGCAAAGTGCTAAGCGATGGTTAATATTGATCAACTCACAAAGCAAGAAGATGCACCATGTGGTATCATGGTATTGTAAGTAATTGTTCATATAGCTTTGTGTTCTAACCCATTATATGTGCGTGTGGTATATCTATGTGGGGTGTCGTGGTGGTGTCACGGCAGATGCCATGGGATGGCTAAAGATGTGGGGACGATGGACGTTGGAGGTGTCCGGGGAGGGATCACGCGACAAGTAGCCGCGTGAGGTAAGAACAATACACTGCAAACAACACGATCTACCCAGGTTCAGGGCCCTCGTGAGGAGGTAAAACCCCTACTCCTGCCTCTCTGTATGTATTATGATGTTTCTCCGAGTAGCCACAGTACAAAGAGTATCGCTACCGAGTAGCCACTCTCCTCTCTCCGAGTAGGGCTAGGTCAAGAACTTAGGGTTTCTAGGGTTCAATGTGTGCATGTGTTCGATTGATCCTCACGCAGGAGGCGGCGGGGCACCTTATATACCTGGTGCCCAGCCGGATACGTCCAAACATGGACAAGTGTCGACATAGTGTGCACACCGTCCTTCTTCCGGGTTCCCGCTGACAGCTTTGGTTCCTAACCTTGGCTTCATCTGGAAAGTCGTTGGGCAAAACTAGGGGACAGACTGGTATCACTGTACCTAGGCACAGAGTAGGCCCCCCTTATCCTGCCACGGCCTGCTTCCATGCTGTCACTGTCAGGCAGGCCGGTCCCAGATGAACAGTAGTTCGAATGCTGCCAAGTACGGACCCAGGATACGCGGGATCCTGTGTCAGAACGGCTCCTTTGACTTTCTGGCCCGAGTAGGTTCCCGCCAATTGTTCCCGCCAATTGTACTCGGGCCAACTCTTCTACTCGAAAGGATAGAACTTGATTGATATCTCCTTCTGGTCATCTTGAGGTGAGACCGAGTAGCAGTCGACCGGGTAGCGAGTACCAGGTAGTCGGCTACTCGACCAAACCTCTCTTCGGTAAGCCGCCTTTACCACTTGCCTTTACCCTACTCGGGGGTAACCCCCCGACAGCAGTCCCCGAAGCTGGTTGAGTCTTGCGAACTCGTTCACTAGGCTCTGCCAGCTTAAAACCAATTTTTGCCTCATAGCCCTTGAACCTCAAGATGTCGAGTAAACGGCCTCCGAGTAGCACTCTGACAAGTATCTTCTGTCTGTTGTCTTCTGAGTAGCACTTGCTTTCTACTCTGTAGCCGAGTAAAAAGACTTAGAGAATTTTCTTGAATTGAGCCGTTGTGGCGCAGAGCACCATCCAGCCGTCCGTGCCGCAGCCGGACGCGTGTCAAGCATCCACGACCCTGTCGTTTCGCTGCCCACGACACATCGTGCCACGCGCCCAGTTTTCACGGGGCGGGCCCACCGGCTCGTTATGTCCCATCAATCGTAATAATAGGCCACGATCTGATCGTGGGATCTACTGTGGCCGTTACGCGCGCATCCCGCGCTTCCGTGCGTTTCTATTCGGCCACAGGCCCCACCACATAGCAATCATGGCCACGATTGATCCCACTACGCCGACGGTAACGGTAAAATCGCGGAGAGGGTATAAATACCCCCGCCGGTAACTTCCTTTTCCCCCTCCCTCGCACTATTCCTCTTTCGTCCTCTGCTTTCCTCCGCCACCGATCTCTCCGCCGCCGCGCAAGCTCTCGCGCCGCCGCGGACTCAATTCGCTCAACCACACCGTCCAATTTCTTCCACTCCTCCTACCCGCAACAATGGCCAAAGCCGGCTGGGCGGGCTCAGTCGTTACCAGTGAGGATTTCGCCTGGCTCGTTAATACCAGGCGAGTTCCTCCCGGCGTGGAGTGCCGGGCGCCTGACAACGAAGTCGTGCCAACTCCGCGGGAGGGCGAACGCGTCGTCTTCATGTCGCACTTCGAGCGCGGCTTCGGACTGCCGGCCTCCGAGTTCCTCCGTAAGTTTCTCGATCACTTCGGCCTTCAGATGCATCATCTGCCGCCGAATGCCGTCGTCTTCCTCGCCTACCACGCCGTGGTGTGCGAGGCTTTCCTCAGCATCCACCCGACGTCGGAAACCTGGCTGAGGTACTTCCACCTCCGCCAGCAGACAGTCGGGAAGAAGGACAGCGCGGGCGTGGCCGGCCGCGCAACCGACACCGGCTGCGCCATGATGATACAGCGGACCGGGACGAACCACCCCCGTATCAAGGGGCTGGACTCCGTTCGACTGTGGCAGAAGACATTCTTCTATGTGAAGAACATCCCCGCCGCCGAAGGAGCCCAGGTACACGACAGGATCAACCTTCCCGCCTGTAGCCTCCGTGCTCCCACTCAGAAGAACTGGAAGGAGAAGCCCGCCAACGACGACAACGCCATCGAGATAGAGAACAGGCTTGGCTGGCTGATAGGCCAAGGCCTCAAGAACGATGATCCGGTGGCTTGCTGGATTCAGCGCCGAGTGCTGCCTCTGCAGGAGCGCTGTCATCTCATGTGCTACATGGGAGGCCCCCGAGACTGCACCAGGACGACAACCATCGAGATCGACAACATCGATGTTCCTGGGCATGCAAGGGCCATCTTGATGACGAGCCTCAGCGATCATTGGCAGTACGGGTTCGTCCCGTACAGCCGCACGAAGCCGATTGAGCGGGTACGTTCTCCTTACTTTGTTTCTGCATATGCTTTCCGAGTAGATAACTCTTCTTCTTGCCGCGAGTAGCAGTTTCCTTCTGCACCGAGTAGGATACTTAGCCGAATCTCACAGGCTTAATGTGTTTTGTACTTACACGCCTTGTCGGGTAGCCTACTCGGGAACGATTCTTAGGCTTAGTGTGCTTTGCGCCTGCACGCCTTTCCGTGTAGGATACTCTACAATCATGCTTAGGCTTCATATGCTTTGTATCTGCACGCCTATCCGAGTAGAAACACTCAGCGAGCTGCCTAGGCTTAGTGTGCTTTGTGTTTGCACGCCTATCCGAGTAGAATTCCTTCTCGATACTCGGCTAATCTGTGACCCTTCTCTGTCTTTCAGATCCTTACTCGCCAGAAAATTGAAAGCTGCGAGCGCTTCGATGGCAACTTCTCTGCCGATCGCGAGGAGGACGACGTGCCCTCCTTCGAGGCCGCGGATCAGATCAATCTCTCGCGCTCCCCAACAACAGAGAAACGCGAGACCGAATCATCTCTCCGCGACTGGCCGGAGGACGAATCTGAAGGTAATTGCGCACTTGCTTTGCTTGTTCTCAAAAGACACCAATCCACCGATTACTGTTTCTGACTTGCTCCTTTTCTTTCCTGAATCCGCAGATGATTTTGCTGATGAGCACGAGGATGAGGATGAAGACGAGAATGAGGACGATGCGGTCCTTGTCGTCAAACCTCTGTCCGTCGCAGCCCCCAACACCCGCAAGCGGACTGGCAGTGACGCCCAAGGGCCTCCAGCCAAAAAGAAGAAGCCGGTCGAGAAGCCGAAACCGACCAAGACAATCGTGAAGAGATTAAGGCGAAAGCTCCCTTCCACCACTGCGTAAGTTTTCTTCTCGGTCGTCTCTCCTCTCACGCTGCGCTGTTTTCCCCAATCTCCTTCTAATTTCTGATTTTTTCTTTCTCGACAGCCCCGCCATGGACGCGAATGCCGTTCTTGCGCCCGACCAAGCCAACAAAGCACCAGTACCTCTGATCAATCTTGACGATGAGGAGGATGAAGCCACCAACATCCAAGGAGCAGAAACAGAACAGCAGAACCGTGCGTCGTCAGCGGCACAGGACACTGCTGCTCATCAGGACAGAGCGCCTTCTCCTCCAGCCAGCAATGCCGATGAGGATCAAGACCAGGAGATGCATAACACCGCCACCCATGAGCAGCCAGACGTAGAGCAAGAGCATCCCACCACCGGGGCTGCCGCACAAGAGAATTCCGCTGGCGAGCAGCGGGTAGAGGACGCCACCAACACGGATGCCACCATGGCGGACTCCTATCCGCTGAGCGATGCGCATCCAGGCGCCGCACCGACCAGCGCCCAGCCCGATGCTGCGCAAGGTGATGCTTCCATGGTGCCTCCAGTCGTTCAAGGCACCACACCGCCAGTTTCCTCCTCAGTGCCACAGAACCGGGACCCAGCCAGGCAACAGGCCCTAGATGCCCTGAGGGATCCCGAGCTGAGGGAAAGAAGCTCGAGGATCCCGAGAAGCAGAGAGCCGAAAAAGAGAAGGCGAAGAAACGGGCCAGAGATCAGAATCAAATGCCGCCGCCAGCCTCGGGTGGAGCGCTGGTGATTCGAGAGTCCGGCCCGGTTGCCGCCGCCATCGCGTCTGCTTTCTTTTGCGCTAACCTTTCCTGCTCTGCAGAGAACCTGAAGAACTTAGCTGAGGAGCACGAGAAGTGCCGCGCGTTTGTGGAGAACGCCGAGGCCACCATCAAGAAGTTAGAAGGTGAGTAGCCGTCTTCTCGGAATCATTCTTGTTTCTGTTTCTTCTCTGCTTCTCTGCTAACCTTGTCTGCCTCTCCGCAGAAGATCATAAGTTGTTTGTTGAAGATCATCAAGATTGCGTCAAACCGGAAGAGGTGCAGAAACAGCTGTCCGACCAGGCTGTCGAGCTAGTGAAGGTCCACACCACAGAGGTGGCGGAGCTGCAAACTCAGCTGCGGACGGCACTCCAGGATGCAGTCACTCTTGGCGCCGAGAGGGACAGAGCAATTGCCGAGAAGACCAAAGCGGAGACAACCCTCAAAGCCAAGATCAAGGCCCTAGAGCTGGAGTGCGAAACACTGAAGACATCCAATGCTGGGTACTTCGCTCAGTTGGATTCTCTGCGCCAGATTCAGGATAAACACATATCCAATGAAGAATCCTGGAAGACCCAGCTGCAGGTGCTGCGCGTCGAGCTTAAGAGTAAGCTTTCTCTTCTCTGCATCCTTTTCTTCTCGGTTCTTCCTCTACTCGGTTCTTTTCTCCTCTGATTCTGAATTTCATACTTGTTCCCCCAGAGATCTTTCCTGCCATTATCTCTTCCTGCGTGCCCGCTCTGGCCAAGGCCCAAGCAGCACGTGCTGCGAATGGCGAGCCAGAGGACACCAGGGCCGAAATTGAAGATAGCATGCTGGTGATGCGAAGCCAGTTCCAGCGCCTAGCCGCCGTTGGTTCTGACCTCGTGCGCGTGGGCTTTGAGCTTCATAAGCTCTTCTGGCCTGAGGAACCTGAGCCAACAACCATTCGGGGCCTCGCACTCAAGCTGCAGAATGTGAAGGCCGAGTTGAAGAAGTGGCGTGCTTCCGGAGCTCGTGCAGGCGCGGACTTGATGCTTCTTTGCATCGCCTCCTGGTATGAAAATCTTGACATGCAACGCATCCGCGGGAAGCGCGACAACTCCAAGTGGGAGACGGAGTCCAGCTGCGTGGCCACGCGGAAATCGATCGCGTATGGAGTGGCGGAGTGCGCTGAGACGGAGATCTACATCGACGGCCCCCCCGAGCCCGACACCGAGGTGGAGGAGGACGAGGAGGAGGAAGATGAGGACACGGAGTCCGACTTGGAGGGCCTCTTCGATTCCCCCAGGAGCAGTGCCGGGAAAGGGAAAGGCACGGCCATCTCGAGTAGCGATGAGGAGGCCGAGCACATCGAGACCGCCCCACTCGACTTCGGCACCTCTTCAGGAGCCGCTCTTGACGACACGATGCCCGCCCCCGGCCTAGCCTCCGGTTCCTCTACAGCTCCAGGGCCCATCTCGGTGGCCACGGCCACTTCCGACCCGACTACCACCGAGCAGGACGTCGAGATGAACGAGTCCGCCACCGTCCAGTCGGATGCGGATGCCACCCACGCCAGCGCTGAGGAAGATGCGGCAGCCAGGGCCACCACGGAAGATGCAGCAGCCAATGCCAGCACTGACAACACTGCCACCTCCACATAACTTTACCTGCAAACTTTTTTACTCGAAAACTTATCAGATCCCCGGGATGCCGGGAGCAGATGTAATAGACTATCCTTGTTTTGCTTGCTACTCAGTTTTTATGCCCACTCTGTTTATTTCGACATTAATCAATTTGAGCAACACTGGCTCAATGCCGAGTTGCGTTTCCATGCGAGTCCCCGAGTTGCTTTTCTTATTCACCCTATCTTTTCATCTCTGCTCTACCCGCGACTTGTCGCTTTTTTGGTATTCGAGTCACAAGAATCGAGTAGTAGGGCTGCAAATACTTAGCCGCTAGAAACAATCATGGTAACGCAGCCCACCACTTAGCCGAGAAGACGAAAACAGGGAACAAAAGTAATAAACAATCTATTCGGTTCCTGCATTTTTTCTTTCTTAGCGATTTTCGTGTGCTCATTGACCTTTTGCTCGTTCTCTTGCTTGCCATGAAGCCGGGTTTCGGACAGCAGCAGAGTCGAAGAGTTGGCATATAGGTTTAAACACAGTACTCAATGCACTTATGAGTTCTGAAGTGGAGCAACCGAATAGATAAAAGGTCAAGCCGAGTAAAAACACTTAGAGCAATTTTGGACGAGGGCAGTCCCCGAGAACAATTTCAGATTGCAGAGTAGAATTTCAACTCGGATAAGAGGGTACATACACATCTTTGCTTACGAATGAAAACGACGAAGTAGAGCTACATTCCAAGGGCGCTTGGTTTCCTCTCCAGCTTTATCTGCCCTGTTCGCCTGCGATGGGCGCACATCTACAAGGTAGTATGCATCATTGTGCAGCGCTTTGCTCACAATGAAAGGCCCTTCCCATGGAGGAGACAACTTGTGCATCCCGGCTGTGCGCTGCACAAGCCTAAGGACCATGTCTCCTTCTCGGAAAACCCTTGGGTTCACCTTTCGGCTATGATAACGCCGCAGGTTTTGCTGGTAGATAGCCGAACGTGACAGAGTCAGCTCTCTTGCTTCTTCAAGCAGGTCAACGTCGTCTTCTCGAGCTTCTCTCGCCTCCACCTCAGTGTAGAGGGCTACTCGGGGGGAGTCATGCTCTAAGTCTATTGGCAACACGGCCTCAGCCCCGTATACCAAGAAGAATGGCGTGTAGCCGGTTGACCGGTTAGGGGTAGTCCTTAGACTCCACAACACCGCTGGCAACTCTTCTAGCCAACACCCAGGTGTTTTTAGCAGCGGCTCAATCAGCCTTGGCTTTATGCCTGCCAGTACCATTCCATTTGCTCTCTCAACTTGCCCATTGGAGGCAGGGTGCGCGACTGACGCAACGTCTAGCCGGATATGCTTATCTCTGCAGAATCGCACCATTGCCCCCTCTGCAAAGTTGGTGCCGTTGTCGGTGATGATACTGTGCGGGTAGCCATATCTCATGATCACATCCTTCACGAACTTCACAGCTGTGACCCCATCGCATTTCCGAATAGGCTTCACTTCAATCCACTTGGTGAACTTGTCCACCATGACCAAGATATGTGTCATATTGCCTTTAGCCGGCTTGAAAGGACCAACCATATCCAAGCACCAAACAGCAAATGGCCATGTGATAGGAATTGTTTTCAACTCGGAAGCAGGCATGTGAATCTTACTTGCGAACATCTGGCAGCCGTTGCACTTTCTCACAATATCTTCAGCTTGCTGCAGTGCAGTGAGCCAGTAGAAGCCATGCCGAAAAGCTTTCTTGACCAATGCCCGAGAAGAGGCGTGGTGCCCGCATTCCCCTTGATGTATCTCCACCAGAATTTCTTCTTCCTCTTCTGGGCTCACACAACGTTGCAGCACACCAGTGGCACTTCTCTTGTGCAGCACATCTCGGACTATAGTGTAGCCCTTGGACCTTCTCTGAATCTGCCTCGCAGTCACCTCATCTTCAGGTAAAGTGCCGTCCCTTAGAAAGGATAATATGGGCATAGCCCAACTCGGTGTCTCCCGTATGGGAAACACTGGTTCGTCCAGTTCCATTGGGACAGGCTCTTGCGGTTGCATAGGAGGAGTAGGAGCGCTTCTTTGCAGCCCAGACCGATTGGCGAGAACCTCTTCAATGAATGTGACAGCCTCTGGGTTGAGGGCGGCAGTCCCCGAGTATGGAGTGGCAGTCCCCGAGTAAGGAGTGGCAGTCCCCGAGTAAGGAGTGGCAGTCCCCGAGTATGGAGTGGCAGTCCCCGAGTATGGAGTGGCAGTCCCCGAGTAAGGAGTGGCAGTCCCCGAGTAGGGAGTGGCAGTCCCCGAGTAGGGAGTGGCAGTCCCCGAGTAGGGAGTGGCAGTTCCCGAGTAGAGGACGGCAGTCCCCGGGTTCCCTGCAGCACTCTCCCAGTCAATCTCCATTGGGTCAGATTCTTCACTTGGCAGAGAAGGAACAAAGATGGATTCCGAGTTGGGGGAAGGCTTGATGGATGGCTTCCTCAAATGCTCCAAGGCAATCCCTGCCGGGATGGACTGCCGAGAAGATCCCAACTTGGATAGCTCGTCTGCTGCTTCGTTCTCTGCTCGGTGAATGTGCTGAAACTCACAGCCTTCGAAAAATCCAGTCATAGACTGCACCAGGAAACGATACGATGCCATGTTGGCATCCAGAGCATCCCAGGTACCTGAGACTTGCTGCACCACCAGATCTGAATCGCCATAGCATATAATGCGCTGCACACCAACCTCCTTTGCTACTCGCAAACCATGCACCACTGCCTCGTACTCGGCTACATTGTTGGACGCCTTGAAATGAATCTGCAGCACGTACTTGAGTTGATCCCGCTTGGGTGATGTAAGCACAACGCCAGCGCCAAGGCCTTCTTTCACCTTTGAGCCATCAAAGTGCATTTTCCAATAGTTGGAAACTGGAGCAGGAGGTTCATACTGCATCTCGGCCCAGTCCACGAGAAACTCCGCCAGGACCTGAGACTTGATTGCTTCTCTTCTCGCATACGCAGGAGCGTACGCGGCTAGCTCAATCGCCCACTTGGCTACTCTGCCACTCGCCTCCTTGTTACCCATGATATCCGAGATGGGAGCAGAACTCACAACAGTGATAGGATGCTCCTGGAAATAATGTTTCAGCTTCCTGGCGCCCAGGTACACACCATATGTCATCTTCTGGTAGTGCGGATAGTTTTGCTTGGAACTGGACAGCACTTCACTGAGATAATAGACTGGGCGCTGCACACTCTTGCCTTCTTCTTCTCGCTCCACCACTATCACCACGCTGACTACTCGGTTAGTCGCAGCAATGTACAACAGCATAGGCTCCTTGGGTAGCGGACTAGCCAAGACGGGAGCGCTAGCCAGCATTGCTTTCAGCTCATTGAACGCCACGTCCGCTTGCGAAGTCCAGACAAACTTGTCACTTTTCTTCATCAGCTGATATAGAGGCAGAGCCTTCTCGCCCATTCGGCCCAGGAAACGGCTCAGAGATGCCAGACAACCCGTGAACTTCTGCACATCTTTCAGTGATCTCGGTAAAGACATGCTCTCAATAGCTTTTATCTTAGAAGGATTGGCTTCAATGCCTCGACTAGAAACCAGAAAATCGAGTAGCTTTCCAGCCGGTACACCAAAGGTGCACTTACTCGGATTCAGTTTCATTTTGTACTTGCGTAGGTTATCAAAGGTTTCCTCCAGGTCAGCAAGCAGAGTATGTGTTTTATTCGTTTTGATGACAATGTCATCTACGTACACCTGCACATTCTTGCCGAGCTGGTCGTGCAAGCATTTCTGCATGCATCTCTGATAGGTTGCACCCGCGTTCCTCAAGCCAAAACACATGACACGATAGCAATAAGCCCCGTACGGGGTAATGAAAGCAGTCTTTATTTGATCAGCAGGGTTGAGTGCAATCTGGTGGAAACCAGAGTAGGCATCTATGAAAGACAACAGTTCACAACCAGCAGTGGAATCGATCACCTGATCGATGCGAGGTAGCGGGAAAGGATCCTTGGGGCATGCCTTGTTCAAGTCGGTGTAGTCGACACACATGCGCCATGCAGTGGCAGCCTTAGGATCTTCCTTTTTCTTCTCGACCATGACCGGGTTGGCTAACCAATCCGGATGCAGCACTTCCATGATGAAGTTACTTATCAGCAGTTTGGTGATCTGATCACCGATGGCCTTCCTTCTCTCATCTCCGAAACGGCGCATAGCCTGCTTCACGGGCTTGGCGTCAGGACGCACATGCAAAGAGTGCTCAACCAACTCCCTCGGGACTCCTGGTAGATCTTCATTGGTCCAGGCGAACACGTCCCGATTCTCACGGAGGAAGTGGATGAGCGCGCTTTCCTATTTCTCCGCCAACCCGGAGCCAATGATGGCTACGCGGTCGGGGAACTCGGGGTCGACCTGGACTGTCTTGGTCTCCTTGGCAGCTTGGAAGGCAGTACCATGCTGGGTACTCGGCACACCTTGTGCGCCAGCTTGTGCGGACTGAGCCATGGCCACCACCTCATACATCTTCTTCTTCTCGGCAGCAATTACCATCGATTCCGCCAGCTGGGAGCTAGCAGAGGCACACTCCATGGACTTCTTGTAATCTCCCGAGATGGTGATGATGCCATTGGGACCAGGGATCTTCATCTTCAGATAAGCCACATGTGTAGAGGCCATGAACTTGCTCAGAGCAGGCCTGCCGAGTAGAGCATGATAGGGGCTCTGGTGATCCACCACCTCGAACTGCAAACGCTCTGTGCGGCAGTTCTCCCGAGTACCGAATAGCACATCAATCCACACTCGGCCAATCGGGTTGCATGAGATCCCGGGTACAATGCCATGGAAGGTGGTCTTGCTGGGCAGCATCATGTTCTCGGCCAGGCCAAGCTTCTCGAGTGTGTCCTTGTACACAATGTTGATGCTGCTGCCGTTGTCGATTAGCACCTTGCTGAACCTCACATTCTTCTCGGGACCCAGGAAGGTAGGATCCAGCACCAAGGCATAGGTACCCGGTGTCGCACCCTGATTTCTAGGGGATACTCACCGTACAAACTGGATAGCAGATGCTTGGATTATGGGGCATAACTGCTCCCACGTCCCAGCTTCCTGGTAGGCCTGCGCTTATGCGCGACAACACAAGCCCTGCTATTCCATCGTCGATGTAAACTATCCACTAGAGATCAAAGGCACTTCCGTCGACGTACTTCAAACCATACACGCATGGTACGTCAACGGCGTTGAACAACTGATATCACAACAGATCTCTACGACACAAAAGATTGAAATAAATTGCAAATGGCTCTCATTAGAGCAGAGATAGCAAATACAATCATTCAGAGGGCACATGCCCCAACAATTCATCATTACATCACAGCGGAAGAATTCAACATGTCTGAGTACAGACAAGAACCAAATAGGCCTAAGAGGCCGGAAACAAACAGACGGAGCCCATCCACGAAGTCTCGGATCCTGCCCGGGTCCGCTATCTACTCGTCAGCAGTCTCGTCATACTCCACGTAGTAGCCACCATGTAGATCCTCGGAAACATCGTCTGCGTAAACCACAGCCCCAAAGGGGTCAGTACATAAACGTACTGGCAAGCAAGACTCACAGTTCACCAGAGTGTAACCCGTCAACACCAAGCACAGATGCCTTGGGTTCAACGGAAGAGAGGGGTATAAAAGATGCTGCAACTGGCTGCGCTAACCAACTACACAGATTCTACCACTTCCGGCTAACAGAAAGGAGATAAGATCGAGGCTTGTAACCAACTGGAAGATAACTTCAAACAAACCCATCCTGGATCTCGCCCCTTATCCAAAGAAGCAATCCGAGGATAACTCACACAGTGGTAATAATGATGGTTCAAATTATTGTGTCAATAAGCCTATTACTAGTCCAGTTATTAATCATGGGGTGTAACATGTTTGATCATTATGTTTAAGTTGTCCTGAGTACTTGTTAGCCAGTACTTTCACCAAGTAATCCATAACCGCGGAAAACACGGCTTCTCGAGAAGATTATCCCTGCAGGGTTGCACCAATTTGGCCGTACACTCATGAATAACCCGCCAGATGGAAAGGCCCTTCCACCAAGCGGGGTACTCAACACAACCAACCATTCCTCGCATCAAGCCCAAAGCACCTTGGGCGCACGGCTAATCGAGCCCAGAAGAAAATGGACCCTCATAGCACTCTAAGAACGTGTCCCCCTATATGCCGACTACGAAAGTTCCACCCTGGCCTGGGCTCGCAAAAACATGCATGCGGCAAATGGAAAACACGAACTAAATGAGGTGATTTGGACGAGATGCGAATCAGGTCAAGTTGAGGGGGGCGCCCATACTCGCTTCCCAAATGCGGGTAGTGCGCTCATCATGGATCAGTAGACAAGACCCTTTTCCTATTAGGGTCGACACTAGCAGGCTTCAAAACCTCTCATGGGCCTCCTGCCGGTGCCTTATCATCAAATTTATTATTAATAGTAACATTAGCATGATTGATTGATTAAACATCGAGCCCCCACAACGTAATAGAAATAATAACAGTAAGTAACGGGTAACAGACTCGAGCAAAAGCAACCTAAGCATGCTAGTAAGACACTGGCTCAAACAATGGGTGATAGGAGGGGAGGTGAGGCAATATCAAGGTTAAGGGATTCATGTGATGGGTTCGTAACAGAAACAACTACTACTAAGGCTAGCAGAAAAGAACAACGGAAAGTATCGGTAACCAATGTTGAAAGGAACACAGTGGTTCATGTGAGTGATAACTTGCCTGCAAACCCAGTAGCCTGGTACTGAGCTAACTCCTTAAAAGGGATGTCGTAAGTATCGTCGGTCTCAACGTCGTCGTGTATCCGAGAAGAAGCAAACAAACAAGGCAGAAAGATAAACAATCAATATCATGGCAAAGGTGCACAAACATGGGATGATGCATGTCATGTTAATAGATGCATCAAAGTAAACTACTTAACAACATAACACAATTTAATTGGACCCATATGCAAGGTGAATTGCATATGGATGCAAATTGTTTAGGTTGAAGCAATGATCTACATTGGATTAACAAGTGTAAGTAGTTAAACATGATGCATGCATGATGACAACAGAATAACAGCAAATAACAATGATAAATGCAAGTGAAAAAGGAATTTAACAAGGTTTGGAAATTATTTGTTAAGTTTGGAAAATTTGGTTACTCAAAACATGTCACACAAGTAATTGTTGTTTTCAACAAGTTAAAGTGTTCAAAACAGATAGCAAAGTTTATATTTGAAAAGGTTATCAAATTTTAGTTGGATTACATGTTTCACATTTTGAAATTGGACTTAGGATTATTTAGTTATGAATTAAACAATATTAAACAATTTTTAATTGAATTAAACAAGATTTAAAATGTTTAGGCAATTTAAATTATTCAAACCAGAAAACAAAGTTTATATATGAATAGGACATTCAAAAAGGTGTGAAAAATATATTTTATTTGACTTATTTGGAAATAGTATGAATTATTTATGAATTATTGCAAATTACATTTGAATTATTCGAATTTGAATTTTAAATACATTTGGAATTTTCAAAACAGAACACAAATTGGATATTTGGAAAGATTAGGAAATTTGGATCAGGATTCATATAAAACTTTTAGTTATTGGAATTACAGAATAAAAGTTATTAAATTTTGAAGTTTTGTTTTAATTCTGCTAATTAAAATGAATTGTAATTTCCAGGAATTTTCAGAAAACATTTGTTACTCAGTTTCACTCTACCCACTGTCACTGCCCGTGGGCCTGGACAGCGTGGACCACGCAGCAGCACGCGTGGCCACCAGAGGGGCTTACAGGTGGGCCTTGGCGCGGGGAAAAATCCCCAAAAGAATTTGCGCCGCTGGGGATTCGATCCCGGGGTCGCTAGGCCGCATACAGTGGAACGCTACCACTGCGTTGGATCGTGTTTGGTGATAGAAGGTAACAGGCGGCGGGGTTATTGTTCAGTTACCATCTAACTGAACTTTTCTGTCACTGCATCTCTGCAGGTTGCGGACGGACATGATCGACAGAGGGCAGACAGCGAGGGCGGCCGCCGACGCTCGCGGCTGCTCGCGGTGGCGCCTCCAGGCTCGCTGCTGCGCGTGCGGAGATGTGTGGGTGCGTGGGTGTGGAGACGAACAGGGGAAGGAAGAAAGGATTGGGGCGCTCACCTCGGTCTTCGTTGACGAAGCGCTGCCGACGGAGAGGAAGGCTACGGTGGCCGGCGACGGCGCGGCCACCACGGCGTCTCCCAGCACGCTTCGAGGAGGCGAATGGTGAGGGGGAACCACCGCGGTTCCATTCCCGCGGTGGGTTTAACCCGAGGATGGCCGGCGAGGAAGGCTATGGTGGTCTTGGTGGTGAGCTCGCGGTGGTGTGGGTTCAGAGATTCAGAAGGTGATCGTGGGTTGCAGTGTCGATTTTTCAGAGAGAAAACAGAAAGATTGGGGAAGGGGAAGGGGAGTTGGCGGCGCAGGGAGAGAAGAACTAGGGTTTAGGGGCAGAGGGTAGGGTAGATATACGCCTTGGAGCTCGTACGGCAGCTCATCCAGGGGGGGGGGAGGAGATCGTCTGGTTCTGAAGAGTTCGTACTGGTGACAACGTCATCGAGAGGAAGACGACAGCGACAGCTCCGAACCGGTATGGGCCAAGGAGAAAGAAGTGGGCTTGGGCCTAGGTAGGTTTAGCTGCTGCCTCTCCTCTCCTCTCCTTTTTTTATTTTTATTTTTTTGTACTGTTTTTTTTTTGTAGCAAGCAAATGGAAGCAAAACAAAGGTTTTGTTTATAGAAACTTTTGGAATAAAATTAGGACAATTACCTTAGTTGAAAAACAACCAATTGGTAGTTTTGTTTTCAAAAACTTTATTGTTTGCTTGCTGTTTTAGAAAGTAACCAATTTAATTGAGATTTCCAATATTAGTTAATATTAGAAAAACAAGGGATTTTCAATAGGGTTTTCTTTAGGGTTTAAAAGTGATTTAATGAATTCAAATTAGTGGTGAATTTCATTGATTCAAAAGATTAAAGATTTTGAGGATTGGTTTGAATTTGAAATGATTTAGAGTAATTGCTTGAATTAATTGATTGGAAAATTGGTTTGATTAAAGTAACAAATTGAGAAGTGAAAAACAAAGAATAAAAGGGGTGTTTTTTATTTGTTATTTTGGTTCCAAAAGTTGTAACAGAACAAGTATGAAAACAAGCATTTGAAATTGTTTGACTTTCATGGTGAAAACAAAGAATAACAGATGCAACACAACAGAAACAAATGCAACAATATGATGACATGATGCAATACATTAATTAAACAGGAAATCAAACATTCTAAATGGTAGGTTTTCATACTTGGGCTGTTACACCCGGGTTGGGCATCACCTTGGGATGATCTGCTCGGGTCCACCTGATCTCCTGATCACACCAATACATGTAGTGAGGAACAGCAGGAATCACTGCATTGACCTCCATGGCCCGCCTGTGCTGTGATTGCTTGTCGACAGCCTCAGAAGTGAAGATCATATAGCTCTCGTGGTGCTCTTGGTACTGGTTGGAGCCATTGCCCCCATTGTTGCCATTGTTGCGATTGTTGTTGCCCTGATAGTTGTTGTTGTTGCCTCTGTTGTTGTTGTTGCGGTTGTAGTTGTCGTTGTTGTTGCGGTATCTCTCATTGTTGAAGTTCTGGTTGGCTCCTAAAGCCACCTGGTTGACATTCTCTCTTCTCGGGTACACTGGCGGCCGAGCTGCGGGTGCGCGAGTAGGCTGAACAGTAGCATTGGCAGCTGGCAGGGGAGGAGGAGGAGGCAAGCCATCACTCTTGATCACATCCCACCATTCGCATTGCCGAGTGGTATGATTCGCAGGCCTTGAGGGGTGGTGAGTGTGAAAGCTGCATGGGCCATCCTTCATGTCGTCAAAGACAAACTTCTTCGGCTGCTCGGAGTTCCCGCTACCCGACTGAGCAGTGCGGAACGGTTTCTTGTTGCCCTGGCCCTGGTTCTGGTTCTGCCCGTAGGCTCTAGCAGGTTTCTGCCTTTGGCCACCACCGCCTCCGACATTCACTGCATTCACCTCTTCAGGATCATACCGAGTATCTACTCGGCGCTTGTTGCGGAACTCATTGCGCTTGCTGCTGTTGAAGTTTCTTCTCGGCTCAGAGGAGTCCATCAGTGGCTGAGTAGGATCACCGAGTGCGTACTGATCCGCAATCTTGATGGTCTCCGCCAGAGTGTTCGGCATCTCCCTCTGCAATCTCTGCCAAAGCATGCTGCCATGTCGGCAACCCTGCGCAAACCAAGTGATGGCCTGTGCTTCATTCACACCCTCACATGTGTTCCTCAAGGTGCTCCACCGAGTAAGGTACTCGCGGTCCGTCTCGTCTTCTCGCTGCCTGCAAGCTGACAGCTGCTGTGGCCTATTCGGCCTCTTGTATGTACTCGTGAAGTTGCTGATGAAGGCATCCGAGAAGTCCAGCCAGCAGTTAATGCTGTTCTTGGGCAAGTTGTTGAGCCAAGTGCGAGCTGGACCCTCTAGCATCTGCGGCACATAGCGCACCGCCCATCTGCTGTTGCCATTCGCGATATGGACCGCGGTGACATAGTCGTTGAGCCAATCTTCAGGCTTGGTGCTGCCATTGTAGCTCTTGGTGCCTCTTGCAAGCTGGAAGCCCTTCACGGAAGGCTCGTTCATGATGCGCGGGCCAAAGCACTCGGGGCCAGGAGGACCCGTGCTCTCAAGCCGCGCCGACAAGCTAATACGGTCCAGCTGGTGCCTTGCATCTCCAGGCGCCAACACGCGTTCACCAACACGGTCATGAATATCATAACCAGCCATCTCCATAGCCTAGTAGCCATCATCATACCTATCCACCTGCATAGCTGCGGGCTGCTCCACCGGGTTGGCGACTGGTGCCACTGGGCGCAGCTGTTGCCTCTGCCGAGTAGGCTGAGCCGCGGGTTGCCGAGAAGAACCCGGATGCGCGGCTTCTCGGGCACGGCTTTGAGCTTGATGGGCTTGAGAGCCTGCTCTTGCAGCATTGTGTTCCCGCCCGGGCTGCTGCGGCACAGCAACCTGTTTCGCGGCAGCAGCCGGGTCATACACCTGCATTTGCCTGTCTCTACCCGAACGCCCGCTGCGGCTCTTCTCGCGGCTAGGATGCGGAGACGAGGCCTGATCGTTAGATCTAGCCGCGTGCGAGTGAACCACCTGCGAAGCTCCAGCTCCCGGGTTGGCCTTCCGGAACTCCTCGTTCTGCCTAGCGGCCTCCAACACCAACTCGTTGAGCCTATCCTGCTGCCTGAGACGTGCCTCTCCATCCAGGCGCGGCAACTCGGCAGCCACGGCCTGTGCAGCTCTGAGCGTCTTGGCGGGTGTGCTGTACCTTGGCCTTGTGAAGGTGTTCGCGGTGGCGGACTGAGCGGGCACCTCCGCGACCGTTGCCATCTCGACACCCAAGTTACGCCGCGTAGCGCCTACTCTGCTAGGCCTCCTGGCGACCGGCGTGAAGCCGTGAGCCTTGTTGTACTCGAGCTGGTCCAGACTCAGCTCAAGCCTGATCTTCTCCAACTCTGCCTGCTCGGCAAGCAGCTCCTGGCGTTGCCGCTCGAGCTGCTCCCTCGCGGCTAGGAGCTCGATGTCGGTGGGAGTGGGCATACCGGCTCGCGCAGCAGACGCGGGAATGACCGTAGACGTGGAAGGCGGCAAGTTGCTCTCCTTCTCGTAGGGCCGGTGAGTCCTGCCACCAGCGGGCGGTTCGTCAACCTCCTCGACGACGGCCGCAGCGCCGGTAGCAGCTGCGCCAGTGTTTGCCGCCAAACCCATCACCATCACCTCAGCGCAGCTTGCAGAGCTGCATGCAGGCCTTCCGCGAGCAGCAATCACCGCAGGAGGATCCTCCGCGTCATGCACCAGCTCGGGGTAGGTGCTGTTGGCGACGGTGGCGACGTAGACGAGGTGAGAGCCGAAGGAGATCACCGAGCCGCCCTCCGGCATGGCCATGCCGCCGAAACAGCCGGCGTTGTCGGTGACGAAGTCGAAGGAGCCGAATCTGTGGACAAGGCCACAAACTACGCGCTCCGCTGAAGAAGATCCCGTCCGAACAGAAACTCCAGCCAGCGCCGCTGGTTGCCCCACGGTGGGCGCCAACTGTCGTGGTGGTGTCACGGCAGATGCCATGGGATGGCTAAAGATGTGGGGACGATGGACGCTGGAGGTGTCCGGGGAGGGATCACGCGACAAGTAGCCGCGTGAGGTAAGAACAATACACTGCAAACAACACGATCTACCCAGGTTCAGGGCCCTCGTGAGGAGGTAAAACCCCTACTCCTGCCTCTCTGTATGTATTATGATGTTTCTCCGAGTAGCCACAGGACAAAGAGTATCGCTACCGAGTAGCCACTCTCCTCTCTCCGAGTAGGGCTAGGTCAAGAACTTAGGGTTTCTAGGGTTCAATGTGTGCATGTGTTCGATTGATCCTCACGCAGGAGGCGGCGGGGCACCTTATATACCTGGTGCCCAGCCGGATACGTCCAAACATGGACAAGTGTCGACATAGTGTGCACACCGTCCTTCTTCCGGGTTCCCGCTGACAGCTTTGGTTCCTAACCTTGGCTTCATCTGGAAAGTCGTTGGGCAAAACTAGGGGACAGACTGGTATCACTGTACCTAGGCACAGAGTAGGCCCCCCTTATCCTGCCACGGCCTGCTTCCATGCTGTCACTGTCAGGCAGGCCGGTCCCAGATGAACAGTAGTTCGAATGCTGCCAAGTACGGACCCAGGATACGCGGGATCCTGTGTCAGAACGGCTCCTTTGACTTTCTGGCCCGAGTAGGTTCCCGCCAATTGTTCCCGCCAATTGTACTCGGGCCAACTCTTCTACTCGAAAGGATAGAACTTGATTGATATCTCCTTCTGGTCATCTTGAGGTGAGACCGAGTAGCAGTCGACCGGGTAGCGAGTACCAGGTAGTCGGCTACTCGACCAAACCTCTCTTCGGTAAGCCGCCTTTACCACTTGCCTTTACCCTACTCGGGGGTAACCCCCCGACATGAGGTTAGGTAACTTTCCATGGGCTTGTATCAAAAGGAAGATTTCATATAGTCCATGATGGATGACGTCAAGTTGTGGTCGTCATCAAGTTCGAGAAGTGCAAGTTCAAGGGGAGAATATCGAAGATATTACATTCTTGAAGCTTGCCACTATTTCGGAGATAATGTTCAAGAAAAGATGTACTTAAAAGAGCCTCTCCCATAGTTGCATATGGGGGAGCATCTTTGTGTCTTCACAAGGCAAAGAGAAATCAAGAAAGGTGTTCCATCTTGAGGAGTTCAAGATCTTCATCATCTAGCTCAAGTGGAATGCTCAAGGAAAAGGTATGATCTTGATAGGTTTTCTATTTTACCGGTCCCATAGCATTAGGAGAGAGACCGGGTTATAGGATAGATAACCGTACTATCAAGAGGGGCTCTCATATTAGCAACTTGATCGCATCACTCGGAGAGAGCTCAAACCTTTGCATACTTGGCATAATATTTCTTGGTTCTTATTTGTGTTTTCTCCATGTATGGTTCTTGAGCTTTTCATGTGCTTCAATACAAGCTCAAGTTCATCAAAAACGGGTTTCGCATGAAAAACTTATTGCGTTTTTGATATTGGAGGTTTTACCGATTGTTCCTTTATAGAGAGGTAATAACTTTCATCATTTGGTTTTATAATCCAATGATGGACTATGATGTTTCTTTTCATAATCTTGTAGTGCTCATTCTTGCGATTTCAACGAGCCCAAGATCATTGAAAACGGAGTCCGGATGCAAAAGATATCGCGTTTTTAGTGAAGGGGGTTTTCTGGAAACTCGTAGGCCGGCCTCAGGCCGGGGTGGGCTCCCCAGGCCAGACCTTTACCCGAACCGTCCGGCCTGGAGGCCGGGGTGGCGCAGAATGCCCCCAACGGGCTGATTTTGGGGGCCTATAAAATGGGCCTTCTTCCCCATTGGTTCCCCACCTTTTGTGCAAGTTTTCCCCCACCATTGTTGACATTTTGGAGCTTGCTCTCTCTCTATTCCTCCATGATTCTTGCCTCCAATTAGTGGGAAAAGCGAGAGGAGATCTAGATCTACTATTCCACCAATCCATCTCTCCTCTTAGTGAGGGGAAAGTCTTTGGATCTAGATCTTGTGGATTCATTTGTTGAGTCCTTCATTGTTCTTCCTCTCTTCTCCCCCATAGCATTTGTTGCTTTGGTGAGATTTGAGAGTGAAGGATTTGAGCACCTCTTGTGTTCTTGCCATTGCATAGGTTGCATCGGTTTGAGTTCTCTACGAGGATTTGTTTGAGTGAAAGGTTGAGAATCTTGTTACTCTTGGGTTCTTGGAGTGCCCTTGAGCTTGTCCTCTTGGGTACTTGAAGTGCCCTAGACAGTTGTTGTTGTCTCGGAGGTTTGGTAGCTCCGGACCTTGTTGCTATCTCGGAGTTTTGGTGTCTCACGGGATATTGTTGGGAGCCTCCAATTGAGTTGTGGAGATTGCCCCAACCTTGTACGGGATCGGTGACCGCCCTCAAAGGTCCCATAGTGGATCGTGGCACTCCGCATTGGTGGAGGCACGAGGAGAATAAGGTGATCCATTGGGCGCTTGGAGTCATTGTGACTCCACACCTCTCCAACGGAGATTAGCTTCCATTGGGAAGTGAACTTCGGGATAAATCATCGTCTCCTCGTCTCTCGGTTATTCCTATACCCGATCTCTTTACTTATGCAATTTACTTTGTGATAGCCATCGAGCTTGAAGTAACATATCTTGCTATCACATAGTTGCTTGAATTGTTTAGAATAAGTTGTTGGTGCACATAGGTGAACCTAGTTTGTTTAGGTTTTGACTTGATAAATTAAAGGCTAGTTTTATTCCGCATTTATTCAAGCCTTAACCGTAATTATTTTTAAACGCCTATTCACCCCCCCCCCCTAGGCGACATCCGTGTCCTTTCAATTGGTATCAGAGCCGGGTCTCTCTTCATAGGGTTTCACAACCTAGAGAGTAAAGATGTCGGCTAGGGGATTAGTGCATAATGACACTTTTATATTCTATGGCACAAATTATAATACTTGGAAAATTAGTATGCTTAATATTTTCAAGGACATGGGTCCAAATATAGAGAAAATTGTAGATATGGGTTTTTCTACTCCAACGGGTATTGATTTCTCTTTAGAGGATGAGAAAAACTTATATCTCAATACTCAAGCTACTAATGTGTTTTTCAAATATTTGAGCATTGTAGTTCTTGAGTCAATTAGGCCATCTTGGAAAGCTCATGAGATATGGACCAAGCTTCAAGATAAATATGATGTGTCCAAAAGTTGTGGGGATGATTGTTCTCCCTCCACCTTCGGGCGTGGTGAGTTCTCAACTTCTTCTACTTCACCAACATGTGGCAAGGCAGAACATGATGATATGGTGAGTAGTGACAAAAATTGCAATCTTGATAGTAAGCTTATTGTTGACGATTCTTCATCTCTATCGTATTGCAAGACTTTGTCTATGGACTTAAACACATCTAGCACCCAAAATTATTTACATGCTTGTGTTGATAGTCCATGCATATCATGTAGAAATTCCCTGACTAAATCTTATAATGATATGCTTGATACATCTTGTTGCCATAGTAAAAATGGTTGTATTTCCTCTAGTACTTGTGTTACTAACCATGTAGAAGAAACTCAACATTCCATGGAACAAGATGTGGATTTAAGTGGCGCTTCAAGTAATGGTTCATCATCATCTACCACATCTCACTTTTGCCTTATGGCTAAAGGTTCAAAGGTAGCTCCTACTTTGAACACCAATGTATCTAGTGATGATGATGATGATTATGATGGTGATGAGGATGATGATGATGATGATGACGATGATAATGACAATGATTCGTTAATGGAGAAAGGTAAAATGATTCACAATATCCTTTATGAGGATAAAGATGCTTGTGCCAATTTCCTAGAAATCATTAGAGCATTTGATAGGCGCAATATCACAATTAAGGATTTGGAAGCATGCATTGACGCGTGTTATAGCCGCGAGCGTGACTATTCCAATGAAATTGCAAAACTAGAGGAAGCTCTTATAGAAGAACAAACCACCAATGAATCTCTTGAAGAGACTTTTACTCTAGAGTTATCAAAATTAAAGGAATCTCATGATAGAAATCTTGAGGTGGTTAATTGTCTTAAAACTAATAATGATGAGCTAAAAGTCGAACATACTCGACTTAAAGCTTCATATTCAAAAGGGTTTGCCAATTTGCCTTCTCCTATTTCTATTAATAATGATGCTTGTGCTACTAACACTATTTCTTGTGAAGCATCTACATTGAAGGAGAATGTTGAGCTAAGGGCTCAACTTGAGTTGCTAACTAGCAATTATGGGAAATTGGAAGAAAGTCATGAAAAGCTCTTAGGCTCTCATGAGGATCTTTTAGTCTCACATGATAAGCTAAAGTTAGCTCATGAGGCTATTACTACAAAGGTGATATCTTGTGAGCCTCATGTGTACATTAGCACAAACTCTACTCAAAATTCTATTTTGCCTCGTGCTAGTCCTATTAATCCATTCACTCATAATATCTCTACATCTTGTGATGAATTGTTTTCCATGCCTTGTTGCTCTAACAATGAATCATCTACTTCCTATATTACTTGTGTTTCTACTAACCATGTAGAGGAAATAAAAGAGCTCAAGGTCCAAGTCGCTTCTTTGAAGAAAGACTTGGAAAAGCGTCATGGGAAGTCCGCACTTGACAACATGTTGAGTGTACAAAGATTACCCAATGACAAGATTGGACTTGGATTCAACTCCAATAATAAAAAGAAGTCCAATATAAAGAAGAATCATACAATCAACAAGAACAAGGGCCAAGAACAAGTCAATAATTTGTCCAAGATTGTTTGCTTCAAGTGCAATGTTGAAGGGCACCATGTTAGGTCTTGCCCATTAAAGAAGAAGCCTCTTAGTGAGAAGCAACAAGGGAAGCGGCCACAAGTTCAATCTCATGCTCAACCTCAAGATGAAGAAAGGCCTCTTCCCAAGAAGAATCAAGTTAGAACTCCTCAAGTTGAGAAATCAACTAAGAAGAAAGGAGGAAGCCGATGTTGCTACTTATGCCATGAAAAGGGCCACTTCGCTTCCTCATGCACTAATGGTACCTTATCCAACCCTATCATTATTGATGATGTTTATTTCCTTCGGAAGGATAAGGTTGGCAATGTGTTTGCCAAATATGTTGGCACTCAAAGTGGTGTCAAGAAACGAACCATTTGGTTTGCCAAGCCTATTGTGACTAACCTCTTAGGACCCAACTTGGTTGGGGACCAACAAGCTAAAACTTGATCAATAGGTGTTGTTGGAGGGCATTGGAGACTTGGCTATCTTATGAAGAATTGAGGGATTTTCATCAATTATATTTACTCAAGCCAAGTCATTTGTATCATCATATATCTATCTCATATCCAATGTGTCTCCTTGCGGTAACTTGTATTTAAATTATATACATTAAAAGTTGCTTGCCCCTTGCATGTGTTAGTTTTATATCTAGCATGTGTTTGTATATGGTGTGCTTACTAATTACCTATCTTGATTAATCTAGTATGTGTCTGTTGGTTAGCACTCCATGTACTTGTTTGTTTTGTGTTGAGCCTTTATTGCAATTTATGATTAATTTAGTTGCATCTTTTGAGAGATTAATGAACTATCTCATTTTGGGGGAGTGATGTGCTTTGCCACCTCACAATCCTAAATGTGTGTACATGAGGTATATCACTTATTATTAACGTGACAAGATTATATTGTCTCCATGTGGTATTTTCATTCTCATGAGAAATTCAAACTTTACAATGTTCATTAATTATCTCTTATTTGATTTCACTTGCCTCTTGTTGAAAAGAAATGGATTATCACATTATGGGGGAGTAATAAGATATGTGCATATTACAATCCTAGAAAATGTGAACATGTGAGGTAATGCCACTTAGAATTTATATTCTAAATTATCTTGTTACTACGTGGCATGATTAGCTCAAACAAGTTCCATACTTTCTTAAATGAGTTTTTGTATCTCATATTTTGGTTTCTTGAATTTGAGAGAGTTTCTTCGTGCGGTGTTCCTTAAATGTGCACTAGTATTTATTATTTGGGAAACCGGTTGCTTCAAGATATATTAAGAATTGCTTTGCATGATAATTTTACTAGTTGAAGCATGGTAAATAACTCATATCCTTTTCCATAAACTTCTGTGTTTGAACATGATCATGAATATTTTTGCAATATACCACCTAAAATTAACACCATACCCTCCTTGTACTTGGACAAGTGACAACCATATTTGTGGTAGAAGTTATTGATCATATTTACATTATGCTTTGCTTCCATTTGTATTATCGACGAGAATTTTTTTTGTATGAACTCACATTGTCTTCCTTGAATCTTGAATATTTATGTGTTATACTCAAACAAAATTCTAGTGTAATGGTTGTAAGAAAAGCGAGGATCCCCTTATAGTGCTTTTGTATTAAAATGCAAACATCTATATAATGCACAAGTCATGGGAGAGCTATATTACTTCCTTTATAACACTATATTTTCAATTCGATCTCTTGCCACTTAATGAAAGTTTCTATTGTATGCATGCAAAGAGTGATGATCCCATTTGTGTGCAAAATTCAAAAATCATGCATAGATCATGGGGGAGCTATCATAGATTCTTTTTGAACACTAGTTATCATCAATTGATATTAGATCTTTTTAAATTGGTATTTTAATCAATATCTTGTGTGTTTGTGGAAGGCACAACTTTTATTTTTTATTACTTTGTGCCATCATAAAAAGTGTAGAGGGCTTGGTTATCTCATTCCTTGTTTTGCATTCTATTGTTTTGAATGAGATAAGTCTTTGATTATATTTTACATATACATCTTCTATGCTCATTTGTTTTGCTTTGATGCCCTCAATTGGTATTTAATTGGAGTTCGATATCTCACTCATAGATATTTGATTAAATTGACATCTCTTGGAATTTGACATGGTTCATTTGATGTCTATTGGGATCTCAATATTTTACACCTTGATGCATTTTTATTTAGTATCCCCCAAGTGATAAGTATTTCCTTTGGTATTTTATTTTTACATGGTATTTTTTTCTAATTGGTATCTTATCAATCATGAGTTGACTAATATGTTCCTAAATCTTGTTTTCGGTGTTTGATCACAACATGTGAAAGGTCTAATGGTTTTCCTAAGTTTACTCAGAGCCTATCATGGATAAAATGCAATCATATATCTCCTTGGACACTCATACGATGGATAGAAAAAATGGAGAAAAGATTAGGAGAAAGGAGGAAAAGAGACAAGAAGAAAAGGAGAGAAAGAAGGGGAGCCGGCCTCCCAGGCCGGCCTGGCCGGTCTCCTAGGCCGGGCTCAGGCTGTGCGCCGGCCTCGCCCCTCTCCACGCCGGCCCAAGGCCGGGCTCCAGGCCGGGCGGCTCGGGCGGGTGCCCGGCCCCGGCTGCTCCCCACGCCGGCCCCAGGCCGGGAGGCTCGGGCAGGTGCCCGGCCCCAGCCGTGCCTCCACACCGACCTGGCCGGCCTCCCAGGCCGGGAGGCTCGGGCAGGTGCCCGGCCCCAGCCGTGCCTCCACGCCGGCCTGGCCGGCCTCCCAGGCCGGGCCACCTCCACGCCGGCCTCCCCTCTGCGCCCACGCCGGCCCCAGGCCGGGCTGACCCAGGCCGGGGTGGGAAGGCCCCTCCGGCCCCTGCGCGGTCCACGCCGGCCCCAGGTGGGGCCCCTAGGCTGGGGTGGGTTTGCCTCCGCCCTGGCTGCTCCACGCCGGCCTGGCCGCCCCCCTAGGCCGGGTTGGGCGCTGCAGAGTGGGGGAACCCCCCAACGACCGTTTTCTCTCTCCCGGGTATAAAATGAAATATTTCTTCTACCTTTAGATTGCATGCATAATTACTAATGTATATGTTATGGCATGTTTATTTTCCTTGATCCAATATTTATATAGAATAATATCCATAAATCTTAAATTGGCTAAGATGTTCATGATATTCAATTTCTTATCTATATGCCTATATTCATGTGGTTTGAATCCTATATATTGTAGTTTGTGTAACTACTTTGGACCCAATGAGTTTGGGGACCATTTTTGTACTTAAATGTGTTTTAGGTACATTTCATATGCATTGGATGCTTGCCTCATTCACAAAGAAGGTGTTATCACTACATGCTTATTGGAGTCAAGCTATGATAATGGATGAATTCTTATATAGTACAACATCACCAATGCTACCTCGGTAACAAGTATCTAGCTCATGCATATACTCTAACATTTCAACCTTTTGTAGGTTGTATCATGGCATGAAACATATTTACTCCTTGTGATACTTGTTGCTTTTATCAAAACGTCCCAACTATCTCTTTTTCCCTTATTGATGTTTGTGACGTCTTTGATGTTTTTTTGTTGGGAGGTCATTCATATCCTCTAATAAAAAAAATGCTTTCAAGCAAAGATCTTATTATCGTATTTATGTCTTCGAATTGGATATCTCGCTCTTTCTCTTTGTAACTATATTGTGTGTATATGTTTCTTTATGGATGTACATCATCATGATTGTGGTCTATTTAGAAACTTATACACATGATAAGAATTACATGTCTTATTGGTATCCTAATGGTTCGGTGTCCATCATTTTATTGGTAACTTCTCTTATGGCTCAACCACCTCTTGCTCCAAGTGATATGCCTTGTTTTCTTTTATGACCACTTGCACTTGCTTTGAGTTTTGAACAATAGTGGGGGAGTTATGATTCCATTTTTGTGCACTTTGCATTCAAAATGCATTATTTCTAAATCATGCACAAATATTGGGGAGCTCCTCTATTTTCTTTAAAAACACTCATTTTCTCAAACCACAATATACCTTGTTCGTTTGGTTTGTTGGATCTTTTTGATTGTTTCCTTCTCTTTAGGAGAATATTATATTTTTACACCATATTATTTGCAATCTGTGGATCCTCGGTATAGTTCCTCCCATTATTCATCATTGGATAAGTGTATTTGATTTCACTCATATTATGAGAAGTGCATATCCTACGGAGGAACCCTTACTATATTAGCCATCTAAAATTTCTATGATCCCATTTTGGAAATGGATGCCAATGGGGGAGAAAGTTTAGAGGGTTTAAGGAATTCTCGTTTTATACTTTGGTTTTGTTGCATTTGCCTTTCATGCTCATGCATCCTTGCTTGTTTATTTGCATGGTTGGTAAAATTCATTATATAAACCCTCGTAAAAGAGTTTGTCATCAATTACCAAAATTGGGGAGATTGAAAGAGCATGGTTCCCCCATGTGTGGTTTTGGTAATTGATGACAATCACTATGGACTAATGGTTGCATTGAGCTATACTTGTAGAGTTTGTCCATAGGCAATGCTTGATGTCCATGTGTTGGATTCAAGATAATCAAGTGGTGACCAAGAGTTTGTCCATAGGCAATGCTTGATGTCCATGTGTTGGATTCAAGATAATCAAGTTGTGACCAAGGTGCTATCCATATGAATATCCCAAGTTTGGTCATGAGAGAGTTGAGCATATTGCAAGTATGTCTTGAAGAATAATATTGTGTGAACATTCATATTTACCTTCAAGACATTATTATTATGAAGAGAGAAGAAAAGATAAAAGGTTGATCAAGGCAAAGTGCTAAGCGATGGTTAATATTGATCAACTCACAAAGCAAGAAGATGCACCATGTGGTATCATGGTATTGTAAGTAATTGTTCATATAGCTTTGTGTTCTAACCCATTATATGTGTGTGTGGTATATCTATGTGGGGTTAGGTATCTTTCCATGGGCTTGTATCAAAAGGAAGATTTCATATAGTCCATGATGGATGACGTCAAGTTGTGGTCGTCATCAAGTTCGATAAGTGCAAGTTCAAGGGGAGCATATCAAAGAGATTACATTCTTGAAGCTTGCCACTCTTTCGGAGATAATGTTCAAGAAAAGATGTACTTAAAAGAGCCTCTCCCATAGTTGCATATGGGGGAGCATCTTTGTGTCTTCACAAGGCAAAGAGAAATCAAGAAAGGTGTTCCATCTTGAGGAGGTCAAGATCTTCATCATCTAGCTCAAGTGGAATGCTCAAGGCAAAGGTATGATCTTGATAGGTTTTCTATTTTACCAGTCCCATAGCATTAGGAGAGAGACCGGGTTATAGGATAGATAACCGTACTATCAAGAGGGGCTCTCATATTAGCAACTTGATCGCATCACTCGGAGAGAGCTCAAACCTTTGCATACTTGGCATAATATTTCTTGGTTCTTATTTGTGTTTTCTCCATGTGTGGTTCTTGAGCTTGTCATGTGCTTCAATACAAGCTCAAGTTCATCAAAAACGGGTTTCGCATGAAAAACTTATTGCGTTTTTGATATTGGAGGTTTTACCGATTGTTCCTTTATAGAGAGGTAATAACTTTCATCATTTGGTTTTATCATCAAATGGTGGACTATGATGTTTATTTGCATAATCTTTTAGTGCTCATTCTTGCGATTTCAACGAGCCCAAGATCATCGAAAACGGAGTCCGGATGCAAAAGATATCGCGTTTTTAGTGAAGGGGGTTTTGTGGAAACTCGTAGGCCGGCCTCAGGCCAGGGTGGGCTCCCCAGGCCGGACCCTTACCCGAACCGTCCGGCCTGGAGGCCGGCCTGGCCGGCCTGGGAGGCCGGGGTGACGCAGAATGCCCCCAACGGGCTGATTTTGGGGGCCTATAAAAGGGGCCTTCTTCCCCACTGGTTCCCCACCTTTTGTGCAAGTTTTCCCCCACCATTGTTGACATTTTGGAGCTTGCTCTCTCTCTCTATTCCTCCATGATTGTTGCCTCCAATTAGTGGGAAAAGAGAGATGAGATCTAGATCTACTATTCCACCAATCCATCTCTCCTCTTAGGGAGGGGAAAGTCTTTGGATCTAGATCTTGTGGATTCATTTGTTGAGTCCTTCATTGTTCTTCCTCTCTTCTGCCCCATAGCATTTGTTGCTTTGGTGAGATTTGAGAGTGAAGGATTTGAGCACCTCTTGTGTTCTTGCCATTGCATAGGTTGCATCGGTTTGAGTTCTCTACGAGGATTTGTTCGAGTGAAAGGTTGAGAAGCTTGTTACTCTTGGGTTCTTGGAGTGCCCTTGAGCTTGTCCTCTTGGGTACTTGAAGTTCCCTAGACGGTTGTTGTTGTCTCGGAGTTTTGGTAGCTTCGGACCTTGTTGCTATCTCGGAGTTTTGGTGGCTCACGGGATATTGTTGGGAGCCTCCAATTGAGTTGTGGAGATTGTCCCAACCTTGTACGGGATCGGTGACCGCCCTCAAAGGTCCCATAGTGGATCGTGGCACTCCGCATTGGTGGAGTCACAAGGAGAATAAGGTGAGCCATTGGGCGCTTGGAGTCATTGTGACTCCACACCTCTCCAACGGAGATTAGCTTCCATTTGGAAGTTAACTTCGGGATAAATCATCGTCTCCTCGGCTCTCGGTTATTCCTATACCCGATCTCTTTACTTATGCAATTTACTTTGTGATAGCCATCGAGCTTGAAGTAACATATCTTGCTATCACATAGTTGCTTGAATTGTTTAGCATAAGTTGTTGGTGCACATAGGTGAACCTAGTTTGTTTAGGTTTTCACTTGATAAATTAAACGCTAGTTTTATTCAGCATTTATTCAAGCCTTAACCGTAATTATCTTTAAACGCCTATTCACCCCCCTCTAGGCGACATCCGTGTCCTTTCAACACATCCCCAAAGTCAAGTACTTCTCTGAATATTGGTACATTGTGCACACCATTCTCCGCAACACCATCGATGTCAAGTATGGTGAGAAGTGTGAGGTTCGCAAATGGTTGATCAATCTTCTCTTTCACATTGACACTGCTATGAGGAACAAGAAGCCATTGGACATTCTGGATTTCATGTGGCATGAGATGAGGACCGTGGTTCGTGACAAGAGGGTACCCATCTATGGCTCCTATCTTCAGATTCTTATTGAGTCCAAGATCCCAGTTGGTCTCGTCAATAACTATGACAAGGTGACTCCCAAGATGTCTGTCCTTATCACTGAGGCTGAGGCTGAGTTATTTGCTGCTCAACGCCCTAAGCGTACCCGCACACTGTCCTCAGCGCCTAGTACCTCTCAGGGTGTCCGCCGCTCTCCTTCTCCTGCTCCTACTGGCCCTGCTCCTGACACTTTCAGCATTAAGAGGGCACTCCAGAAGATGAACTGCTTTTTCATTGACAAGGAGCAGTAGGACTATGAGGCATATCGCAAGGGCAGGGCCTCTCGTCGCCATCAGCGAGCCATCATGACAGCTCTTAAGGTCCCCCTCAGCCCTCCTAGCTCAGATGAGATTCCAGAGGATCAGTGGAAGTCCCAGCACACATGTTGGCTTGGCGATGATGCTATCTCTCTCGGCTCTTTTACGGCCCACTACACTACTACTGCTAGCTCCAGTCAAGCTCCTCCCGAGGACTTCACCGCGGCGGATGATGAGACGGAGGGTGACGAGTGATTATCCGTGCATCATCTTTCTCCCTTTTTGGTGTCTGATGCCAAGGTGTCCGGATGGCACCCACCGGGTTCGGGGTCGGGTCGGCGCCCCCCATACCCGCCCCATTTAACTTGTCGGGTCTCATTTCTTACCATACCCACGACCCGGACGGGTTCGGGGCCCCAACGGGTACCCATTTAAGGAGCGACACCGACACATGTGGGTAATAAAACAATGTAATATTGGGATGAGGTTGGTGGGAATAGACACGTGTGTACGTGTGTTGTCACCAGGATTCCAGATTCCAATACCTCCATGTGATGTGTGAGGTTTATGGTTCATAGCTCGTGGACGTGTGGTTAGGCATAGCATTATTAAGGATATGATTAGGACTTAGAGCGGGTATGCGGGTACGGGTTTGCCACCCCCATACCCGCCCCATTAGACTTGGCGGGTCGAACATTTTACCAAACCCTCCCTTAAGGCGGGTACCCATCGGGTTTGCGGGTTTCGGGGCCCCGTTGCCATCTGTACCAAGGGGGAGAAACACTCACGCATTGCATTGCATTTCATGCATGCATTTGCGTTTTATCCTCGCTATTGTTTTCTTTGATCTTAGTTGATGCTACTACTTGTGTGGTTTGTTGAACCTTGGTACTATTGTAAGACTATGTCTTTATTTACTCATTGTACTATCTATCTATCTATTATGCGATGTGATATTTGATGTGTTGAAGATCATATCAAGGCTATTATGTTATCTATCTACTCACTATTTGATGTGATGAAGCCATAATGAGGGTAGTCTTTATCCATCTACCACTATGAGAAGAATGCCATGGTGAGATCTATCTTGTGTACAATACTATCACTCATCTAAAACATAATACTTTGCCTATACATGTGCATCTATAATGCTAAATCATGTTTGGATAATCCTCACACTCTACATAGGTATATCATGGTTACATCACATACCCTATTATCCTATAAAACATAGTGTGAAAATGGAATTATGTTCGTTGCACTCCATATGATAATCAAATATATATGTCTCATGTTTGGGCACACAAATAGGGGGAGTACCACGATAATTTTTGTCTCTTCGCAAATAGCCATGATAAATTGTTCTTTATGCAAATCCGTATGTTGTCATCAAACATCAAAAAGGGGGAGATTGAAAGGACATAGTTCCTAAATCCTATTTTTGGTGTTTGATCACAACATATGGAAGGTCTAATGTTTACCCTAAGTTTACTCAGAGAATATCATGGATAAAATGCAACATACATCCCTATAGACACTCATACGATGGACAGCAAAAATGGAGAAAAGTCTAAGAAAAGAGAGGAGAAAGAAGAAGAAAAGGACAAAATAGGGGGAGCGGGACTCCCTGGCCGGCCTGGCCGGGCCCCTAGGTCGGGCTGGTCGGGCTGTGCCCCGGCCTTGCTCCTCTCCACGCCGGCCCCAGGCCGGGCCCTAGGCCGGGTCGCACGGGAGGGTGCCCGGCCTCAGCTGCCCCTCCACGCCGGCCTAGGCCGGCCTCCCAGGCTGGGCCAGCGCCACGCCGGCCTCCCCTCGTCGCCCACGCTGTCCCCATGCCGGGCTCTCCCAGGCCGGGGTGGGAAGGGCCCTCCGGCCCGTCCCCTGTCCATGCCGGCCCCAGGCCAGGCCCCTAGGCCGGGGTGGGATTGGCCTCTGCCCTGGTCGCCCCAGGCCGGCCTGGCCGGCCCCCTAGGTTGGGGTGGGCTGCACAGTGGGGGGAACTGCCCCAACAACCGTTTTCTCGCCCCCGGGTATAAAAGAGATGTTTCTTCTACCTTTAGACTTGTCAATCCCACTCACTCTCTCTCCACCATTGATTGACCAAGCTCAAGCTCAAGCATCTCCTCAAATACCCAACCAAAGCTCGTGATACTTTGGGATTTGAAGGAGACACCACCGATCTACAACTCCACCAAGTCGATTAGAAATCCACCGACTCATCCCTTTGGGATCTTGTCATTCTTAGTTCATTGGAGCCAAGAATCTTGTTGCTCTTAGCTCATCGGAGCTCGGAGCCTTGTTGATATCCCCGATGCTCTTGTGCTCGTGGATCTTGCTTCTCGGAGTCTTGGTGGCTCTCGGGATTCGGTGAGGACCCTCCAATCTTGTGGAGTGTGCCTCATCCTTGTAAAGGTTCTAGTTGTCAACCTCAACGGCAACATAGTGATTCGAGCCTATCCACATCGGTGGAAGAACTCGAAGGAGATACAGTGTGCCGTTTGAGGGCTACTCGGTGTTCCACTTTGGTGGCACCGCACCGCTCCAACGGAGATTAGCTTCCATTGGGAAGTGAACTTCGGGATAAATCTCCGCGTCATTATGTTCGGTTATTCCTCAACTTACCTTTACTAGTTACTACTAGTTTAGTCATATATTCACCTTGTGCTAGTTGTACTTGCTCAACATATAGGATTGTTCACCTAGTTGCATAATCTAGATAATCTATATTTGAGCATTACCTTGTTAACTTGAAAAAGAAGCTAAAATTTGTAGTTAACCTATTCACCCCCTCTAGTTAACCTCTCGATCATTCACCATTGCCAAATGGTCATCAACTAGATCCGCCGGAATACCATATGCCAACATACGCAATACGGCGGTCACCTTATGGTAGGTGCTATGGCCAAGCTCTCCGGCGCCATTCCTCCTTTGCGTGAAAAAGTGGTCATGCTTCATAACCTCCTCCAAGATCTTCTTGAACAACTCGGTTCCCATCCTAAAACGGCGACGGAAATATCTCTCAGGATATACGGGATTTTCCGCAAAATAGTTCCGCATCAACCTGTTGTGGCCATCAATCCTTTCTCTACACAACCTTTGTCGACCAAGAACTGACTTGTCGTGCTTCGCCTTCTTATTGGCGTGGTGCAAAGCCAAAATAATGGTTACGTCTTCTTCCTCTTGCAAATCTCATTCTTTATCGGACGAATCATATGATGAACTCATCTACAAACATGTATTCACGGTTATTATTCAAACTACAAAAATAGACATTTAAATGCACAAATTTCGGCTAGACATGCCTTTCAGGTATTGTGTCGAACACCTTGCGTGCGGTGGGTCGCTGCACTGCCGCGAGAGGCGACTGGGAGCTGGGCGCGTCAAATCAGCGGCGGAGGAGTTGCTCGGCGGCGATTGCGAGTTGGGCGTGGCGAACCCCATCGAGTAATGTCTCTCGTACAACAGTTACCATCTTCCAACCCAAGCTTCCTTTGCCCAAAACACCATTCCAATCTTAATGCTCTCGTTTTTCTATTCTTGGCGCGCGAAAACTTGGTCTGGCGGAGGCTCCGGTGATATCACCGGAGGCTCCGCTGCTCCTGCCCACCGAAGCCCACCGGTACCTCCGCTGGTGTAAATTGCCCAGCGGATCCGTATCGCGCTGTGCTGGGTGGACAGGGGGCGGAGGCTCCGGTGAAACCACCGGGGGCTCCGCTGCGCCTGCCCACTGGAGCCCACCGGTACCTCCGCTGGTGCGAAATTTGCCCAGCGGATCCGTATCGTGTTGTGCTGCGTGGACAGGGGGCGGAGGCTCCGGTGAAACCACCGGAGGCTCCACCCGAGGCGTTTCTGTGGAATAAGATCTAGGGCGAGCGGGGGTCAACAATATCCAGTCTTATTCCCCCCACTCGCCCTCCCTCTTCTTCCTCACAACCGCCATCGCGCCCCAAGTCTCCGCCGCCGGAAACGGGTGCTCCACCACCGGGAGCCCTCCTCCTTGCCTTGGACCACCCCGTGATCTTCTTCCTCCTCTCCTTCCACCATGGATGATGCGGGTATGTTTGCTCTCTCTCTCTCTCACCTAGTTGATGGATGGGGAAGTACTAGGAGCTCCATGTTCTTCACATCTAGATGCGTGGATTTGGATTTTGGGAGTAGAAAATCACGAGTACAAACCCTAGAAACCTAGATTGTGAGTATTAGGCTTGAATCACTTCGGTTCTTAGGGTGGATTTGTTCATGTGCCCTACCCCTTTTTATTCAACCCTAATGCTATTCATATCTTTGTTCCTTGGATTTGTGTGTCACATAAACTTGAGCATTGCCTTTTCTTCATGCTTTTCTTGCCATTTCTTTCATAGATGCATCCGGCTCCAAGAGCAAGGGAAAGGGCACTCACACCAAGAGCATGGCTGGTCGAAAGGCTCCTAGGGTCGATGAAATCGAGGAAACATTGGACCCCTCTCAGCCCAATCGCCGGTCAAGATTCCCGGCTCCCGAGAAGACATTGCCTCGCAGGAAAAAATCAGCTTCTAAGATGTCCGAGGGAGTGTTCTTGCAACAACGTCGCGATAACCCATATGTTATTGAACGCAACCGTCTGATGCCACAGTTCCGGGGTAAGGACCTTCGATTCCACACCGTCTTTCAAAGCCAAGTTTACCATGAGATCTTGATTAGGAAGCCCAAGGAGAATGTTGCCCCTCAACATGCTATTAATTTTGGGCATATGGAGAGGAATCCCAAGTACTTTGGAGAGGCACTAGAGCTTGTTGATGCACTTGGACTTGCTCCCATTATGCAAGTTTAACAAGATTATGATGAAGGCTTGGTCCTTTTATTTCTTGGCCACCGTGCACCTCGCCAATGAGACAGAGCGTCATCTTATTTGGATGACCAAGGGACAGCAGCTGACTATCAAGTGGTCTGAAGTGGGGACTCTTCTTGGTGGATACCCGGACCATGGACCTTTTGCCGGTTGCGAGGAGTTTGACAGTGGATGGTTCCGTGATCATTCCCACAATACTCAATCTCTCTCCAAGGATCAACTCACCCCTCTGTATCACTGGAAGAAATTTGTTGTTGGGTTTGTCAAAGGTCTCTACCCCACTTATGATGTTATGCTCCGCATCTATCGAGAGACCATCAACCCAAAGGCGGGGAACATCGATGAGATCCAAGGTTTTCTCAAGAATCTCATGCTTCTTACTCATGAGAAGCGGCTTGCCGGTTCAACTCAGAAGCTTGATGTGCTTGATTATCTGTGGAATGAGTTGTGGCACTTTATTGTTAATATGAAGAATGCTTGCTTTGGGCCCTTTATCATGAAGATCAGCTTGCATGTGTGGGCGGACAAGTTCCCGGACAATCCTATTGAGGATGATAATTGGATCCCACACACGGAGAAGCGAATTCTCATCAAGGACCACACCGAGCCCATTGTGCATCATACCCCTTCTCCTCGCAAAGGCAAGGCCAAACCACATGTCATCGTTGATGAGGAAGAAGAAGAAGAGGTAGCGGGTCCCTCTTGTCCTCCTCCTTCTGACAGTGCCTTCAAGTGGATGGCAAGGGACCTCAAGAAGGTGTTCAAAGTGAACAAGAAGATTGATCAGCATCAATGGGAGGTTCACTATGATAAGGAGCTCAAGCACCGCAAGGTATCACAGACAGAGCGTCAGCTTCGTCGTGATGGTGGAGAATCTGTGGAGTCCCCGGTGCTAGCTAGCATCACCAACTGGGACAAGTGGCAGGCCAAAGATTCCGCCGGGAAGCTCATTGAGTGGTCTGACGAGGAAGAAGGAGAAGAGGTCACCATCTCTCACCGCCGCGCCCTCCCTCCGAGCCTGGATAACTCATCCGAGTAATCTTCGAGACGCTAGCATAGTTCTTCTCCCTCTTTTGGTATCTTGATGCCAAAGGGGGAGAGATATCTATGTATTAGGAGCGGGTATTTGCATGTGTCTCTTTCAAGCATGTTTTTCGACTTGCATCTCTCTTCTTGCTTGAGAGAGTTGCTGTTTTAGTTGGAAACTTTGTTTGTTTAACTATTATGCGTTGTGAACTTCGTTATATGCATTATGTGAGCTCGTGAACATATTATCTTAATTTTATCACTTTTTGTGCTCACTATTACAGATGTGTTTAGATATCCATTGCGTTAAAAATATCTCAACATGAAGGGATCATATCTCTAGGGGGAGCTCCGTCCATGTTGTGTGTTTTAAATTATGCAATTAGGAATGTTGTCATCAATTACCAAAAAGGGGGGGAATGAAAGATCATCTTCCGTTTTGATAGTTTAATGACAACATACCTATTGGACTAATGTTTATTTGTTATATATGAAAATGCCCAGGTTCATCAAAGGTACAACCTCTATGGGTTACAAAATTGTTTGGAATGAAAAGAGCTAGAAATAACAAAGCTAGGAAGCTATTTTTGTCTGCAGCGGAGGCTCCGGTGAAACCACCGGAACCTCCGCCCCAGTCTTTTTCCAGCACAGCCCAGGCGTGGGCCTCCGGTGCGGGCTCCGGTGTGGGATCCGCCAAAATGGTGTTCGAGAGGATAAGAGCGGAGGCCAGGGAGGAGCCTCCGGTGGACATCCGGTGGGCGGAGCCTCCGGTAAAACCACCGGAGCTTCCGCTGGCTCCACCACCCCCACTGTGGGGCTGGCCTCCGGTGCTGGCTCTGCCAAAATGGCGTTCGGGTGGATAAGAGCGGAGATCCTAGCGGATCCTTCGATGACATCTGGTGAGCGGAGCCTCCGCCAAAACCTCTGGAGCCTCCGCCCTACAGGATACAGCGCAGAGGAAAAGGACTGCGCGTGTGCGCGCATATGAAAACCACCGGAGCCTCCGGTGCTGCGTGGAGCTGCCCAACAGCCACTTGGGGGAAGGGGTATTTAAAGCCTTCCCCTACCTCATAAATGCTCAAGCTTTTTTCATTCTCTCTCCTAGCCATTAATGAAAGCTTCAACCTCCTAGATCTCCCTCTCCAACCACTCAAACACTCTGAAACTTTGTGGAGAGCTAGAGGAGACCTAGATCCGTGATTCCACCAAAGGAATTTCAAATCCATCCACCACATCCTAGTAGATCTAGAATCCTACTTGAGGCCTAGAAACCTTAGTAGATCTTGTGCTTGTAGCTTCCACCCTGTTGCAAGAAGCTTCGGATCCGTTGAGAGCCTCCATCCATCTTGTGGAGTGTCCTCAACCTTGTGTAAAGGTTTGGTCAACGCCTTCAAGTCAACCTCATAGTGGAAATGAGAATCTCCCTCACCGGAGAATCTCAAGGAGAATAAGGTGTGCACAATCGTGCTATTGAGGAGCGCCTAGGTGTCTCCCCACCTCTCCAACGTAGACGTACTTCTCTTGAGAAGGAACTACGGGAAACATATCCTTGTCTCCTTGTTTACACTTGTGGTTTATCTTGTTGCCTTTCGTTTTACTTCCGTTGCGTATCTTATCTTGTATCACTTAGGTTGCTCACCTAGTTGCACATCTAGAGAACCTTACTTTATCTTGCTTAGCCATAATTAAAAGGAAAAGAAGAAAATTGGTAGTCAACCTATTCACCCCCCCTCTAGTTTACCATAGTGCACTTTCAATTGGTATCAGAGCCTCGGCTCTTGCTAAGGGCTTAACCGCCTAAGAGTATAATGGTCAATGAAAATGAGCCTGACGGTTCTAGTGCGGAAATCGCCAAAATGACCGACACTATAACTAACCTACAAGAAACGGTTGGAACCTTCCAAACCGGATTGTCCAAGGTTAGCTCTAGTGTTGGGTTGGAGGTTTCTAGCATAAAGAAGATGTTGGAGCCCATGATGGGGGAAAACCAAGGAGCTCGAGGAACCACCTCTCACCGCCAATGATGTTAGCTCGAATGATGAGTCCATTCCGGACATCACCGAAATGGAAGCTAACAATGTTTTAGACAAGGCGAAAGCCAAGGCAAAAGCCGATAAAAAGGCTAAGAGCGGTGGGAGCTCCGAAGGCTCCAAGTCTCAATCGGCTAACAGTTCGGGGTCTAACTCAAAAGTACCACCACCTCCCAATTATGACACTATTCATCCTATTGCCACAATTCCACACATTCTAAATGTTGGACTTCCTCCCATGCTTAACACTAACGAATTCTCTTCTTGGAAGTTTGATATGGAGTCTCATATTTCAGGGTCTTGCACCGCCTTGTGGAGAAGTGTTCTCCATGGATTTCATCCCCACGATGCAAGCAACTTGACTCTAAGAGAAGTTGTGGAATTCCAACTCAACAAGACCCCTCTTGTCACTATCCAGAAGGCTCTCCCAAGAGAACATCTTGAACACATCCGCGGTATCAAGACCACCAAGGAGGCTTGGGATAAACTTGACACTTTGTTTCAAGGAAATGCTAGCATTCAATCCTCCAAGTATGATATGGCTCTCGACAAGTCCAAGAACTTCGTTATGCTTGAAGATGAGAGTCCCGGAGAACTATATAGAAGAGTTGTCACTCTTGGCAACCAATTGAGGGACTTTGGAAAAGAGGAGATCTCCGATGAGTGGATCAAGAGGAAGTTTGTCAAGGCCATAACTCCTTTTGAGAAGAACCTCTCCACGATCATCCGTACAAGATAATACTACAACTCCCTCAACTCAATTGGTGTTCTTAGTGAGTTCATAGCTATATCCCTATCTCACAAGAGCGCGGATGATTCTCTCGCTCGCTCAAGAGGAGTTGGAAAGTCTCCCAACCTCGCGTTGAAGTCCAAGGCGGTTGCTCGGATAGAAGAAGTGGATGAGGATGATGAGGATTATGAAGATACATACAAGGGTGCTCACAAGTGCATTGCTCTTGCCATGCACGACTATTGGAAGAGATGGGAGGCTCACAAGGCCGATGCTCCTAGAACTTCCAGAAACAATATCTACAAGAAGAAAGGGGAGCGGCCAAGGACATGCTTCAATTGTGGAAGTGCAAATCACTTCTTCAAGGAGTGTCCGTTTGAGCCAAGAGAAGAGAATGAAGGTAAGCTTGTTCGCAAGGACAAGAACAAAGCTCCACAAAACAAGAATCTCGCGAGAAGAGTCCCAAGGGCTCTATATGTTCAAGAAGGCCCCACATTGGAAACATACTACTCCGGAGATGAAGGAGAAGATGAAGTCGTAGGTGTGGCCCACATCGCCATAGCTACGACTTTCTCTTCATCGGTCTCTCTATTCGAACCCCCCAATGAGAAGGCATTAGTCCGACCTACATGTCTCATGGCAAAAGCCACCGCGGTAATATCTTCCACCTCCAAGTCTATTGCTACTAGTTCTCCCTCATTATTGGATTGTGTTGAAAACATTGTGGATGATGAGGAGACCAAGAATCTTAGATCTTGGCTATGTAGTCTTGAAGGTGAAACCAAGGAAAAGGTAAAGGCCCTCTTGAGGCAACTTGATAATGCTAACTCTCTCATAGATGAGAAGGAAGAGATCATCACGACCTTGGAGAGCTATGGTGGTGGTCATGAGAATCATGACAATGAGCTTGTACAAGCTCTTGAGAAAGAAAGATCCTTGAGAGCCTCTCTTGAAGAGAGACTATCTAGTTTAGAAGAGACTTATGCTATTAGTGTTTCCAAACTTAGGAAGGATAATGAAAAATCTCGTGCTTTACTTAAAATCTACGAAGAAGAAGAGTTGAAGCTAGGGATAGCTCATGAGGAACTTGTTGAGCATCATGGGAAACTAGAAAAGGAGTTCATGTCTCTTAAAGAAATCCATGACAAACTCACCACATCCTGAAATAAGCTCCTAGCTCAACAATCTAATAAGCAAGTGACTTCCTCCTCTAATAGTATTGTTATCATGCCTACCTCTTGTACTACTACTAACATTGTAGGAAGAGAGAAAATTCTCAATGACGCCATAAGCTCTCAAGGAGCCAAGAAGGGAAAGGAAGTACTTGGCTTTGTTGCCAAGTCAAAGAAGAAAACCAAGAATGCCACCTCTCCCTCACGGAATGTTGTCTTTGTGAAAGAGAGAGAGGTGACCAAGGAGAAGGATACCAACGCCGTGGTGGGTGATGATACCTCTAGGGGGAGCATCACTCACAACGACTTTGCCGGAAAATATAACCCCTCTTATGTTCTTATGAAATCTAGAGATGGCCATGTTTATGCTAAATACGTTGGTACTTCTTATGGTGATGATTATCATTGGACTATTTGGGTTCTTAAGACCCTTGTTACTAACAAAAGAGGACCCATTGAAGGATGGGTACCTAAATCAAGAAATTGATCTCTTGTAGGGAAGTGCTTCCGGGCCGGGTAGATGGACACTGGATAGTGGTGCATCCCAACATATGACCGGAAGAAATGACACAATGAGCAATATTGAACCTCCATTATCTTATCTCAATTGCGTCACTATTGGTGACAATTCCGAACTTAAGGTATTGGGACGAGGCAAGGTCGCTATCTCAAATGACGTATCAATTGAGAATGTTCTCCTTGTTGAGTCCCTTGGTTATAACTTGATGTCCGCTCTTCAACTTGCAAATTGTGGTTTTACCTCTTTCTTTGATAAAGAGAATGTGATTATCACTTGGGAAAGAACTCTTAAAGTAGCCTTTGTTGGGTTTGTCGAGAACGACATGTATGTAGTGGACTTCTCTAAAGGAGACACGTGCGCCGCGACATGCCTAATGGCTAAAGTTGATGTGGGATGGCTTTGGCATCGCTGGTTAGCCCACACCAATATGAGAATGTTGCATGACCTTCAAAGTGGCAATCATGTTCTAGGACTAACCAATGCTAAGTTTGCTAAAGACCATGTGTGTAGTTCTTGCACCTTTGGAAAGCAACATGGAGAATTCCATCCAACCAATACTAATATCTCCACCACAAGAATCCTTGAGCTCATTCACTTAGATATCTTTGGTCCACTATCTTATGATAGTCTTGGAGGAAAGAAGTATTGCTTGGTGATTGTGGATGATTATTCAAGATATTGTTGGGTGTATTTCTTCAAGAGGAAGAGACTCAAAAGAGAGTCATCGAGTTTATCACTCTAGTGGAGCGCCAACACAATGCTTCCATATTGGCCATTCAGAGTGATAATGGTACGGAGTTCAAGAACTATACCGTTGAGGGATTTATTAGTGAAGAGGGAATTGCTCACCAATACTCCTCTCCCTATACCCCTCAACAAAATGGTCTTGCGGAAAGGAAGAACCGGACTTTCATGGATGCGGCTAGGACAATAATTGCGGAGTCCTCTTCTCCTTATAACTTTTGGGACGAATCCGTCTCCACCGCTTTTCATGCTACCAACCGGTTATATCTCCGCAAGATCTTGAACAAGACTCCCTATGAGATTCTCACGGGCAAGAAACCGGACGTATCTTACTTCAAGGTCTTTGGTTGCAAGTGCTTCATTCGCAAGAAAGGTAAATGTTTGTCAAAATTTGAGACCAAATCATATGAGGGTATTTTTGTTGGCTATGCCACAAATGCTCATGCCTATAGAGTCTACAACAAGTCCACCGGACAAGTTGAAGATGCTATAGACGTGGTGTTTGATGAGGATAACGGATCCCAAGGGGGGGCGTATAGATCATGGTGTTGTAGGTGATGCAATCCCTCCCATCGTCATAAGAAGAATGGGGATTGGTGAAATAATTCCCATTGAGGGTTACCGGATGACGGAGGGAGAAGGACTATGCCCCACCCAAGTGGAGCCATTGACTACACCCATTGATACACAAGCTATCCAACAAGATGCACCAAGCCCTCAAGCTAATGATCAAGGTCAAGCAAGTGATCAAGGCCAAGATAATGATCAAGGCCAAACTTCTCATAAAAGCCATGATCAAAGTCCCATCATTGTTGAGAGAGATCAACCTAGTGGTGATCCTTCACCCACTAATGATCAAGGCTGAGATGAAGATGGACATGTCTCCGATGAAGAAGGTGATTCTAAAGCAATATCCAAAGAATCTTTGGAGGAGATACTAGCTCGTAGAGCAAAGAGAAGTCTAGAGAATCTTGAACGAGCGGGTCACACGGAGGACAAGATACTTGGGCAAGTGCGTGGAAGGGTTGTCACTCGGAAGCAATTGGCGGATTTTAGCAAGGCTCATGATTTTATCTCTTTCATTGAACCCAAGAAGGTTTATGAAGCTCTCGAAGATCAAGATTGGCTTGAAGCCATGCATGATGAACTCAATAACTTCGAGTGCAACAAAGTGTGGAAGTTAGTGTCAAGGCCCAAGGATTGCAAGAATGTTATTGGCACCAAATGGGTGTTCAAGAACAAGCAAGATAAAGATGGTATTGTCATTCGCAACAAGGCAAGATTGGTGTCTCAAGAGTTTTCTCAAGTCGAAGGTGTTGATTTCGGTGAAATCTTTGCCCCCGTAGCTCGTCTTGAATCCATTCGTATCTTACTTGCTTATGCATCTCATCATAATTTTAAGTTGCAACAAATGGACGTTAAAAGTGATTTCCTAAATGGCCCCATTAGTGAGTTAGTATATGTTAAGCAACGTCCGGGTTTCGAGGATCCCAACCACCCCGATCACGTCTATAAACTCGATAAGGCACTTTATGGACTTAAACAAGCTCCACGTGTGTGGTACGAGCACCTTAAAGAGTTTCTAGTGGATAGTGGGTTTAATGTTGGTTTAATCGATCACACCCTATTTACTAAGACGGTTGGAGGTGACTTATTCATATGCCAACTATATGTGGATGACATCATTTTTGGGTCTACTAACACTTTGTTCAATGAAGAGTTTTGCAAACTTATGACCGATAGGTTTGAGATGTCTATGATGGGAGAATTGGAGTTTTTCCTTGGCTTTGAAGTGAATCAATATCATGAAGGAACCTTCATCAAACAAGCCAAATACACTCAAGACGTGCTCAAGAGATTCAACATGCATGATGCCAAGCCTATGTAGACTCCCATGTCCACAACCACTGACTTGAAACCCGACCACAACGGTAAAGAGGTAGACCAAAAGGTATACCGCTCCATGATTTGCTCTTTGTTCTACATGTGTGCATCTAGACCGGATATCATGTATAGTGTAGGTAAATGTGCAAGGTTTCAAGCCTCTCCGAGGCAAAGTCATTTCGAAGCGGTGAAACAAATCTTTCAATATTTAGTTCATACCCCAAATTTTGGTCTTTGGTAACCCAAGGGTTCAAGCTTTCAGCTCATTGGGTATTCAGATGCGGATTATGCGGGAGAGAAGACGAATAGGAAGTCCACTTTCGGGGGTTGACAATTTTTTGGCTGCTCCTTGGTATGTTGGTCTTCAAAGAAGCAAAACTGCATTGCCCTCTCCACCACCGAGGCCGAGTATATCTCCGTGGCAAGTTGTTGTGCCCAATTGCTTTGGATGAGGCAAACCTTGAAAGATTATGGTATTCATTTTGACAAGGTGCCTCTTCTTTGTGACAATGAGATTGCTATCAAGATTGCTTACAACCCAGTTCTTCACTCCAAGACGAAGCACATTGAGATCCGTCATCATTTCATTCCGGATCATGTTTAGAAGGGTGATATTGATCTCTCATATGTATCCACCAAGGATCAACTTGCCGATATCTTTACGAAGGCCCTTGATGAACCAAGATTTCGAGCTTTGAGGAATGAACTAAATGTCATCGATTCTTCCAACTTCACTTGAGACCTTGCATATGTACCTCCATTATATGTGCTATTAGGTTTGGATGTAGGCATGGACATAGGGGGAGCGTCACTCAACTCATGAGTGTACCCTCTTATTATGCAAAAATCAATTAATCATTGCATATCTAGTCAATTTGTGACTTATTGTGCTTAATTGCGAGTAGTACTCTTGGACCCAAGATATATCTTCGCGGTGCCAAAGTACACACTCAAACATGGTGGCCTCGGCCACCAACCTCCTCCTCTCGGAGTTGTTTTTATGTTTCTTTTTGGATATTTTTTTTTCCGAATATCATATTCCCCCTTGACAACTTGCGTGGGTTCGACTTTTATCTCTTTGCATCTTGCGAACCCCATTGAGTAATGTCTCTCGTACAACAGTTACTATCTTCCAACCCAAGCTTCCTTTGCCCAAAACACCATTCCAATCTTAATTCTCTCGTTTTTCTGTTCTTGGCGCGCGAAAACTTGGTCTGGCGGAGGCTCCGGTGAAACCACCGGAGGCTCCGCTGCTCCTGCCCACTGGAGCTCACCGGCACCTCCGCTGGTGTAAATTGCCCAGCGGATCCGTATCGCGTTGTGCTGCGTGGACAGGGGGCGGAGGCTCCGGTGAAACCACCGGGGGCTCCGCTGTGCCTGCCCACCGGTACCTCCGCTGGTGCGAAATTTGCCCAGCGGATCCGTATCGTGCTGTGCTGCGTGGACAGGGGGCGGAGGCTCCGGTGAAACCACCGGAGGCTCCGCCCGTGGCGTTTCTGCGGAATAAGACCTAGGGAGAGCGGGGGTCAACAAGATCCAATCTTATTTTCCCCCACTCGCCCTCCCTCTTCTTCCTCACAACCGCCACCGCCCCCCAAGTCTCCGCCGCCGGAAACAGGTGCTCCACCGTCGGGAGCCCTCCTCCTTGCCTTGGACCACCCCAGGATCTTCTTCCTCCTCTCCTTCCACCATGGATGATGCGGGTATGTTTGCTCTCTCTCTCTCTCTCATCTAGTTGATGGATGGGGAAGTACTAGGAGCTCCATGTTCATCTAGATGCGTGGATTTGGATTTTGGAGTAGAAAATCACGAGTACAAACCCTAGAAACCTAGATTGTGAGTATTAGCCTTGAATCACTTCGGTTCTTAGGGTGGATTTGTTCATGTGCCCTACCCCTTGTTATTCAACCCTAATTCTATTCATATCTTTGTTCCTTGGATTTGTCTGTAACATAAACTTGAGCATTACCTTTTTCATGCTTTTCTTGCTATTTCTTTCATAGATGCATCCGGCCCCAAGAGCAAGGGAAAGGGCACTCGCACCAAGAGCATGGCTGGTCTAAAGGCTCCTAGGGTCGAGGAAATCGAGGAGACATTGGACCCCTCTCAGCCCAAGCGCCGGACGATATTCCCGGCTCCCGAGAAGACATTGTCTCGCAGGGAAAAATCAGCTTCTAAGATGTCCGAGGGAGTGTTCTTGCAACAACGTCACGATAACCCATATGTTATTGAACGCAACCGTCTGATGCCACAGTTCCAGGGTAAGGACCCTCGATTCCACACTTTCTTTCAAAGCCAAATTTAACATGAGATCTTGATGAGGAAGCCCAAGGAGAATGTTGCCCCTCTTAATTTTGGGCATACGGAGAGGAATCCCAAGTACTTTGGAGAGGCACTAGAGCTTTTTGATGCACTTGGACTTTCTCCCATTATGCAAGTTGAACAAGATTATGATGAAGGCTTGGTCTGTGAGTTCTTGGCCACTGTGCACCTCGCCAATGAGACAGAGCGTCATCTTATTTGTATGACCAAGGGACAACAGCTGACTATCAAGTGGTCTGAAGTGGGGAGTCTTCTTGGTGGATACCCGGACCATGGACCTTTTGCCGGTGGCGAGGAGTTTGATAGTGGATGGTTCCGTGTTCATTCCCCCAATACTCAATCTCTTTCCAAGGATCAACTCACCCCTCTGTATCACTGGAAGAAATTTGTTGTTGGGTTTGTCAAAGGTCTCTACCCCACTTATGATGTTATGCTCCGCATCTATCGAGAGACCATCAACCCAAAGGCGGGGATGAGATCCAAGGTTTTCTCAAGAATCTCATGCTTCTTACTCATGAGAAGCGGCTTGCCGGTTCAACTCAGAAGATTGATGTGCTTGATTATCTGTGGAATGAGTTGTGGCATGTTATTGTCAATAGGAAGAATGCTTGCTTTGGGCCCTTTATCATGAAGATCATCTTGCATGTGTGGGCAGACAAGTTTCCGAACAATCCTATTGAGGATGATAATTGGATCCCACACACGGAGAAGCGACTTCTCATGAAGGACCACATCGAGCCCATTGTGCATCCTACCCCTGCTCCTCGCAAAGGCGAGGCCAAACCACATGTCATCGTTGATGAGGAAGAAGAAGAAGAAGAGGCAGCTGGGCCCTCCCGTCCTCCTCCTTCTGACAGTGCCTTCAAGTGGATGGCAAGGGACCTCAAGAAGGTGTTGAAAGTGAACAAGAAGATTGATCAGCATCAATGGGAGGTTCACTATGATAAGGAGCTCAAGCACCACAAGGCAGCACAGGGAGAGCGTCAACTTCGTCGTGATGGTGGAGAATCTGTGGAGTCCCCGGTGCTACCTAGCATCACCAACTGGGACAAGTGGAAGGCCAAGGATTCCGCCGGGAAGCTCATTGAGTGGTCTGACGAGGAAGAATGAGAAGAGGTCACCAGCTCTCGCCGCCCCGCCCGCCCTCCGAGCCTGGATAACTTCTCCGAGTAATCTTCGGGACGCTAGCATCGGTCTTCTCCCTCTTTTGGTATCTTGATGCCAAAGGGGGAGAGATATCTATCTATTAGGAGCGGGTAATTGCATGGGTCTCTCTCAAGCATGTTTTTTGACTTGCATCTCTCTTATTGCTTGAGAGAGTTGGTGTTTTATTTGGAAACTTCGTTTGTTTAACTATTATACGTTGTGAACCTCGTTATATGCATTATGTGAGCTCGTGAACCTATTATCTTAATTTTATCACTTGTTGTGCTCACTATTAAATATGTGTTTATATATCCATTGTGTTAAAAATATCTCAACATGAAGGGAGCATATCTCTAGGGGAGCTCCGTCCATGTTGTGTGTTTTAAATTATGCAAATAGGAATGTTGTCCTAAATTACCAAAAAGGGGGGGAATGAAAGATCATCTTCCATTTTGATAATTTAATGACAACATACCTATTGGACTAATGTTTATTTGTTATATATGAAAATTCCCAGGTTCATAAAAGGTAGAACCTCTATGGGTTACAAATTTGTTTGGAATGAAAAGAGCTAGAAATAACAAAGTTGGGAATCTATTTTTGTCTGCAGCGGAGGCTCCGGTGAAACCACCGGAACCTCCGCCTCAGTCATTTTCCAGCACAGCCCAGGCGCAGGCCTCCGGTGCGGGCTCCGGTGTGGGCTCCGCCAAAATGGTCTCCGGGAGGATAAGAGCGGAGGCCAGGGCGGAGCCTCTGGTGGACATCCGGTGGGCGGAGCCTCCGGTAAAACCACCGGAGCCTCCGCTGGCTCCACCACCCCCACTGTGGGGCTGGCCTCCGGTGTGGGCTCCGCCAAAATGGAGTTCGGGTGGATAAGAGCGGAGGTCCTAGCGGAGCCTCCGGTGACCTCCGGTGAGCGGAGCCTCCGCCAAAACCACCGGAGCCTCCGCCCTACAGGATACAGCGCGGAGGAAAAGGACTCTCATGTGCGCACATATGAAGACCACCGGAGCCTCTGGTGGAAACACCGGAGCCTCCAGTGTTGCGTGGAGCTGCCCAACGGCCACTTGAGGGAAGGGGTATTTAAAGCCTTACCCTACGTCATAAATGCTCAAGCTTTTCCCATTCTCTCTCCTAGCCATTAATGAAAGCTTCAACCTCCTAGATCTCCCTCTTCAACCACCCAAACACTCCGAAACTTTGTGGAGAGCTAGAGGAGACCTAGATCCGTGATTCCACCAAAGGAATTTCAAATCCATCCACAACATCCTAGTAGATCTAGAATCCTACTTGAGGCCTAGAAACCTTAGTAGATCTTGTGCTTGTAGCTTCCACCTTGTTGCAAGAAGCTTCGGATCCGTTGAGAGCCTCCATCCATCTTGTGGAGTATCATCAACCTTGTGTAAAGGTTTGGTCAACGCCTTCAAGTCGGCCTCATAGTGGAAACGAGAATCTACCTCACCGGAGAAGCTCAAGGAGAATAAGGTGTCCACAACCGTGCTATTGAGGAGCGCCTAGGTGGCTCCCCACCTCTCCAATGTAGACGTACTTCTCTTGAGAAGGAACTACGGAAACATATCCTTGTCTCCTTGTTTACACTTGTGGTTTATCGTGTTGCCTTTCGTTTTACTTCCATTGCGTATCTTATCTTGTATCACTTAGGTTGCTCACCTAGTTGCACATCTAGAGAACCTTACTTTATCTTGCTTAGCCATTATTAAAAGGAAAAGAAGAAAAATTGGTAGTCAACCTATTCACCCCCCCCTCTAGTTGACCATAGTGCACTTTAACCTGCTTGTTAGCTATTATGGTAAAATAATCGTTGTTTTGATTTTGCTTTTCTAGATGTTGTCAAGAATCGTGAATGTTCATCATGTGGAATTTGCGGGTTTTTTGAAAGGAGGCATTGGTTATCGAGACCCGGACGAGATAGTCATGTTATTTGACTGTAGTCCAACATTTCGTGATATTGTGGAAAAGATCCGAAGTGAGTTGAATTGGACGGACAAAAATGATATAGTTGACTTGCAAGAGAGGTATAATGTTTTCCACGGTCATTACATTCGGTGCAAGATGATACCCGTCGAATCGGAGAGTCGTTGGGAAGTTTACAAGGCGGTTGTATTGGACTTACAAGACGAATCATTTGAGTTGTTTGCCACAAAGAAGGTTGGTGCTCGAGTGCACATTGATTTGAACCTCGAAGCATGTCCAAGTGAAGGAAGTAACCCGGTTGAACGGGATGAGGCACGTGTCGACCAGGAGGCAGACGTGTATTACACAATGATGAGCCAACCTCCTTTGACACAATCGTTGAGCCCTTATTGCAATAACAATTATCGTGATGACTACGATGCCGGTGATGGTGGCCATGATGAGCCCGAGAGGCATGCCGAGGGAGATGAGCCCCGGGGCGATAATGGTGGCGGTCATGAGCCCGAGGGCCGTGCCAAGGTCATGCTTGAAGAGGGCGAGGGCGATCCAAGGGAACATTTTTTCTGTAACCATAATGTTGGATATGTGGAAGCAAATTGTTTCGAAGAGGACATGGACTGTGCCATCTCATACTCGTGAGCAGATACAATGGACTCGGACTACGAAGGCCCGGAAGACGAAATCGACGAGGATGGTCGCTAAGGAAGAAAGAGCCTTTATGAATGCATTTGGCCGGGATCACCGGACATCATTGTTTCGTGATGTAAGACTTTCACGTAAGGCTATTGTTAATGGTGGTACCACTAAAAATCTTGGGCCAATGTATTATTCGAAGAAAGAAACCGAGCTAAGCAATCATGGGGTCGATAAAGCAAGCATCTTTTCATGCTTGGAAGAACTAAAACAATAGATAAAGGACTAATCATTGAAGCATCATCGAGAATTCAGTGTTAAGTACTCGGACGAGAAGGTCCATTACCAAGTCATATGTGAGCAGCATAACTGTCCATGGACTGTCCGTGCAAGGCTTATGAAAAAGGGTGGACCTAAGAAAATACCACAGTGGAAGCTTACAGAATGTTTCCTCACGCACCGATGTGCCCCAAAGAATACCGACCAGGCGAATTGTAAGAATCGTCATCGCCAATTGAGCTCTGAGCTCATCGGGCATAAAATAAGCTCAATGGTCAAGATCCTACCAACATGTCCAATTAAAGTTGTTATCAAGTATCTGTTGGACCTATACGGCTACACGGTGAAGTACGGTAAGGCATGGAAGGCCAACCAAGCCACATTTAGGATGTTGTATGGATACTGAGAAGAGTCGTACAACCGCATATCCATTTGTTCGGAGAAATGACCGCAAGAAACACGGATATGATCTATGTGGTTGAGCCCTTTGGCTCAGAAACAATGATGCACAAAGGTAAAAGTGTATGGATATTTGGACGTGCATTTTGGATGTTTGGGCCTTGCATAAAGAATTTTAAGCACCTTAGACCCTTTTTATCCGTGGACGGTACATTTCTCACCGGTAGTTACAAGGGAACAATCATGGCGGCGGTAGGGCACGATGGTGGTGACTAGTTGTGCATTTTGGATGTTTGGGCCTTGCATAAAGACTTTTAAGCACCTTAGACCCGTTTTATCCGTGGACGGTACATTTCTCACCGGTAGTTACAAGGGAACAATCATGGCGGCGGTAGGGCACGATGGTGGTGACTAGTTGCTACCGTTGGAATTCGCACTTGTGTCTGCGGAGAACAATGAGAACTAGGAGTGGTTCCTTGGCCTAGTGAGGACTAGGCTAGTTGCATGTGACACGGAGTTTTGCATCATCTCGGACCGACGCTAAGGGATACTCAACGCCATGGAAATTGAAATCCCAGGATACCCCTGTGTTCACCATCGGTGGAGCATGAGACATGTGACGCCCCAGGATCGGGCACTATGCAGATTTCAACATTCCCGCCAAAATCCACATAATAACCGATTCCAGGTTGCCAATTGTGATAACATTACAACAGTTCACGAATATCCCGCAACAACAACAGAAAAGATATATACGAGAAGACTCAAACGAGCCAAGGATACAACTGATACAATACAAAGATCCAAATAACAACGGAAGAAACAACATAGCGTCCGACTACGGACAAGATACAAATTGGACTAAGAGTCCTGAAGATAACCGAGAGCGTCCAATCCCTGCCCAGGCCAAGCCGGAGGGATTCCCAAGCTAACGTCATCAGACTTCAAACCTGTTGACTGCAATATTGAATATGCAGCCACGAAAAAGATTCGTGGGTCAGTACGGTTAAGTACTGGCAAGTGGATAAACCATACTCACAAGATACCGGCGTAACCAGTCATCACAAGATACAAATACTTTGGGTCAACGGAAAGGAAGGGGTTGTTGCAAATAAGCGACAGCAGGCTGCACTAACCAACTACAGAAACACTCTACAACTTCCGGCTAAAAGAGGGGGATAAGATAGCGTATCGTAACCAACTACAACTAACCACCAAACAAACCCATCCAATGTTACCCCCTACTAAGGAAGCAACCCAAGGATAACTCACACTGTTGATTAAGGTGAAGTTCAGGTTATTGTGACAATATGCCTATTACTAGTCAAGTTATTATTGATTAGGTGTAAGTTGTCTGAGTACTTGTTAGCCAGTACTTTCACCAAGTAATCCATAACCGCGGAAAACACGGCTTCTCGAGAAGATTTATCCCTGCAGGGTGTGCTCCAGTACCCGTACACACTCGAGCCACCAACTAAAACTCAGGTTGGCTCGACACGACCCAAACCATCTCTACAACCCATCCTAGGAGCCACGGAGCTATAAGGTCCCAGCCACGCAGCCGAATACTCAGCGCAGGTGTGCAAAACTCCCGCAGGACACAACACCCCGGCACTACAGGCCTCGCCCTATATGCATCATCATCATCATCAGTAACCATGGGTGATCAACCCATTATGCAAGGAGCAAATGGAACACCCGAACTAAGTGTGGCTCTTCGGACAAGCTGCAGATCAGGTCTAAGTCGAGGGGGGTCCCATACTACCACCCGGATGCGGTGAGCACGCTCATCATGGATCAGTAGACAAGACTCTTTTCCTAATTAGGTTCGACACTAGCAGGCTCCAAAACCCTAACCCGGGCCTCCTGCCGGTGCCTTAACATCAAATTATTATTACCCCAAACATTAACATATTGTTGATTAAATTGAAAACCCAACTATCAACTAAACGGGTGATAGAACAAAAGGACAGCAAGACTTGAGCGCAAACAACACTAAGCATGCAACTACGACACGGGGGCCAATAGGGTAAACAAGCAACAGTTAATAGGAAGTGGAAGGAAAGGCTATATCATGGCTGCAAGGTAAACATATGATGGGATCGAGACACAAGCATCGAATCAACAGGCTAGAATAAGAACAACGGGAAGAATCGGTAACAAGTGATGAAAGGTAGCCATATGGCAGCAAGTGAGTATACTTGCCTGGAATCCAGCAAGTAGAGGTACATCCACGTAACTTGTCGTTGCTCACATCATCTCAACGTCCTATCCGCGAAGAAGCAACGAACCTCGAACAAACACCGGATGCAACAATTACTACTACGGCAAAAGATCCAGCATGATCAAGATATGGATGCATGACAAGTTTAAAGATGCATCAAGATAAACTAGTTGACATGATAACATAACATAATTAAATGGACCCATATGCAATTTGGATTACCTATGGAAAGCCCATGAATTAAGGTGGAAATAATTGTTTTACAACTAACCAACAGGTGAAGGTGGATTAGCATGATGCATGGATGAGGAAAACAACAAAATAACAACAATAGAACCAATTGGAAATAAGGTTTACCCATTTTGAAGTTCACTTATTAAGTTTTGGAATTTTGGTTACTTAAAGGTGTCACACAAGCATTTGTTGTTTTCATCAAGTTTAATTGTTCAAAACAGTAAACAAATTTTATATTTGGGTAGAGCATTTAATTTTAATTGGAAAACATATTTTATTTGTTGAAATTGGAATTAAAATGAATTAGTTATTAATTTGACAATTTTAAATGCATTAAATAAGAAACAGTTGTTTTCAGCAATTTAAATTATTCAAAATAGAAAACAAAGTTGATATTTGCAAATTTCATGAAAAATGGGATGGAAAACATATTTTACATGTTGGAATTGGATTTGAATTGCCCAAGTTATGAATTTTGCAATTTAAAAGGTTTCAATTAAAGCATTGGATTATTGCACCACTTTTAATTAGGGAAAACAATAAAAATTTTGCATTGAAAAGGTTGAAAACATGTAGCAAATGTTTCATTGAACATTTAGAGCTATCAAACATAATTCTTGGGTTATTAATGAATTTATTATGCCATTTTCCATAAATAGTCTTATTCTGCCCTTTTTAGTAAACAGAGGAAAACATGCTCAAAATTAATTCAATTGTGCCCAAATAAAATACCAATGTGTAGAGTTTGTTAAGACAAATTTTTAGATCCCAAGTTTGCTTAAATTGGATGAGTAGAAATAAAGTTATGAAATTCCAAAGTTTCCAATTTTTATTGCATTTTCAGTAATTAAATATTTAGTGCAAAAATTGTTACAGCAACATATTGCAAACTTGACATTAACAGAAAGGGCTCAAGATTATGAATCCACAGGATTTTGAATCATTCAAATTGGAGCAATATTTATTTTTATATTGATTTTAGAAGTAATGGCTCAGATCTCTGTTTCTGAAATTTCGGGCAGAAAAGAAAAAAAAGACAGGAAATAAAAGGGGGCTTGGGGGGATCGAACCCATGACCTGGGGAGTGCGCGCTAGGGTGCCTACCAGTGTGCTACTGCTCTGGTTTGTGATTGTACAAGATAGGGTGGGGTTTTGAGGCGCTTTGGTTCGGCTAACTGAACCCAAACAGGTTCAGTCGAACCTGTCCACGATCGCAGGACAGAGACCAACGAGCAGCTGCCGGCGGTTCGCACACGGCTCGACGGCCGGTTCCAGAGCAGAGGGGAGGAGAGGGCCTAGGCAAGGGGGGGCCTCACCTCGGGATGGTCGGAGGAGGAGGCGAAAGGCTGGGCGTCGAGGACGAACAGAAGGACGCCCACTCCTGCGCTCCTCGCGGACGGGCGACGAACTCTGATGGCCGGAGAAGTGCGGCGGCAAACATCGACGGCGCGGCGATCCTAGTGGCTCCCGGGCCCCTCCGAGGCAGCGCGGGGGAAGAAGGAGGTTCCCTGAATCCATTCCCGCCGGGAGGACGGCTCGACGACGAGCATGGCGGCAGTACCATGGCATCGAACTTCCGGCCACGGAGGCGTTTGACAGTAACATTCAGAAAAAATCAGAGGAGAATTTTGGAGGGGATCTGGAAGGGGAGGGAGATGGCGGCGGGCAAGAGGATGGAGAGGGAGAAGGGGGCGGCCTAGGGTTTGCTAGAGGGGAGGGGTAGATAAGGGCAGGGCACATGGGGATCGGTGGGGTGGGGTGGTGACAGCGACGGGTTCGTCCTCTGTACGGACAGAGGTAGAAGATGAGGGTAGTGGGCTGAGGGAGGTGGGTTGAGGTGGTGGGCTTTGGCCTGTCTCCTTTAGCTCACCCTTTCCTTTATTTTTATTTATTTCTTCCCTCTTTTTTTTTGTAAGCGAAGAGGTGATGGAAGAAGAGGAATTCGAGGGAGTCAAAAGGACCAGAAAAATATGGCAACAAAATATTTGTGGATAGAAATGCCAAAGCACAAGGGCACCAAGTGGGATTTTTAAAATTGCAAAATTAGTTGGAAATTGGAGTTTGAGGTGAATTTGAACCAAATTTAAACTTGAGGGATTTTTAAGATTCCAAAAATCATGGTTTTGGTTTCTTTGCACTTGGCTTTCAAAATGCCCAAGTGTGGAAGTTTTTGTTTTTGAAAATTTAAAGGTTTGTTTGCGTTTTGAATTTAAATGACATTTGGGTGAGTTGGTTTGAGTTTTCAAGTTGGTATGCAAAACAATGCAATGCATATGATGCATGTGATGCAAAGCAAAAAGAAAACAAACACTTTCTACTAAGGGGGAACACCCCAGGTGTTACAGACGACACCACTAACAAGGGATTGCGCCCTCGCAATCCACCTGCTAACCCGGGAGGGGAAAGAAGTTCGACTATCGATTCTTCATGCTTCCAGTTGATCTCCTCGACACCACTAACAAGGGTTTCTCGACACCACTAACAAGGGTTTCTTGCTCGGGCTGATGACGATGTTCTTCCACCAGGAATCTTCCGATGATCGAACCTATTAGGTTAAAGGCTCAGAAAACGTCCACCCACGTAGGACCCTAAAACTTTGAAAAATTGAGTACGAGAGTAGACTCCAAAACAAATAAGATGGGAGGGGAATAGAATATAGATAAGGAGAAAACAAGAATCCTATTGAGATGTTTCCAAAATAGTTTAGCAGAAATAGTTTTTGACACTCTAGAAACAACGACCGTTAGCTAGGTTATCCTGCAGGCTTTGCGGACCCGTTGCTTCGATAACCATTCGTATCGAAACAATCTCGGGAATCGGAACCAAGGCTCTGATACCATTTGTGACGCCCCGGGATCGGGCACTATGAAGATTTCAACATTCCCGCCAAAATCCACATAATAACCGATTCCAGGTTGCCAATTGTGATAACATTACAACAGTTCACGAATATCCCGCAACAACAACAGAAAAGATATATACGAGAAGACTCAAACGAGCCAAGGATACAATTGATACAATACAAAGATCCAAATAACAGCGGAAAAAACAACATAGCGTCCGACTACGGACAAGATACAAATTGGACTAAGAGTCCTGAACATAACCGAGAGCGTCCAATCCCTGCCCAGGCCAAGCCGGAGGGATTCCCAAGCTAACGTCGTCAGACTTCAAACCTGTTGACTGCAATATTGAATATGCAGCTACGAAAAAGATTCGTGGGTCAGTACGGTTAAGTACTGGCAAGTGGATAAACCATACTCACAAGATACCGGCGTAACCAGTCATCACAAGATACAAATACTTTGGATCAACGGAAAGGAAGGGGTTGTTGCAAATAAGCGGCAGCGGGCTGCACTAACCAACTACAGAAACACGCTACAACTTCCGGCTAAAAGAGGGGGATAAGATAGCGTATCGTAACCAACTACAACTAACCACCAAACAAACCCATCCAATGTTACCCCCTACTAAGGAAGCAACCCAAGGATAACTCACACTGTTGATTAAGGTGAAGTTCAGGTTATTGTGACAATATGCCTATTACTAGTCAAGTTATTATTGATTAGGTGTAAGTTGTCTGAGTACTTGTTAGCCAGTACTTTCACCAAGTAATCCATAACCGCGGAAAACACGGCTTCTCGAGAAGATTTATCCCTGCAGGGTGTGCTCCAGTACCCGTACACACTCGAGCCACCAACTAAAACTCAGGTTGGCTCGACACGACCCAAACCATCTCTACAACCCATCCTAGGAGCCACGGAGCTATAAGGTCCCAGCCACGCAGCCGAATACTCAGCGCAGGTGTGCAAAACTCCCGCAGGACACAACACCCCGGCACTACAGGCCTCGCCCTATATGCATCATCATCATCATCAGTAACCATGGGTGATCAACCCATTATGCAAGGAGCAAATGGAACACCCGAACTAAGTGTGGCTCTTCGGACAAGCTGCAGATCAGGTCTAAGTCGAGGGGGGTCCCATACTACCACCCGGATGCGGTGAGCACGCTCATCATGGATCAGTAGACAAGACTCTTTTCCTAATTAGGTTCGACACTAGCAGGCTCCAAAACCCTAACCCGGGCCTCCTGCCGGTGCCTTAACATCAAATTATTATTACCCCAAACATTAACATATTGTTGATTAAATTGAAAACCCAACTATCAACTAAACGGGTGATAGAACAAAAGGACAGCAAGACTTGAGCGCAAACAACACTAAGCATGCAACTACGACACGGGGGCCAACAGGGTAAACAAGCAACAGTTAATAGGAAGTGGAAGGAAAGGCTATATCATGGCTGCAAGGTAAACATATGATGGGATCGAGACACAAGCATCGAATCAACATGCTAGAATAAGAACAACGGGAAGAATCGGTAACAAGTGATAAAAGGTATCCATATGGCAGCAAGTGAGTATACTTGCCTGGAATCCAGCAAGTAGAGGTACATCCACGTAACTTGTCGTTGCTCACATCATCTCAACGTCCTATCCGCGAAGAAGCAACGAACCTCGAACAAACACCGGATGCAACAATTACTACTACGGCAAAAGATCCAGCATGATCAAGATATGGATGCATGACAAGTTTAAAGATTCATCAAGATAAACTAGTTGACATGATAACATAACATAATTAAATGGACCCATATGCAATTTGGATTACCTATGGAAAGCCCATGAATTAAGGTGGAAATAATTGTTTTACAACTAACCAACAGGTGAAGGTGGATTAGCATGATGCATGGATGAGGAAAACAACAAAATAACAACAATAGAACCAATTGGAAATAAGGTTTACCCATTTTGAAATTCACTTATTAAGTTTTGGAATTTTGGTTACTTAAAGGTGTCACACAAGCATTTGTTTTTTTCATCAAGTTTAATTGTTCAAAACAGTAAACAAATTTTATATTTGGGTAGAGCATTTAATTTTAATTGGAAAACATATTTTATTTGTTGAAATTGGAATTAAAATGAATTAGTTATTAATTTGACAATTTTAAATGCATTAAATAAGAAACAGTTGTTTTCAGCAATTTAAATTATTCAAAATAGAAAACAAAGTTGATATTTGCAAAGTTCATGAAAAATGGGATGGAAAACATATTTTACATGTTGGAATTGGATTTGAATTGCCCAAGTTATGAATTTTGCAATTTAAAAGGTTTTAATTAAAGCATTGGATTATTGCACCACTTTTAATTAGGGAAAACAATAAAAAAATTTGCATTGAAAAGGTTGAAAACATGTAGCAAATATTTCATTGAACATTTAGAGCTATCAAACATAATTCTTGGGTTATTAATGAATTTATTATGCCATTTTCCATAAATAGTCTTATTCTGCCCTTTTTAGTAAACAGAGGAAAACATGCTCAAAATTAATTCAATTGTGCCCAAATAAAATACCAATGTGTAGAGTTTGTTAAGACAAATTTTTAGAGCCCAAGTTTGCTTAAATTGGATGAGTAGAACTAAAGTTATGAAATTCCAAAGTTTCCAATTGTTATTGCATTTTCAGTAATTAAATATTTAGTGCAAAAATTGTTGCAGCAATATATTGCAAACTTGACATTAACAGAAAGGGCTCAAGATTATGAATCCACAGGATTTTGAATCATTCAAATTGGAGCAATATTTAATTTTATATTGATTTTAGAAGTAATGGCTCAGATCTCTGTTTCTGAAATTTCGGGCAGAAAGAAAAAAAAGACAGGAAATAAAAGGGGGGCTTAGGGGGATCGAACCCAGGACCTGGGGAGTGCGCGCTAGGGTGCCTACCAGTGTGCTACTGCTCTGGTTTGTGATGGTACAAGATAGGGTGGGGTTTTGAGGCGCTTTGGTTCGGCTAACTGAACCCAAACAGGTTCAGTCGAACCTGTCCACGATCGCAGGACAGAGACCAACGAGCGGCTGCCGGCGGTTTGCACACGGCTCGACGGCCGGTTCCAGAGCAGAGGGGAGGAGAGGGCCTAGGCAAGGGGGGGCCTCACCTCGGGGTGGTCGGAGGAGGAGGCGAAAGGCTGGGCGTCGAGGACGAACAGAAGGACGCCCACTCCTGCGCTCCTCGCGGACGAGCGACGAACTCTGATGGACGGAGAAGTGCGGCGGCAAACGTCGACGGCGCGGCGATCCTAGTGGCTCCCGGGCCCCTCCGAGGCAGCGCGGGGGAAGAAGGAGGTTCCCTGAATCCATTCCCGCCGGGAGGACGGCTCGACGACGAGCATGGCGGCAGTACCATGGCATCGAACTTCCGGCCACGGAGGCGTTTGACAGTAACATTCAGAAAAAATCAGAGGAGAATTTTGGAGGGGATCTGGAAGAGGAGGGAGATGGCGGCGGGCAAGAGGATGGAGAGGGGGAAGGGGGCGGCCTAGGGTTTGCTAGAGGGGAGGGGTAGATAAGGGCAGGGCACATGGGGATCGGTGGGGTGGGGTGGTGACAGCGACGGGTTCGTCCTCTGTACGGACAGAGGTAGAAGATGAGGGTAGTGGGCTGAGGGAGGTGGGTTGAGGTGGTGGGCTTTGGCCTGTCTCCTTTAGCTCACCCTTTCCTTTATTTTTATTTATTTCTTCCCTCTTTTTTTTTTGTAAGCGAAGAGGTGATGGAAGAAGAGGAATTCGAGGGAGTCAAAAGGACCAGAAAAATATGGCAACAAAATATTTGTGGATAGAAATGCCAAAGCACAAGGGCACCAAGTGGGATTTTTAAAATTGCAAAATTAGTTGGAAATTGGAGTTTGATGTGAATTTGAACCAAATTTAAACTTGAGGGATTTTTAAGATTCCAAAAATCATGGTTTTGGTTTCTTTGCACTTGGCTTTCAAAATGCCCAAGTGTGGAAGTTTTTGTTTTTGAAAATTTAAAGGTTTGTTTGCGTTTTGAATTTAAATGACATTTGGGTGAGTTGGTTTGAGTTTTCAAGTTGCTATGCAAAACCATGCAATGCATATGATGCATGTGATGCAAAGCAAAAAGAAAACAAACACTTTCTACTAAGGGGGAACACCCCAGGTGTTACAAGACATTTTGTCTTGAAATTCTACAGGGCATGTAAAAGCAAGGAGCTAGCTGATTTTCTCCAAGATTGTTGCCTCGCCTTCATCGCTCGTCATTTCGCGGAAAATATTTGACGAAATATTCAGAGATGCTGAACCGGGGGTGGGAGGGGGGAAGAATTCCTCACAAGGAACATGCGATGGGACAAAATGGTCACGAGCATATGACCACCTCGGCATAAGGTATGGCCGAGTTCGGAGGGCGTGTGGAGGAGAATCTCGGAGGGAACGGTTGGGAGTGGGGATAGGGATCCCGCGGTCGAACTTAACCTGATAGCGTAACGCCCCCGTACAGGGTGTTATTTCTTTGACAGCGGACTTCCGGGTAAAGTTCGGGCTATGTCCTTTGTCTAACAGATCCCAGCCGGAAGAAGGGGCGGACCTCCGCGCGTAGTTGGCGCATAACGCCATGAACTGGGGCGTTATGCCCCTAGGGCGGAATTTTGTTCAAAATCCTTGAAAACTCCTCCACCTAAGAATTGTAGCAGAGGATAGGCCGGACTTCCGCGTGGTACAGGTGCATAACACCCTAGATTAAGGCGTTATACTGAGTTACATAACGCCCTAGTTTGGGCGCTATACTGTATGTTTTCTGATAGGAATCGTAGCCTATTACATCCATGGACGGATTTGTAGCAAATATCCGACAAGTTTACAAATTTCAATAGCGAATAACACAACAAGAAACAGTACAATATTTCATAACATTGGTTCATGAAGATTGACAAGTTCACGAAGTCAAACAACAACGCAAACACGACAAGTCTTGAAATAAAATCATTGAATAAATATACACTAGACGAGTCGCTACCACCATCCTCGGCGTTGCACCACCCCAACCACAGAAGTCATCATCAGTTAGTGGTGGCGTAGGTAAATCTTCTTTGTCACTATCTTCCAAGTCTTTCCTATTTCCTGGAACATCATTGAATCCATGTTGCCTTCGGTCATGCCGAAACTCTCTCAAATGCTTCTTCTCAAGTTGATGCATCCGATGAGTCTGGTCATAACTGGCTTTGCACATATTCCAAAACTGGCTGAAAATTTCAGCGCACTAGGGTTGCCATGCGTACCACTTGATGATGCACCCACATCGATGGCCCTTGAGGTGCGCTTCGCCTTGTATTGATATGAGTGATGAGGCACATTTGTTGGAAACAATTCCTTAAGTGGTGCTAGCTGATTGACCTCTCGGCTCTCACGTACTTGATGAATGCATAGATGAAAGGTGCATAGCAAAGAGATCGCCAGTTCTTAACCACGTGCCTCATCCTCTCATACATCCATTGCATCACATCTACCTCATCACCGGAATTACGAGCATGGTACACGAGTTGAATGACATGACCGCTAATTTCGCCTAACTTACCGGCCTTGGGACAAATTGTGACGTTCAGGAGCTTCATCAAATAGTAATACCTTGGGTTCAGTCCAACAATTTTACAAATATCTTTTGAGCGTGTGCCTTCGGGATAGTTCCACTTCAGGCATGTCTTACTTGGCGGAGCACCCTTACCATAGCATGGAACTGCTCTTCGCCCTGTATACTATTCCTCATAGCGCATTGCTTTGACAAAGTCGATGAACACAGTTGCATAAAATTGTTTTACCACTTCAGCATTGTAGCCTTGTTCAAATTCCATGATCTTCCTAACCCCAATGGTCTCACAGAGGGAAATGAGATTTCCAAACTGGTGATCGTAGGCCTTAATGTACTCAAAATCCATGTGCTTCTGGCTCACAATCTCGGTGCTCTTATTTTGAATGATAACCTCAAATACTTTAGCTTGTTCTTCGTTCCAAAAACGGGTATCGCCTAGCTCCTCTCTAGGTGTTAAATAAGGTCTACCTTCATTCTAGCCTCTTTCCATTCATACAAACCCATGGTCATGTAATTTTTGTCCTTCACCTTCTTGCCCTTTGAAGTAGTTGCCTTCATTTTTGGTCTTCACATTCTTGCCCTTGCTAGGACCACGGGCATCATCCTTGCGTTTTTTGGTCCTTGTCATCTAACAATACAAATACCAAAGTGTTATTCCGTTGTTGAAATAAAATGTGGCAATTAGAAATCATTCCAACGAAAATGTCACTATAACTCAACATATTTACTTCACTCCAAAACAAAAATTACAATAACAAAAACATCGATAACTACTATGCAACACCAAACAAACTATTACATAATCTACCACTACAAAATCTAGGATTTCCAATATACTAGTACAAAACCTAGCTAGCCATATACTAGGGTTTCCAATCTAGCAAAACTATCCATAGTAACCAAATAAACCACTAGTCTACTACTAGTTAGCTAATACTAACAAGACTAGATGAATTAGGGATCGGAATAAATAGAGAATCAAATGCGCCAATTTGAACCAACAAAAAGAGGGAAAATTAGAGGAATACCTTGAGAACTCAAAGGGGCCCAAATCCTAGTAAATAGGGCTCCCAATCTGTGAAATTTGGGAGAGGATTTGAGAGAGGAAGGTGAGAGACGATGGAGGGGTCCTCTTTTCCCCAAGAACAAACGAGAGAAGGAGGCGGGTGTTTTGGAATCGGGAGGGGTCGTGAGCCGGTTAAGTTCACCCGCATAACGCCCCAATCGAGGGCGTTATGGTGCCAGGGGCATAACGCCCCGATCTAGTGCGTTATGGTGGCAGCCACGTGGAAGTCGTCGGCCACATGGCACGGTCAATAACTCATATGGGTTGCGCGTTATGCTAGAGAGCATAACGCCCTAGAGGCGGGCGTTGTGAAAAAGGGTTTTTTTTTGAAATTTTTGGTGTTGGGGGTTAGATCATGAATTTGGTGCGCCAAAAGGTTATTTATGTAAATTTTAACGCCACTCAGGGGCAGAACAGCGAGCTCCAGAGAATCCCATTGTTCAACCGGTGTGGGATACTAGGGCTTCTTAGCCCACTTCCCTGACCAAGTCATTCTGGACCGTCTGATCGACTACGTGGACAAACGTGATCTCCTTTGGTGGCAGCCTGCCGAACACCTTTCGTGCAAGGCGGGCGTGCGAGGTTGCCTGAGACCTCTGTGCCCGGTGAAGAGTCGACGAGCGCCGCCGACGCAGGAAGCCGACACGAAACGACGGCGGGATAATGTGTGTCCAGCGAGCTACGAGCGTCGTCACGTCCTACCAAAGAGGCGAGGGAGTGGGGGAGCGGCGAGCAAATGGCAACGATGAAAGTCGATGGAAATTGAAGTGGGAGCGAAGCGGAGGTAGTGGAGATAGTTTTTTTTTTCCTCGATGATATCGTTGGCCCGTCTGTCGCTATGCGACGTGGCGGCGTGCACGGCTTTCGAGCGTCTCCCATCGCAGGGATGGGCTGGACGCTCCAAACAAAATATTGGACCCCGCCTTGACATCACGGGTGGGGAAGACCTCTATTTAGAGCATTTCCATCGCACCCATTTAATTTGTGTCCGGCATCCCAATAGTGTCCTCTTCGGGGGCGCCACGATTATTTTGATGGATGTCGCCCAGAGAGAGAGGAACTCTACAAACAAACCCCAACACAAAACTTTGATCAAAACCCATGAATGAAGTGGGCAGTGTCCGTTTTATCCACGACGGTGATATGGTACAAAAGCGTCCGAGGCGACATCATTTGCCGTCGAGCCGTTGTGCTGGCCCGGACGGGGGCAGCGCCTGCCTACGCTGCACACGTGCCCTTCCTCCCATCATTCTGCCGCGCCATCATTTGCTATCCGTGTTCCGGCTTGTACATACCACATACCCAAACCCGCGCCGTGCATGGTGCATTTCCTATCCACATGTTTGGGACACTGTAGGACAGCACGATCATCCCAGTTTGATGATGCCTCCGCTTTTGCGAGTCTCGATGAGGATAGTAGAGCTAGCAGCTGGCTATAAGAAATTGCCACGTCGCCTATAGCCAACTATAGAGCCAACATGTACAATAGTGAGATATAAAAATGGGTTACTTTATTGATACATGGCCCACCTCTCACTCTCACAGGATGCCTAGGAGCACGTGCTGCAGCTAGCTCTTGCATGAGAGCCCACTCCTCTTCTCTCTCCTCTTCTCTCTCTTCCATGTCATCACAAAAATATTATTCTAATCCTTATAGCCCGCTTACATAAGCTTATTGTACTTGCTCTTATTGTGCGAGATTTTGTGCTACTTAATGGCAGTGGTGCACCGTCAGAGGCTCGAGCAGAGCACGGCATGGACCTTTGGTGCTTGACTGCTTGTACTATGCAACCGTGACAAATCCTGAGATTTGACAGGAAATGAAAAGGCTAAGCACTTACAGGATACAACCTAGGAACGGGTGTGCCTCGCGCAAATGGTACACACAAACAACCACTTCCTCTCACTCCTCGCAGATATGACCGCATGGTAATTGTACTAAACAAACTGTACATGCAAGCAGGTTCTGCAATACCAGTGTACTACATTACTGTACCCACAGGACATATCATAAGTAGGTAGATGAGCGTGCTGGAATCAACAGAGGGAAATGAATAAGATTTACCTCTGCAACCGCGCACGGCAGAAGAGAGTACCACGTACCAGGAAGCCTTTTTTCTTTTCTCCCAGTGGCTGTGTCTGCGTCTGTCGCACAAAGCACACCATGGTCGGTGGCTCGTACCTCCGCTGGGTCTCTTCCCCCGTCTCCATCTTTAAACACGCACACGCGGTTACAGTCGCCATTGTTTCCTTTTTTCCGGGCCCCTGAGCTGCGCAGCTCGCCTTCATTCATCACTGACACTCCTCGAGCTCTCTGCTCCCTCTTGCGTGCTTGCTTTCCGTCACTTCACAGCCATCTTTTGCTTTCTCCCGCTGTTGATCAAAGGAGGTTTCAAGTTAGCCCCAGAGTAGTGTGTCCTCGGTTTGTTCTGCTTCATCTTCTCTTGCGGCAAATGACTGGAGGCCTCGAGGGGAGGAGCTCTGCGACTAGAGGAGTCGAGCAGGTACGCTGCAACGGTCGTTTTTATCTTGCATCTTCTTCTAAAGCACCCTGGTCTCTTAAGATCTATGCTGAGAATGGTTCTTCATTGGCCGCCTGTAATATCACCGCATCCTTGTTTAGATGGATATTTGTTCTCCCTTTCTGTACTACCTGAGCCAATAGGCACTCCGCAGTTCTTGGAAGAAAAGAAAAAACTGCATTACACAGTAGACACCATGACCCTGTTCAGTTTCAAAATATTTTACGGATTGAAACACATGACATTTGCTTCTGTGCCTGTTCGAACTCTGATAGTTTGTGGCTGGCCATTTCGCAATTTGCCCGTCTTTTGTGTCCACTTATACGAGAAATCTCAAACAGCAATGGTGGAAAGAGACGCATCTCAGGAGTTCCCCATTACATGGTCTAATTTCTCTGTTCTTTTCTTCAGGCCGTTGTTGCTCTGAAGAAGGGTGCACATCTACTGAAATGCGGGAAGAAGGGGAAGCCCAAGCTCTGCCTTTTCAGGCTATCTTATGTGAGTAGCTCTTTGGCACTCTAACTATGCTTACCAAAATGCTATCAGATAGGGGAAAAAAATACATGTTCTTTCACTACCTTCAAAAATCATAACTTGTATCATGCGACCACGTGGCAACTAGAAACCTGTGTAATTTAATCATAGATCTGTACTGAGTAGAAGCCATGCGGTGCAGTGCTCCAGATTCCTGCTGGCTAGTCATATGGAGAATTTGTTCAATAATGTCTCAATGGTACATAACTTTTTGTACAAAACACCAAAGTACAGGTTTATTTTTCTAGATCCGGAATTTTCAATAGATAATTAACCTTTCAGACACTGAAATTAAAGCATCAAACATACACAGAAATAAAGTCCCCATGGAATTCAGACCAAGGTAAATCAACGATTGGCAAGATATTGCTTTATGCTTCCAAGTTTTTCGCCGTGTCCTCCTACCAGAGCAATGATCAGCACCAGTTAGTGAGTTCTGCTGAATTATCCACATGTCCTCCTTCAGTCCGTTTGGTCCCCGTCGCAGGGTGCTCCTTCATGCCCTCTTACTACTGACAAATAAACCACACAAAAACATCTTACATGATATATTTATAATCGTGCATATGTCTATGTTGATAGATAACTCCAAATCAAACTTCCAGGATTATCCATACAGAATTTGATTTCAGACCAAGACCAAGAATGTATTTTTAAATTGTACTAAAGCTTGTAATAAAATTCAAGTAGAGCCGAAGTTTGAACATTACATGTTCTAAAAGTATATTAATGTTCTTCACCTCTATCCATTTCCTACAGAGCTGATATTCAATTACTATTATTATCAAGTTGGTAACATGCTATTGACATACCCTCATGTGTCATAAATTTCATTTGTTGAAATCTTCTATAAGATTTGGACTCATAACTCCCTGACCCCCTCGCCTACCAGTAATTTGTTCTATGGTTGTGTCGAGCATTTCCAAATTTGTAATATCCAGCTTGGTATAGTTTGGCCAAGTTTAGTATACTGAACTTCTGAATGACAACAGGTCAGAAACATAACCTTTCTATGTCTGCAGGATGAGAAAATACTTGCATGGTTCTCCAAAGAGAGAGAAAAACGTTTGAGCTTGGATTCCGTCTCTAGTGTAGTACAAGGACAGAAAACAGTATGCATTTTCATTTACGGAAAACTTATTATTAGTAGTATTATTTACCCATAATATGTACATGAGAACACTCATATTCCGAAAATTTCTATTTTACAGACAAACCTTTTGCGTTTGCATTGGCCGGAAAAGGAATCTCACTCCTTGTCAGTCTTATACAAGAATGGTGAATGCTCACTGGACTTGGTATTTTCTTACAAGGACTTTTCATTGTTAGGTGTAGATCTTTTCATTCCCCGTATCACTGCCATTTCTAACAATTGCTTGGTTACAATCATGTGTACCCAGATCTGCAAAGACAGGGATCAAGCTGAATGTTGGTATCTAGGTCTAACAACGTTAGTATCTGCTCTGTACAGTCCTCTTCTTTTGGTCGATTCAACAAGCAGCCGTCGGATAAATAGTTGCACAGATAGTCCTCCTAGCTATATTCAGCAAAGGAGTAGGCTATTTTCACTGCATGATACAAGAAAGTACACCCAGGTTCGTTTTGGAGCTCATATATGCCGCCACTGCCTTCTTTCAAATATTATTAGTTTAACGTGATAAGTGGCTTTTCTTGGATTACACTGAGTAAATATTCTGGTGATTTGCTAATCAGTGGGCATCCGCAGGATCGGGAAATTCCAAAATTAATGACAACAGACATGTTAAAATATATGAAATTATGTAAATAGTTATCCTTTCCAAATCTAAAATTAATAGTACACACATTAGTTAAAACCCAAACTAATATAAAGATAATAATACGCTTTCTGTAGTTGCAATTTTTTTCACAACTCATACTAAGGAGGGTGATACATCTGGTGATTGGTTGTGAAGTGCCATGTCTTCGCCACATACTATCTTTAATTGTTAAATTCAAATTATAACTTACGAAAACTTATCTACTTGTTCCGTGAAGGTACATTCACTATATGGCAGTCCTAGATTGGTACAGAACAAAGTATCGAAGAGCAGTCTGGCTCGCTCAGAATCATTCATCTCTTCGAGCCAGAGAACATGGTCAGACCTAGATTTCTACTTGGAAAGGATAACTCCTAAAATGGTAAACAGAGATATAGACAGTTTCAGCGATACAAATATTGTCGACAAAGTTAAGGAGCAAAGAACTACCCAAATGCCTAAACTGAAATCATCTGAAGGATCACATCTGGTATATGGAACAGATTCTAGGAAGGACATCTTTGTCTGGGGAGACGTTCTTGGCAGTGTGTTAGACCATGGAGATGCATCAAAAGCCAATGTCTCACTTCCATGGTTAATAAACTCAACCCAGATTCTTGATGCGCAGAACATAGCCTGTGGAGAGAAACATGCAGCGATAGTTACTAAGCAAGGGGAGGTCTTTTCCTGGGGTAATGAGAGTGGTGAGAGTTTGGGACACAAAGTGTGTGTTGGCGTCGCAGACCCAAAATTGATCGACTCACTTGCCTTTACCCGTGTGAAGACTATTGCATTTGGGGCAAAGCACACCTGTGCACTTGGAGTTTTAGGAGAACTTTATGAGTGGAGTGAAGGATCTCTCAGCTTGAGTTTGTGGAATGATCAGTGTCACAGAAGCCAATGGTTCCCACACAAATTGCATACTCCTCTGGATGGCATATCTGTGCTGAAGATTTCATGTGGTCCATGGCACACAGCTATCATATCCTCTTCTGGTCAACTGTTCACATATGGCGATGGAACCTTTGGTGTTCTTGGACATGGCGACACGAAGAGTGTTAATCGGCCCAAAGAAATAGAGTCTCTGAAGGGGTTAAGAGCAAAGGCTGTTGCATGCGGGCCATGGCACACAGCTGCTATTGTGGAAATATTAGGCACTGTCAAAAGCAACGCTCCTAGTGGGAAGCTGTTCACTTGGGGCGATGCAGATAGAGGAAAGCTGGGTCACGCTGACAATAAATTGAAGCTTGTACCTACTTGTGTTAAGCCACTCACTGATGTTGATCTTGCTCAGGTATCATGCGCGAAGACACTAACAGTCGTGCTTACAATCAACGGTGTTGTTTTCACCATTGGAAGCAAGCAACATGGACAATTAGGGAACCGCCAATCCGATGGCACGTATATTTGCTCAGTTGAAGGGCCTCTTAAGACAGAGTTTGTCCGAGAGATATCATCAGGCTCTTCCCACATCGCAGTTTTGACAATGAATGGAAATGTATATACCTGGGGCAAAGGTACCGAAGGTCAACTTGGTTTAGGTGACTATGTTGACAGGAGCTCCCCAACTTTAGTGGAATGCTTGTTAGATAAGCAAGTTGAGAGTATAGCTTGCGGTTCCAATTTCACTGTTGCGGTTTGTTTACGTAGGTCAATCTCAGGCAACGATCAATCTGTATGCAGCAGTTGCCGGTTGTCCTTTAGCTTTACAAGGAAGAAGCACAACTGCTACAACTGTGGCTCCATGTTCTGCAATTCCTGCAGCAGCAACAAGGTTTCAGGGGCAGCTCTTGGACCAGATAGGAGCAAAAGGTACCGCGTTTGTGATGCGTGTTTCACTCAACTGCATATAATTGATGAACATGGCACACTAAGTTCACGATTGACGACCTCAAAGGAGGAGGCATTTCCAACAGAAACAAGAGCATATACACCAAAGTTGTCACGAATATTCAAGGAAGCAAATTCTATCATGGAAAAAATGTTAATGGCACAGGGTTCCAATCCGAGAAATCAGGACATGGCTCATCCGAATCTAGTAAAAATACAGAGATGGGGGCAAGTAGAGTGCCCAAGTCAATTTAGATGTGCACGAGAAAACATTCCATGCTGGTCTACATCAAATAAACAGACAGACGATGTTTCTGTTAAACAGAGAATGTATGAATCAGGGCCATCGAAGGGTGCCAGCTATTTGCCACAAACTAGTAATTTGAAAGCAGAACAAGATTCGATGGAAAAGATATTACTAGGAGAAGTGAAACAGCTTCAAGCACAGGTAAGTCATATAACACTGTTTGTAATGTTGAGATTTTGTTGACCTTCTTCTAAATTAAATCACATATTTCACTAACAACTGTCTTATTTTTATACTGACATTGGAAATATTGATCTCATAATTATTGTGTTCTTATCTAAGCAGGTGAGCACCCTTGCAGAGCAATGCCGGCATAGGAGCCTGAAGGTTCAGTCGTACAAACAGAAAGTTGAGGAAACATGGCTGACTGTCAGGAATGAAGCAGCAAAGAGTAAAGCTGCAAAAGACATTATAAAGATTTTAACCAATCAGGTATAAGTCTAACCTATGTCAGTTTCCATCCTATTCAGACATTGTGTGACTAGTTATGTAAAGTAAGTTGTATAACTGGGGCAAATTGCGCAGAGGAATGCTTTGTCAAGGAAGATTTTAGCTGGTGAGCAATCACACAACTCCGAGATTATACCTAGCCGCATCACCAATGAACAAGCAGTAAAAGCAGAACTACCAGACCCACCGGACAAAAACCCTCTGACTGGCAAATCTAGGCCGAGCGGCATCAGAGATCACCGTCAGCAATTGGGCAGGGAATCTATACAATCTTCAAACACAGCTGTGGCCACTGAGTCAACCGCGCATCAAAATAGCAGAAGAGCACCCAGTGACAGCAATGTTTTTGCTGGGGAAACAGATGCCAGTGTTCCTCCTATTGATCCCAACGGCAAGATCGAGCAAATCGAGCGTGGGGTGTATGTCACCGTTGTCACATCCCCCAGCGGAAGCAAGGGCCTCAAGCGCATCCGGTTCAGGTGAAACCCCGAAAAACGTACTCGTCGGTTGACACACGTATTCCCTGAATATTTACTTTTGTAATAACTTGCTATTTCAATACATCGTGCAGCCGGAAACACTTTGGCGAGAAGGAAGCACAAAAATGGTGGGAAGCAAATGAGAGCAGGGTGTTTGCAAAGTACAGGAGCATGGAACAAATGATGGGGTAATCAGCTGCGACAGCCGACATACATTGTAAATAGCAAGGGGTTTTGGATGGTTACGCGCAGTAAGATGACACTGTTCAGTACAGACGTATCAAACTAGCAGGGTAGATGGAATGGTGGGATCAAAGGAGTCGATGCATCATTATTTGCTTCGTAGGAAGCAGCTTGCGAAACTAGACTGCAACATCTGCAATTGCTCTGTAGAAGTAGGAGCAGGTCCCCGTGGTTAACCCCTATAGGACTCATTGTGGTCTGTGGAGAGGGTGGGTTTGAGTTGTACTAGGGTTTTGCCTCACCTCTGAGTGATCCGATCTGTCAGAGCTCGGAAGTAAAGTTTGTACTGTGGATTGAATGCATTCATTGGCATTGCTCTGTAACAGAGACAAACTGTGCAAGAGCAAATACATACCGAGATGGCTGGTGTTGAAGCTCCCCGGGTTTGTTTGGACAGGAGCAATGGCGACTCCGCGTGGCGAGGGCCGAGGGCTCTCGTGTGTGCTTCCCCCGGGCGGTGACGATGCCTCTCCCCTCCCTGTAGGGGGTTCGCATCAAAGCCGCGGCTGTCCCTCTTCCCCGGCTAGTGCACTGCCGCCGCGCGTCCATTTTCCCCGGCCGACGCTTACCCGGTGCGCCTCCACTCCTCCGCCGCGCCATGCCTTTCATCTATGTAGATCTCGCTATTGCTCCGGATCCGAATTTGAAGGGAGGTAAGGGCAACCGATCCAAACAACTGTTTCTGTTTCTGGCAAGCCCCTATTCTACGAGACGAAAGTTGCATTATGTTCATCTTGAAATCCAAGGAAGACTTATGGGCATATGGCAAACTGAATAGTTCGTTACCCAACTGGCACGCTGAAGCTGCAATTTTATATTAGATTCCAAATGTTACTTTAGATTTACAGAGCATTCGACGTTTGTTCGTCTTCTGCCCATCATATGTACTTATGTTTCACAGAATGCAGACTAGAGAGTGATGATGATACAAGCCTAGCTTACATGCAGTCAGACTATGACAAACCCTCTCTCAGGCCCAGGTTGATACAGGCACCAACACTGGACACTGGACCTCCCGATTTGGGGGGAAAATCGCAGACACTCTGTAGAAATCAAAAACATGGATACTACGGATTCCAGCTATATATTCACGAGCAAGAACCAGGATTGCTCAATCTAACGTGGCTTCGAGCTGCTTCAGAGAGGTGCAACATACCGTCAGGCAAAAGCAGCAGGATGAGTAGTCGATTCTTCCCACTGCAGAACACCTCTCCTGACCAAAGTCACAGACCACCAGCTCGAGACTCCAGAGCAAAACTAGCAAACATCTAAAATGTTGAGAGCGCGTGGAAGCTTCCGGTGTCACAAGCACAGCCTCGTCAACTCACCGTCGGCCTCCTCTCTGGGCGCCTCCTCTGACCGCAGCGACTCGCTCTCGGCTGCGCATCTCTTGTATGGCATGAAACCTCTCTGCAGGGTGACAGAAACCGAGCTCTCGCACTTTGTTAACCGTGGCAGAGGCGTCGTGTCGCTCTCGCTGCTGTTTCCTCTCCCACGAGAGTCAGTAGCATCCGAATTCTGAGCTGCTGACCCAGTCCCGGTGTTTGAGCCTGTCCAGGATCCTTCCCTTTTCATAAATTTGTGATCCACAGCCTCGGAGTGATGGCTGTGGTGCTGATTCGAAGCAACAGCCTGCTGGTAGAACATCGCGCCAGGGAGCGCTCCGTTGTAGCTAAACCATGGTACGGCAGATTGCGCGGTGAAAGCATCCGGTTGAGGAACAAAATACACAAACTGCTGCATGCTGGTTGGCCATGGATTCCATGAGCTTCCTTCTGTGGCCGCGGCAGAAGGTAGGTTTCTGCTTCCTTGCGTAGTTGCATCTGCTGCAGCTTCCATTCCGAGGTCGCCGTCATTCTCCACGTTGCCGGAGGTGGATTTCGGCTCCTGATATGGATCCTTCACCATGACGCTCTTACCGAAAAGCTTAAGGACTGATGTCTCTGATCCTGTATATGGTGCTTCTTTGACATCACCATTTGCAGTGAACTCCGGCGCCTGAAATTGGCATTTTACAAACGTGTCATTACAATTTAAAGGTACCGGTCGTGCTTAAAACCGATCACACAATTGCTATAGAAAACAAGAGAGGAACAGATCATATTCACAGTCCGAAGTGATGTCAGTATGTCTCTTGCTTTGTGTAGATTGTTCTTTGTTCTCTGAAAGATTTGTAGCTCTATTGCAATATGAGGAGCTGAACCAAACTCGGCTCGAAATGTAGGCTCCTTTCATCTTAATTAAATTGATAAGTAATCCCTTAACAATCTTTTTAGTGAGAGAAGTTATGCAACTGACATTTTTTCCAACCATAGTAAAACTTATAGTACTCCAGTCAATCACCACTCTAATTTAAAGGCAAAATGAAGTCTATGATGGTTGACTGAAGTTTAAGGAAGTTTCAGGCCAGTGTGCATTAGTATTTTTTATTGGTATTGGACATTGGATGCCTCATGTTTTTATTAGCACATGAAAAGAACAGATGCCTAGAGAAGACTAGGGTACCTTGGTGTTTGGCGAGAGGCTCCCGTCCCCTCTGTCCACCGACGAGGCCAGCGAGCCGTAGCCGGAACCGGCGGCCGACGGAAGCAGCGATCTGCTGCCGCCTGAGTTGTTGTTGGAGAAGGGGCCTCTGGAGGCCTCCGCTCCAGCCCGCGACGCGGTGAGCACCGAGGTCGGCGACCCGTCCTCCTGAGACTCGGACAGAGACTGCATCTGCACGGGAGGCCTCTCCAGCTGCGTGAGCCCCTGGACGTGCTTACTGCCGTCGTCCGCTTTGCGCGGGTACGGGCGGGTCGGCTTCCTCTTGGGCCGCGGCGGGGGGATCTGGATCGCCGCCGTGGGCGCCGCGGCGGCGGCGCCCGAGCCACTGCTGCTGCCCGACGATTCCTTGGTGACCTGCAGAGATGGAGGCGAATCCGGCATCAGGAAACATGTGAAACAGCACACCGTTGTAGTAGTATAAGCGACGTCATCTGCTCTGGGCTCTCCCATGAATGACCCGCGACTTACTGTGGCAGTGAGTCAAGCAAGCTGGCAACACAATTTTTCATGGCAGAGATGAGAGAGTTTTGTTTGATTGTACAGATGCATGGTGAGGGAAGCGTGACACGACCTTAGTGAAGAACTTCTGCGCGTGGCTCCGGATTTGGACGGCCGTCTTGGTGCCGATGTGCTCTGCGCTCACAGAGAAGAGATTGTTTAGTTCAGGTTCAGGCCAGTTGTTGCCGGCCGCTGTGATTTCATTTCGTTGCGTAGACGCGTACCTTGTATACGGCGCCAAGCGCGGCCGTGCAACTGCAGGGCCTCCAGGAAGCGCTTGTGCTCTTCCTCGGTCCACTTCTCGCGCTGCTTGGTGATGGTGTACGGCTTGCGCGCCTGGTGGTCGATCGGGCAAGCGTGGAGGCAACAAATTTGTTAAGGGGGAGGTGCAAATTAAGAACACAGCAGATTTTGCAGCTGCAATTTTGGGCTGTACCTTAGGTAGGTGGTCTTCCCCTGAGAATTCCATGTCGTCAGATTTCTTGCGATGATCCGCGGCGGTTTCGTCGGTTGCCATCGCGTTCTCCTGCAAGGATGTACCGCAAACCAAAGGACCTCAAGATCGTTTCTCGGAAGGGAACGATCGATCTCACCCTGAAAAGAAGAAGGGAAAGGAATACCGAGCAAACATGGATGAATTACCTGCAAAGAGGCCATCTCCCCCAATCAGAAGTCACAGTCTCCAAGGTCGCCACACGCACGCCAGTGCCACAGCCTCCCAACCAAACTCCGATATCTCTTCTTCTTCCTGGAGCGAGCTCGTTGTGTGTTGACAGAGGAGGAGGCCGTGGAGAAGAGACGAGAGGACAGGAGGGGAGCGGAGGGGAGGGGAGAAGAGTGGAATAAAAGAGAAGGCTGCGTGGGGCCCGGCGCGGTGGCGAGTGAGGGGACGAGAGAAAAAGAGCACGGCGGGGCGCGCCACGTCGGACCGGATTTTTCCGTTTTTATCTGGGGGGGAAATACCGTGCCGCTCGTTCTTGTGGCTGTGGCTGCTCCTCCGGTTCCGTCGCTGTCATGTGCCGCGGGTGCTCCATTTGCTACGGCAGGTCACACACACGTAACCACCGTAGAAGTTGGGAATTCGCACATGCAACGTGTGCTCACGCGGCGACCTGTAGGAGGAAATCACAGGGCCGCCTTAACCATAGGGCTCCATGCTCGATTCCGTCCGATCATTCAGCATGCTGCTGGAGCTGGAGGAGCCGGGACAGGCTGCTTCCGTTCATGGATTTTAACACACACACATGCATCGATGCATGGCTTCTAATCTATCTTTTGTCCCTAGAAGACTAGAAGAGGAAAAAACTACGGTGTCAGAGATCTCACCAACGGCCTGCCCTGTGCTGTGCTCCCCGTCTTGGAAAAGAAAAAAAAAACCGCACGAAATATCTCAGCCACTAATTTGGGGCGCCACCGAACAAGCAATTGACTAATATAATGCGCCCGTGACTGTGTGTGTGTGTGGATGGATTAAAGAAAGCGCGAGGCGCTCTGGGGCGCCGGAGAGGATAACAAAAAGGGTGGGCTGATCTTTCCTTCCGTGCGCTTTATGACACGTCGGGCGAGGCCCACGAGCGCTACGGGTGGAGCCGCGGTGACTCGACACGCGGCGTGGCGCGGGAAGCGGCAAGTAGATAAACGTGGCTGTCGCGCCTGCCGCAAATGGGGACTCCTGGCCACAAGCTGCGCTCGGGCTGGCGCTACAAAAAGAAGCCCGAAATGTCCTGGCCATATGTTTCCAGGGCCTCCTGGCCGGAGCCGTGAATCCTGAGGCTAGTCACAATGGGGAGTAACATAGACTAGTAACATACACGTTTTACTAGGCTATGTTACCACCTTCACAATGGGTAGTAACCAACATGTGGTGTCATGCAAAGCTCTATTAATTATCTTATAGACTCATAATGCCTTGGGATATGTGATGTTACAGTAACTAGCTAAGTTACCACAACTCTCTCTCTCCTTATTAAATACTTGCCACATCAGCTTTTTGTCCTACGTGGCATCTATGTTACTAGTGAAGTTACTCCCACTGGGGCTAGCCTGATCCATCCACACATGCACAGGGGGACAGGTGGGGCCCGGCTTGCGACGAGTGCAGATTAAAAGAGATGCGTCAGGCTTGTGATGCGGACCTGCTTTTGTCCATGTCATCGCCTCATCGGATTGCTTCACTAGCTAGTAGCGATGATCATCTTGGATATTTGGGACAGGGTGGCCTGGCCGCGTGAGTTCGTGGGACGGTTTCTCTGAACCGATGAACGTACAGACGGCAACACCTTGACCGAAGAGCACGAGAAAATTACAAGAAATCACAGTGATTGAGAAAAATATAACGCCAAACCCGTAACCTCTGAGACAGGATATCATTTTCGTCAAGGACAGCAACATGGATATTTTGAGTGAGTCGAAATAGACGCCTCAAAATATGCGACTTCGGGGAAGCAAATCATTGGACTAGAGGCTACAGTCCGCTACACACAAATGCACGAGCGCACACAACTGCTCCCTTCGTTCCAAATTAGATTTAAAATACTCCCTCCGATCCATATTAATAGGTGCTCAAGTGGATGTATCTAGCAATAGAACATGTCTATATACATCCACTTTGGCACCTATTAATATGGATCGGAGGGAGTAGATGTATCTAACACCAAAATACGTATACATACACGCATTTCAAAACCATCTAATAGGGAACGGAGGGAGTATACTCGTATACTCGCACACGAATAATACGTGTCGTTTTTTATAATATGAATCAAACGATTTCGATTTTAAGTTGTACTACGCTCTAAAATAATTCTATTATATAAATTGCATGCTAATGGTGCACCAAGCTACACGATTAGTTGCATCAAATCCTATGGCCAGTATATATCTTTGGTAGTATCAAAAAAAAAAAACTTTGGTACTGGAACTATGGCAGTTACCCTCGTGAATGGTAGGATCATTTTTCTGTCGAAAGTGTCACGCATTGAATTTTATATTTGCAAACATTCTTTTTTTCTCTTACTTCACCCCCTCCTCCGGTACAAAATACAAAAAAAATGAACGAGGCAAAGCGTGCGCAGAAACAAATATGCCCATGCTCGCACATGGATATCACATCACAATATTAACTAGTTGCCTTTTTTTATAATAAAAATCTAACGATTTCGATTTTAAGTTGTATACTTTTGCTACAAATTTTCTACTACTCCCTCCGATCCATATTAATAGGTGATGAAGTGGATGTATCTAGCAATAAAACATGTCTAGATACATCCACTTTACCACCTATTAATATGGATCGGAGGTAGTATTATAAAAATTGCATACTAATTGTGTAGCAACTTGTACCTAGCTACATGATTAGTTGCATCGGTCCTACGGCCAGTACATAGCTTTATATTGGAACTACCACGATGATCCTTGTAAATGTGGTAGGATCATTTTTGTGTGGAAAGTGTTACTCAGTAGGTATTTATTTTACCCTTGCAGACATTTTTCTATCTTACTTTATCCCCTCCCCTAGTGCAAAATACACAATCTTATGGATGTGTGACATTGGCCTTTCTTTCATATCTGAATAGGTTGTTAGGAATACTGAAGAATATATTATGAAGTACTCCCTCCGAACCGGAATTAGTGTCGGGGGTTGCATAAGATTTTGTGCTATCTCAGTATTACTTCTACGATAGATAATTCGGATCGGAGGTAGTATTTGAAAAAACTTTCATGGTATTGATTTCTTTTATCCCCATAACATGTTTGTACAATCAAGAATGGAGTTGTGATACGTCTCAAACGTATCTATAAATTTTGATGTTCCGTGTTATTTTCATGTCATATGCTAAATGTTTTCTATACACTTTATGTTATTTTTATGGATTTCCTGGGACTAACCTATTAACAAGATGGCACAGAGCGAGTTCCTGTTTTCAGCTATTTTTTGTTTCAAAAAAGTTGTTCTGAAAATATTCTCGGAATTGGACGAAACAAAATCTCAGGGTCTTAGAAATATGTCACGTACACGGAGTCCGGAGGGGACCCGGAGGGGGGCCCTGGAGCCACCACCCCGTAGGGTGGCGCCCCCTTGGCCGCCCACCGATGTTGCCCTTTCGCCTATTTAAGCTCCTCCTCTGGTTAACCCTAAAGACATGAGCCTCCACCCACAAAAAGTTCTATAGCCGCCGTCATCGTCAACCCTATTTCGGGAGGGTTCTCAAGCTCTCCTCGGCACCCTGCCGGTAGGGAAATCATCACCGGAGAGCTCTTCATCACCATGTCTGCCTCCGAAGTGATGTGTGAGTAGTTCATCCTTGAACTACGGGTCCATAGCAGTAGCTAGAGGGTTGTCTTGTCCTCTTTATACCTCATGTTTAGATCTTGTGAGCGACCTAACATGATCAAGATCATCTTATTGTATCAATCTATCATGTTTATGTTATTTATGATCTTGCATGCTCTCCGTTACTAGTAGATGCTCTGGCCAAGTTGATACTTTTAACTCCAAGAGGGAGTATTTATGCTCGATAGTGGGTTCATGCCTCCCTTTAGTTCACGCTCGAGTGACATAAACGTAACGGATGGGGGATGTGTTGTTGCCATTAGGGAGAAAACAACAATATTTTCATTGTTTACATTATACACTTTACTTAAGACAATAATTTGTTGCTTGCAACTTAATGCCCGATATTTGATTTGATGACGCTCTGAGGGTGGATTATTAGTCATAGATGCACTTGGATAATGGTCTATGAATTATGTTGTAATGCCTGCATGAATCACATAGTAATCATCATGTCATGCATATGCACTACGGTGCAGCCTTTTTATCTGTCAATTGCCCAACTGTAATTTGTTTACCCAGCATGTGATCTATCTTTTATGGAGAGACACCACTAGTGAACTATGGATCCCGGTCCATTTTCTTACACTGAGAATACAACCAATGCAAACGTTGTTTTCTTTACTGCAATCATTGTGTTCCTCTCATTTACTGCCATCACTATCTCCTTTCATTTACTGCAAACAAGTACTATTTTCCATACTATACATCTAATCCTTTGTGTTAGCAAAACCGGTGAGATTGACAACCTCATTGTTTCGTTGGGGCAAAGTATCTTGATTGTGTTGTGTAGGTTCCACGTTCCTGCTGAGCCTGATAGTGCGCTTTGCCAACATCAGCCGTCATCAACCTTCAGAACTGATTTGTTTCTCCTACTGGTCGATTAAATCTTGGTTTCTTTCCGAGGGAAAACTTGCTGTTGTGCTCTTCATACGTTCCTCTTGGGGTCTCCCAACGAGCGTACATCTACGGGCATCAAGCACTTTTTATGGCGCCGTTGCCGGGGAGGAAGAGGATTTCTGCAAGGGGAGTCTCTCACCTCCAATCTTTTTACTTTGTTGTTGTTTTTCTTTTTTACTTGCTTTATCATGCTTGATATCAATGATTGATTTCCCTGAAACTAGGTTCACGGAAGAACAACAAAAATATTATAAGGAATACTACTTGTCACAAAAAGGGACACACTTATGGGTACAAATTAATAAATTGAATAACTATGCTAAAAACTTGTGCTCTACTTATAATGTTACTTATTGCTTTGATAAATCTTGTTGCTGTAGGAGGTATAAACACCTCCCTTTTCAATGTGAGTATAATGATAATGTTACCATATCTTCTTATGTTAAGGGAAATTATGACTTTTATGATGTGGAATAAATTGAAGAATTTATTGCTTGGAAGGGTGCATTCGAAATTGCTTATTTGTTTAAAAATATTGATGACGCACCTTATAAATATCAGAATTATGATATACTTGAATTTTGTTTTGATAATTACAAGGAAGAAAATGGCTATATTCTTAAATATCTGTATAAATGCTCTCAACCAAATGAAGATACTAATGCCTTGCAGGAGCTGATGGAAGAAGAAATTGCTGAATCTGGAAGCTCATTGGATGAAAAAGAGGAGTAGAGTTATGATCAAAAGGAGCAAGAATGGAACCCATTTCTACCTCCCAATGAGAGTAACTCTTTAACTCATACCTTATTTGATTTCCCTCCATGCTTACCAAAGGAGGATGATTGTTATATTGATAATTGTGATGATTCTATTGATTCTTTTGAAATATTCCTTTTTGATGAAATTGATACTTGCCATACTTGTGACCTTGATACTACTATGAATGAAACTTGTGAGAATGATAATTCTACTGTTATTTATGATAATCCATGCTACTTTGATAAATCATATGATAATACTTTATTTATTCCAACTATTGAAAGTGAGAAAGAAAAGATCTTTATTTTTAATTTTGATCCCACTATTTTTGAGCTTGATATGAATTCAGCGATTTTAGACCGTGACAAACATGCTTTATGTGATAATTATGTTTTTGTTGAGTTTTTTCATGATGCTACTGAAAATTATTATGAGAGAGGAAAATATGGTTGTAGGAATTTTCATGTTACTAAAACACCTCCCTTTTTGTTGAAAGTTTTGAAATTGCTCTTGTTCTACCTTCCCATGATTTCTGGTTTGAGCTTCTTTAATTTATTTATTTACAAGATTCCTATGCATAGGAAGTGGGTTAGACTTAAATTTGCTTAATACTTTCTTCTTGATGCTCTCTTTTGTTTAATTTATATTTCTTATGTGAGCATCTTCTTGCTTTCTAGGCCTAGCTAAAAGGCGTTAAAGAAAACCACTTCTTGGGAGATAACCCATGTTTTTTTTTGCAATGTTTTCTTTGAGTCAAGGTGTTGTTTAATTCTGTAGCAACTCCTGTGTATCTTTATTTTCTCATATTTATTGTGTCAAGTAAAGTCTCTAGTGAAAAGCTGAAGTTAGATTTAGATTTCTGCGCAGGAAACATATTTCTGCTGACCACTATTAAATTTGTATAAATTCACAGAAAGATCAAAATGACCTACAAATTTTTGTGCTTAATCCTCAACTATTTCCGAAACTTTTTCGGGTTCTGAGTCTTCCGATCTGAGCAACGTAAGTGCCTCGATTTTTTTTGTCTTTAGAGACTGTTCTGGTTTTGACATATTGTGCCTTTTTACTTGCATTCTCACTTTTACTGTGTTGAGCGGAATTCTTTGCTCCACAAAATATCAGTGGCTATAGCTAATGTTTAAAAATTATTAATAATTCTTGTGTACAAGGAGAACATATGAGTTTTTTATTGTGCACTAACCCTCTAATAAGAATTACTTTGAGTTTGGTGTGAAGAAAGTTTTCAAGGGTCAAGAGAAGAGGGTGATATAATGTTATCAAGAAGAGTGAAAATCCAAAGCTTGGGGATGCTCCCGTGCTTCATCCCAGCAAATTTATAGAAGACTCAAGCGCCTAATCTTGGGGATGCCCAAGGCAACCCCTTCTTCATCGGCAACGTATCAGGTCACTTCTAGTGAAACTATATTTTTATTCGGTCACATCATATGCACTTTACTTGAAGCATCTGTTTGTTTTTGTTTTGTTTTGTTTTTTTACTTGTTGCAATAAACTTAGTTGGAACCCAGCATTCTTGTGTGGGAGATAGGCACGCTCCGCTTTTTAATATGAATACTCGTGTTCTTCATCATACTCGTATTCTTAGTTTTTCTTCTAGCAGCTGCAAATCCTTTTAGCTCCTGTTTTTCATGCATCTCTTATTCAGAGCTGTTAGTTCTAATAGAGTAGTAGTAATCTCTTGTTTCATTTATGTATCATTTATAGAGTTTTTGTTTAGATAAATGATTAGTGTTGGAAAGCAGTAAAATATTTCATGCTTATAACGGTGCAAAAATAAGCTTGTTTAGACTGTGGCTAGACTTTATCATGTCATGTTGGATGTTATTTTAATTCTATGCTTAGTATTTATTATTGTAGCATGAATTGTCTCAAATATCTAAGAGTGCTTAATGTGTCATTGAAAGAATCATGAGTTGTTTTTATCACATTGAAGCATAATATTGTGGTATTCTCCTTCGAATGCTTTATTTGGTTGACTTGGCGCATGCTCACACCATGTTATGACTACAAACCAGTCACCTATAGCCTCTATGTTTATTTATTTTTTGACTTGTAATACCACTTGTGATTTGATTAATAATTTTTTTGTCTCTATGCATTATTATGGTCATTGCTGCTCTCTTAATTTCTCGCTCCAAGTCTTTTGCTAGCCTCCACCTGTACTGAGTATGAGCTCTACTTGTGCATCCAACTCCCAAAAACCAAAGTTTGCCAGATGTGTCAACCATACATACCTACATGTGGTATTTAACCGCTACTCCAAGTAAATTTCTCATGTGCTACGTTTAAAACCTTCAAAATTATTCATGTTTTGTGTCCCTGTTTAGCTCATGAGGACGTAAATAGAGAATCTTTATCTCACTTATTGATTGGACTTTACACACCTGGACTAGTGGCACATCCTCTTATCCAGATTGATAGAAAAGCTGGCAGCGGGGTGCCCAGCCCCTAAATTGGTTACTATAAATTATATTCACTAGTTTCCCCCGATTTATCAGTCAAAGCATAATTGTGTAAACAAAAGAGAAGAAGGGTGATCTACTGACCCCCAGTAGAAAGAACGTCCTTCAATGGGAGTCGCTCTTGTGAAGTCTAGTTGGCTTGTGACGTACTGTATTGTCTGTTTACCATTCGTTGACATAAGCATACACCTCTCTAAAAAAATGTTTTCAATACCTCTGTTTATAAAATAAAAAGCTCTAGCACATGACTTAATCCCTGCTTCCCTCTGTGAAGGGCATTTCTTTTACTTTTATGTTTAGTCTCCATCTTCTAAGTTTATGCACAATTAAGAGAGTGTAGCTGTCATTCTGAGTATAATGTGCATCAGCCCCAAAGATTATTATTGATTGATTCATGATATGTTATTACTTGCTCTCAAATTATTTGTTTCTAGTCATCCACTTGAACTTTGAAGGTGTCCTGGCATTTATGATTTGCCCCACTTTAAGGACAAGCAAAATACCACTTTGCTATGTTTTTTTATGCTCGAACCAAGCGTATAACTTTCAAGTGCATTATTATTCATGATCGTTTATTTGTGTTACTTTTCATGATGCAACATGATTTCTAAGTTTCATTGTTAGAAATATATCTATCATGTCTATGTTTAAAAGTACTATGATCTCAGCTTACAATCGCTTTTACAATTATGATGATCAACATTATGTTGGTAGCATGTCACCTCAGAAATTATTTTGTTTTTATTGTTTTACCTACTCGATGACGAGTATAACTAAGCTTGGGGGTTCTTGATACGTCTCAAACGTATCTATAATGTCTGATGTTCCATGTTGTTTTCATGACATATGCTACATGTTTTCTATACACCTTATGTCATTTTTATGGATTTCCTGGGACTAACCTATTAACAAGATGCCACGGAGCCAGTTCCTCCTTTGTGTTGTTTTTGGTTTCAGAAAAGTTGTTTTGGAAATATTCTCAGAATTGGACGAAACAAAATCCCAGGGTCTTAGAAATTTGTCACGTAAACGGAGTCCGGAGGGGCCCCAGAGGGGGGGCCTGGAGCCACCACACCATAGGGTGGTGTGGCCCCCCTGTCCGCCCACCAACGTTGCCCTTTCGCCTATTTAAGCTCCTCCTTGGGTTAACCCTAAAGACTCGAGCCTGCATCCACGAAAACTTCCGTAGTCGCCGTCATCCTTAACCCTAGTTCGGGAGGGTTCTGAAACTCTCCCCGACACCCTGCCGGGAGGTGAAATCATCACCGAGGGCTCTTCATCACCATGCCTGCCTCCGGAGTGACGCGTGAGTAGTTCATCCTTGGACTACGGATCCGTAGAAGTAGCTAGATGGTTGTCTTCTCCTATTTATGCCTCATGTTTAGATCTTATGAGCTTCCTAACATGATCAAGATCATCTTATTGTAATGCTACATGTTGTGTTTGTTGGGATCTGATGAATATTGAATGCTATGTCAAGTTATTATAAATCTATCATGTTTATGTTATTTATGATCTTGCATGCTCTCCGTTACTAGTAGATGCTCTGGCCAAGATGATACTTTTAACTCCAAGAGGGAGTATTTATGCTATATAGTGGGTTCATGTCTCCCTTTCATTCACGCTCGAGTGACAGAAACGTAACGGATGGGGGATGTGTTATTACCATTAGGGAGAAAACAACAATGTTTTAATTGTTTACATTGCACACTTTACTTAAGGCAATAATCTATTGCTTGCAACTTAATATCCGAGGTTTGATTGGATGACGCTCCGAGAGTGGATTATTAGTCATAGATGCAGTTGGATAACGGTCTATGAATTTTGTTGTAATGCCCGCATGAATCACATAGTAATCATCATGTCATGCATGTGCACTACGGTGCAGCCTTTATATCTGTCAATTGCCCAGTTGTAATTTGTTTGTTTAGCATGTTATCTATCTTTTATGGAGGGACGCCACTAGTGAACTGTGGACCCCGGTCCATTTTCTTACACCGATAATACAACCACTACAAAATTGTTTTCTTTATTGCAATCATTGTTTTCCTCTCATTCACTACCATCACTTTCTCTTTTCATTTACTGCAAACAAGTACTATTTTTCACACTATACATCTAATCATTTGTGTTAGCAAAACCGGTGATATTGACAACCTCACTGTTTCGTTGGGGCAAAGCATCTTGATTGTGTTGTGTAGATTCCACTTTGCTGCTGAGCCTGGTAGTGTGTTGATGGTGCAGGTCTTGCACTCGTTGGGAGACCCCAAGAGGAAGGTATGATGAGCACAGCAGCAGTTTTCCCTCAGTAAGAAACCAAGATTTAATACCAGTAGGAGGAAGGAGTAACTTCAGAAGGTTTAAGCAGCTGAGATGGCAGGGCGCACTACCGGTTCATAAGAAACGTGGAACCTACACAACACAATTAAATCACTTTGCCCCAACGAAGCAGTGAGGTTGTCAATCTCACCGGTTTTGCTGAACACAAAGAGGTTAAACGTATGGTGTGGAAAACAGTAGGAAAGCGGTAGCAGCAGTATGAAAGCAGTAGGTGTTTTATCAGTATGAGGAAAAAGGATCGGGGTCCACAGTTCAATAGTGGTGTCTCTCCGTGAAAGATAAATAAAATGTGTGGTGAACAAATTATAGCTGGGCAATTGATAGAAATGAAGGTTGCACCGTAGTGCATATGCAAGACATAAAGATTACTATGTGATTCATGCGGGCATTACAAAAAAATACATAGACCGTCATCCAACTGCATCTATGTCTAATAATCCACCCTCTGAATATCATCCGAACAAACGTTCGGTATTAAGTTGCTAGCAACAGATTATCGCCGTAAGCAAAGTGTGTAATGTAAACAATGTAAAATAGGTAAACACTTTTGTTTTCTCCCTAATGGCAACAACACATCCTCCATCCGTCACTTTTCTGTCACTCGAGCACAGATGCAAAGGAGGCATGAACCCACTATCGAGCATAAATACTCCCTCTTGGAGTTACTAGCATCTACTTGGCCAGAACATCCACTAATAACGCAGAGCATGCAAGATCATAAATAACATATGCATGAAGATAACATTATAGATTGATAATCAGAAGACATAGCATTCAACATTCATCAGATCCTAACAAACACAACATGTATTATTACATAAAGATTAGCTTGATCATGTTAGGCAGCTCACAAGATCTAAACATGAGGTACAAAATGGAGAGAACAACCATCTAGCAACTGCTATGGAACCGTAGTCCATGGATGAACTACTCACGCATCACTTCGGAGGAGGGCATGGTGGTGTAGACCCCTCCGGTGATGAATTCCCCTCCCGGCAGGGTGCCGGGGAGAGCTCCAGAACCCTCCCGATCTCGGGATGACGATGACGGCGGCCTCGGGTGTTTTTGGGGACAAAGTGGTATATCTCTAGGGTTTACGTCTCGGGGGGTATAAATAGGCGAAAGGGCAAAGGCGGTGGAGGCCGGGGGGCCCACACCATCCCATGGCGCGCCCAGAGGGGCGCGCCGCCCTATGGTGTGGGCCCCCTAAGGCCCCCCTCCGGGTCTCTTCGGGACTCCGTGGAACCTTCAGGTATTCTAAGACTTCCGGGCTTCGAATTTTTCAATTCCGAGTATATTTCCAGAACAACTTTTTGAAACTAAAACAGCAGAAAACAGGGAACTGGCTCTGGGGCATCTTGTCAATAGGTTAGTCCGGAAAATCGATAAAAATGACATAAAGTGTATAGGAAACATGTGGGAAACAATAATAAAACAACATGGAACATCAGAAAGTAAGGATACGTTTATGACGTATCAACATCCCCAAGCTTAGTCCCTACTCGTCCTCGAGTAGGTAAACGATAAAAACACATAATTTCTGAGGTGGCATGCTACCAACATAAACTTGATCATCAATAATGTAAAAGCATATGTAAGTTGAGATCATAGAACTTAAACACAAGCATGATAAATAGAATTTTAATAATAAAGCATAGCAATCACCTTGCATCATGAGAAGTAACACAAATAAAATATCATGAATAACAATGCAACGAAAGATATACATTTGTTTCAAGTATAGATAAAACATGTCAAAGTGTTATTTTGCTAGTCCTTAAGAGTGAGGTAAAACATAAATGCCATGACACCTTCAAAGTTCATGAGGAAGACTAGAACAAATAATTACAGAACAAGCAATAACACATCATGAATCAATTAATAATATTTCTGGGACAAATGGACATAAAACTCAGAATGGCAACTATGCTCTCTCAACTGTGCATAAAGTTAGAAGATGGAGACTCAACATAAAAGTAAAAGAAAGGCTCTTCGCAGAGGGAAGAAGTGATCAACTCATGTGCAATAGCCGCCCGGAACCGCAAGAACACAACACCCCCTGAAGCTGATAAAACACCTCGGGTGGACAAAACACCTCGCAGACGCGAGAGCACGTCGCCAAACAGAGGAGACAGGGGATCGCCTCGCCGCCCCATGGGAAAAGAAGCAAGGCGCCGCGGCAACAACCTGCACAGCGATGATGATAGCCCGCGAAACCATGATAGCAGCCCACGGCACGATGGAAGCCGCTCGCGACACCAGAGCAGGGAACCGTGGCAGGAGGATAATCGCGACCGAACTCAATACGACGCGTGTGGGGACATCGCGCAGAGCAAGGTTGACAGAGCTTGAGCCCGCAGGAACCATGCCCGATCGCTATCCACCTGCTCTAATGAGGAAGCATGCGGCGCAATGTGCTTCAAGCAGCAAGATCTGCGAGGCACCAATGCCCAAGAGATTCAAACTCACAACGGAGGTCCCAAAGTACGACGGCTCGCAAGAGCCCAAATCATGGATTTCAGACTATATGACCACGGTAAAATGCCAGCGGGGGAACAAAACAACGGCCATGCAGTACCTAAACCTGCACCTCGTAGGCGCCTCCCTGAAGTTGGCTCGAAGGAAGACAACGTGTGTACTACAGATCCTGGGACGATCTCACCCACGATTTCGAGAAGAACTTCCATGCGACATACAAGCGGCCAACATCTATCGAGGAACTGTGAGCCTGCAGGCAGAAGAGCGGCGAGTCTACCCACGAATATATCCAGAGATGGACCACACTCAAGAACACGGTAGGGGATATATCAGAGGAAGTCGCGGTTGAAGCTTTCACCAAGGACGCTCGGCGCGCCGCCTTCCGAGAAGAGCTGGGGAGATCCGCACCTAAATCAATCGGGGAGTTAATGGTGATAGCGATGAGATGGGAGAATGGCAAAGAATCCCTGCGCAACGAGAAAGTTCCTCACCCGTGCATGATGAGGACCGCAACGGCGACCGCCAGAAGATGAAGAGAAAACACTACGACCAGGATGATCAATCGGAACTGGTAGCGGCCGAGTTCACGAGAAACCGCGACAGTGGATCCCGTGGAAATCGCGGGTGGAAGACAAAACCAGACAATAAAATTCCGGAGGAAGACCTCGATGGATACTGCTCTCTGCATCTGTTTACAGATAAGCGTACGGGCAAAACCAAGGCCACTCACCTCCTCAGGGACTGTCAAAAATTCCAAGACATCCATGAGGCGTACACGAAGAAAAACAGGGCAACTCTCAACCAGGGATACGTGTAACTGCCGGAAGGATACCAACCACCACCCCTGCCTCCGCCTGCAGGTCAACACAACATGGCTCTAGCCTCCCTTCCTGCACCAGCTAACCCAGTCGCGGTGAATCAAGGAGGAAACGGCTACCCAAACTCCCACGGGCTCCTAGGCATGATACAGAAGGTATGCCCGTCCCGACGAGTTCTGAAGACAAACACTCGCCAAGTTTTATGGCAGTACAAGCACCACCGTCCAAGCCTAAATACCTGAAGATGTCAGAACACCCGATAACCTTTTTACGGGAGGACCACCCGCCACGGGTGCATTGACCGGGGCACGCGGCACTCGTCATCCAGGCGCAAATAGGAAACTACGACCTAGCCCGGGTGTTCATGGACGGCGGCAGCGTAATCAACATCATATACGTGGATACACTCCGTAAAATGAACATGAACTTAGAGGGATTTGTAGCATCAGAAACATCCTTCCACGGGATAGTACCGGGTAAAGCGGTCCGACCACTCGGAACAATCAACTTGGAAGTGATCCTTGGAGACCCGCGCAATTACAGGAGAGAATTCCTCGACTTCGAGGTAGTCGACTGGCCATCCCAATACCACGCCATTCTCGGCCAGGCAACGTTTGCGAGTTTCATGGCAGTGCCTCATTACGCCTACCTAAAGTTGAAACTCCGAGGAGAATACGGTACAATTACTGTAAACGGCGACTTCCAAAAATCAGACAAGTGCGACAATGAATTCCACGAGATTGTGAAATCCTTCGGGATGCCAGAGGAGCTAGAGGAATTGGCAAAAACCATGGATAACTCCGTGATACCACTAACCAAAAAGAATGTTCTAGACCTCGAGTTCAGCCCAAGCAGCAAAACTCGAAAGCAACAGGTGCACCCGACGGAATCCGCGAAGACGGAGATCGTGTCCACCACCCTATCACCCGCATAGGAAAGCGCGCTCGTCGAACTCCTCCTTGAGTACTGGGAAATTTTCGCCGGCAGCCCTCAGATATTCTAGGAATACCCAGGGAGTTCGCCGAGCACTCATTAGATGTGTACAAAGATGCAAAACTGGTCAAACAGACCACTCAATGCTTCTCTGAGCCAAAACAAAGAGCACTCGGAGAAGAGGTGAACAAGCTCCTTGTCGATTAGTCATCTCAACAAGTCCCTCAGATGATCCTGTAGGGTTTAGAGTAAGAGAGCGTAAGGACGCTGGTGACGATCGTCGGCTAACAGGGGGCACGATTTACCCAGGTTCGGGGCCCTCGTAGAGGTAAAACCCTTACTCCTACTCTTTCGATCTGTATTATCAGTAGATCAGTTACAATGTGGGGGTGCTCAAGTCAAGAGTATGATCTCAAGCTCAAGGCTTTGGTGGTCTCGAATAGATTGGATCCCCCTCGGTGGTTCTCCTGGACTTATATAGGTGGCTAGGTCTCAAACCGTGTCCGGGGGGGTTACAAACCCTAGTTTTAGGTCAGTACAAGTTTCCTTCTTGACCCGCAAGTCTTTGCGGGTTTGTTTCAGTTGGGCCTTCTAGAACTGTAAGGTGGCACCTCCCCTTGGGCTTAAGTCTTGGGCCTTGGACCGGTAGCCTCACCCGATAGGTCCAGGATTCATCCCCATGTCAGTAGCCCCCGAGTGTTTATTCGACTGAGAATCAGTCGAGTGGGAACTCATAGTCTGCTCTTTGATTTCTTCGACTGGTCATTCAATCGTATGATTTCAAGGGTGCATACGCTGTGTGCAATGCGCATCCATACTAGAGTATCGAGTGATTAAATGTGCCTTGTATCGGCTGTTTTTGCAGAAGGATGTGGCTCAGTCGCTTGGCTCTCCTGAGAGATCAGGGCCAATTAATTGCATCTAGGGAAAACACGGTTCTGGTCTACTCAAATTCGAGACCTCCGACTCGAACTTGGCGAGGTGATCGTTGCGACTGGGCCGTGGAGGTCTTACCGAGTCGAACTTAACCTAAAGGGGTACCTGGCGCGTCCGCTGGGATTTTTCTTCGTGTTGTTGACACGGAAATTTACCGGAGGGCGCAGCTTGAGTGCGATTCCAGGCCCACAAGAAAGATCTTTGGGTCTTACCTTCGTACTCGAAAGAATACGGCATACGGATGTGCCTAGTCGGCCGAACGATCCAGGATAGGGATGTCTAAATACATCGTGTGATAGAATTGCGGGAGCCTCATATTCATAATTTTACCTTGGTCATGTTCTTGCAATCCTTCAGGTGAAGAAATATTCCTTCTCTGATCTTGTGCGAAAGAGATTTCTCGTTTTTGTGAAGTTCATACGGAAGAAATTCCGTGCTTCGATGAACCCATACGAAAGAGATTTCGTGTAAGGGTGTATATGCGAAAGAGATTTCGTGTCTTGATGTGCTCATACGAAAGAGATTTCGTGTAAGGGTGCTTATGCGAAGGAGTTTTCGCGTCTTGATGTGCCCATAGGAAAGAATTTTTGTGTCAGGGTGCTTATGCGAAAGAGTTTTCGCGTCTTGATGTGCCCATACGAAAGAATTTTCGTGTCAGAGAGCTTATGCGAAAGAAATTTCGCATCTTGATGAGGTACACAATTATGTCACTGCGCGCCTGTTTCGTTCTGACTCCTCCCGATGGGACGTGACGAAGCTGAGTAGAGCGTGCGGGCCCGCCTTGTCAGCTTTTTGACCGGAAACGATAGGTCGTGTCCCGGTTTTTCCGCTGGCCGCGCGCTGTAAATACGCACGATCTTTTCGTAAAGATCGAGCGGGGGGTAACTGCCCCGTCACTTCGTTTTCACTTCACGCGTGGCAGCCGCGATGGGTGCCACGTCACTTAGTTCTACGGCTTGGATTACCCTAGCTCGGGTATAAATAATGACCTCTAGGGGAGGGGTAAATCCCCCGGACCTTAGTCACTTTCTTCCTCCTCGCGCACACCTCCTTCCCTGTAAGCACCAAGCAACCTCCAATGGTGGGAGCAAAGAAACGCGGTGCAGCCCTGTCGTCCTCGAGAGATGTGGCGAGCACCTCTGCGGTGCCTCCCGTGAAGACGGGTAATTGGCGCGCCGCGAACACCACTAGGAAGAGCATCACTGAGATGCAGCTGGAGGTATTGCTCCCGCCGGAATCTGACAAACGCGTGCGCCTGTCTAAGAAATAAGAAGTCCCCAATCCCCTCGCCAACGAGTGTGTCTTCTTCTCCGAGCACGTCTCCCGCGGCCTGTCGCTCCTCCTCCACCCTTTCTTACTCGAGCTGTTGTATGTCTACGGCATACAGCTGCATGATCTCCCTCCAAACGTGATTCAGCACATATCGTGCTTTATCGTGCTTTGTGAGTGTTTCTTGGGGATCCGCCCGCACTGGGGTCTTTGGAGAGCAATCTTCAAAGTTCAGATCTTTCGGGAGAGGGCGCAACCAGACGAGAAGTTGGGGGGAGCCCCTACGTACCGTAGGCTTCGGAATCGAGATGAGTAAAGACATCCCTTACATGGAGATGTACTTTGTCGACTTAGCGTAGGGGTGGCGGAAGAAATGGTTCTATGTCACCGACAACAGCGCGAGTGGAGCCCCTGAATTCCAGCCATTCGCCTCTCTGAAGCGACGGAACTCCTGGCTGCACAAGCTCACTGCCGAGGAAGGTAAAATTGTCGCTCCTCTACTCGCGAAGGTGGCGAGCTTCCGGAATAAGGAGTTGGGGACCATGTTAAATGGGATACACCTTTCGGGTGTGTTCCTTCGTCGACGAATCCAGCCCCTTCAGGAGAGGCCAACTGCCATGTGGAAGTACATGGGCGTTAAGGACCCGAGTCGCGTCTGCAAAGACATCCTCTCAAACGCCTTGTTCGAGGAGAAGATCGCGGCCATCACCAAGCTGAAGAAAAGGAGAGGTCTGTTCGGCGTCTCCTCTCGAGCCATTCGAAGCGGGGAACCCTCCGACTGAGGTAAGTTTTCTAGATTTATTCCTTGCTTTTATTTTTCCACACTTGTGCTTCTTTTGTAGAATAAGAACGTGGCAACATGCTACCCGCCAATTTCTGCACACAATGTCTCAGATCTTATGGCGAGTAATGTTGAGGCCCCTCTCGAGACTAGCGTTGCGGAAGCTGACTCAAGCTCCGAACGTGATTATATGGACGAGGAAGAAGAGTCGGATAGCAACCAACTCCATCACCGCAAGCGCCGCAGGCACGAGGATGAAGAAGTCACTTCAAAGGATAGCTCCTTGGGTGATGAGTTCGTCAAGGTGGTTGAGCCTCTCCAGATGCCTCCCCTCTGTGCGCTTCCACCCATTGGTCGTCAGTCGAAGGTTTCCATCGCCTGGAACCCGGACGTTCTCGACGATGATGACGAGGACGAGTAAGTCTTGCGCACTCCGTTCTTAATCACGAATCTTCTTCCTTTTCTTGCCGTTCTGGTTCTTTATCTGATTTTGCTTTCAACAGCAGTCTTGCGACCATCAGCCCAGGCTAGTTCGCTTCTTCTGTTCCTTCCGTGAAGAGAAAAGAGGCGGTCGCGGATCCTGCTCAAGCTGCTGAGGTTGCCCGAAGATCTCCAAGCCCCGCAAGAGCAACTGAAACCCCGGAGTACGGGATGTCTGGTTTCGCGTGTGGAGCGTCAGCGAGCAAAGAGGTCTCAGGTAGTTCAGCGGATCATCTGTCTACTTCCCAGGGCAAGGTAAGCCCGTTTTACTTTCTTGCATCTTTCTTCACTTGTTCTTAATTTTATCGGGTGCACGGCAGTGCTCTCGATGGGAATAGCCCCCGAGTCTATGGTCAATTGCTTGCGGTTGGCCATGGACTCAGGTCGAAGTGTTCTCCTTTCGCTTGTGTTAGCCTTGTTTTTCATCGGGTGCACGGAAGTGCTCCCGATGGGAGTAGCCCCCGAGTCTATACTCGACTGTGTACAGTCGTGTATAGACTCAAGTGATGTATCCATGGTTTTTTTTTTGACTTGGAATTTTGCAGGACCTTCTCGACCCCCTCGCTGCTTTTAGGCGTCGCGTGCTTTCGGCTGAAGCGGGCTGCGTTTCCCTTAGGGAAGATCGCGATCAGCTCGTCCAGGATGGCCGCTCCCTTCAAGGTAATCTAGTGCGCCTTTCTTGTCTTTGTCATTTCTTCCTGATTGTAGTTGTTTCCACAACCGCGTCTTTTCCATTGCAGATGAAGTTACTCGCCTGAAGGCTGAAAAGGCAGAGGCTGTCTCTCGGGTGAAAACCCTTGAGACAGAGCTGGAATCCTCCCAAAAGGAGTTGGAGCCCACTCGCAAGCGCTCAGCCGACCTTGAGGGGAGTCTTGCGGAAGCTCAGGGGGATCTGAAGCAGCTGGAAAAGGCGGGTGCGAAGCACGACAATGACCTTGTCGGCACCATCCGACCTTTGGCTCAGAAGCTCGCTGGTAAGTTGCGTTTTCGCAATTTTCGATTGTGGCCTGTATTTGCCCTTTTCTCTGATGATTTTTCTGTTTTTGTCTCTGATGCCCTTGGGGTTGGGCTGGAGCTTCCTGGATATCAGCGACTGGACGCCCTTACTGATACGTGCACTCAGCTCCAGGAGCACGCGAATAGAGTCTGCTCCCTTGTTGGCGATGCCGCCTGAGTGTTGACACAGTTCCACGAGCGCCTGTTCGTGGATGTGGCGGTTCCACCTACTCTGGGTGGTCTTCTGCAGGTCTTCCTGGGCGATGAAGATCTTCTCCAAAAGTTTTCGCTCGCGCATACTGAGTGCGGGGCCAAGACGGCTATCCAATTTGCTTTGGCGCACGGAGTCTCGGGTGACCTGGATAAGGTGTACTCGTAGGTTCCGCACGACTCGCTGGGCAAAAAGGTAGCAATCCATCCTTTTGGCGAACATGTTGAAGAGCTCACAAAGATGCTTTATGGTGTGCTTTCTCGTGCTGGTCGTAAGGGACAGCCTTCCGCGAGGGGGACTACCTCTGCGGCTCCATAGGATAGCTTTTTTGTTTTCATGTGCTCTTGATGTAATGAACCCTGGGATGTATTCCCGTACTTTATTTTGCCTAAACGAAGTGTTTTCTGTTTTTGTGTTTGCGCCTTACTTTGTATCCTCCCGATGGGAGTAGTCCCCGAGCGCCCGTCGTTTTGGGTGGTATATTCTCGAGTGGGATCTTGTATTGTTTCTGTATCTTCGTTGTTCCTTTGCAGGTAGTGGATTCCAACGTAGAGTCCTCGAGTGGAGCCGCTTCGCAGGTTAATCCCTTGGTTGCCGCTGCCAGCACATTTGCATCACTCCGTGACCGTGTCGCGGATGGCGATCGTAAGTTGAAGGTTCTGCGAGGTGTGGCTGATGTCGCCAAATCGAAGCAGAAGCTTGCAGCGGAGCGTGAGCAATATGTGATGGAAGAACTAGCAACTGTTGCAAAGGGCATGCTCTGTAAGTTTGCGATCCCCCGAGTACTTGTTGTTGGTCCATGTCTTTGTTTTGACACATTTTTTGTCCTTGCAGTTGTTGAGCCTGACGGAGTCTGTGAAACCCATTGGGTGGATAATCACATTGTTCATGAGTCGGGTAGCTCAAAACCTCACGCGAATAACTTCTGGTCCGACCGCAACCGAGGTTTTATCCTGGCTTCCCTGAAGTACCGGGCGAGTCAAGCGCAGATAATTGTCGAGTCTTGTCGCGAGGCTTTATCTTCTGTCCATCGGGCATTTTACCCTTTGGGTGTTGTCCCGGATAACCTGAGTGGTTTGCTGAGGATGTTTCGTCGGGTAGGGGAGATTCGAGAGTGCGTGCGTGAACAACTTCTCAGTGGAGCTCAGGTGGCGCTTGCTTTCGTTCGCCTATGGCATCCTGAGGTTAACTTTAGCTCTATGGCGCGACTCCCTGACTTGAGAGGACCGCCGGTGGATCTTTCTCCTCATTATGCTGCCGTGCGTCCTACAGCAGAGCAGATTGTTCAACTGACCTCCGAGGAGATCGATCAGTTGCTTGAAGATGCGGCTGCTCGCCGACAGTTGTAGATTTAAGATGTAAATATCTTGTATTTTTTGTTGTATGGTGTTTGAAGGTGTAAACCTTGTGACCTTATATGTTTCACTCGATATGTTTAAGGTGTTTAAAAGGTGTGCACCTTGTTATACCCTGTATTATTGTTATCGAGTTTGATTGCTCAAAGGAATGTGGTGATGCTAGTTAGGCGTAGCCCCCGTGCGTTGGGGGTGTTTACCTGTCGTTTTAGCATGTAAAGGAAAAAAAATAAAGGTGATAGTCTTTGTAGGTATGGTTGAGAAACTATGTTTTTTATTGCTATGGATGAGAAGCCATGTATTTGCTCGAGCTACAAAGTGGCTGGTACAGCCTTATTTCTTGTGAGTAGAAGATTAAATCCTAGGGGTAGAACTTGCGGAGATGCGCCACGTTCCATGGGTTGGAGTAGATTCCACCTGTCTTCAGGTTCTTCAAGCGATAGGCACCTCCTGGGATAACTTCGTGTATGATGAAGGGTCCTTCCCATGGTGGCTCTAGCTTGTGTCCCTCTTTTTGCTTGAGTCGCGGTACTAAGTCTCCTACCACGAAGGATCTGTGGCGTATGCGACGACTATGGTAGTTACACAACAACTATTGATAGGCCGCAGACCTTGCGAATGCGATGTCCCTAATCTCATCCAGTGCATCCATGTCATCTGAGAGTGCCTTGTTTGAGGTTTCTTTGTTGTATGCCACGACTCGTGGAGCACTGAATTTGACATCTTCGGGTAGCACAGCTTCAGCTCCATATACCATGAAGAATGGCGTGTAGTTCGTTGATCGATTGGGCGTTGTTCGTAGGCTCCATAACACCGATGGTAGTTCTTCGGCCCAATGCCCTGCTGCTGGGTGTAACCGATTGAGTAGCCACTTCTTTAGGCCAGCCGAAACTAATCCGTTGGATCGCTCGACCTGGCCATTAGTTTGCGGGTGAGCTACCGAAGCAAAGCTGAGGGTTATTCATTTTTTCTCACAGAAGTCCTGAGTTTCTTTGGCTGTGAAGTTGCTTCCATTATCTGTGATGATGTTGTGTGGTATGTGATGGCTAGGTTGAGACTCCAAGTGCAGAGTGTGTAGCTAGTGGCAAGCCTTCTTCCCCACGAGGGTGACTCGAGGGTTTATATCGAACTCTTGGGGAGTCAGTATTTTAGCAGTTGTCTTCCAAGCTTCCTCCAGGATCCTGCAAACAAGTAGAGAATTTTGTGTCCTCAACCTCTCCAAGTGGTTGTCAAGCACAAGGTGTGAGACTTCTAAATTGCAATGCAAAACTGAAAGTAAATGTGCAATAATTAAATCTACTACTAAATGCAAATGAGAAAATAAATATGCAATGGATTGTTTTTGTATTTTTGTGATGCAAGTGGTGATGGAGATAATGTAAATTCGAATTGGAGATGCAAGTAAAGTAAAGTGCAAGTAAATAAATTGCAGCAAAGTAACTAGAGTGTTTTCTTATATTTAAAATAGGACCGGGGTTCATGGTTTCACACTTGCATTCTCTCAAATAAAGTAGTAGACGGTGGACATAAAGAATTACATGTGAGATTACAATAACATGTTTAACATTGAGTACTTTCATATGGGCATCACGTCCTAGCATAGAGATCTCTACGGTCATATTGATCCCTCTTATACTCCACCAAGATGCGAAATAAATCATAACACCTCGATAATTAAGGAAAAACCAGAGTATAGCTTTAAGCAATGTGACATGAAGTTGAAGTAAGAACTTGCTAGATCTAGTCATGGAGATTGATTAGTGTCACTTCAAATCCCCGGTAACAAGGTACTCCTTTTTATCCCTAGTGAGGTAACTAAGAAAGGTTTAACAAAACCTAAGTGGATCGCTGAACTTCTGTCACTTTCACAGCACTAGCCACCCCCCGTTACTCCAACTAATGCACCCATCACCCCACACACGCTCTCAAGAACTAGATTGATCAAAGCTAGCAAATAAGAACGGGGTACATAAGATACATCTACTCAAATAACTCAAGAGAAACAATTGCAATCTCAGATTCAATAACTCATAGAAAAGATCCACCACATAGGAATTACAATGGTGCCCGTAATCATGTGAGACAGCATACGGATCTAATCAGTGAAGCACATAGAGAGAGAGATACAAGTGCTACATCCACAAACCCATAGACCTGGGGTGGACTACTCCCTATTCATGGAGATGTCGATGGAGATGACGTTGGAGGGGTAGGAGATCACACCGGCGGCGCCCCGCCGGAGTTTTCCCCCTCCAATCTGGAACTTCTGGTCTCTGTTTTGGTGTTTCGGTGTTTCGGCGGCGCTCCCCACCATAAGAGTATGGGGGGCCCTTTTTATAGTCGGTTTTAAGTCAAGACGGAGTCGGTAAGTCGAAGATGGAAGGAATTGGGGCCACAGGGGCCAAAAGGGGGCCTCTCACGCGGCTAAGGAATCTGGCCGCGTGGAGGGTCCTCTTTTGGGCCTCCTTGCCCAATTCTCGTGGATCCTTCGCCCGCAAGTCTTCTCCTTCCAAGAAAATGCCCCCCGCAGATTTTCAGGTGATTTCGCGGAAGTTTGCCCCCTGAAACGTCAAAAATATAGAAAACGAGGTTTCTGACAGGCAGTGTTAATTCCATAAAAGTTGGGGGACTTTGTAATTTAACCCCAAAATACTATAAAACATTGAATTATACCCTTATATGATGCAATATGTAATAGAAAACCATGTGAAAATATGCAAAATTCATATATGCATCAACATTCCCAAGCTTAACCCATGCTCGTCCTCGAGTATGAAGGTGATAAAACTAAGATGGGTTTTGCATATTGAAACAATCATGGGATATCAAGGAGGATTATTCGTGCTACATATAATCAAATGATTAATACTAGAAATGAGTAGCAATATACAATTCATGTTGTAAGAAATATCAAATATGCAAGCAAAGATGCTTCATGAAAGTTCACAAAGTGTATAATGAAATAAAAGCACTATGGACCAAATGCATACACAAAATGAAAAATAAAATCCTATATTGGTCAAAGAATAGCATAATGGAGAATAGAAAATATGGTGGACACTTTGGAGAAAATTGAGTAGAGGTAAAACATGATCAAGTCTTATTTAGCCTCTAAATTATTCAACTAAAATTACTAATTGAAATGTGGTATCCAATGATCTAGGACTCTCATTTCCCCTTTATCACTAGCATCTTAAAATTTTGAGTATTGAAGTAATGAGAATGACAAGGTGGTTGAAAGCCTCATGCCCCGTGAGTGTGAAAACCTACTCCATGATTACTCAACTTAAGATTCCTAATAAGCTTTGTACAATCATAATAAGTATTAATGACATCATAGAGAACCGCAAAGAGGTACCTCTTGCCCCATTACATGGAAACAAGCCCATGTTACAATGACAAGATGAACAAACGGAGTAGACTCATCATCCTTTTTATTTTCATTCACTATTATGCATAGCTTCTTATTTTATTATAGGATGTGTTGTAGAGTCACTCAAGCTGTAAGTAAATTTCCACCATGATAAAGCATGGCTTGGGTTAGCGGACCAATGCGTTTCTCTAGTCATATAGATACTTACTCATCAAAACTTACTATTCCTCTATTTCATTTTGGCATGGCAGGAGTCCAAAAACAAAAGTACATGATATCAACCAAATGTAAATTTTTTGTGCAATGTTGAAAGATTTCCGGTGATACACGTTTATAGCTAGCTCCCAACCACACACTTGTCAAACGCAAAACTTGTGGCTCCCATTATTGGGTCATGTTTATTAGATGCATAAAAAGTAAAGTGTGCCTTCAAAAGTTCGTGAGAGTCCTATCCCAAGTTCAACCCATGACAATTAATAAAGTGAATATCTTAATTTAGAACATAAATAACACAATAACATGGTGAACATACTCGGAATAGCAATGAAGCTAATGGGAAGATATGGTGGACTCACTGGAAATACTTGGCGAAGGAGTGTTGGAACAAGTTTTTACTTGTTGGAATTTTTAAATTTTTGGGCTAGCAAGAGGGAGATAGTTGACCAGCTACTATGCATGCATATGTCCATAGAACTACTCATTTCATGACAAACTAAATAAACCAGCAATTAACATCAAGGACATGAATAAGAGATAGCTCAAGACAACATTATTGCAAATTTCTACACATAAAAAGCCTATAAATCATGCAAACATATGTAGCTCTTCAAATCAACCATGGCATCCCTATTCCAAGTCATAATACTAGCATCCAATATATTCCAACCCCAAACTCCAGTATCTCAATCTCATATAAAATGATGGTGGTGGTCTTATCAAAACAAAAATAAAAACAAAAACTAGATGGTTCAAGTCTTTACGATAAATGCTTTGCTTAGAAAAACAGAAAGTAGACGTGTGCTAACCAAAAGAGTGTAGCTCCATTGGGGTGTTCATCACATCCCCAAGCTTATGGCTTTCACCATTCTTGGATGTCTTGAGGCGCAGCTCCTCTATTCCCTGTGAAAAAAACTTCACAAAACATGTTTCTCCCATTCTTTTTCTGTGGGGTGAGATTAGCAAGGACAAACAAATCACATGCTTGCTGTGAAAAATTCCAAATTAAATGCTCCAGTAGATAGACAATAAGGTTAATTATGTTGTATGTTCACTCTCTTGCTTGAAAGAATCATGGAAATTCGATTCCCAAGCCCAAAGAGTGCATAAAACAAAAGAAGGCAGAATCTGTCCAGAAAAGCAGCAGCAGAAAAACGAACGTTTTTACCTAAGCTAGACTCGTCAACAAATTAAGACAATTTTTGTGCTTACAGAGGACGAAAATTTGCAGAACATACTAAAAAATTAGCTCAATCCGACATACCAATAAAAACGTAAAATCATACGGTGAGCAGACTCTTGCTGAAACAGAAATTTCATGCACTAGGATAGCAACTTATAAGTCCAAATGGGTTTGACTTGACTCTTTATTGAAAACTCCAGAATTAAAACAAAAAAACTAATATCTTGAGACAGCAAGAGGACACTAGGAAAATCCAAACAAAAACAACCGGGTTGCCTCCCGTAAAGCGCTTTCTTTATAGCCATATAGTTAGGCTTTACTTACTTGATAATCAAGAGGGATAAAGCTCATGAGGGAGCTTGTTCTTAAGCGTGCCCCTCTTCCTTGGGAAGTGCTCCATGATTTTCTTGTGAGGGAACTGAAACTTGACATTCCCTTCCTTGGAGTCTATGATTGCACCTATAGTACGAAGAAAAGGTCTACCCAAAATAATAGGACTAGGGGATTTATCCCCCATATCCGTAATAATGAAAACAACGGGTACGAAAGTCATGTGAAATTCAATCATAACATATTTTACTTGTCCTACAGCATGTTTAGTAGAGTTATCAGCAAGGAAAAATTCACTTGAGCACTTTTCTAAATTTTCTAGTTCTAGCAATTCATATAATTCTTTAGAGAGTACCGATACACTAGAACCTAGATCTAACATAGCATGGTGAATTTCTTTTCCAATTGAAACTAGCACCTTGGGTATCCATGCATCCCCAAGCTTAGGAGGTATCATGGCCTCATTCTTGTACCTAGCAATTTTTTCTTGCAAGACATGATTAGCAATATAAGATCCAAAGCCAGTTTGATTAACATTTATAGTGGGATCACTAGCAAATTTTTGTAGAGTAGCAATAAGTTCTTGCAAGCTACTTTTTTCTAAATCAAGCAATGGATCCTTAATTTCATTAAGCATCATAATTTCCTCTACTTTACTCTCTAATTTAGCTAGCATGCTTGATTCATGAGGACTAATTTCATATTTGCTAGCAAGATAAGACATATATGGAAGTAAATATTCAGGGTACTTCACTATTTCATTCAAAGTTTCTTCTAAGCTAGTAGGGACATGCTCACTTGTATTCTAAGCAATATGATAAATATTTTCAATAATAGGAGAAGGAATAGTAATAGAATTCATTCCTACACTAGGTTGTGCTTGTGGCTTTCCTGCTGACATGCTTAATAGAGTTGCTTGATTATCAGCTAATTTTGACAATGCTTTATCTAAATTCGAAGATTGAAGTTGCAATCCTTTAATATCACTACTAATGGATGCAATAGACTTATTTAACTCATGTATCATAGCATTGTGACTAGCAACTTGTTCCATAAGCAATTTATTAAATTCAGAAATTTCACTAGAAGGCTTCCACTTATTTTCATTAGCATTAGGATATGGAACAAAAGGTTTATTTGGCACATAAAGAGGTTTACTATATGAATTTTAAGCATTACCAAAACCATTTCTACCATAATTCCTAACAAAATTAACATCCACACTTTCAGAATTACTACCAACTAGCTCCTGCAAAGGCACATTCTCCATATTTTGTTTATTAATAAAAGCAAGAATAGTGTCCATTTTAGAAGACAAATCATTGGTTTCTTCAATTGAGTTTATTTTCTTAGTGGGATTGGGTGCTCTTTCAGTATTCCATTGACTATAATTTTGCAATATGCTTTCTAATATGCTCTTAGCCTCTCCTACAGTTTTACTCATAAAGGCACCTCCAGCAGCAGAATCAAGTATATTTCTAGACATGTAGTTTAGACCATTATAAAAAGAGTGTAGTATGGTCCATTCATTTACTCCATGTGATGGGAATGTTCTAAGCATTAATTTAATTCTATCCCATGCCATGGCTACATGTTCATTATCATTTTGCCTAAATGAGAAGATATTATTCCTATTTTGCAAAATTTTAACGGGAGGATAATATTTCTTAATGAAAGCTTCTTTTAAATCATCCCAAGACTTTATACTAGCTGTAGGTAGTGAAAGTAACCATTCTTTAGCCTTTCCTCTAAGTGAAAAAGGAAATAATTTCAGTTTTAAAACACTACTTTCCACATTTTTAAATTTTTGCATATCACATATTTCCATGAAATCATGAAGATGCATAGAGGCATCCTCCATAGCACTACCAACATATTGCTCTATAGTAATTTAATTCAATAAACTAGGACTTACTTCATAGCTTTCAGCTTGTATTTCAGGTGTAGTAATTGGCCTAGCAATGAATTGGTCATTGGGTGTATTTGTGTAGTCACTTAATTTAGTTCTATCACCCATTTTAACAGTTTTTATGTAGTTTTAAAATTTTTATGCAAAACTGAAAAGTAAAGTAACTAGGAAAATTCGAAATACTAAAATAAACTAGATAACTAAATGCAAAAATAAAATAAAATATGCAAGACAAAACAAAAACAAGAACAAAAACAAAACAAAAACAAAAACAAGACAAGAAACAAAACAATCTACTTGAAAGAAGGTGGAGATAGAAAGGACGGTACTCACGTAGGTGCAACCTCCCCAAGCTTAGGTGTTTGCACACCTTGTTGGTGATGAAGACTTCTTGTGAGCTCCCTTGGACAACTCCTTCACCTATGGCTCCCCGACAACGGCGCCAGAAAAACGCTTGATGGCTAGGTTGAGACTCCAAGTGCAGAGTGTGTAGCTAGTGGCAAGCCTTCTTCCCCACGAGGGTGACTCGAGGGTTTATATCGAACTCTTGGGGAGCCAGTATTTCAGCAGTTGTCTTCCAAGCTTCCTCCAGGATCCTGCAAACAAGTAGAGAATTTTGTGCCCTCAACCTCACCAAGTGGTTGTCAAGCACAAGGTGTGAGACTTCTAAATTGCAATGCAAAACTGAAAGTAAATGTGCAATAATTAAATCTACTACTAAATGCAAATGAGAAAATAAATATGCAATGAATTGTTTTTGTATTTTTGTGATGCAAGTGGTGATGGAGATAATGTAAATTCGAATTGGAGATGCAAGTAAAGTAAAGTGCAAGTAAATAAATTGCAGCAAAGTAACTAGAGCTTTTCTTATATTTAAAATAGGACCGGGGTTCATGGTTTCACACTTGCATTCTCTCAAATAAAGTAGTAGACGATGGACATAAAGAATTACATGTGAGATTACAATAACATGTTTAACATTGAGTACTTTCATATGGGCATCACGTCCTAGCATAGAGATCTCTACGGTCATATTGATCCCTCTTATACTCCACCAAGATGCGAAATAAATCATAACACCTCGATAATTAAGGAAAAACCAGAGTATAGCTTTAAGCAATGTGACATGAAGTTGAAGTAAGAACTTGCTAGATCTAGTCATGGAGATTGATTAGTGTCACTTCAAATCCCCGGTAACAAGGTACTCCTTTTTATCCCTAGTGAGGTAACTAAGAAAGGTTTAACAAAACCTAAGTGGATCGCTGAACTTCTGTCACTTTCACAGCACTAGCCACCCCCCGTTACTCCAACTAATGCACCCATCACCCCACACACGCTCTCAAGAACTAGATTGATCAAAGCTAGCAAATAAGAACGGGGTACATAAGATACATCTACTCAAATAACTCAAGAGAAACAATTGCAATCTCAGATTCAATAACTCATAGAAAAGATCCACCACATAGGAATTACAACGGTGCCCGTAATCATGTGAGGCAGCTCATACAGATCTAATTGGTGAAGCACATAGAGAGATAGATACAAGTGCTACTTCCACAAACCCATAGCTCTGTGGTGGACTACTCCCTCTTCATGGAGATGTCGATGGAGATGACGTTGGAGGGGTAGGAGATCACACCGGTGGCGCCCCGCCGGAGTTTTCCCCTCCAATCTGGAACTTCTGGTCTATGTTTTGGTGTTTCGGCGGCTCTCCCCTCCGTAAGGGTACGGGGAACCCTTTTTATAGTCGGTTTTAGGTCAAGACGGAGTCGGTAAGTCGAAGATGGAAGGAATTGGGGCCACAGGGGCCAAAAGGGGGCCTCTCACGCGGCCAAGGAATCTGGCTGCGTGGAGGGTCCTCTTTTGGGCCTCCTTGCCCAATTCTCGTGGATCCTTCGCCCGCAAGTCTTCTCCTTCCAAGAAAATGACCCCCGCAGATTTTCAGGTGATTTCGCGGAAGTTTGCCCCCTGAAACGTCAAAAATATAGAAAACGGGGTTTCTGACAGGCAGGGTTAATTCCATAAAAGTTGGGGAACTTTGTAATTTAACCCCAAAATACTATAAAACATTTAATTATACCCTTATATGATGCAATATGTAATAGAAAACCATGTGAAAATATGCAAAATTCATCTATGCATTTTACATGCATCAGTATGTCGAATCTGCACACGATGGAGTCGAGGAATCTCACGGCACACTCGGCGTGCGCGGGGGTGACTGGCACAGCTTCTATCTACTTTGTGAACTTGTCGACTACGACGAGCAAGTGGGTGTATCCACCGGGTGTTGATTTTCGCAGCGGTCCCACCATATCTAGCCCCCATTGAGCAAAGGGCCAGGTGAAAGTGCACTATGGTCAACTAGAGGGGGGGTGAATAGGTTGACTACCATTTTTTCTTTTCTTTTCCTTTTAGTAGGGCTAAGCAAGATAAGATACGGTTCCCTAGATGTGCATCTAGGTGAGAAACCTATGTGGACAAGATAATATACGCAACAGAAGTAAAACGAAAGGTAGCAAGATAAACCATAAGTGTAAACAAGGAGACAAGGATATGATTCCCGTAGTTCCTTCTCAATGAGAAGTACATCTACGTTGGAGAGGTGGGGAGCCACCTAGGAACTCCTCAATAGCACGGTTGTGCACACCTTATTCTCCTTGAGATTCTCCAGTGAGGGAGATTCTCATTTCCACTATGAGGTCGACTTGGAAGCGTTGACCAAACCTTTACATGAGCTCGAGGTCACTCCACAAGATGGATGGAGGCTCTCAAGCAATCTGAAGCTTCTTTCCACAAGGTGGAAGCTACAAGCACAAGATCTACTAAGGTTTCTAGGCCTCAAGTAGGATTCTAGATCTACTAGGTTGTGGTGGATGGATTCGAAATTCCTTTGGTGGAAGTGTGGATCTAGGTCTCCTCAAGCTCTCCACAAAGTATGGGAGTGAATGGTTGGACGGAGAGGGAGATCTAGGTGGGTGAAGATTTCATTAATGGCTAGAAGAGAGAGAGTGGAAAAGCTTAGCATTTATGAGGAAGGGGGAGGGGTATTTATACCCCTTCCCACAAGTGGCCGTTGTGCAGTCCCAGTTTCACCGGAGGCTCCGGTGGCCTTCTTTTGTGCACAGCCGCGCAGCCCAGATTTGTTCTTTAGTCGGGCCAAGGGGGCGGAGGCTCCGGTGGATTTGGCGGAGGCTCCGCCCACCGGAGTCGCACCGGAGGTTCCGGTGGAGCCTCCGCCCTTATCGAACAGAGCCCAGTTTTGGCGGAGCCACCACTGGAAGCACACCGGAGGCCAACCCCTTAGAGGGCCTGGTGGAGCTGGTGGAGGCTCCGGTGGTTTCACCGGAGCTCCACCGGAGGTTCCGTCCTGGCCTCCGCTCGTATGCATCAGAGGGAGGTTTGGGCATACCCCGCACCGGACCCGCACCGGAGGCTGGGGCGGAGGTTCCGGTGGTTCCACCGGAGCCTCCGCTCCATGCAAAAACTGCCTTCTCAGTTTTGTCTCTTCTCGCTCTTTTCATTCCAGACAAATTTGTAGCCCATAGAATTTGTATACTTGATGAACCTGGGCATTTTCATATATCAAATAAACATTAGTCCAATAGGTATGTTGTCATATAATTATCAAAACGGACGATGATCTTTCATTCTCCCCCTTTTTGGTAATTGATGACAACATCCCTATTTGCATAATTAAAAACACAACATGACCGGAGCTCCCCCTAAAGGTATGCTCCCTTCATGTTGAGAGAATTTAGATACAATGATTATATGAGAAATATGAACAATAGTGAGCACACAACACATAATATAATAAGATCATAAGCTCACGAAGCATAATCCGAGGTTCACAAAGCATAAGAATTTAAACAAACGAAGTTTCCAAACGAAAAACCAAACTCCCTCAAGCAAGAGAAAGATGCAAATCAAAAATATGCTTGAGGGAGAACCATGCAAATCCCCGCTCCTAATAGATAGACGTCTCTCCCCCTTTGGCATCAAGATACCAAAAGAGGGATAAATCGATGCTAACGCCCTGAAGATCACTCGGAGGAGATATCCATGTCCGGAGAGGGGGCACAATGACGAGAACTGGTGTCTTCTTCTCCTTCTTGTTCAGACCACTCGATCAAGTTGCCCTTGGAGTCTTTGGCTTGCCACTTGTCCCAGTTGGTGATGCTTGGAAGAACCGGGGAGTCCACGGATTCGCCACCATCACGACGAAGCTGACGAGCTGCCTGTGCTGCATTGCGGTGCTTGAGCTCCTTATCATAGTGGGCTTACCATTGACGTTGCTCGATCTTCTTGTTCAACTTGAACACTTTCTTGAGGGCCTGAGCCATCCACTTGAAGGCATTGTCAGAAGGAGGAGGGTGAGAGGGACCGGCCTCTTCTTCTTCTTCCTCATCAATGATGACACGAGGTTTGGCCTTATTCTTGCGAGGAGCTGGAGTAGGATGCACCACAGGCTCGGTATGGTCCTTCATGAGGAGTTTCTTCTCCATGTGAGGAATCTAATTAGAATCATCAAATGGTTCATTCGGGAACTTGTCCTCCCACACATGCAAGATGATCTTCATTGTAAGGCCCAAAGCAAGCATTCTTGCGGTTGATAACCACGTGCGAAAGCTCATTCCATATATAGTCAAGCACATCGAGCTTCTGAGTGGAACCGGCAAGCCGCTTATGATGAGTGAGGAGCATGAGATTCTTCATAAAGCCTTGGATCTCATCAACATTCCCCGCCTTAGGGTTCATGGTCTCTCGATAGATACGAAGCATGATATCATAAGTGGGATAGAGACCTTTGACAAACCCAACAGTGAATTTGTTCCATTGGTACAAAGGGGTGAGTTGATCCTTGGCAAGAGATGGAGTGTTGATGTGGTGAACACGGAACCAACCATTGTTGAACTCGTCACCATCTGCAAACGGTCCAAAATCTGGGTATCCTCCAAGAATAGTTCCAACCTCAGACCACTTGATTGTCAGCTGCCTGCCCTGTGTCATCCAAATAAGATTACGCTCGGTCTCATTGGCGAGATGCACTGTAGCCAAGAACTGACAGACGAGATGTTCATCATAGTCTTGCTGGACACTCATGATGGGAGCGAGTCCAAACTTCTCAACAAGCTCAAGTGCCTCCCCAAAATAGTTGGGATTCCTTTCCATATGCCCAAAATTAATTGCATGTTGAGGAGCAAAATTTTCCTTGGGCTTCCTCATCAAGATATCATGGTATATTTTCCTCTGAAATTTAGTGTGGAAGCGAGCATCCTTACCCTGGAATGGTGGCATCAAGCGGTCGCGGTTAATGACATAGGTCTTCTCGCGACGTTCTTTCAAGAATGCTTCCTCACACATCTTGGAAGCGGTCTTCTCCTTACGAGAGAACATCTTCTCGGTAGCCGGGAATCTCTTGCGCTTGGGCTGAGATGGGTCCAGAGTTTCTTCGATCTCATCGACCCGAGGAGCCTTGCAACGACCCATGCTCTTGTAACGAGTGCCCTTGCCTTTGGAGCCAGAAGCATCTAAGAAAGAAATAGCATGGATAGCATGAAGAAAAGGGAATGCTCAAGTTTATAAATACGCACAAATCCAAGGAACAAAGATATAGATGGTATTAGGGTTGAATAACTAGGGTTAGGGCATATGACAAATCCACCCTAAAACCGCAACGATTCAAGTCTAATACACACTATCTAGGTTGCTAGGGTTTGTACTCGTGATCTCCTACCCCCAAAACTCCAAATCCACACATCTATATGTTAAGAACATGGAACTCTTGTGCATTCCCATCCATCAACGAGATGAGAGAGAGAGAGCACATACCCGCATCATCCACGGTGGATAGGAAGGAGGAAGAAGACCCCGGGGTGAGCCAAGGCAAGGAGGAGAGCTCCCGGCGGTGGATCACCCAAATCCGGCGGCGAGGACCTTGGGGGCGGCGGCGGTTGTGAGGGAGAAGAAGGAGGGCGAGTGGGAGGAAATGAGATTGGATCTCGTTGACCCCCGCTCGCCCTGGAACTTATCCCGCAGAATTGCCTCGGGCGGAGCCTCCGGTGGTTTCACCGGAGCCTCCGCTCCCTGCCCAGCGGAGCCTCCGGTGGTTTCACCGGAGCCTCCGCCCCTTGTCCAAACAGCCCACCAAAGTATGGCCCATTGGGCAGTTTGCGCCAGCGGAGCCTACGGTGGGGTCCGGTGGACATGGGCAGCGGAGCCTCCGGTGGTTTCACCGGAGCCTCCGCCCCTAGTCCAACAGCCCACCAAAATATGGTCCGCTAAGCAATTTGCGCCATCGGAGCCTCCGGTGGGGTCCGGTGGACATGGGCAGCGGAGCCTCCGGTGGTTTCACCGGAGCCTCCATCCGACCAAGTTTTCGCGCGCCAAGATCATGAAAACAAGAGCATTCAGAGTGGAATAAGGTTTTGGGCAAAGGAAGCTTGGGCTGGAAATTAGTCACTCATATGCGAGAGACATTACTCGAAGGGGTTCGCAAGATGGAAAAAGATAGAAAACCGAACCCGCACGAGTTTTCAAGGGGGAAGTAGTATGATATGCATGAAAGAGCCAAAAATACCAAAGGTCGGTGGCCGGAGCCACCATGTTTGAGTGTGTACTTTGGCACCGCGAAGATATATCTTGGGGTCCAAAAATACGACTCACAATTAAGCACAATAAGTCACAAATTGACTAGATATGCGATGATGAATTGATTTTCGCATAATAAGAGGAGTGTCTACTCATGAGTTGAGTAACGCTCCCCCTATGTCCATGCCTACATCCACACCTAATAGCATGCATAATGAAGGTACATATGTGAGGTTTCAAGTGAAGTTGGAAGAATCTATGATATTTAGTTCATTTCTCAAAGCTCGAAATCTTGGTTCATCAAGGGCCTTCGTGAAGATATCGGCAAGTTGATCCTTGGTGGGAACATATGAGAGATCAATATCACCTTTCTCAACATGATCCCGAATGAAGTGATGACAGATCTCAATGTGCTTCGTCTTGGAGTGAAGAACGGGGCTGTAGGCGATCTTGATAGCACTCTCATTATCACAAAGAAGAGGCACCTTGTCAAAGTGAATACCATAGTCCTTCAAGGTTTGCCTCATCCAAAGTAATTGAGCACAACAACTTTCCGTGGAGATATATTCGGCCTCGGTGGTGGAGAGAGCAATGCAATTCTGCTTCTTTGAAGACCAACATACCAAGGAGCGGCCAAGGAATTGGCAACCCCCGGATGTGGACTTCCTATCCGTCTTCTCTCCCGCATAATCCACATCAGAATATCCAATGAGCGGAAAGCTTGAACCCTTGGGGTACCAAAGACCGAAATTTGGGGTATGAACTAGATATTGAAAGATTCGTTTCACAGCTTCCAAATGACTTTGCCTTGGGGAGGCTTGAAACCTTGCATATTTACCTACGCTATACATGATATCCGGTCTAGATGCACAAAGGTAGAGCAAAGAGCCAATCATGGAGCGGTATACCTTTTGATCTACCTCTTTACCATTGGGGTCGGGTTTCAAGTCGGTGGTTGTGGACATGGGAGTCTTCATAGGCTTGGCATCATGCATATTAAATCTCTTGAGCATGTCTTGAGTGTATTTGGCTTGTTTGATGAAGGTTCCTTCATGATATTGATTCACTTCAAAGCTAAGGAAGAACTCCAACTCTCCCATCATAGAAATCTCAAACCTATCGGTCATAAGCTTGCAAAACTCCTCATTGAACAAGGTGTTAGTAGACCCAAAAATGATGTCATCCACATAGAGTTGGCATATGAACAAGTCACCTCCAACCGTCTTGGTAAATAGGGTGGGATCGATTAAACCAACATTAAACCCACGATCCACTAGGAACTCTTTAAGGTGCTCATACCACGCACGTGGAGCTTGTTTAAGTCCATAGAGCACCTTATCGAGTTTATAGACATGATCGGGGTGGTTGGGATCCTCAAAACCCGAAGGTTGCTTGACATATACTAACTCATTAATGGGACCATTGAGGAAAGCACTCTTAACATCCATTTGTTGTAACTTGAAATTATTATGAGATGCATAAGCAAGTAAGATGCGAATGATTCAAGACGAGCTACGGGGTAAAAGTTTCACCCAAGTCAATACCTTCGACTTGGGAAAAACCTCGAGCCACCAATCTCGCCTTGTTGCGAATGACAATACCATCTTTGTCTTGCTTGTTCTTGAACACCCACTTGGTGCCAATAACATTCTTGCAATCCTTGGGTCTTGGCACTAGTTTCCACACTTTGTTGCGCTCGAATTATTGAGTTCATCATGCATGGCTTCAAGCCAATCTTGATCTTCGAGTGCTTCATAGACCTTCTTGGGTTCAATGAAAGAGACAAAAGCACGAGCCTTGCTAAAATCCGTCAATTTACTCCTAGTGACCACTCTTCCACGAACTTGCTCAAGAATCTTGTCCTCCGTGTGACCCGCTCGTTCAAGATTTTCTAGCCTTCTCTTTGCTCTTCGTGCTAGCATCTCCTCCAAAGATTCTTTGGATATAGATTGAGAATCACCTTCTTCCTCGGAGACATGTCCATCTTCATTTCGTCCTTGATCAATAATGGGTGATGGATCACCACTTGGTTGAGCTCTCTCAACAATGATAGAACCGTGATCATGATTAAGATGAGTAGCTTGGCCTTGATCATTAGCTTGGCCTTTATTACTTGTTTGACCTAGATCATTAGCTTGAGGGATTGGTGCATCTTGTTGAGTAGCTTGATAATCAATGGGTGTAGTCAATGGCTCCAATTGAGTGGGGCATAGTCCTTCTCCCTCCGTCATCCGGTAACCCTCAATGGGGATTATTTCACCAATCCCATTCTTCTTATGAAAATGGGAGGAATTGCATCTCCTACAACACCATGATCTATACGCCCCCCTTGGGAGCCGTTATCCTCATCAAACACCACGTCTATAGCTTCTTCAACTTGTCCAGTGGACTTGTTGTATACTCTATAAGAGTGAGCGTTTGTGGCATAGCCAACAAAGATACCCTCATAAGATTTGGTCTCAAATTTTGGACAACCGTTTACCTTTCTTGCAAATGAAGCACTTGCAACCGAAGACCTTGAAATAAGATACATCCGGTTTCTTTCCCGTGAGAATCTCATAGGGAGTCTTGTTCAAGATCTTGCGAAGATATAACCGGTTGGTAGCATGACATGCGGTGGAGACGGCTTCGGCCCAAAAGTTATAGGGAGAAGAGAACTCCGCAATGATGGTCCTAGCCGCATCCATCAAAGTCCGGTTCTTTCTCTCCGCAACACCATTTTGTTGAGGGGTATAAGGAGTGGAATATTGATGAGCAATGCCTTCTTCACTAAGAAAACCCTCAATGGCATAGTTCTTGAACTCCGAGCCATTGTCACTCCGGATGGCCAATATGTTAGCATTGTGTTGGTGCTCCACTAGAGTGATGAACTCGATGACTCTCTTTTGAGTCTCACTTTTCCTCTTGAAGAAATACACCCAACAATATCTTGAATAATCATCCGCAATCACCAAGCAATACTTCTTTCCTCCGAGGCTATCATAGGATAGTGGACCAAAGAAATCTAAGTGAATGAGCTCGAGTATTCTTGTGGTGGAGATAGTTGTCTTGGTTGGGTGAAGTTCTCCATGTTTCTTCCCAAAGGCACAAGAGCTACACACACGATCTTTAGCAAACTTAGCCTTGGTTAGTCCTAGAACGTGATTGCCACTTTGGAGGTCATGCAACATTCTCATATTGGTGTGGGCTAAACGGCGATGCCAAAGCCGCCCCACATCAACTTTAGCCATTAGGCATGTCGCGGCACACGTGTCTCCTTTAGAGAAGTCCACTACATACATGTCGTTCTCGACAAACCCAACAAAGGCTACTTTAAGATATGTTTCCCAAGTAACAATCACACTCTCTTTATTAAAGAACGAGGTAAAACCACAATTTGCAAGTTGAAGAACGGACATCACGTTATAGCCAAGGGACTCAACAAGGAGAACATTCTCAATTGATAAATCATTTGAGATAGCCACCTTGCCTCGTCCCAATACCTTAAGATCGGACTTTTCACCAATAGTAACGCAATTGATATGAGGTAATGGAGGTTCAATATTACTCATTGCGTCATAGCTTCCGGTCATATGTTGGGATGCACCACTATCCACTGTCCATCTACCTGACCTGGAAGCACTTCCCTACAAGAGATCAATTTCTTGATTTAGGTACCCATCCTTCAATGGGTCCTCTTTTGTTAGTAACAAGGGTCTTAGGAACCCAAATAGTCCAATGATAATCATCACCATAAGAAGTACCAACGTATTTAGCATAAACATGTCCATCTCTAGATTTCACAAGAACATAAGATGGGTTATATTTTCCGGCGAAGTCATTGTGAGTGATGATCCCCCTAGAGGTATCACCACCCACAATGGCGTTGGTCTCCTTCTCTTTGTTCACCTCTCCCTCTTTCACAAAGAAAACACTTTGAGAGGGAGAAGTGACACTCTTGGATTTCTTCTTTGACTTGGAAACAAAGCCAAGTCCTTCTTTTCCTTTCTTGGCTCCTTGAGAGCTTATGGCATCATTGAGAATTCTCTCTTTCCCTACAATGTTAGTCGTAGTGCAATAGGTAGGCATGATAACAATGCTATTAGAGGAAGATATCACTTGTTTATTAGATTGTTGAGCTAGAAGCTTGTTCCGAGACTTTGTGAGTTTGTCATGAATTTCTTTAAGAGACATGAACTCCTTTTCTAGTTTTTCATGATTCTCAACAAGTTATTCATGAGCTATTCCTAGCTTCAACTCTTCTTCTTCAAAGACTTTAAGTAAAGCAAGATATTTTTCATTATCTTTCCTAAGCTTGGCAAGAGATTTTTCATTATCTTTCCCAAGTTTGGAAACACTAATAGCATAGGTCTCTTGTAGACTAGATAGTCTCTCTTCGAGAGAGGCTCTCATGGATCTTTCTTTTTCAAGAGCTTTGACGAGTTCATCGTCATGATTCTCATGGCTACCTCCATGGCTCTCCAAGGTCATGATGATCTCCTCCTTCTCATCTATGAGGGAGTTAGCATCATCAAGTTGCCTTAAGAGAGCCTTTACCTTTTCTTTAGTTTCATCTTCAAGATTACATAACCAAGAGCCTAGATTCTTGGCCTCCTCATCATCAACAATGTTTTCAACACAATCCAATAATGAGGGAGAGCTAGTGACAATAGACTTGGAGGTGGAAGATATTACCGCGGTGGCTTTTGCCATGAGACATGTAGGTCGGATCGATGCCTTCTCATTGGGGGATTCAAATAGAGATACCGATGAAGAGGAGGTCGTAGCTATGGCGACGTGGGAAACACCTACGACTTCATCTTCTCCTTCATCTCCAGAGTAGTATGTTTCCAATGTGGGGCCTTCTTGAACATATAGAGCCCTTGGGACTCTTCTAGCGAGGTTCTTGTTTTGGAGCTTTGTTATTTTCCTTGCGAACAAGCTTCCCTTCATTTTCTTATCTTGGCTCAAAGGGACACTCCTTGACGAAGTGTTTTGCACTTCCACAATTGTATCATGTCCTTGGCCGCTCCCCTTTCTTCCTAAAGATCTTGTTCCTTGAAGGTCTAGGAGCACCGGCCTTGTGAGCCTCCCATCTCTTCCAATAACCATGCATGGCAAGAGCGATGCACTTATGAGCACCTTTGTATGTGTCTTCATAGTCCTCATCATCATCATCATCATCCTCATCCAGTTCTTCTATCTTTGCAATCGCTTTTGACTTCAAGGCGAGGTTTGGAGACTTTCCCCCTCCCCTTGAGCGAGCGAGAGCATCATCCGCGCTCTTGTGAGATAGGGATATTGCTATGAACTCACTAAGAACACCAATGGAGTTGAGGGAGTTGTAGTCATATCTTGTTCGAATGCTAGTGGAGAGGTTCTTCTCGAATGGAGTTATGTCCTTGACAAACTTCCTCTTGATCCACTCATCGGAGATTTCCTCTTTTCCAAAGTCCCTTAATTGATTGCCAAGGGTGACCACTCTTCTATATAGCTCCTCGGGGCCTTCGTCTTCAAGCATAACGAAGTTCTCGGACTTGTCAAGATCCACATCATACTTGGATGATTGGATGCTAGCATTGCCTTGGAACAAGGTGTCAAGTTTATCCCAAGCCTCCTTGGCGGTCTTGATACCGCAGATGTGTTCAAGATGTTCTCTTGGGAGAGCCTTTTGGATAGTGACAAGAGCGGTCTTGTTGAGTTGAAATTCCACATCTTCTCTTGGAGTCAAGTTGCTTGGATCATGAGGGTGAAATCCATGGAGAATGCTTATCCACAAAGCAGTGCAAGATCCTGAAATATGAGACTCCATATCGAACTTCCAAGACAAAAAATCATTAGTGTTATGCATGGGAGGAACTCCAACATTAACCATGTGTGGCATTGTGGCAATGGGATGGATAGATTCGTAATTGGGAGGTGGTTGAACTTTAGAGTGAGACCCCAAACCGTTAGCCGATTGAGACTTGGAGCCTTTCGAGCTCCCACCGCTCTTTGCCTTTTTATCGGCTTTTGCTTTGGCTTTCGCCTTAGCTAAAGCAATGTTAGCTTCCATTTCGGTGATGTCCGGAAGGGGCTCTTCATCCGAGATAACATCATTGGCGGTGAGAGGTGGTTCCTCGAACTCCTTGGTTTTCCCCATCAAGGCCTCCATCATTTTCTTTATGCTAGAAACCTCCGAACTAACACTAGAGCTAACCTTGGACAATTCGGTTTGGATGGTTCCAACTGTTTATTGTAGGTTAGATATAGTGTCGGTCATTTTGGCGATTTCCGCATTAGAACTTTCGGGTGCATTTTCATTGACCATTATACTCTTGGGCGGTTAAGCCCTTAGTAAGAGTCGAGGCTCTGATACCAATTGAAAGTGCACTATGGTCAACTAGAGGGGGTGAATAGGTCGATTACCAATTTTTCTTTTCTTTTCCTTTTAGTAGGGCTAAGCAAGATAAGATAAGGTTCTCTAGATGTGTATCTAGGTGAGCAACCTATGTGGACAAGATAATATAGGCAACGGAAGTAAAACGAAAGGTAGCAAGATAAACCACAAGTGTAAACAAGGAGACAAGGATATGATTCCCGTAGTTCCTTCTCAATGAGAAGTACGTCTACGTTGGAGACGTGGGGAGCCACCTAGGCACTCCTCAATAGCACGGTTGTGCACACCTTATTCTCCTTGAGCTTCTCCGATGAGGGAGATTCTCGTTTCCACTATGAGGTCGACTTGGAGGCATTGACCAAACCTTTACATGAGCTCGAGGTCACTCCACAAGATGGATGGAGGCTCTCAAGCAATCCAAAGCTTCTTTCAACAAGGTGGAAGCTACAAGCACAAGATCTACTAAGGTTTCTAGGCCTCAAGTAGGATTCTAGATCTACTAGGTTGTGGTGGATGGATTCAAAATTCCTTTGGTGGAAGTGTGGATCTAGGTCTCCTCAAGCTCTCCACAAAGTATGGGAGTGAATGGGTGGACGGAGAGGGAGATCTAGGTGGGTGAAGCTTTCATTAATGGCTAGAAGAGAGAGAGTGAAAAAGCTTAGCATTTATGAGGAAGGGGAATGGGTATTTATACCCATTCCCACAATTGGTCGTTGTGCAGTCCCAGTTGCACCGGAGGCTCCGGTGGTTTCACCGGAGGTTCCGGTGGCCTTCTTTTGTGCGCTGCCGCGCAGCCCAGATTTGCTCTTTAGTTGGGCCAAGGGGACGGAGGCTCCGGTGGATTTGGCGGAGGCTCCTCCCACCGGAGTCGCACCAGAGGTTCCGGTGGAGCCTCCGCCCTTATCGAACAGAGCCCAGTTTTGGCGGAGCCACCACCGGAAGCGCACCGGAGGCCAACCCCTTAGAGGGCCTGGTGGAGCTGGCGGAGGCTCCGCCCACCGGAGGTTTCGTCCTGGCCTCCGCTCGTATGCATCATAGGGAGGTTTGGGCGGACCCCGCACCGGACCCACATCGGAGGCTGGGGCGGAGGTTCCACCGGAGCCTCCGCTCCATGCAAAAACTGCCTTCTCAGTTTTGTCTCTTCTCGCTCTTTTCATTCCAAACAAATTTGTAGCCCATAGAATTTGTATACTTGATGAACCTGGGCATTTTCATATATCAAATAAACATTAGTCCAATAGGTATGTTGTCATATAATTATCAAAACGGACGATGATCTTTCACCAGGCGATGGGGATCATGTGGAGTTCTGTGGCAGGGGAATGTGGCTTGGGCGCAAACCTTTGGCAGACGTTGCATCTGTCGACTAGATCTTTGGCATCTCTGGCTGTCGTGAGCCAGTAGATTCCTGCCCTGAAAGCCTTGCCCACGATTGCTCTCTAGCTGGGGTGGTGCCCGCAGTCCCCTTGGTATATGTCATGGAGAAACTCCTTGCCATCTTTGGGTGCGATGCATCTCTGCAGTACTCCTGATATGCTTTGCTTGTATAGCTCTCCGTTGATCACCCGAAAGGATTTGCTGCGTCGTACGATTTGTCTGGCCTCGCAAATGTCTGCTGGGAGCTGTTTGTTGGACAAGTAGTCGAGGTATTTCTGCGTCCAGACTGGCTCGACCAAAAAAACTTGCCTTTTGATGTTGTGGACGAGCTCGATGAGGGCAATTTGCGGGCTTGTTTCTGTTTCCGCTGCTGCGGGTGTTCCTGCTAGTTTTTTGACTTTGACTGGTCGCTTGATCATTCTCTTGAAGTAGATTCCTGGTGGGATGGGGGCGTTTGTTGACCCGATGTTTGCCAGTTTGTCTACTTCCTCATTGCTCGATCGCGCGATGTGCTTTAGCTCGCACCCTTTGAAACTTCCTTCGAGTAGGTTGTACATGTCGCGATAGACGATCATGTTATCCGCGATAGCATCGCATTCCTTCATCATCTGCTGCACGATGAGATTTGAATCAATCGAGTGGCTCCGCAGGCGATCGCCATCTTCATGCCGTGCATAAGGGCCTCGTATTCCGCGTCGTTGTTGGACGCTGGGTCATCAGGAGGGAAATCCAGTCGCAAGACGTACTACAGCTTGTCACCTCTGGGAGATATGAGAGTAACTCCGGCTCCTGCTCCTTCGTTTCTCTTCGACCCGTCGAAATACATTATCTAGTTTCTCGTGTACTCTGGAGGTCCTGGTGTTTGCAGCTATGTCCACTCGCTCAGGAACTCCACGACGACCTGGGATTTTACAGAGTTGCGTCCTGCGTATATTATGTCCCAGGCGCCTAGCTCGATGCTCCACTTTGCAATTCTTCGGGATGCCATGGGGTTGTTCATGATAGTACCGAGTGATGCGGCGTTCAACACCGTGACGGTATGCTCCCGGAAGTAGTGTTTGAGCTTGCGGGCTGTGAGGACTACTACATACGCGAGCTTCTGGTAGTGGGGGTATCGCTGTTTGCACGAAGAAACCACCTCGCTGATGAAGTATATTGGCCGCTGAACGTCGTACGCCTTTCCTTCCTCTGGCCGCTCGACGACAATTATCGTGCCGACGACTTGGTTTATTGCGGCTAGGTAAAGGTATAGGGGCTCTTTCTCCTGTGGCGTTACCAAGACGCGCTTGCTCTGCAGCGCTCTTATTAGGTCGACAAACGCCTTTTTGGCTTCAGGCGTCCACTCGAACTTATCTGTTTTTTTCAACAGCTTATAGAAGGGGAGCGCCTGCTCGCCCAATCGCGCGATGAATCTGCTCAGAGCGGCTAGTCGCCCCGCGAGCTGCTGTACGCCGCGAAGATTGGTTGGTTCCTTCATTGTCAAGATCGCTTGAATTTTGTCTGCATTGGCTTCGATTCCGCGGGCAGACACACGATACCCGAGAAGTTGTCCTGCAGGAACACCGAAGACGCATTTTGTCGGGTTGAGCTTGATCTTATACGTGTTGAGAGCGTCGAATGTCTCCCTGATGTCCTCGAGGAGTGTATTCTCCACTCGAGTTTTGATGACAATGTCGTCAATGTACACCTGTATGTTCTTGCCAATGAGCTTGGCGAGGCATTTTTGCATGCAACACTGATATGTTGCGCCTGTGTTTTTTTAGCCCAAAGGGCATTGTCATGTAGCAGTATACACCGTGGGGTGTGATGAATGATGTCTTCTCCTCATCCTCCTTTTTTATCCGGATTTGATTGTAGCTCGAGTAGGCGTCCAAAAAGGAGAGTCTTTGGCAGCCTGCAGTGGAGTCCACGATCTGGTCGATCCATGGTAGTGGGAAGTTATCCTTGGGTCAGAGTTTGTTCAGCGACGTGTAGTCGATGCACACGTGAAGGATGTCAGTGTTTTTCTTCGGGACTAGCACCGAGTTTGCTAACCAGGTGGATATTTTGATTTCTCTGATGAATTTAGCGACGAGTAGCCTATTCACCTCTTCTCCGAGAGCCTTATGCTTTGGCTCGTAAAATCGTCGGGTCGTTTGCTTGACAGGTTTGGCGTCTTTGAATACTTTGAGTGAGTGCTCGGCGAACTCCCTGGGTATCCCTGGCATATATCAAGGTTGCCAAGCAAAAATTTCCCAGTACTCACGGAGGAGTTCGACGAGCGTGCCTTCCTATGCGGACGATAGGGTGGTAGACACCGTCGCCGTCTTCGCGGGTTCTGTCGGGTGCATTTGATGCTTTCGAGTGTCGTTGTTGGCACTGAACTCGAGTTCTGGGGCGTTCTTTTTGGTGAGTGGCATCACGGAGTGATCCGTGGTATTTGCCAATTCTTCTAGCTCCTCCTGCATCCCTTAAGATTTCACGATTTCGTTGAACTCGATATCACACTTTTCTGACTTTTGGAAGTTGCCATCTATGGTGATGGTGCCGTATTCCCCTGGAAGTTTGAGCTTCAGGTAGGCGTATGATGCACTTTGTTGGGAACCCCAAGAGGAGGGTGTGATGAGTACAGCGGTAGGAGTTTTCCCCTTAGTCAAGAACCAGGGTTATCAATCCAGTAGGAGAAAGAGAATCTTCGGAAGGTTGATGCCACTGACAGTGGTGCTGGCGCTTCACCGGTGTCAGCAACAACGTGGAACCTGCACACAACACAACCAAAATACTTTGCCCCAACGGTACAATGAGGTTGTCAATCTCACCGGTCTTGCTGAAAACAAAGATTAGACGTATAGTGTAGAAAAACAGTATATGCCTGCAGTAAGTAAAGAAAAAGGACATTGTTGTGGTTTGTTTAACAGTGTGGAAAAATGGACCGAGGTTCATAGTTTCACTAGTGGTGTCTCTCCATAAAAGATAGCATGCTGGGTGAACAAATTACGGCTAGGCAATTGACAAATAAAGGTTGCACCCTAGTGCACAATATGACATGAAGATTACTATGGTATTTAGTGCGGGCATTAAAACCAGATACATAGACCGGCATCCATCTGCATCTATGACTAATAATCCACCCTCAGGTTATCATCCGGACCCCCTCGGGTATTAAGTTGGAAGCAACAGATAATTGCATTAAACAAAGTGTGTAATGTAAGCAATGATATTGCACACGAGCACTCTTACCGCTTTTTTCTCCCTAATGGCAACAACACATCCCCCCTTCACGTTTCTGTCACTCGAGCAAGGCAACAAGGAGGCATGAACCCACTATCGAGCATAAATACTCCCTCTTGGAGTCACTAGCAACTACTTGGCCAGAATAACCACTAGCAACGGAGAGCATGCAAGATCACAAATAACATATTCAAATAAAGACTATAATCAACTTGGCATAAGGTCAATATTCGTCGGATCCCAGCAAACACAACATAGAGAATTACATAAGATCAATCTCGATCATGATAGACAGCTCACGAGATCAAAACATGGAGGCATATGAGGAGAAGACAACCATCTAGCTACATCTACGAACCCGTAGTCCAAGGATGAACTACTCACGCATCACTCCGAAGGCAGGCATGGTGACGAAGAGGCCTCCGGTGATGGTCTCCTCTCCGGCAGGGTGCCGGAAACAACTTCAGAACCCCCCTGATCTGGGGTTGACGGTGACGGTGGCTGCGGAACTTTTTCGGGGATTTTGATCAGGTGCCTAGGGTTTTCCATCCGGGTGGCTTAAATAGGCGAAAGGGCAAAGGCGGTGGAGCCCTAGTCGCGCCAGCTATGGGTGTGGGGCCCCCTGCTGCCCCTCTTCGGCTCCTCTTCGGTCTTCTGGATGCTTCCGGGGAAAATAGGACTTCCGGGCTTCGAATTTTCCAATTCCGAGAATATTTCCAGAACAACTTTTCTGAAACTAAAAAACAACAGAAAATAGGGAACTGGCTCTATGGCATCTTGTCAATAGGCTAGTCTGGAAAATCAATAAAAATGACATAAAGAAGGGAGAAAACATGTAGCAATTGGCATAATATCATCATGGAGCATCAGAAATTAGGGATACGTTTATGACGTATCAAGCATCCCCAAGATTAGTTCCTACTCGTCCTCGAGTAGGTAAACAATAAAACAATAATTTCTGAGGTGACATGCTACTAACATAAACTTGATCAATCTAATGTAAAAGCATATGCACGATGAGATCACAAAACTTTCAACACATGCATGATAAATAAAACTTTAATAATAAAGCATAGCAATTACTTTGCATCACGAAAAGTACTCAAATAAAGGATCATGAATAATAATGCAGAGAAAGGTAGACGTTTGTTTCAGGTATAGAGAAAGAATGGCAAAGTGATATTTCGATAGTCCTTATGAGTGGGGCAAAACATAAATGCCAGGACACCTTCAAAGTTCAAGAGGAAGACTAGAACAAATAATTTAAGAACAAATGATATCACATCATGAAGTAATTATTGATGCTTATGGGACAAATGCACATAGAACTCAGAATGGAAAAAATTCTCTCTCAATTGTGCATAAAGTTAGAAGATGGAGACTCAACATAAAATTAAAAGAAAGACCCTTCGTAGAGGGAAGCAGGGATCACTCATGTTCTAGAGCTTTTATTTTATTAAATAGAGGTATTAAAAGTTTGACACTCCTCCCATCCATCTTTCACAAACCATGGCTAACCGAATCCTCGGGTGCCTGCAAATAATCACATACCGTGGAGGAGTGTCTATATTTTGGGAGATGTATGCTAATGTCAGCGAATGGTAAACAGAAAATACAGTACGTCACAAGTCAACTGGATTCACAAGAGCGGCTCCCATGGTGAAGGACGCAACTGGTGTAGAAGGTCATCCCTCTTTCTCTTTTGTTTACACAATTATTCTTTGACTGATAAATCAGGGGCAAAAATAGTGAAGAGAATTTGTTTGCATTAATTTGGGGTTGGGCACCCTGCTGCCAGCTCTTCTACCATTTGGATAAGCGGATGAAGCCACTAGTCCAGGGTGTGAAATCCAATCAACAAGTGAGATAAAGATTCTCTATTCACGTCCTCATGAGCAAAAACAGGAACATAAAGGACGAGTAACTTTGAAGGTTTTAAAGGTAACACATAAGCAATTTACTTTGGAATGGCGGTTAAATACCACATGTAGGTAGGTATGGTGTACACAATGGGAAAAACTTTGGTTTAAGGGAGTTTGGATGCACGAGTAGAGCTCATACTCAGTACAGGTGGAGGCTAGCAAAAGACCGGGAGCGACAAATCAAGAGAGCATAAGAGCCATAATCATGCATAGAGACATAAGCATCATTAATTAAAACATGAGAAGTATCACAAGATCAAAAACTAAGTGGTCATGGAGGCTATTCGTGACTGGTTTGTAGTCATAAACATGGTGTGAGCATGCGCTAAGTCAACCAAATAAAACATTCGAAAGAGAATACCATATATTGATGCTTTACTATGACAAGAACAACTCATGAATCCTTCAACACATATTAAACACTCTCAGGTATTTGAGGCTAATCATGCTACTCAATAACCACAAGGCTTTAAAACTAAAATAACATTTAGCATGGCATGAAAAAGTCCTAGCCACAGTCTATACAAGCTTCTACTAGTATTGTTATAAATTCTACTTCAAGCAGCAGTTTTCTTTCTCCCAACAAGCACCATACAAAACATGCTTTAACAAAAATACTATTTATGATACATAAAGAAAACATGAGAGTACTCAAATAATACTACTAAAACTAACAACTCTAATAAGAGATGCATGCAAAACAGGAGCTGAATAAATGCAGCAGCCAAACAGAGACTAAGAATACAACGTATTCTCATGAAAAAGCGGAGCGTGTCACTCTCCAATAAAAGAATGCTGGGGTCCAACCAAGCTTATTATGAAAGTAAAAACAAACTTAAAGCAAAAGAAAAAGAAAACTGAAAACAAAAATAAAATACGCTCCAAGTAAAGCACATAAGATGCGACCGAATAAAAATATAGTTTCACTAGAAGTGACCTGATAATTTGTTGATGAAGAAGGGGATGCCTTGGGCATCCCCAAGATTAGACGTTTGAGTCTTCTTGGAATTTGCTTGGATGTACCACCGGGGCATCCCCAAGATTAGGCTTTTCACTCTTCTTATCACATCATATCATCCTCTTCTCTTCACATCAAAATTCTCACAATCTTCATTAGCAACGTTAGTGCAATTGAAATAATAAATTCACATGGTTCAGTTTCAACACAAGTCTAACACTCAGAACACATTAGCTACTGTCAAAACTTCTTTCAAAACTCTTTTTCTCAAAAGAACACCAAAAGAAAGAGATTAAGATGCCAATGCGATAAATGGCAGAAATCTGTCAAAAACAGAACAACAGGTAAAGATCGATTTTTTAAAACATCTTATATTGCTCAAATAAAAATGTGGTCTTTTAAGAAAAGTTGCGTATATAACTCAGGATTAAGAACAAAAAAGCTCAGGTCATTTTTAGTTTTCTGTGATTTTTAACGGAATTTACAGTGGATAGCAGAAATCTGTTTCCTGCGCAGAAATCAAAAATATATGCTCAACTTTCTACTAGAGGCTTTACTTGGCTCAACAAAAACTAAAAAGAAAAGATACAGAGGGGTTGCTAAGGAAATAGACAACACCCAGGTGCAAAGCACACCAAAGAAAATAAAGGAAAACGGAATGAAAACAGAGAAATAAAACGGGTTGTCTCCCGGTAGCGCTTTTCTTTAACTCCTTTCAGCTAGGCATAGAAAGTCAACTCAAGTGTTTTCAAGTAAAGAAGCATCAACATCATTATGGGGCTTACGTTTACCTCTCTTACCCTTATTCTTTTTAGGGAACTTCTGGTCCACGCATGATTTGGGAGTGAATGTCATGTTACCTTTTCCCATATCAATAGCTGCTCCTAAGAGCTTCAACGGAGATCTTTCAAGGGTAATTTGTCCTCCTTCTGCACATTCAGTAACAAGATAATCAGTGGATACTGTTTTTCCTAGGATTTTCGTAAACACTCCCTCACCTATCCCAATGGGAAATATAGTGGTGTTATTAATGAGAGGAATTTCTTCTCCTCCATCAGCTAGCCCCCAAAGGTTCAAAGATTCATAAATTTCCTTAGGCACCAGACAAGATTTAGACATGATATCACAACGAGCATGAAACGTTTCACCATTTATAACAACTTTAAACAAAGGGATCATATTTGTTGACTCAAAATTTATTGGGACACGATCAAGATGTTCACAAATTTGGCTATATCCCTCTTTTATAAAATAGAAATATGTGATTCAAGAGTATTTAATCTACCATAAATATCTCCAAAGGCTTTATCAGAACTACTGGGTAAGTTTTAGGTTGCAATTAATTTTCTTATAGCATTGAAAGATTGACCTCTATCACAATTAAGGAAATCACCTCCTACCATAGTATCCAAAGCATATCTATAACAAAGAACAAGACCAAAGTAAAAGCTATGAAGAAACATATTTAGAGTCACTTTAGGTTCAACTTTGCAATAGGAATCAAAAGCTCTAGACCAAGCTTCTTTGAAGTTCTCATCATTCCCTAGTTTGAAAGTAAAAATTGTTTCTTCTGGTGACATAATGACAAGAACAAAACTAGACATAAAAGCAAGCAAATAAATAACAGCTATGAAGTAAACTATTTTTTTGTGTTTTTTGATATAGAGAAATAAAAACAAGACAAAAATAAAAACAAGACAATAAACAAAATAAAGAGGTTGAGAGTGAGAGACTCCCCTTGCCAGAAGACTTCCTTCTCCCCGGGAACGGCGCCAGAAAAATCCTTGATGCACTTTGTTGGGAACCCCAAGAGGAGTGTGTGATGAGTACAGCAGTAGGAGTTTTCCCCTTAGTCAAGAACCAGGGTTATCAATCCAGTAGATGAAAGAGAATCTTCGGAAGGTTGATGCCACTGATGGTGGTGCTGGCGCTTCATCGGTGTCAGCAACAATGTGGAACCTGCACACAACACAACCAAAATACTTTGCCCCAACGGTACAGTGAGGTTGTCAATCTCATCGGTCTTGCTGAAAACAAAGATTAGACGTATAGTGTAGAAAAACAGTGTATGCTTGCAGTAAGTAAAGAAAGCAGGAAATTGTTGTGGTTTGTTTAACAGTGTGGAAAAATGGAACGGGGTTCATAGTTTCACTAGTGGTGTCTCTCCATAAAAGATAGCATCTGGGTGAACAAATTACAGCTGGGCAATTGACAAATAAAGGTTGCACCCTAGTGCACAATATGACATGAAGATTACTATGGTTTTTAGTGCGGTCATTAAAACCAGATACGTAGACCGACATCCATCTGCATCTATGACTAATAATCCACCCTCAGGTTATCATCCGACCCCCCTCAGGTATTAAGTTGCAAGCAACAGATAATTGCATTAAACAAAGTGTGTAATGTAAGCAATGATTATGCACGTGGGCACTCTCACCGCTGTTTTCTCCCTAATGGCAACAACACATCCTCCCCCTTCACATTTCTGTCACTCGAGAAAGGCAACAAGGAGGAATGAACCCACTATCGAGCATAAATACTCCCTCTTGGAGTCACTAGCAACTACTTGGCCAGAATAACCACTAGCAACGGAGAGCATGCAAGATCACAAATAACATATGCAAATAAAGACTATAATCAACTTGGCATAAGGTCAATATTCATCGGATCCCTGCAAACACAGCATAGAGAATAACATAAGATCAATCTCGATCATGATAGGCAGCCCATGAGATCTAAACATGCAGGCATATGAGGAGAAGACAACCATCTAGCTACAGCCACGAACCCGTAGTTGATGTCTACACACGCTTCTATTTTTGTAGACAGTGTTGGGCCTTGAAGTGCAGAGGTTTGTAGAACAGCAGCAAGTTTCCCTTAAGTGGATCACCCAAGGTTTATCGAACTCAGGGAGGTAGAGGTCAAAGATATCCCTCTCAAGCAACCCTGCAATCAAGATACAAGAAGTCTCTTGTGTGCCCAACACACCCAATATACTTGTCAGGTATATAGATGCACTAGTTCGGCGAAGAGAGAGTAAAATGCAAGTAATATGAATGATAATAAGTGACAATGGCAATCTGAAATAAAAATGGCAGCAAGCAAACATGTAGCAGAACAGGCGGAAAATGGTGTTTCAATGCTTGGAAACTAGGCCTAGGGATCCTACTTTCACTAGTGGACACTCTCAACAATGCTCACATAATTGAATGCATAAATATCATTTCTTCACTATGCTACTCCGAACCACTCTCCGGTCGAATAACGAACACTAATTATTGCGTAGGGCTTTAACAACACTCCTCAAGTCTATATTCCCTCTCTAGGGCACCCCAATGTCACTACGAGCGCCATAAATTAGTACTAAACAAATGCCACAATTTCATAGGTTCACCTTCCAACACAATATATAAATATCATGCTAAACCACATAGAGCATACACTGTCACCTTTACCCCGTGATCAAAGTGTTTACGGAGATAACAAAACCACTTGAGTAGCATACCAGATGAAGATCAATCTACATATTCAACTAGATTACAAAGCTCATGATCACATAAAGATCACACCATGTGAGAGAGATGAACCACATAGCTATGGGTAGAGCACTCAGCCCCGGGGGAGAACTACTCCCTCCTCATCATAGGAGACAACAACGGCGATGGAGATGGCGGTGGAGTCGATGGAGATGGCTTCCGGGGGCACTTCCCTGTCCCGGCAGGGTGCCAGAGCAGAGATTTGTCCCCCGAAACTTGTCGGTGGCGGCGGCGGAGCTACAGACGTATTTTGCGGAAAAGGTCGATTCCCGTAGGGTTTATGCATCGGGGAGTATACATGGGCGAAAGGGCGATGCCGGGAGGTGGCCAGGGGGCCCACACCCCTAGGTGGTGCGGCCACGGGGGACCCGCGCCACCCCTTGGTGTGGCCACCCTGTGGCCACCCTCCGGGGCTCTTCGGGACTTTTGGATGCTTCCGGGACTTTTAGGACTTTTAGGACTTCTCGAATTTTGTATGCTTCCGGGACTTTTAGGACTTCTGGCTTTCGAATTTTAGGAATTTTAGGACTTCTCGAATTCTGGATGCTTTCGGGACTTTTAGGACTCCGGGGCCCTGCGGTGGAGGCCGGGGGCCCCCACACCCATAGCTGGCGCGGCCAGGGGGCCGCGCCACCCTATGGTGTGGCCCCCCTACTGCCCCTCTTCGGCTCCTCTTTGGTCTTCTGGAGGCTTCCGGGGAAAATAGGACTTCCGGGCTTCGATTTTCCAATTCCGAGAATATTTCCAGAACAACTTTTCTGAAACTAAAAAATAGCAGAAAACAGGGAATTGGCTCTGTGGCATCTTGTCAGTAGGTTAGTCCAGAAAATCGATAAAAATGACATAAAGAAAGGAGAAAACATGTAGCAATTGTCATACTATCATCATGGAGCATCAGAAATTAGGGATGCGTTTATGACGTATCAGCGTAGTGGGGTACTGCCATGAATCTCGTGAACGCTGTTCGGCCAAGAACGGCGTGGTACTGTGTAGGCCAGTCGACTACCTCGAAATCGAGGAATTCTCTCCTGTAGTTTCTCGGGTTTCCGAGCACCACCTCCAAGTTGATTGTTCCGAGTGGTCGAACTGCTTTTCCCGGTACTATCCCGTGGAAGGATGTTTCTGACTCTGCGAGCCCGTCCAGGTTTCTATTCATCTTGCGGAGTGTGTCCACGTATATGATGTTGATTCCGCTGCCACCATCCATGAACACTCGAGCGAGGTCGTAGTTGCCTATCTGCGCCTGAATGACAAGCGCGACGTGTCCTGGTCGATATACCCGAGGGGGTGGTATTCTTTGGAGAATGTTATCGAGTGATCTGCCATCTTCAGGTATTCGGGTGTGGATGGTGGAGTTTGTACTGCCATAATCACTTGACGTGTATTTGTCTGCTGCACTCTTCGGGAGAGGCAAACCTTTGGGATCATTCCTAGGAGTCCCTGAGGGTTCGGGTACCCACTGGCTCCCTAGTTTGCGGCGGGTGGCGCTGGTAGTGCAGCTAACACCATGTTCTGATGTCCTACTAGGGGTTGCGGCGGGTGGAATCCTCCTCCTGGGAGTTGCGGGTATCCCTGGCTGACTGCGGCTCTGTTCTTCTTTGTGTAGGCCTCGTGGATTTCTTGAAACTTTCGGCAGTCCTTGAGGAGATGGGTCGCCTTGGTCTTTCCTGTGCGCTTATCTGTGAATAGATGTAGCGTGCAACAACCGTCAAGGTCTTCCTCGGGAGTTTTATCATCCGGCTTTGGCTTCCATTCGCGATTTCCACGAGGCCCGCTGTCACGATTTCTTGTGAATTCTGCTGCCACCAGTTCTTCCCGGTCATCCTGATCGTAGTGTTTTCTCTTCTTCTTTCAACCGTGGCGATCATCCTCAGGCGCTGGTGAAGATGCTTTCTCATTGCGTATAGAGTCTTTGCCGTTAGCCCATCTGTCGGCTATTTCCATCAGCTCCCCGATGGTTTTAGGCGCAGCTCGCCCTAGCTCTTCTCTGAAGGCAGCTCGCCGAGCCCGTTTGGTGAAAGCTTTGACTGCGACTTCCTCCGATATGTTTCCCGCCGTATTTTTGAGCGTGGTCCACCGCTGGATGTACTCGCGAGTAGACTCACCACTCTTCTGCTTGCAAGCCCGCAGCTCCTCGATAGACACGGGTCTTTTGTATGTTGCTTGGAAGTTCTTGCGGAAATTGTAAGTTAGATCATCCCATGACCCGTAGCAGGCCCGCGGTCTTCCTTCGAGATAGCTGTGTGTCGCGCCTACAAGGTGTAGGTTCAGGTACTGCATGGCTGTTGTCTTGTTCCCACGTTGGCATTTTAATGCCGTGAGGTAATCTGATAGCCAAGATTTGGGATCCAGCGAACCGTCGTACTTCGGGACTTCCGTAGTAAGATTGAATCTCTTGGGCATTGGTGCCTCGCGGATGTCGCGAGTGAAACACAATGCACCGCAAGCCTCTTCGTCGGAAGAGGTGGATAGCGATCGTGCGCGGTTCCTTGTTGCTCGAGCCCTATTGATCTTGTTTTGCGCGATGTCAGATCACGCATCATACTCGGGTCGGTCGCGATTATCTTCCTTCCGGGGCTCTTTGCTACGGTGTCGCGATCGGCTGCAATGGAGTCGTGGACTGCGATCACGATCTCTCGGGCTGTCATCGCTACCACTCGGGCTATAGCCGCGGCACCGGGATTCTTTTCCTCGGGCGCGACGAGGTGATTCCTTCCTTCTAGGCGACGTGCTCCCGCGTCTGCGGGGTGTTTCCTTGTCTTTTCGAGGGTTTTTTTCAGTTTCTGGCGTTGTCGCGTGCATGCGGCCTTGGGCGGCGATTCTTGCGGCTGCCATGCCTAGTCCCTTCTGGACTTGTCGATATTGTTCCGCGCGGGGATCATTTTCAAGCGGTTGGTTCGCCTGTAAATATGTGGCTGCTGCCAAGAGTGCCACGGCGGGGGTCGGCGGGTGTACGTTTCCGTCGTCGTCGACACACATGAGGGATGTCTCGAGTGTTTTGCTGGTCCCGCTGAGGGATTCGCGATCCCCGGCTGCGGTCTTCAAGACGTATCTCTTTTTCGGGGGATTGTTTCCCACCGAGTGAGTCTTGAAGAGTGTCGCGTGGCGCGCGCTCGATTCATCTGCCGCTTTCTTTCGCTCATCCATATTCTTGCGAGCTTCCCTGATCAGTTCTCCTGCTTTCACCATGTGATAGTGGTATGAAGTTAGATCTTCTTGGGGGTCTCCCTCCTCGATCGGTTGGCCTAGATGTACAGCCGTCTTTTCTTTGAGCCAGGCAGCCCGTGATACTTTGATGTGTTCTCGTACCTTTAGGCTATCCTCAGTTCCCTCAGGTGGATCAGTTCATTCCGCCATGCCGACCTGGGCCAGATATGGCTCGCGGGTCCTAGGTATGGTTCGACAACTTTCACCAATCCGAGAGGGTTCCTCAGCCGCGATAGTGTGGAAGTTGCGGATGTTGCGGCAGATAGATCGTCCACTGGACGCTAGGTCGCGACAAGCGTTGTCAAGCGGCGAGTCGAAGGTCGCCGGGATTGAGACAGACCTGGAGTCCGATTCGCCGAGATCGACCTGATCGGGGAAGCGCAAGATTCCTGCCTTGTTGGCGTGGAAGTGAAAGCTCCCGAACGTCAAGCTGACACTCTTCTCCAATCCGCTGAACGCCGAGAGAGATTCCGGCGAGTGGGGCGCGTAGATGAGCGACTCGAAACGGATCGGCGCTGCCGGAGTGGAAGTTCCGGGGCTCCAGCTGAAGGTTGGCGATGATGAAGCCGAAGACGCCGTAGATCCAGCGCCCGCCGTTCCCACATACGTCGCCAATTGTTGATTAGTCATCTCAACAAGTCCCTCAGATGATCTGGTAGGGTTTCGAGTAAGAGAGCGTAAGGACGCTGGTTACGATCGTCGACTAACAGGGGGCACGATTTACCCAGGTTCGGGGCCCTCGTAGAGGTAAAACCCTTACTCCTGCTCTTTCGATCTGTATTATCAGTAGATCAGTTACAATGGGGGGGGTGCTCAAGTCGAGAGTATGATCTCGAGCTCAAGGCTTTGGTGGTCTCGAATAGATTGGATCCCCCTCGGTGGTTCTCCTAGCCTTATATAGGTGGCTAGGTCTCAAACCGTGTCCGGGGGGGGTACAAACCCTCGTTTTAGGTCGGTACAAGTTTCCTTCTTGACCCGCAAGTCTTTGCGGGTGGGCTTCAGTTGGGACTTCTAGAACTGTAAGGTGGCACCTCCCCTTGGGCTTAAGTCTTGGGCCTTGGACCGGGTAGCCTCACCCGATAGGTCCAGGATTCATCTCCACGTCACTCCTAGCCGCCAAGTTCATCAGGGAGATCAAGATTTCCACCTGGTTAGCAAACCCAATGCTGGCCCCGAAGAAAAACTCAGACATCCTTGGCGTGTGCATCGACTACACATCGCTAAACAAGCACTGCCCCAAGGATAATTTCCCGCTCCCGCGGATCGACCAGATTATCGACTCCACAACAGGCTGTCAGCGTCTCTCCTTCCTGGACGCCTACTCGGGATACAACCAGATCAAGATGAAGCAGGAGGACAAGGAAAAGACATCATTCATCACACCACACGGTGTATACTGCTACACGACAATGTCTTTCGGGCTTAAAAACGCAGGCACAACATATCATTGATGCATGCAAAAATGCCTCGCCAAGCTCATTGGCAAGAACGTACAGGTGTACGTTAATGATATCGCCATCAAGACTCGAGTGGAGGATACACTTGAGGACATAAGGGAGACATTTGACGCCCTCAACGCATATAGAATCAAGCTCAACCCGACAAAATGCGTCTTCGGGGTTCCCGCCCGCCAACTCCTCGGCTATCTGGTCTCCGCCCGAGGAATTGAGGCCAACCCGAAGAAAATTTAAGCAATATTGACGATGAAAGAAATGACAAATCTGCGTGGAGTCCAACAACGGGCAGGGAAACTGGCGGCCCTCAGCAGGTTCATCGCACGATTGGGCGAACAGACGCTCCCTTTCTACAAACTGCGGAAGAAAACAGATAAGTTTGAGTGGACGCCAGAAGCGAAAAGGCGTTCATCGATCTGAAAAGAGTACTGCAGAGCAGGCGCATACTGGCAACACCGCAGGAAAGGGAACCTCTCTACCTTTACCTAGCCGCAACAAATCAAGTGGTTAGCATGGTAATTGTCGTCGAGCGGCTAGAGGACAGAAAGGCATACGACGGTCAGAGACCGGTGTACTACATCAGCGAGGTAATTTCGCCGTGCAAACAACGATAACCCCACTACCAGAAACTCGCGTATGGTGTGGTCCTTACAGCTCGCAAGCTCAAACACTACTTCCAGGAAAATACCGTCATGGTGCTAAACGACGCATCACTTGGTACTATTATGAACAATCCCATGGCCTCCGGAAGAATCGCAAAGTGGAGCATCGAGTTAGGCGTCTGGGATATAATATACACAGAACGTAACGCCCTCAAATCCCAGGTGGTCGTAGAATTCCTGAGCGAGTGGACGGAACTGCAAACTCCAGGAACCCCAAAATACACAAGTAACTGGATCATGTACTTCGACGGTTCGAAAAGAAACGAAGGGGCAGGAGACGGCGTCATCCTCATATCGCCAAGAGGCGATAATCTGTAGTACGTTCTACGCCTCGACTTTCCCCTGGACGATCCAGCCTCCAACAATGACGCCGAGTATGAAGCACTCTTACACAACATGAAGATGGCGATCGCCTGCGGCACCACTCGACTGATGATATACGGAGACTCCAACCTTATCGTGCAACAAACGATGAAGGAATGCGACGCCATCGCAGACAACATGATCGCTTATCGCGACATGTACAACCTGCTCGAAGGAAGCTTTAAGGGGTGCGAACTGAAGCATATTGCTCGATCAAGCAACGAAGAAGCCGACAGATTGGCAAACATTGGGTCAACAAACACCCAAGTCCCGCCAAGAATTTACTTCGAGCGGCTCATCAAAAGGTCAGTAAAACTGAAGAAGCACATGGAGGTGCAGCAGCAACAGAAATAGAAGCCAGTCGACAATGCGCCATCATCTAACTTGCTCACAACATCTCGAGGAAAATCTTCCTAGTCGAGCCAGTTTGGACGACCAAGTACCTCGGCTACTTGACGAAAGCAGCTCCTAGAGGATATCCCGGAGGAAAGGCAGATTGTTCGGCGTAGAAATTCTTCTGGGTGGTAAACGGAAAACTCTACAAACAGAGCATATCAGGAATCCTCTAACGGTGCATTGCACCCGAGGACGGAAAGGAACTACTACGAGACATACACCAAGGCGACTGCGGACATCACGCTAGCTGGAGAGCCAAACTGGGCAAAGCTTTTCGAGCAGGATTACTTGCTAACAACAGCCAAGGATGCCAAGGAACTAGTCGAAAGATGTGACGCTTGCCAACGCTTCTCGCCGAAGCCGCACACACCAGCCACAGAGCTCCACATGATCCCCTTGTCATGGCCATTCGCTCAGTGGGGGCTCGACATGGTAGGGCCATTGAGGAAGGCCACACCCGGAGGATACACTTATCTGCTGGTCGTAGTCGACAAATTCACCAAGTGGGTCGAGGCGGTCCCAGTAACGTCACAACACGCGAAGTCCGCTGTCCAATTCCTCGAAACAATCGTATACCGATTTGGCATCCCTCACAATATCATCACGGATAATGGGACCAACTTCACAACAAAACAAACGAATGCTTTCTGTGAAGAGAAAGGGATAACTCTCAGCTTTGCCTCAGTTGCACATCCTCAGACAAACGGGAAAGTCGAAAGATCCAACGGATTAGTTTAGGCTGGCCTCAAGAAGCGACTGCTCGACATACTACATCCTGCAGCAGGACATTGGGCCGAAGAGTTACCATCTGTCTTATGGAGCCTAGGAACAACTCCAAACAGATCCACAAACTACACGTCATTCTTCATGGTTTATGGCGCCGGACCAGTTTTGCCAGAGGATGTTCGATTCAGCGCTCTGCGGCTCGTTGCATACAGCGAAGAAGCCTCCAACACAACACTCGCCAAAGACATGGATGCACTGGAAGAACACAGGGACGTTGCACTCGCAAGAACCACCGTCTACCAGCAAGCACTACGGAACCACCACAGTCGCCGCATCTGCAGTAGATCTTTCGTGGTAGGCGACCTGGTGCTGCGACTCAAGCAAGAAAGCGGACACGAGCTCAAGTCACCATGGGAAGGACCCTTCATCATACACGAGGTCATCCCCGGAGGTGCCTATCGCGTGAAAAAAACCAAAAACAGGCGTCGTCTACTCCAACCCATTGAACATGGCGCACCTGAGGAAATTCTATCCCCAGGAGAGGACATCACTCGCAAAATATGGCTGTTCTCAGCCATCGCAATAAAACATGGTTTCTCAAACATAGCTACACATACTATCCAGTCGCAATTCTTATTTTTTTCTTTTTTCTTTTACATGCTAAACAAACGGTCACACCCCAACACATGGGGCTACACCATACTAGCATCAGCAAAACTTCGAGTGCCTACGCACGACAAATATCTTACAAGGTAACAAGGTACACACCTTATAAACACCTTAACTTATTAAATTAACATACAAGGTTACAAGGTACACACCTTAACGCACAATAAACTTACTCGCATAAACACACAAGGTATATACACCTTATCAAGTAAAGCTATTGCCGAGCAACTGCCTCTTGAAGCAGTCGCTCATTCTCCGCGGCGGTCAGCCGAATGATCCGCTCCGCCGCAGGTCGCACAACCTCATAATGAGGGACAAAATCTACAGGTGATCGTTGGGTATCAGGGAGTCACGCCACATAATTGAAGTTGACTTCAGGGTGCCATAAACGCACAAAGGCAAGCTCCACCTGAGCACCACAAATGAGATGCTGACGCACGCACTCTCGAACATCTCCCACCCGACGAAATAACCTCAGCAAGCCACTCAAGCTATCAGGAACAACGCCGAAGGGGTAAAACGCCCGATGGACCGAAGAAAGAGCCTCCCGACAAGATTCAACAAAAAGGTGCGCCTGACTCGCCTGGTACTGCAGGGTAGCCAAAACGAAACCTCTGCTGCATTCAGACCAGAAGTTGCTCGCGTGAGGTTTGGACCTGTTTGACTCACAAACAATTTGATTGCCTACCCAATGACCCTCACACGCTCCATCGGACTCAATAACTGCACGGCCATCAGACGCGTCAAATCACAAGAAGGAATAACACAAAAAGTACTCGGGGGCTCACGAAACTTACAAAGCATACTCTTCGCAACGCTCGCCAGCTCCTCCATCACAAACTGTTCGCGATCCGTAGAAAGTTTCTGTTTCGACTTGGCAACATCCGCCACACCTTGCAGAGCCTTGAGCTTACGCTCGCCATCCACGACACGGTCATGGAGTGTGGCAAGCATACTTGCATCGGTAATCAACAGCTCAGTCGAATGAACAGCATCGCTCGATGAGCCACCTCTAGAATCTACAACCTGGAAAGAACATAGGAGTTTCAGAGACAAAGTCACACCCAACTTGATGATTTACAAAGAAAAATCTTTGAGTGCTCGGGGGCTACTCCCATCGGGAGAACACAAAGTAAGGCACGATAACAAAACGCTGACACTTTCAAAAGATCTTGATTGAAGAGCAAAGTACGAGATGCATCCCAAGGTTCATTACACATAAAACATACATAAACAACGATCATTCTAAGGAATTACAGAGGTAGCTCCACTAGCAGCAGGCTTTCCACCACGGCCGCAGGAAACTACCCCGGAGAGCGTCTTTGCAAGCCTCCCTGCATGATCGCCAAAAGGACGAAGCGCTACCTTTTTTGCCCAGCGCGTCTCGAGTAAGCTCCAAGTACACCTAGTCCAGGTCACCCGAGACACCGTGCGTCAGGGAAAATTGGATAGCCCTCTTGGCTCCGCACTTGGTCTGCGCAAGGGAGTATTCCTGAAGGGGATCATCTTCGCCAAGGAAGACTTGCAGGAGGCCACCAAGAGTTGGCGGAACCGGCCTATCCACAAGCAATCGTTGGTGCAGTTGCGTCAGCACTTGGGCAACATCACGAATGACGAAGCATGCCTTGTTTCCGTGCTACTGCAGCTGAGTGGCACACGTCTGTCAGGGCGTCGACTCGAATCCCTCCGGGTAGCTCCATCCCAACTCCAATAGCACCTAAACAAAGATGGAGCAAATAAACGTCAGAAAGAGAAAAAAACAAGCCGCGGTCGAAAGAAATTCGAGCATAACTCACCAGCCGGAGCCTGGGCCAAGGGACGGAGGACGCCGACCAAATCGTTGTCATGTTTTGCGCTCTCCTCCTCCAGCTGCTTCAAGGCCTCCTGGGCTCCCGCGAGACGTTCAGCTGAATGTTTGCGCGTGGACTCCAATTCCTTTTGAGTAGACTCCAGCTCCTTCTCAAGTTCTTTCACCGAGAGGTAACCTCTGCCTTCTCGAACTTCAAGCGACTAACCTCGTCTGCAACATAGAGGGCGCAGTTCAAATAACAGTTGCGACCAGGAAGAAACGGAACCAGAGCAAGAGGCGTGTGGCAACTCACCCTGTAGGGAGAGGCCATCTTGGACAAGATGTCCGCACTCCCCCCGAAGAGAAGCACATTCCGCCTCAGCCAGAAGAAGGCGGCTCCCAAAAGCCGCCAGGGAATCAAGAACAGCCTGCAGAAATTCCTTGCAGATTAGAAAGACATCACTTGAGCCTATACGCGACTGTACACAGTCAAGTATAGCCTTGGGGGCTACTCCCATCGGGAGCAATGCCGTGCACCCGATAAAAATCAAAACCAAGAAACATACAAGAAAGGGAAATCTCGACTTGAGTCCATAGCCAACTGCAAGCAGTCGACCATAGACCCGGGGGCTACTCCCATCGGGAGCACTTCCGTGCACCCGATAAAAGAAAAAGAGGAAGAAAAATTGCAGAAAAAATGAGAACACTTTACCTTGCCTTGCACGGTGGACAAGGGATCAGCCAAGCTAGCCGAAACTTCCTTGCTCACTGACGCCCCGATATCTCCAGGCCGTCCACCCGCCGATCTAGGCATCATATACTCAAAAGTATCGACCGCCTTCGTGGGGCTGGGAGGTCGTCGACTGGGGATAGGAGCTGGAGCAGGACTTACGATGGCTTCCTTCAGCTTCACGGACGGGGTCGAAGATGCGAATTGATCCGCTCTGATGGTCACAAGACTACGACAAAAATTAGAATCAGAAAAGAAGAAAGCAACTTTGTGACAAAGGAGAAAACACACGGGACTCACTCGTCCTCATCATCATCGTCGAAGTTGTCTGGGTCCCAGGCTGTGAAGATCTTCGACTGGTGGATGGCGGGAGGAAGAACGTTGAGGGGACTTGCTCGGATGGGCTCAACTTCCTCGACACGATCATCACTCAAGGAGTTGTCCTTTGAAGTCAACTCATCCTCCTCTGCCTTGCGGCGCTTGCGACGATGAAGTGGCTCGTCATCCGACTCTTCCTTCTTGTCTACCTCCTCTCGTTCAGAACTCGACTCCGCGTCTGCAACGCTAGCCTTGGGAGGGGCCTCAACATTGCTCGCCATAAGATGTGAGACACCATCATCCACATAGAATGGCGGGTAGCACGTCACCACGTCCTGATTCTACAAAGGAAAAAAGAGGAAAAGGAGGTGTCTCAATCGACGAAAACCCGAAACAAGAAGAAATACAAAGCAAAGAAGAAGGTTAAGAAATTTACCTCAGTCGGGGGGTTCTCGACATCGAATGGGGTGAGAGGGCACGTCGAGTAGCTCTCTCCCTCCTTCAAATTGGTGATAGCCACGATCTTATTGTCGAATTCAGCATTCGAAAGAACATCGTCGCACGTTCGACTCCGATCGTTGACGCCCGTGTACTCACACAGGGTGGTCGGCCTCTCTTGAAGAGGCTGGACCCTCCGACGCAGAAATATGCCCGCCGGGTTATCCCGTTTAGCGGAGTTCCCTGCTCCTTGTTGCCGAAGTGCGCTACTTTCACGCGTAGAGGGGTGACAACCTTGGATTCTTCGGCTGAGAGCGAATGCGTCCAGGACTTCCTCCGCTTGAAAATAGTGAACGAGTGGAATTCTGGAACGCCACCCGCGCTGTTGTCTTCGACGTAAAACCACTTCCGATGCCACCCTTGGAATGAGTCGACGAAATTCATCTCCAGGTAGGGGACATCCTTATTTGCCTGGATCCTGAAGTCTCCGGTCCTCAACGGCTCTCCAGTCATTTCACCCGGTAGCGGCTTCTCCCGAAAAATCCGCACCTAGAAGATGGCCTTCTAGAGCCCCTAGTGCGGGCGAATGCCGAGGAAGCACTCGCAGAGCACGATAAAACACGAAATGTGTTGTATCGCGTTAGGAGGAAGGTCGTGCAGTTGTATTGAAGGGGAACGTAGCATAGAAAACAAAAAATTTTCCTACACGCGATAAACCCAAATGGCCAAGATCTAATCTATGAGATGAAAGGCAACGGGGAGAAAGAGAGTCTTGAGATAACATACCCTCGAAGACTCAAAGTGGTACGAGAAAAGATCTCGTGGTTGGCGTAGTCGTTCTCACGCCGATCCCGAGCGAGAGGAAGAGCACCGCAATCCGGCGGCACCTCCGTAATCGGTCACACGTTCAGCTCGATGAAGACTTCCGTTCCCTCGTTCCAGCGGGTTGCGGAAGTGGAAGATCCCTCCGGAATTCCAGCAGCACGACGGCGTGGTGGTGGTGAAGAATCCCACGGTCAGGGCTTCGCCAAGCCGGAGACCATGGAATGGAGCAGCGGATAGAAGGGAAAATGTGTGAGCAAGTGTGTGTGGAAGAGAGAGCCCTCACCCTCCTTTTATAGGGGAGGGGGAGGCAGCCCAAGGGGGGGGTGCGGCCAGCCATGGGTGCCCCCACCCCTTCCTCTCTTCATGTGAGTGGAAGCTCCACTCAAACCCACTCAAATTTCCCTTAATTTCCCACTTGGAAAATCCAAAGGTTTTTCTTTAATAAATAAATAAAACATTTTTATTTCTTTATTTATATTTGTTAATTCCATTAACAAACATTTGCATGCAGCACCTCGAACCATTTGTTAATTCTATTAACAACCGTTCGACGAAAAACCCCTTGAACTATTTCAATTTTCCCCGAAACTATTCCGGAGCTGCCCAAAATATTCTTCGGTATTCCGTATCTTCTCTAAACGCTTCATCGAACCTTAAGTGTGTCTCCCTACGGTTCGTGAATATTATAGACATGATCGAGACTCCTCTCCGATCAATAATCAACAGCGGGGTCTGGAAAACCGTGATGACTCCTATATATTCAACGATGACTCTCGTGATCGTGTGAACCTTTCAACGTCGTAACGATTTCCCTTTGTCTCGCGATATATTACTTGTCCGAGATCCGATCATCGGTATCCACTATACTTTGTTCGATCTCGTTATCCGACAAGTACTCTTTTCTCGTTCCCGTGATATAACATCCTAGTGATCAAATCACTTGCTTGCAAGCGGTGTTGATGTGATATCACCGAGAGGGCCCTGAGTATATCTATCCGTCATATTGGATGGAAAAATCCCATTCTCGATCCATGAGCTTCAACCAATACTTTCCGAATATCCAATGCCACCTTTATAGTCACCCTTTTACGGTGTGATGTTTGATGTCATCAAAGTATTCTTTCGGTATTAGTGATTAACATGATCTCATGGTCTAAGGAATAATGTTACTCCGAATGTAAGACATAACAACAAAACTAAATGACTTGATCGTATTGTTATACTTAGTTTAGGGTTTAAGTTCATCATGTCATTCTCCTAATGACATGACCCCGTTATCAACAACATCCAATGTTCATGATCAGGAAACCTTGATCATCTGTTTAATCAACGGGCTAGTTAAAAGAGAGGCTTCACTAGGAACGTTGGTTTGTTTATTAATCACACATGTATCAACGTTTCCGGTTAATACAATTCTAGCATGAGAAATAAACATCTATCACAAACAAGGAATAACATAATAAACACTTTATTATTGCCTCTCGGGCATATTCCCTTCAGTCTCCCACTTGCACTAGGGGCAATAATCTATATTACATAGTGATGAATCTAACACCCATGGAGTTCTGGTGTTGATCATGTTTTGTCCTTGAGAGAGTTTTAGTCAACGGATCTGCCACATTCAGATCCGTATGTACTTTGCAAATCTTCACATCACCATCTGCGACATGCTCACGGATGGAGTGAAAACGACGCTTGATATGCTTGGAATTCTTGTGAGACCTTGGTTCCTTAGCATTGGCTATGGCACCATTGTTGTCACAATAGACAACCATTGGATCCAACGCACTTGGAACCACGCCTAGTTCGGATATGAACTCCTTCATCCAAACTGCTTCCTGTGTTGCCTCCGAGGCAGCAACATATTCCGCTTCTGTTGATGATCCCGCCACCACGGATTGCTTGGAACTCCTCCAGCTTACAGCTCCTCCATTCATAATAAATACGTACCCGGACTGAGACTTAGAGTCATCCGGATCAGTGTCGAAGCTAGCATCGACGTAACATCTTGCGACGAGCTCTTCTTCACCGCCATATACGAGAAACATGTCCTTAGTTCTTCTTAAGTACTTTAGGATATTCTTGACCGCAGTCCAGTGTTCCAAACCTGGATTGGATTGGTACCTACTAGTCAAACTAATAGCATGTGCCACATCCGGTCTTGTACATAGCATAGCATACATGATAGAACCTATGGCTGAAGCATAGGGAGTCTTATCCATCTTTTCTCTATCTTCTGCTGTAGCTGGACATTGAGTCTTACTCAACGTCTTGCCTTGCAACATAGGTAGGAACCCTTTCCTACTATCTTCCATTCTGAACTTCTTCAAAATCTTGTCAAGGTATGTACTTTGCGAAAGTCCAATTAAGCGTCTTGATCTATCCCTGTAGATTTTGATGCCCAATATATAAGCTGCTTCACCGAGGTCTTTCATCGAAAAACTATTGTTCAAATAACCTTTTACGCTTTCTAAAAGTTCTATATCATTTCCAATCAACAATATGTCATCCACATATAGTACCAGAAATGCTACAGAGCTCCCACTCACTTTCTTGTAAATACAAGCTTCTCCGTATGTTTGGACAAATCCAAAACCTTTGATCACCTTATCAAAACGGAGGTTCCAACTTCGGGATGCTTGCTTCAGTCCATAAATGGAACGTTGAAGCTTACACACCTTGTCAGCATCCTTAGGATCAACAAAACCTTTGGGTTGCATCATATACAACTCTTCCTCAATGTCACCATTAAGGAACGCCGTTTTGACATCCATCTGCCATATTTCATAATCGAAAAATGCAGCAATTGCTAACATAATCCTAACTGACTTAAGCATCGCTACTGGTGAGAAAGTCTCATCATAGTCAACTCCTTGAATTTGTCGGAAACCTTTTGCGACAAGTCGAGCTTTATAGACGGTCACATTACCATCAGCATCAGTTTTCTTTTTAAAGATCCATTTGTTCTCAACGGCCTTGCGGTCATTGGGTAAATCCACCAAAGTCCAAACTTGGTTTTCGTACATGGATCCTATTTCGGATTTCATGGCTTCAAGCCATTTGTTGGAATCTGGGCTCATCATCGCTTCCTCATATGTCGCAGGGTCATCACCTCCATCTACCATGAAGTTTAATACGGGATCTCCGTATAGTTCAGGAGCTGCACGCTCCCTAGTTGACCTGCGAGGTGCGGTAGTTTCCTCTATTGGAGTTTCATGATCTTGATCATTAACTCTCTCTTCATCTGACGGGGTCGGCCCCGGAACAACTTCCGGTGCTGCGCTACTCGCCATTCCAAGAAGAGAAGGTTCAGTAACCTCGTCGAGTTCTACCTTCCTACTATTCACACCTTTCGAGAGAAACTCCTTCTCCAAAAAGGATCCATTCTTGGCAACAAAAATCTTGCCTTCGGATCTGTGATAGAAGGTGTACCCTATTGTTTCTTTAGGGTATCCTATGAAGACGCATTTTTCCGCTTTGGGTTCGAGTTTATCAGGTTGAAGCTTCTTCACATAAACATCGCATCCCCAAACTTTTAGAAATGACAGCTTAGGTTTGTTTCCAAACCATAATTCATACGGTGTCGTTTCAACGGATTTAGATGGTGCCCTATTTAAAGTGAATGCAGCGGTCTCTAGTGCATAACCCCAAAACGACAGTGGCAAATCTGTAAGAGACATCATAGACCGAACCATATCTAATAAAGTACGATTACGACGTTCGGAAACACCATTTCGCTGTGGTGTTCCGGCAGGTGTGAGTTGTGAAACTATTCCACATTGTTTCATATGCATGCCAAACTCGTAACTTAGATATTCACCTCCACGATCAGATCGTAGAAATTTAATCTTTCTGTTACGATGATTTTCAACTTCACACTGAAATTCTTTGAACTTTTCAAACGTTTCAGATTTGTGTTTCATTAAGTAAATATACCCATATCTACTCAAATCATCTGTGAAAGTGACAAAATAACGATATCCACCGCGCGCCGATACACTCATTGGTCCACATACATCAGTATGTATGATTTCCAGTAAGTCTGTCGCCCGTTCCATAGATCCAGAAAACGGGGTTCTAGTCATCTTGCCCATAAGGCATGGTTCACATGTTTCAAATGATTCATAATCAAGTGATTCTAAGAGTCCATCAGAATGGAGCTTCTTCATGCGTTTAACACCAATATGACCTAAGCGGCAATGCCACAAATAAGTAGCAATATCATCATTTAACTTAATTCTTTTGGCATTCACATTATGAATATGTGTATCAACATTATCAAGATTCAAAAGAAATAAACCATTCTTCTCAGGTGCATGACCATAAAAGATATTATTCATATAAATCGAACAACCATTGTTCTCGGACTTAAAGGAATAACCGTCCCGCATTAAGCAAGATCCAGAAACGATATTCATGCTTAATGCGGGCACCAAATAACATTTATTGAGGTTTATAACTAATCCCGATGGTAGACGTAGAGGTAGCGTCCCGACGGCGATCACATCAACTCTTGATCCATTGCCGACGCGCATCGTCACCTCATCCTTTGCTAGTGGTCGCTTGTTCTGCAGCTCCTGTTTCGAGTTACATATGTGAGCAACCGAACCAGTATCAAATACCCAGGTGCTACTGCGAGTACTAGTAAGGTACACATCAATAACAAGTATATCATATATACCTTTGTTCACTTTGCCGGCCTTCTTATCTGCCAGATACTTGGGGCAATTGCGCTTCCAGTGGCCAGTACCCTTGCAATAGAAACACTCAGTCTCAGACTTAGGGCCATGCCTGTTTCTCTTCTCAGCAGTAGCAACAGATTTGCCACCCTTCTTGAAGTTTACCCTTGGCTTGCCTTTCTTGCCTTTCTTGAAACTAGTGGTCTTATTGATCATCAACACTTGATGTTCTTTCTTGATCTCCACTTCAGCAGTTTTAAGCATCGAGAGAAGCTCAGGAAGAGACTTCTTCATGCTCTGCATATTATAGTTCATCACGAAGTTCTTGTAACTAGGTGGCAGAGATTGGAGAACACGATGTATCCCTAGCTCAATGGGAATCGATATTCCCAAGGCTATGAGCTTATCAGCGTACGCAGACATTTTGAGTACGTGCTCACTAACGGAGCTGTTCTCTTCCATCATGCAGCTAAAGAACTTTTCTGAAGCGTCATAACTCTCAACTGCGGCATGGGTATCGAAAATCATTTTCAATTCTCCCATTGTGGCATAAGCAGTGCTGTTCTCGAAACGTTTTCGCAGCTCTGGCTCTAATCCATAGAGGATGCCGCAGTGAACTATACTGTGGTCTTCTTGTTGAGTCAGATAAACATTTTTATCCTCATCAGAAGCATCATCAGCGGGTTGGTCACCTAGAGGTGCATCAAGCACATAGAGCTTCTTGCAAGCGGTGAGGAGAATGCTCAGGTTAAGTGCCCAGTTGGTAAAGTTGCTACCATTGTTTGCTAATTTCTCTTTCTCCATGAACATATTGAAATTGAAGGTAGGTGGTGCCATGATCTACAACATATTTGCAAAGACTATTTAGACTATGTTTATGATAAATTAAGTTCAAGTTAATTCTAAAATTATCCCATGAACTCCCACTCAAAAACAACATCCCTCTTAGTTGTCTTTAGTGATTACACGAACCAAATTCACTACACCGAAACCGATCATCACGTGAGACGGTGTAGTTGCAAAGGCGAACATCAACATGTTCATCATATCATTCATATGACTCATGCTTTACCTTTCGGTTACGTGTTCCGAGGCCATGTCTGTACATGCTAGGCTCGCCAAGTAGAACCATTGTATTGCATGTGTTTCAAGGCCATGTCTGTACATGCTAGGCTTGAAAACACCCGTTGTATGCGAACGTTGAGTCTATCACACCCGATCATCACGTGGTGTCTCGAAACGACGAACTTTCTTAACGGTGCATACTTAAGGAAGAACACATTATTATCTTGATATTAAGTGAGAGGGATCATCTTATAATGCTACCGTCGCGATCTAAGCAAAATAAGATGCATAAAAGGATAAACATCACATGCATGGATAATGTGATATGATATGGTCCTTCTTGCACTTGATCTCCATCTTGTGCATCATGGTATGATCTCCATCATCCTACCGGCGTGGCACCAAGGTCCGTGGCACCTCCATCTTGATTGTCCATTACAACATATCACATGGATATGACATACAGCACGCAGGCCATAAAATAAGACAACCATATGGCTCCAGCCGGTATGTCAATAATTTACAAAAGATATCATCTCATACATAACGTTTGTAACATTGACCATATCACATCACATGCCCTGCAAAAACAAGTTAGACGCCTCTAATTTATTTTTGCATATTTTACGTGGCTTTGGGCTTACGAGGATAGAACCGTTCATATCTACGTACAAAAAACCATAACGTTGATAAAATATATTTTTGAACAACCCTTTGTAGATTAGATCTTAACTATAGTAGGAGAAACCGACACCCGCAAGCCACTTATGCAATTCAAGTTGCATGTCAGTTGTGGAACAAGTCTCATGTACGTGGACATGTAAAGTTAGTCCGGGCCGCTTCATCCTACTATGCCACTAAGATCATAAAATACTCAAAGAGACAAAAACATGATCATCAACGCCCACATACTCCTATGTGTTCTACCCGTACAATTCATCTACGCATAGATCCGGCTCTGATACCACTGAAGGGGAACGTAGCATAGAAAACAAAAAAATTTCCTACACGCGATAAACCCAAATGGCCAAGATCTAATCTATGAGATGAAAGGCAACGGGGAGAAAGAGAGTCTTGAGATAACATACCCTCGAAGACTCAAAGTGGTACGAGAAAAGATCTCGTGGTTGGCGTAGTCGTTCTCACGCCGATCCCGAGCGAGAGGAAGAGCACCGCAATCCGGCGGCACCTCCGTAATCGGTCACACGTTCAGCTCGATGAAGACTTCCGTTCCCTCGTTCCAGCGGGTTGCGGAAGTGGAAGATCCCTCCGGAATTCCAGCAGCACGACGGCGTGGTGGTGGTGAAGAATCCCACGGTCAGGGCTTCGCCAAGCCGGAGACCATGGAATGGAGCAGCGGATAGAAGGGAAAATGTGTGAGCAAGTGTGTGTGGAAGAGAGAGCCCTCACCCTCCTTTTATAGGGGAGGGGGAGGCAGCCCAAGGGGGGTGCGGCCAGCCATGGGTGCCCCCACCCCTTCCTCTCTTCATGTGAGTGGAAGCTCCACTCAAACCCACTCAAATTTCCCTTAATTTCCCACTTGGAAAATCCAAAGGTTTTTCTTTAATAAATAAATAAAACATTTTTATTTCTTTATTTATATTTGTTAATTCCATTAACAAACATTTGCATGCAGCACCTCGAACCATTTGTTAATTCTATTAACAACCGTTCGACGAAAAACCCCTTGAACTATTTCAATTTTCCCCGAAACTATTCCGGAGCTGCCCAAAATATTCTTCGGTATTCCGTATCTTCTCTAAACGCTTCATCGAACCTTAAGTGTGTCTCCCTACGGTTCGTGAATATTATAGACATGATCGAGACTCCTCTCCGATCAATAATCAACAGCGGGGTCTGGAAAACCGTGATGACTCCTATATATTCAACGATGACTCTCGTGATCGTGTGAACCTTTCAACGTCGTAACGATTTCCCTTTGTCTCGCGATATATTACTTGTCCGAGATCCGATCATCGGTATCCACTATACTTTGTTCGATCTCGTTATCCGACAAGTACTCTTTTCTCGTTCCCGTGATATAACATCCTAGTGATCAAATCACTTGCTTGCAAGCGGTGTTGATGTGATATCACCGAGAGGGCCCTGAGTATATCTATCCGTCATATTGGATGGACAAATCCCATTCTCGATCCATGAGCTTCAACCAATACTTTCCGAATATCCAATGCCACCTTTATAGTCACCCTTTTACGGTGTGATGTTTGATGTCATCAAAGTATTCTTTCGGTATTAGTGATTAACATGATCTCATGGTCTAAGGAATAATGTTACTCCGAATGTAAGACATAACAACAAAACTAAATGACTTGATCGTATTGTTATACTTAGTTTAGGGTTTAAGTTCATCATGTCATTCTCCTAATGACATGACCCCGTTATCAACAACATCCAATGTTCATGATCAGGAAACCTTGATCATCTGTTTAATCAACGGGCTAGTTAAAAGAGAGGCTTCACTAGGAACGTTGGTTTGTTTATTAATCACACATGTATCAATGTTTCCGGTTAATACAATTCTAGCATGAGAAATAAACATCTATCACAAACAAGGAATAACATAATAAACACTTTATTATTGCCTCTCGGGCATATTCCCTTCATGTATGCCATAGACATACAGAAGCCCGGCAAGGAAGGGATGGAGAGGGAAGCACAAACCTCGAGCAACATGCTCCGAGAATGCGACACTCTCGTTGGCGAGGGGATTGGGCATCTCCTCTTTCTTCATGGACATCCGGACGCACTTGGAGTCCTCGGGAGGGAGCAGTCCCTCCCTCTGTATCTCGATGATGCTTTTCTTCGTGGTGTTCGACGGGCACCAATCGCCCATCTTCTTCACAAGGGCCGCCGTGGAGGCGCTCGCGACCTCCTTGCCAGATGTTGCAGCTACACTGTGTTTCTTGCCCCCCGCCATTGGGACTTGGTTCGTGCTCGCAGAAGGGAAGGTGTGCGCAGAGGAGGAAGAAGATGAACTGAGGGCCGGAAAAGTTACCTTTTCCCTAAGGCTCGTTATTTATACCAAGGCCGGGCTACTATGAGCCGTTGATCCATTGATGTGGCACGCATCCCTGCCGCCACGTGTGAAGCGGAAACGAGGGGACGAGAAGCAGTTATCCTCGCACGATCTTTGACGAAACATCGTGCATAATTACTGCGTGACCAGTGGAGAAACCGGCACGCGGCCGCCTGTTTCCGGTCAAAAAGCTGGCAAAGTGGGCCCTGCGCACTCTTCCCCACTTCCTCACGTCCCATCGGGAGCAGGCGAGTGCGCGGTGGCGTCACTGCACACCTCACAACACGAAATCTTTTTCGTATGAGCATCAGGACGCGAAACTTCTTTCGCATGGGCACCCTGGCATGAAATCTCTTTCGTATGGACATTGTGACACGAAATCTGTTTCGTATGAGTATCAGGACGCGAAACTTCTTTCACATGGGCACCCTGACACGAAATCTCTTTCGTATGGACATTGTGACACAAAATCTCTTTCGAGTACATACTTTGACACGAAATTTCTTTCGTATAAACTTCATAACACGAAATCTCTTTCATGCAAGATCAAGAAAAATAAGATTATCTCGCTCGAGGGTTACAGAAGATAGCACTTACGATGCTTCCAAGATAAAATCGCGATTATGCGGCTCCCGCAACTCTACCTCACGATGTGCTCACGCATCATCTTAATCCTGGATCGTTCGGCGACTAGGCACATCCGGATGTCGTATTCTTTCGAGTACGAAGGTAAGACCCGAGGATCTCTCCAGTGGGCCTGGAATCACACTCGAGCTGCGTCCTCCAGTGAGCTTTCCGTGTCAACAACACGAAGAAAAATCCTAGCGGACGAGCCGGGTACCCCTTTTAAAGGTTAAGTTCGACTCGATAAGACCTCCACGGCCCAGTCGCAACGATCACCTCGCCGAGTTCTAGTCGAAGGTTTCGGATTCGTGTAGGCCAGGTCTGTTTTTGCCCGAGATGCAATTAATTGGCCCTGATCTTTCGGGAGAGCCAAATAACTGAGTTGTACCCTTCTGCTAAAAAAGCCAAACACAAGGCGCATTTATTACTCGATACTCGAGTACGTCCCAGACAGGGTACACACCCTTGAAGTCAGGAATTTGACTATTCGGTCGCAGAATCCATAAGTGAACTTTGAGTGCTCACTCAACTGAAGCCAGTCGAACAAACACTCGGGGGGCTACTGACGTGGGGATGACTCCAGGACCAATTGAGTGGGCCTACCTGGTCCAAGGCCCAAGACTAAAGCCCAACGCGAGGCGCCACCCCGCAGTTCTAGAAGGCCTAGTGGAAGCCCACCCGCCAAACTTGCAGGTCAAGATGGAAAGTTTCCATCGCCTTAGAGCTAGGGTTTGTAACCCCCTCGGGCACGGTTTGAGACCCGACCACCTATAAAAAGGCTGGGAGAACCACCAAGGGGGCGGATCCAATCTACTTTTCGACCACCATAGCCATAGCTCGAGATCTATCTCTTGGCTTGTGCACCCACCTTTGTAATCGATCTATTCATAATACATATCAGAAGAGCAGGAGTAAGGGTTTTACCTCTACGAGGGCCCCGAACCTGGGTAAATCTTGCCCACCTGTTAGCCGACGAAGTTACCAGCGCCTAATTCGTTCTCTTACTCAAAACCCTACCGGATCATCCGAGGGAATTGCCGATATGACTAATCGACATGCACCATTAAAAATTCTACCTCAAGCAATAGTTTCTTTCCCAACAAGCACCATACAAACATGCTTTAACAAAAACTCTCTAAATGCTACAGAAAGCAAACATGAGATGACTCACATAACACTACTAAAACTAACAACTCTGAATAAGAGATGCGATGAAAACAAGAGCTAAACATGAATTTTTGAAGCAACTACAAGAAAAACTAAGAATACTAGCATAGCAAGTATCCAAACAAAAAAGTGGAGCGTGTCTCTGTCCCAAACAAAGAATTCTATGGTCCAACTATATTATTTCCGCAAGGAAAACAAACAGACGCTCGAAGTAAACTTCATATGATGTGACCGAATAAAAATATAGTTTCACGAGAAATGACTTGATAGATTGTTGATGAAGAAGGGGATGCCTTGGGCATCCCCAAGCTTAGATGATTGAGTCTTATAAAAATATTCTTGAATCAACCATGGGGGCATCCCCAAACTTTGACCTTGCACTCTTCTTGATCACATATATCACCTCTTCTTTTGACCCTTGAAAACTTCCTTCACACCATACTCAAACAGTAATTCGCATTAGAGGGTTAGTGCAACAATTAAAAATCCATTGGTTCTGTATGACACAAGTGATATTGATACTTTCAAACATTAGCTATAGCCACTGATGCTTCGTGAAGCAAAGAAATCCACTTGACATCGCAAAAGAGCAAATGCAAGAAAAATGGCAGAATCTGTCAAAACCAGAACAGTTTGTAAAAACGATTTTTTTCGAGGCACTTACGTTGCTCAGATCGAAAAACTTAAAGAACAAAGAAGTTGAGGCATTAGCTGAAATAAGCACAAGAAATTTCAGGTCATTTTGATTTTACTATGATTTATACAGTTTTTTACGGTGGACATCAGAAATCTGTTTCCTGCGCAGAAATCCGAAAACCAACTCCAACTCTCGTCAAAAACCTTACTTGGCACTAATAAAACATGAAAAGAAAGATACAGAGGAGTTTCTACAGAAGTATACAACCCCTTTATTCAAAGAAAACAGATAAAAACATAGCAAAAATAAAACCATGGGTTATCTCCCAAGAAGTGCTTTTCTTTAACGCCTTTTAGCTAGGCCATGAAAAGTGGAATCAAGTGGATGCTCACATAAGAAATATGAATTAAGAAAAAGAGAGCATCAAGAAGCAAGTATAAAACAAAATTAAGTCTAGCCCGCTTCCTATGCATAGAAATCTTGTAAAGAAACAAATTAAATAAGCTCAAACTAGAAATCATGGGAAGGTAGAACAAGAGCAACTTCAAAACTTTAAACAAAAAGAGAGGTGTTTTAATGACATGAAAATTGCTACAACCAAATTTTCGTCTCATAATAATTTTCAGTAGAATCATGAACAAACTCAACAACATAATTATCACATAAAGCATGTTTGTCATGGTCTAAAAGCACACAATTCATATCAAGCTCAAAAACAGTGGAATCAAAATTTAAAATAAAGACCTTTTTTTTCACTTTTAGAAATATTAAAACAAGATGATTGATCACTCATAAAAGGTATGGGGATACTAATAGCAGTCCCATTTTCAGTAGCATCATAATTTATAACATCAAGTAACATAGGACCATCATCAAGAGCATTATCATAAGATTTATCCAAGTAGCATGGATTATCATAAATAACAATAGCAATATCATTCTCAAAAGTTTCATTCATAGTAGTATCAAGGTCACAAGTATAGCAAGTATCAATTTCATCAAATAATGTATGAGTTCAAGAGTTACTATCATTGGGAGGTAGACGTGGGTAACTCCATTCTTCCTCCTCTTGATCATCACTCTCCTCCTCTTTTTCATCCAATGAGCTTCCATATTCAGCAATTTCTTCTTCCATAGGTTCCTGCAAGGCATTAGTATTTTCCTTAGGTTGAGAGAATTTATTAAGATATTCCATTATGTAGTAATTACAATCCTTGTAATTATTAAAGCAATATTTAAGTATAGCATAAATCTCGTATTTATAAGGTGCATCATCAATACTTTCAAGTAAATAAGCAATTTAGAATACACCCTTCCAAGCAATAAATTCTTCAATTTGTTCCACATCATATAATTCATAATTTCCCTTAACATAAGAAGATATGGTAACATCATCATTATACTCACATTGAAAAGGTAGGTGTTTATACCTCCTACAGCAGCAAGATTTATCAAAGCAATAAGTAACATTATAAGTAGAGCACACATTTTTAGCATAGTCATGCAATTTATTAATTTGCTCCCATAAGTGTATTCCTTTTTGTGACAAGCGGTGTTCCTTATAATATGTTTTTGTTCATCTGTGAACCCACCTTGCCTAAGATCTAGTTTCAAAGATATCAACCATTGATAGAAAACATGAGAAAGCAAGATTAAAACAGGAATAAAACTACAACTAGAATAAGAACTAGTTTTTTGTGTGTTTTTGATAAAGAGAAGCAAACAAGAGAAAATAAAATAAACTAAGAAAAACAAAAACAAAGTAAAGAGATTGGAAGTGAGAGAATCCCCTTGCAGAAATTCTCTTCCTCCCCGGCAACGGCGCCAGAAAAATAGCTAGATGGTGCAGGTCTTGCACTCGTTGGGAGACTCCAAGACGAAGGTATGATGAACACAACAACAGTTTTCCCTCAGTAAGAAACCAAGGTTTAATCGACTAGTAGGAGGAAGGAGTAACTTCAGAAGGTTGAAGAAGCTGAGATGGCAGGGCGCACTACCGGTTCAAAAGCAACATGGAACCTACATAACACAATCAAATCACTTTGCCCCAACAAAGCAGTGAGGTTGTCAATCTCACCGGTTTTGCTGAACACAAAGAGGTTAAACGTATGGTGTGGAAAACAGTAGGAAAACAGTATGAAAGTATGAAAGCAGTAGGTGTTTTATCAGTATGAGGAAAAAGGACCGGGGTCCACAGTTCACTAGTGGTGTCTCTCTGTGAAAGATAAATAACATGTGTGATGAACAAAATACAGCTGGGCAATTGACAGAAATGAAGGCTGCACCATAGTGCACATGCAAGACATAATTATTACTATGTGATTCATGCGAGCATTAAAACAAAATACATAGACCGTCATCCAACTGCATCTATGTCTAATAATCCACCCTCCGAATATGATACGAACAAACGTTGGGTATTAAGTTGCTAGCAACATATTATCGCCATAAGCAAAGTGTGTAATGTAAACAATGTAAACTAGGTAAACACCATTGTTTTCTCCCTAATGGCAACAACACATCCTCCATCCATCACGTTTCTGTCACTCGAGCACAAATGCAAAGGAGGCATGAACCCACTATCGAGCATAAATACTCCCTCTTGGAGTTACTAGAATCTACTTGGCCAGAGCATCTACTAATAACAGAGAGCATGCAAGATCATAAATAACATATGCATGAAGATAACATGATAGATTGATAATCAGAAGACATAGCATTCAACATTCATCAAATCCCAGCAAACACAACATGTAGCATTACATAAAGATGATCTTGATCATGTTAGGCAGCTCACAAGATCTAAACATGAGGTACAAAGTGGAGAGAACAACCATCTAGCTACTGCTATGGACCCGTAGTCCAGGGATGAAGTACTCACGCATCACTTCGGAGGAGGGCATGGTGGTGTAGACCCCTCCAGTGATGAATTCCCCTCCCCCCAGGGTGCCGGGGAGAGCTCCAGAACCCTCCCAATCCTGGGATGACGATGACGGCGGCCTCGGGTGTTTTTCAGAACGAAGTGGTATATCTCTAGGGTTTATGTCTCGGGGGGTATAAATAGGCAAAAGGGCAAAGGCGATGGAGGCCGGAGGGCCCCACACCACCCCGTGGCGCAGCCAGGGGGCGCGCCACCCTATGGTGTGGACCCCCTGAGGCCCCCCTCCGGGTCTCTTCGGGACTCCGTGGAACCTTCGGGAATTCTAGGACTTCCGAGCTTCGAATTTTCCAATTCCGAGAATATTTCCAGAACAACTTTTCTGAAACTAAAAACAACAGAAAATAGGGAACTGGCTCTATGGAATCCTGTCAATAGGTTAGTCCGGAAATTCGATAAAAATGATATAAAGTGTATAGCAAACATATGGGAAACAATAAGAAAAAGACATGGAACATCAGAAATTAAGGATACGTTTATGACGTATCATGCGCCCTGCCAACACCAGTTGTCATAAACCTTCAGAAGTGATTTATTTTTCCTACTGGTCGATTAAATCTTGGTTTCTTTCTGAGGGAAAACTTTTTGTTGTGCTCTTCATACCTTCCTCTTGGGATTTCCCAACGAGCGTACATCTACGCGCATCAAGTTGCATGCACACCAATACAAGTAAACAACGAGCAATGCTACACCTACAGACCGACTCCTGTGGAATTATTTTTACGGGATGAGTTGGCAATATCTAACTAGAGACGGAAAGGTTCCATAAAAAATTTCATGGGGGTAATTAGTGGGGGTTAGAGTAGGAGGTAGTTCATAAGGAAAATCTATCGACAACTGTCCATAGATCTAGTGTTTTCGCTAACCAGCAACCCTCATGGACATTAGATTAATTGACGTGTGCTCGCTAGACTTTTCCTTCGGCCTTTTATAGCACTCTCTCATTTTATGCATGGCTATAAAGAACAGTATGGTATGCATGTTATTATCCATAGAATTAATTGTTAAACTGAAAAAATTGTTGAATTACCGAGACTTGTCGTGGAAATTAATTGTTGAACTAAATACATAATGATAGAAATTATTTCCAAAGGTTTGGGTGTCATTATTAATTTTCTTAAAAGCTTAGAGATACTGGGTCACATAGTACTTAATGTGATTGACTCAATAGGTACTTGCGGAGAAGAGTTGCTTAACAAAATCAATACTTAGAGGTTAATGAGATAAATGCCAAAGTTTTCCACGATGATACTAATTAATACTCTCTCCCATCTATATTAATTGTTGTTGGATCGGATATACTCCCTCTGGTCCGGTGCATAGGGCTTATTAGTGATATGTTTAAAATGTATATGTAATTTTGGATTGTTGCATACTTGTTTTATATCATTACTACACATGTTTCTTGCGGTAAACCCCTACACCACTGCATGTGTAGTGCATGATACGTCATAAATGCATCCTTAATTTTTGATGTTCCATGTTGTTTTCATGTCATATGCTACATGTGTTCCTTATACTTTATGTAGTTTTTATCGATTTTCTGGGACTAACCTATTGACAAGATGCCATAGAGCCAGTTCCTGTTTTCTGTTGTTTTTAGTCTAAAAAAAGTTGTTCTGGAAATATTCTCGGAATTGGAAAATTTGAAGTTCGGAAGTCTTAGAATTCCCGAAGGTCCAACGGAGTCCTGAAGAGGCCCGGAGGAGGGACACACCATAGGTCGGCGCGCCCTCTGGCCGAGCCATGGGGTGGTGTAGGCCCCTCGGGCGCCCACCGCCATCGCCCTTTCGCCTATTTATTCCCCCCGATGTGTGAACCCTAAAAATATACCACTTTTCCATGAAAAACACCCGAGGCCGCCGTCATCATCAACCCAAGATCGGGAGGGTTCTGGAGTTCTCCCCGGCACCCTGCCGGGAGGGGAAATCATCACTGGAGGGCTCTACACCAACATGCCCGCCTCCGGAGTGATGCGTGAGTAGTTCATCCTTGGACTACGGGTCCATAGCAGTAGCTAGATGATTTTTCTTGCCTCTTTATGCCTCATGTTTAGATCTCGTGATTTGCCCTACATGATCGAGATCATCTTATTGTAATGCTACATGTTGTGTTTGCTGGGATCTGATGATTATTTAATGCTATGTCTCTTGATTATCAATCTATCATGGTGTCTTCATGTGTATGTTATTTATGATCTTGCATTCTATCCGTTGTTAGTAGATGCTCTGGCCAAGTAGATACTAGTAACTCCAAGAGGGAGTATTTATGCTCGATAGTGGGTTCATGCCTCCTTTGCATCTATGCTCGAGTGACAGAAACGTGACGGATGGAGGATGTGTTTTTTTCCATTAGGGAGAAAACAACAATGTTTACATTACACACTTTGCTTACTACGATTATTTGTTGCTTGCAACTTAATACCCAAGGTTTGTTCCGATGATAGTCTGAGGGTGGATTATTAGTCATAGATGCAGTTGGATAACTGTCTATGTATCTTGTTGTAATGCCCGCATGAATCACATAGTAATCATCATGTCATGCATGTTTCATTATCTATCAATTTCCCAACTGTAATTTGTTTACCAGACATGTTAGCTATTTTTTATGGAGAGGCACACTAGTGAACTGTGGACCCCGATCCATTTTCTCATATTGATAATACAACCACTGCTTCCACTGTTTTCACACTGCTATTGTTGTTTTCTCATTGTTCTCATACTATTTTCCACACCATACATTTAACCTCTTTGTTATCAGCAAAACTGATGAGGTTGACAACCTCACTGCTTCGTTTAGGGCAAAGTGAATTGATTGTGTTGTGTAGGTTCCACGTTGCTGCTAAACCGGTAGTGTGCCCTACCACATCAACTGCATCGACCTTCATAAGTTGCTTGTCCTCCTACTGGTCGATTCAACCTTGGTTTCTTTACTGAGGGAAAACTTGCTGCTGCACTCTTCACACCTTGCGCTTGGGGTCTCCCAACGACCGTGTGTCTACACCCCATCAGTGCACTAGTCGTTGACATAAAACTTACAGAAGTCCTTTTCCAGAAATATTACATCCCTAAGAGTAGTACATGCATTGCGGGTCCTCTTGTTCACACTGCTTATTATTACAAGTCAAAAACAAATAAATTTTTCAAACTCTTCCTCTGTAATCTAAGGAAGATTAAACGGTTCAAAGTCAACTTGAGATAGTTGATGAAACACTTGCAAAAACAAGGATAAAGCCATGATAGCTCAACATCTTAGATCCTCGAGTTTCCTGTCTTCTTCATTGTCGCCTGCTCCATAGGCGACAATGTTATCAACTCTTTCGATTCCCTCCGGATAATTCTGGTGCTTCATAGTAGAACTCTTGGTCTTCAGTGCATTGGTCGTTGACATCATTGGCCTCCTCAAAGTCTAAGAAAGGGATCAACGGAAGGGTTGAGCAACAAGCGCTATTCAACAAACTCAGCTAAGAAAAGGTTTTGGGTTTTCATGCACTCACTAATGTTATAACCAACAGACATAGACACTATCTAAAATTTTAAAAAGATTTCTTGAAAGGGTTGGTTTTAGATTAAAAAACTATGTTCCTCAGTCTCACAAGTTTGAGAATAAGTTAAGATTCCTTTCCCCGCCACAAACGTAGTTCCTTTCGGGAACATGGATGTAATTGTCACAATTTTATATACTCTACAGAGGTGCGTCACTTTTTCCAAAAGTAGCCTTAGCCTTGATACAAGTTTCACATTTCAGGGTGTGGTTTGTCCGGTATGAGTTCTTGGATAAATGTTTATACTCTATGCTAGAATTCTATTAACCGGAAACATAATACATGTGTGGTTTTATAAACAACAATGTGTCCATAGTAAGACTCTACTAGACTATCTCGTTGATTAATGGGTGGTTATGGTTTCCTAACCATAGACATGAGCTGTCAATTAATAACGAGGTCATGTCAGTGGAGAATGATGTTGTGGACAGACCCAACCAAAACATAGCAATTGATCGTGTCACATAGTTTAAATTGCAATGTCTTTTTATTGTCAAGTATTATGCTTTTTATACCATGAGATAATGTTACTACCGGGTACTGGAAGAATGCTTTTGGGTCATCATTATAGATAAGAGTTGATCCTCACATTAATTACCATGGTATGTGCATTAACTATACTAAGTGGATATTTCATGGTGAAGAAATTTCTAATAACGATAGCCATAGTACTGACCATGGTACGTATCAGAGTGACGATGAGTATGATGATGACGATCAAGATTATGAAAATAATTATGTTGATGATGTATCAAATATGGTACATGATCTGCAGAAATCTGGCAATAGAGGCCCCGATAAGGAAAATTTGTATGCAAAGCTTATTGAAGAAGGGAATAAAGAGCTACACGAGGGATTCACCATTTTCACACTGTTGGCCTTCATTTTAAAGCTCCTTCATGTGAAATCATACAAGCGGATCACAAATAGAGGATTTGATGTATTCTTCAGCTCTTATGTGGAGCTTTGCCATTTGTGAAGTTTCAAAATCTTATGCTGATGCGAAGGGTGTACTTTATGGTGTTGGCCTTCCTAGTCTCATGTCAACCTGTCAGCGCTTCGCCGTCCACAACTCGGCATCGACGAAGATAGAAAGCATTCTCGTGTTGCTAATTGGTAGATCTAATCAACTATGATTAAAGCTATTATGAATCTGGAAATTCTCAACACATGAGAGAAAAATAGAACTAGAGCTAGGTCTAATCGGGAGAGGACACCTCAAAATCTAATTAGAAGAGGCTCTAATTCAATTAGAGGGGCTCTAACTAGAAGATCTAATTAGACCCTCTAATTCTACTATATATATATATATATATATATATATATATATATATAGAGAGAGAGAGAGAGAGAGAGAGGCTTGAGAGACAATTATGTGTTTTGCTATGAGTCTTGGGGTGCTTTATATAGTGGAAGGGAGGAGAGACCTGCCAAAGGGGAGGGGGTCCTAGTTGAACTAGGAGGTGGTGGATGCACCACGAAGAGGTGGCCCTACCATGCCTCCTAGCCCAACTCGGATTGGGAGGTGGTGGAGGTGGCCTCCACCTCCTTTCTCCCTTCCCATTTTATTTTCCCCTTTTATTTTTCTATACAATAAAATCGGGAAAAATACCGGGATGATGACCGAGTACCAACTTGTTAACTCACTGGGGCCCACCTGGTATCCCCATAAAATAGGGTTCGGCCATGAGGGGGCAATCTTCCCCCTCCTGGCACATCTTTCTTACATGGATAGTCCCCGAAACTCTTTTAGAACCACTTGACCCCTATAGATAAAATCATCGATATTATCTAACGATGTTAGAAACAAATTTCTAACATCCTGGGATATCTCATGTCCTCCGTTACCTCTCATATAAATTCTTCCTAACACCGGCATAATTTCTATCTTATAGTAACTTCCTTAAAACCACACCAATTGACACCAGACTTGTTTCTTTGATATCATAACGACATCGAACATTCATAAAACCAATAACAACACATTCTTTCCCTTAATTAAAGGTTGGCACGGCTTAACCGTGTGACTCGTAAAGGCTCTATATCACACAAACATGCTCGGGAACTTACCACACAATAACCAACAGCGGGACCGTGGACGTCCAGGATGGCTCATGTGTGTTCCCAAAAAACGAGGGAACCTTATAAGTTACGCATTGCATTTATTCCGTAACTTCACGATACCAACGATATCACAAGGTGAGACTATGTGATTTGGTCTGATCAAACTCTTTGATCATAACACATAAACTCGTTTACCGATATCGTTCTCTTTTCTCATTCATATCCCAGATGACCTTGTAATAAATCACACCGTGTCTCGCCAGACGACATGTCATCGGTGATAATGAGAGGGCCCAGATAATATCTCTCTCTATCGTCTAGAGGATTTAAGTACTAGTCTTGAACGATCTCAGATCCATAACACTTTCTAGATCATACCCAGATATCATCGTCATGATCCCTAGTTACAGCAAGACGGTTGATGATATCCAAAATATATAGCTTTTGGTCGTGCAGTCACTAGATATTCTCATAGTATAGGAATTATAGTCAATGACAACTTCATATGTATTTGCTAAAGTACATCATGATTTCTTAGTCTCTTTTAGAAACAACATACACTTGGGTCGGTTCATTACTATTGTTACCCTAATAATAAACTCTTATGATTTTCTTAACCAAGTCCATGATTAGGAAAATATGATCATATCACAAACCATAAGCTAATCCTATGGACAATATTATGAACGCTTGTTTTTTTATGTCTTCACACCCGCACAAAGATTTTTCTTTGAAAACTCACTTTTCAAGTGCTATAGCGATTGTAGCAGACCCATCATATTCATGTTTTTTAAACTCATTAATTTATCTCACAGATTCTGATATTAATGAGACACTTTATGATGTTGCATTTAAAACTTTTTTAAATCTTTTCATGAGGCATCTTTCTTCAATCAGGCCTAGCCAAACTAAAATATCATAATTAGCTCCCACTGACTTTCAAGTCCCTTTGTTTTATATAATGAAAAAGAAGTCCTTCTTGTTTTATTAATGATTTCTCCAAGTGCACGTGGTTGTTATACCTGTTTGGAATAAGAGTATCCAACCACGGTGGAGCTATAGAAATGGTCCTATATGGCTAGCTTTGATCACCTATTATCGTTGGTGCTCTTTAAACTATCTATAGGCTAAAATAAACAGTAAAAATGACTGAAATAAAGATTGTAAATAAAACAATAAAATAGACTAAACAGTAAAGTAAACAGAAGCGGACTAATGGATGGTTGAACAATTGGAACTGCAATAGGGATAAAGGAGTTCTTGGGAAGAGCGGTTCTACCACTAGTATACTTCTGAATAGATTAGGCGTGCGTAGTATTTTCATTCGAATAATTTGTGAGGGCGGAGCTCCATAAATTAATATGCCCCGATGCCTCGATTAACGCAATACTCACAACCACCACATATCCCAGATGATAAGCGATGCGCCCACTGGCACTAGTGATAAAGTGTCTCTCTGTGGAGGTGGTATTGGCACGGTGAGTTTTCCGTTGATCTCATGTCAGATATTGGCGTGAAAGGAGGAGCGACTTTCTATTCTGCCATACTCACTCGTCAGGTGTCATCAAACAAACACGAACAACCCATCATGGCTCTATGTCACAATATTGGTGCCGTCGACTTCACACAATATCATTAGGATTGTTATAACAAACTAGTCAATATAAAATATTGCATATTTATCTCAATTCATAATAGTACTAGGGTTTCCCCATCTCCCCGAGAACTAATGGACTATTTACACATGAAGACACTAAACATCATAATGATTGTATTGCAAATGAGGAATGAATGTATGAACGAATACACGTGCAAACCCACAACTAAATGTTCTAGAATTACAGTGAGATGGGATGTAGATGCTATCACGTAGATGTAGATGGTGGTGATGGAGATGGATATTGATGCAGAGGCCTTCACGGTGATGGGGTTGATGGAGATGGATTCCCTTTGGCGAATTCCCCCTCTAGACATCTTCCGGAGGCTAGGGTTTGTTGGATTTTCGTGGTTTTGCGTCTGGTGTGTCTCTAGTCTGCCTCTCTTCTTCAATCTAAGGTCATGGGGTTAATATGCTGGCTGAAACAGGCCAAACACACCTTGGTACAGTGAGTGGCACACTCGGTACTCACCGTATCAGGGTCGTTTGGGTAACCTCCTTACAGTGGTATGGTTGGTGTTTCCGTCTCTCCCTCCGTGTCGAGCTCCTTCCATCTGGTACAGTCAAGGTGACCATACCGTGACTCGTTAAATTGTCTCTGTCTATTTTTCTCGCAGAACATCACTGGTAGGGTCATAATTGACCGTACTATTGCTCGTTAAGTCATCTTCCGCCCCTCTTTTGACTTCTGCGAATTTATGTTTCCTGTGAATGACCTTAAATGATGTGATCTCCTCATATTATGTCCAATTATGCTTCTTTATGCCTTGTATGAAATATCTCCTCGTGATTTCAACAATCTGCATACACAGACATAAACTGTGCACTTTAGCACGGTAAATTACCAAATTCCCTATCTACTTATTAATAAAACATTAATTAAAATAACGTTGAAAATGGATGCATCAATTAACACGACTCACTTAATACTCATTCTTGTAATATTTATGATTACTTAAGTAATCAAAATTAATTACACTTAGCAAATAATTTTGGTAATTGATCCAATAACAGCACCAATAATTGATATGATAAGTTTTTAACTCATCATTATCATTTATTCGTACTTGATAAAACAATTTTATCAATACTAGTTAACTGCCCGTGCGTTGCAACGGGGGGCATACATTTTATAATGGTTTAACACCAATCGTCTCTAACAATGTCTTCTTCGCCTACTTATTTCTTGCCATGCACATCAAGCAACAGTGTCTTCTGCTTCTCCTTTTTCTTCCCGTCGTAGTCATTGTCAAATAGTATCAGAAAAATGATATAAAGAGATCTAAAATATAGCGCATTACGCTTGCACGAATAGAAATTCGAATATCCTAAAATACAGAAGTTTCAATGTAACTACTCTCAAGATGCCCCTTTATATGTTCTATCGGTTTTTAACAAGTTTATTTATGTTCATATAAACGATAACTTCTTTCATTTTATCCCTAAGTCACTCGGTTCTCAAGCCTTTGACAATAAGTGTTGCAGATGAGATAATCTGCGAGAATCATATCAAGATAACATAAATCATGAAATATATCATCTCCATGACATTTACAACATAAAAAAAAACAGGTTAGCATACCGAACACAATCCAAATTTCTGAGAAAACTGAGATGGAAAGGAAAGAATTTTGTGCAAGCGTAATGAGAGAAAAACTTACCGATAGTGGACATGGTAATGATTACAAAGTATATCGAGGTCAAATAAAACTCAACTCGCTGAAATGCTCAAACTTGTACTCTACTAACTTTAGACTCCCGGTCCATCTGTATCATGCCATTGTTTAAGGTACGTTGGCCAAGTACATAATATAAACACTATTTGTAGTAGTACGAGAGAACATAGTAGCTAGAGTATGGACATGATATATTGTTTTCTTTTCTTTTTGTCTAACTTAATTGCTTTTTATGTGTTACTAAAATTGTCAAAAAGTTTGTTAAACCTTGAAATAGTAGAAGTTACATAATATCATTTAAAGTGAATTACCACAAACGTCTAAGTGCCATCTAACTTTCGCACATACTACGTGCAAGAATTAATATTTTCGTATAATCAAATATTGGTCAGCGGAGGGATTCTTCTGCAACATATCCGAGAGAAACATTCCCACTGCCAAGATACACACACGTTACGCTGAAGTAACAAGGCAACAACTGAAGTTTTTTAGGACTTCTTCTGTAGTGTAAACTTAAAAGCAAGAGAAATGTCTGGTCTAGATTATGGCAATCAGATTTCAACACTAGTACCATAAGTTCCATCATCTACTCTCCTCCAATGTCGTCCAAGTAATAGATCTCTACTTTCGAAAAAAGGTAATAGATCTCTCGTTCTCGCTCACCAGGAAACTAAATATCATATATAAAGCTATCAGTGGTGCTTGCTGGAAAAAGGAACAAATTTGTGTAGACGCTCATGTAGAAATTTACTCTTCCATCTCAGCAAATAAAAAAAATCACTCAAACTCTGTGCTGATGAACGACAGGACTGAGAGAAAGGAGGAAAAAAGTTAAGCACACTATAATCATGCGGCAACATCTCTAAACACAAAAGTAATTAAGAAAATAAGACAAAACGGTGATGTGTGATTACCTAAAACTTCTAGATCGTGTGCAGTTTCACCATGAAACCAAGACCTACCAAATATGATAAACTGCATCCCAAAATTCAGATCCAACAAAATCATGACCGAGAAGCTCTCATGACCTGTATAAGAGCCTAATAAAACTTCTGAACCTGCCATAGGCAACCGCCTTGTTGAGAATGCCACAACCTATGCAAGGCATGGGATATAGATGGAGAAATGGTGTACGGGGTAATGTACCCAGGGGCGGCGCCACTACCGGAACCTATGTCTCCAGTAGCAGGGGAGGCCCTTCAACCATTCCGGCGAGCAGGGGCACCATTGATTCCTGGGAACGACCTGCGTTTGTTTTCTTAGAGACAGAGGAACGAACCAGTACGTGGGCTGCTGGGCCGAGTCCAACGAGAAGGCCTGTAGGCCAGTTTAGCAAACAAGTACCCTAGTATCGCTCCGACCCTGTCGAGTCCCGAGTCTCGACCTAGTGTCGTCCGTCCCCAATTCCCCAACCCCAACAACGCCGCCATCGAGCAGAGATCTGCCACTACCGTCCTGCCTTGCTCCGGCGGTCCGGCCCTCCGGCTCCTATTATGTCACCCGCCCGCCTTATCCCCCCGCCATGCTCCGCTCCTTGCCTCCCCTCCAAATTCCTGCGCGTGTGGCCTCCGGCCTCCTCAACTCGACCGTGCTGCACCTCCGGCCTTCTCAACTCGAGCGCTGCACGCCGCCAGTGGAAATGGGCCAGAATGGAGTAGACAGAGGTGGCTAGGACCCTGCTCTGCCCAGGGGCGGACCCAGAACAAATTAGGAGTGGGGGCAAAGCATTTGACTGGGGGCATTCTTTGCATAAGTTTGCAAAAAACTGATTTTTTTGGTTAAAATATGCAGAATTACTAGAGGAATTCAAAAATTTGAGTGGGGGCATAGGCCCCCACTCAGCTACACTTGGGTCCGCCCCTGGCTCTGCCCGTGGTCACCAGCGGCTCCTCCCAGTGACGGTGCGGCGCCGTTGCGAATTGAGGTTTGCGCTTCTCCCGGCAACGGTGAAGAGGCGAGCTCGACCAGAGGAGGGAGTGATTGTGGCAGCACGAGGAGAGAAGAACGATAGGAAGTCATATCCGCCGGGATTGGGACGTTGGCGATGGCCAAGATGACGCTGCGTCGATTTGCTTCCCCGACAGAAAGACAAGATCGGCGACGCTAGCGCCCAGGATCTGCAAGCCCCCCTGGTATATCACTTTATGCCCTCATGGCTAAAAACAATGAGATCATTCATGGGAAACAGCAGCGTTGCAAACACGTGGACGCCATCCAGGAGTGCTCGGGCGCACCGCACACACGTTCCGTTACTGACACTGCAGAGACCGACTTCCTGACCACCACCGCTGCCTTCCCCGTTGCGAGACTGAGTTCCTTGAGGCTGTTGGGAGTAAAATCGAGAGACAAACGAGAGACAGCAAAATGAATCGAAGTGTGCCTTTCCATTGATGATTCTGAGTATATATACAAGGAGAAGGGACGCGAGCGAAGAGTCGCGTCCGTATAAAGAGGTGCGAGATAGTCGGTTGCCATATTGCAACCGACATGAATAAAGGGAGGATTATCCATCTAATTAATCTATTTAATTAAATCCTAACACTCCCCCTAATCCTTCGTTGTCCTTGTAATCGATCATCTTTAGAATCATCTTTGGAATCATCTCCTCCAAAAACCCTGTGGGAAAAATATGAGGAGTATGGTGTGTATGATATGTTGCTAAAACTCCTTAAAACCCAGTGGGAAAAATAAGGAGAAAATGATGTAACATATAATGGTTGGATATGCTGTTAAAACTCCTTTAAACCCAGTGGGAAAATAAGGAGAAATTGGCACAGCATATAATTATTATTGCCTCTGTTAACTCGATATGAAGTAAATCCATAGAATATAGAGGTCAATAAATATGTCGTGTATACCTTCCTAAAAACCCCGGTGGGGAAAACGGATAGTATAACATATGAACTTATATTGATATTACCTCATTAAAAACCTTGATGAGAACCTAGATAGTAAACTCATAAAGGGAAAAAGAGTGTAATATGATGTTTTGAACATGAATAGTACAGGAAGATACTCCCCCTGACTCTTGCATATCTCGAAGCCGTCGAATACCAATTTCAGAAATATTAAAGTTGGTAGAGACTTCATGAACAAACCAAAAAAGGATTTTGCATGATTTGGATTTGCAAGATGTTTATTCCCTGACTCTTCTAGAGTTCATAGGTATAAAACAATTGAGTGTCAATATGCATGGTGATATTGCTCTTGATGTATCATGTTTGCATCAATGCAACATAAGCAACATTATCTGTGTAGACAATGGTTTATGATTCAAGAGAACCAATGACTAATGGATGTGGTTTATCATTCTGTGAAGCCATATGTGTTAATATGTAGCATCATATCTCAGAATGAATGGTAGGTGTTGCCACCAGAGTCTATTCGGAAGACGTCAATGGAGTGACAATTCTACCATGTAGGTACATATTGTGGGGATCAAAGAAGTAGCCACTATCAGTATATCGATGATATTGGAGTTCAGATTTCTCCGAAATATAAACAATACGTCAAGATTTTTAGTGCCTTGAAGATATCGAGAGATATTCTTTATCCCAACCATTTATGTTAGTGGGTCCAAGGGCATTGTGATATGGAACTATAGGTCCCAACATCTCTTCTACATCTTCCCGTGGTTTTAGTAAATCTTTCCCTACGTCTAGAGATCGAACAACCGACATGGGGGATGGATATAACTTGTCCATATTATGTTTATCCAATATTTTCTGACATAGCCAACTTGTTGTACAATAATACTTGAGTGAAGCAGTTCGAGATCTAGTCTCAAGAACTATTTGGTTTTATCCAATACCTTCATCTCAAATTCCGTCTTGTATATGATCACGTGCTTCATCATCTTTAGGAGTAATCCTTGTGTATGACGAACACAAATTGGTGATCATTATTTTAGGAGTAGTCCTTGTGAATAAGGAACTCACTATGTCGGTTGTACCAAAATTTACCGACAACAATAAGCCATGTGGTGGCTTTTTGATTTTTTACACAATATATGTTGCGTTTTAATTTCGATTCGGATTGAGATTCCTTCAGGAACCATACATGTCCAAATCTAGCGATCCACGTGGATGTGTAGTCACTACATCTATCAACTGCATAGATAGATGATTTGTACTGCCAATTATATAAAGTATCGAAAAGAAGGATTTCACTCGTGTCTGGAGAGTAGGTCTCGGATCTCTGCGGAAACCCGACCTTATGCTACAAGCCTTACTTTCTCACCACCTTGTTGTTTTCGTTCCATGTCTGGAATAAAACGCAATGAATTGCATAGAGAATTCATTTGGAAGAGCGAGGCTAATTCTGCTTGGATTGCATCCTTCGATTGTTTCAGTCCGAGTGAGTGGTTTACACTCTGCTATGGCCATAGTCTTTAGATCTGAATTTATCAAGAAGGTTGTTGGCAATCATACAAGAGAAAAGTTTGTCGACAGTTGTAGGCTTTTGTTATATGGTTCTCCAGTATCGATTGTTAGAGGAAATCTCAAGCACCCTTGGTAACTCTTCATGATTTCCCAATACGCGTGAGTCTAGGTGTTCCGATGTCCCAGCCAGTGTGTGCAAGCTGAAGCTGGGTGGTGGAGGTTTCCCTTCCACTGGGTGTATACAGCCCATAAGGTGTATGTCAACGCTAGGTTAACTTGCATTTACCGACTTAGAGGATTCCTCCTCAACTGCCTTTGTGGCTTGTAGGAAGCCAGATCCAGGTTAGAGGCCGTACTACTCCCCCTCTATTAAGGAAAGAGGAGTTGAGTGGTTTTTATTGGTACCTCCACTCTTTCGGGCGCATTTCTAGCCGGATTAAAGGATTTTGTAACACCTTTTAGATCAGTAAATGAATATGGCATGATATTTGCAATATGTCGCAAATGTGTAAATTTTTTGAACGTATAGTCCAAATTCTTGAGTACGTGGATATAAGATGGAACATGGAGTCCCAATTGATTTCCTGGCATTCTATGTGGTACATAAAGTCTCCCCCTAATGCCTGGAAATAATCCATCCTTCAATGAAGCAATCAACATACTGGGCAATGAATAGATACCCTATAAGGGTTTCAAGGTACTTGGTGATCGACGGAGGTCAGTACCCCACATAGATCCCTAGTATGTGGACCCAATTATGTATGTTGCGGTGGTGAGATCGGTACGCATGAAGCGTTTCCGAATTTACGCAGATGGGAAATGCTCGGAGGATTTTCACGTATGATTTGCAGAGGGGAAGCACTGCTATGTGCAGATAGTCAGTCAGCAGCGTGTAAAACTGTATGACTCCAACGTGAAGTTGGTAAAGTGCAATTCATCAACGAAGGTCTTGCAATGAGTCTGCTTCTCTTATTTAGGGATTCATCCAAACCAGTATGTGTATGGACATATGGGACCAAGTGCTGAACACAATCCCCGGGCCATGCAATACACATTGAAAGCACATGAGGAGAATTCTGCATCATTGTCCATGCGAATTTTTATAATTCGACTCTCGGGATAATGGGCCTGTAATTTAATTACTTCCCGCATTATCTTGGCAAAAGGATGGTGTCGTGTGAACAAAGTCACACATGTGACCATCACGTAGATCCGTCAATTAGAACCATAAAAAATATATGAATGGTCCAGACAACGGTTGGATGAGACCACAAATATCTCCTTTAGTGCATTCAAGGAAGTAAAGTGGTCCAGCTTGTATGTTGAGGTGTGATGGCCTCAAAATTAGCTTTTATTCGGCGCATGATGTGCACACAAAATCTGATGACTGAGAAAATCTGGACTCAAGCAAATTGTGACCAATGGAATTGCTTTATATGCAACATGTGCTACGGGTGGTATGTACGCGTAGTACACTCCAAACAATAGAGAGGGTGTCTTTCCAAATACTTGTTCCTCATCTATCGGATTGAGTCCCGTAGAAACCTATATATTGAGTTGGAGAATTTTCGCTATGGAAATCTTTCTCAAAATATAGAATACATTCAATCTTATGTATAGCAGAGTGCTGATACAATATATTGTGAAATACAATACTTATGTTCTATTACGACATTACTACTGGACATTAATAGAATGATCACTAAGGAGATAGTGGGACTAGTCGAAGTCTCCAAACATGTCGATTGAGGCGTACTCAACCATCATGTCCTCTATGCCTGTAGGGTCATCTGACGGACAGAGAATAACGAAGTTGCAAGGTCCCGAAGGAACGTCTTGCGAACAACTAGCTCCATCGGCGCCATTTGGATGAAGGTTGAAGTTTTCTTCTAACCTTTTCCCTCGAGGTGCATTGTGTCCCTGGGATTGCTGGTACAGAGTGACTGGATGCTTTGGGGTCTTGCACTTCTTAGTGGGGTGCGTGTAGCATCCACACTTGTCACAAAGCTTAGTTTTGTCTAATTTGGGCTTTGCAGTGCCTTTCCCATGGTCTAAGTTTCTAGGCTTTCTGTTCCTGTTGCGCATTCGCTTACCATTGAAGTTTGAGGGCTTGCCACTGAAGCCACCATCAAACTTTCGCCATTCACGACATTCATATGAACTTCAGGGAGAGGTTGGAACCAACAAGACGCTGAGAGCCATTCTTAGTGAGAAGCTCATCATGTTTTCCGCCTCAAGTAAAATATGAATAAGATCGGAATAAACTTGGTAGTCGCGAGCACGGTACTGCTGCTGGAGAATCCTGTCAGATGGGGGCATAGTAGACAGAGTTTTCTCTATCTTCTCCGCATCAATAGGTTCCTTCCGCGAAAGCGCAGTTTAGAACTAATTTTATGAACCTCATGATTGTACTCCCGACAGATTTAAAGTCATGTAGTCAAAGATGTGTCCAATCATGGAGTGCTTCTGGCAGGACAACTGCCTTCTGTTGTTCATACCTCGTCTTGAGGGCCTAAAACAAAGTAAATGGGGATTCCTCCTCCAAGTACTCGGACTTAAGATCTGCGTGAATATGATGCCTTATGATGTACAAGGCAGTATATTTATGATCATCTCTCAGCGGTGCAACTCCAGCGGTAAGGGGGTCTTCCGGATTCTGGATTGAGCGCACTATCCCACGGGACGCAAGGGCGATCTTGATGTCCATGGTCCAAGTAGGGTATTTGTGGCCATGAGAGCGAGTACATCAAACTCTCGAGCCACCGTCTACTGGCATGGTAAACCAGAGAATAATAATTTACATCCGGTAAATTAATATCCACCATGGTTATGTCGTAATGAACTATGCAAAATAAATGAAGATTCAAGTAGTGGGCTTGAATTCATTAGTGTGGACCTCAAATTGTTAAGCATGACACATTGTAGATAATCACCAAAAGAATTTTTGGAGTAGATCTAGCAGCATTAGCGGAGTAGTACTCACGCTTCGAATGCCTTATGTCATAACTTAATTAAATGTCCGGGAGAGCACATTGGCAATCATAATGTCAAATGACAAAATGTAGGCTTAAACAGTAGGCGTAGATAAATCTACACACCACCTCGTGATCCCGGAACATCAATTTGATGAAATCACTTTTAATTTTGCATTAATTTTTGCAAGAAATAAACATCAATTGCAAACAGATGTAATTAATCTCGACACGCCATAGAGATGGAGATATATTACATCAAATGTAGTATATGAAATACCTTGGTACTTAACAGAAAACAGTACTGAAATATACGTACTGATTTAGCAGACCTAAAACAGAATTGATACTGCTAAAAACCACCGTTAGAAGGCTAGTTTGCTGACATGCTACTAGTATTATCAAGCGATCAAGCAAATAACAAACGGCAAGTCTGCTACTAGTATTAGATGGCTGATGCCTTGATTGTTGCCGCATGCATAACTGCCACGAAGGCTAGGGGTTTTGTTTCTCTCTCCTAGGGTTGGCGACGCCAATGGCGATAGCCGCCGCCTAGGGTTAGAATCCATCTTTGAGTCGCTCGTGCGCGGGCGTTCTTCCTCTGCTGTCTTCCTCTCCGCCTCGGGTGCTCTAGAAGATCTCTCCCTTCCATCTCTACACCGGTTCGGGGCGATCACGGGGCTTTCCTGGACTGCCGCCCGCCCTTGGCCGGTATCGAGAATTGGGGTGATCAACGATGACGAGCACACTGAGATTGCAGGAGGGAGGCAAGGCAACGACGGCCCCGGTGGAGGGACCGGACGCAACACAGGGAGGGGCTAAGATTTCGGCCTCTCCTCCGGATGAGTCGGCGACGAGATCCGAGGATCACGTGGCGGACATGATGCAGCGGCTTAGACTTACGGCGGCGGAAGCGGCGGCGGTGGTGCTGGATGATGGAACGGATGGGGTTCCAGTGTACTCTCAATGGGCGATCGTCGGCAAGGTTTTAGCTCCTAACACGTTGCACATCAGTACCATTGCTGCTGCGCTGCGACCGGCGTGGGGTAATCCGCGAGGACTTCTGCTAAACCCTGCTGGCGACAATCTTTTTGTCGCTGAATTTGGGTCGAAGGCTGATAAAAATCGCGTGATGGATGGTCCTCCTTGGGTCGTCGGAAAGCACGCAGTGCTCTTACGCGAGTTTGATCCTGATCTGAAGCCTAGAGAGATGGTATTTAATGGTTTAAAGATTTGGGCTCGGATCCTCAATTTACCTTTTGGGTACATGAATGGACAGTGCGGTTCGAGAATTGCTGCTTCTCTTGGCATTGTTGGCAGTACCCCAGTGGTGGACTGCGATGCCTCCGGCAGATGTTGGGGCAGTTTCATGCGGGTTAGGGTGGAGGTCGACGTTGACAAACCGTTATTACGGGGAGTCACGGTCTTCTCTCAACGCCGCAATATGACAGATTGGTTTGAGGTCCAATATGAACATCTACCTCATTACTGCTTCTCGTGTGGAGTGGTAGGTCATTCCTCGATGGAGTGTAAAAACCCGGGGGAGCGAGATGAATTGGGCAGGCTCCCGTACTCTGCTGATCGGTTGCTAGCTCCTGATGAGAGAAGGAAGAAAAACACAGCTGCACGTTCCTCCAGCGATTCCTTCTCAGCTGAGCACTCTCGGTCGTCCCATAATGCGACGGAGAAAGTACACCAATCTGCGGCTAGGGGCGGAGCGTCGCGGCAGCAGAGAAAGGAGACAGAGGTTACCTCTCCTGTCAAAAAGAAAGCGCCACGCAACCGTACCACAAACAACAAGGCTGGGAAGATTCTTGGTAGAGGCAAAGAACTAGCTCTTGGTGGGGGAAGCCTGACTATTGGTCAGAAAAGAAAATCCCAGGTTTATAGAGCAAAAACCCCGGAACGAGTTGAGGAACCGGAGAATCTCTTTGCCGTGGTGGTGCACCAAGGTGTCCATGGTCAGAACATCATTGAGTCAGCATCTGATGAAGACCAGAGCACAGACTCAGTTAAGAAGCGGAAACAAGCAAATGATACACGATCGGCGGATCTAGCGGGTACTGCAGAGCAGACCCGCTGCACGCAATGATTTACTTATGCTGGAACTGTCGCGGTCTCGGGACGGACGCGACAGTGGGCGAGCTTCGCTGGTTGGTGAAGACTCACCGTCCCGCCCTCCTCTTCCTGTCTGAAACGAAGATGAGGGATGCCAGGGTTAAAAGGTTTATGTGGTCTCTGGGCTATTCTGGCTGTTTCGCTGTTAGTAGTGTGGGACTCAGTGGTGGTATGGGTCTCTTTTGGTTGTCGTCGGTGTCAGTATCCATCCGTGGCTTCAATAATAGATGCATTGACACAATTATCTCGGCGGAGGGTGGGGTGACATGGCGTTCTACCTTTGTGTATGGGGAGCCCAGACGTGATCATAGACATGAGTTCTGGGATCTCCTTCGTACTATGTGCAATTCTTGGAGTGGTCCATGGATATGTTGCGGAGACTTCAACGAAGTGTTGCATCAAGATGAACATATTGGTCCGAGAGATAGGACGGACTCACAGATTACAGCCTTTCGTGATTGCTTACAGGACTGTGATCTAATGGACCTTGGGTACGAGGGCCCTAAATTCACTTGGTCCAACCGGCAGGAGGCGGATAATCATGTTCGGGTGCGGTTGGATAGAGCAGTGGCAAACAATGCGTTCACCCAGCTCTTTGGTGACTGCAAAGTTGACAACATTGTGGCTTCTTCGTCTGATCACTATGCCATTTTAATATCTCTCATCAAGGAACCGAGGCGTGGAAGACTACCGGTCTCGTCGAGCTTCAAGTATGAAGCAATGTGGCGTAGAGCTCCTGATTATAAGGAGCTGGTGGAGTCAACTTGGGCTGCGAGCAGCCAGGGGACTTCCTCTCTTCATTCGACATGGAGGAAACTGAACGGGCTGGCCCCTAAACTAAAAGATTGGGGACAGTCCACGTTTGGTTCGGTTCAGAAGAAAATTCGCCGTTTGGAGAGGCATCTCCTCTATCTACGGAACCAGCCTTTTTCGGATGACAAAGTTGAGGAGGAACGACAAATTGAGATGCAGTTATGTGACTTGTTCGAGTGCGAGGAAATTATGGCTCGACAACGATCACGAGTGGAGTGGCTCCGTGAGGGGGACCGCAACACGTCTTTCTTCCATGCAAAGGCATCCGCGCGTAAAAGAACTAATAAAATCTCTTGTCTGTTACGTGAGGATGGCTCCAAGTGTGATTCTCAAGTGGAGATCAAAGGTATGGTGCAGCAGTTCTATGAACAACTCTTTTCTGCTGGTAATTGTGATTCGATTGATGCAGTTCTTGAGTCCATTCCGGGTAGGGTCACAGCTGATATGAACAGGGACTTGTGTAAACCCTATACGGATAAGGAGATTGAATCGGCTCTTTTTCAGATGGGACCAACAAAGGCCCCCGGGCCCGATGGATTCCCGGCGTTATTTTATCAAACCCATTGGGAGTTCTTTAATACTGATATTTGCAATGCGGTCAGAGGCTTTCTGAGTGGAGGAGAGGTGCCAGAGGGTTTGTGTGACTCGATCATAGTGTTGATTCCGAAGGTTGCCAAACCAAAGCTATTGAAGAATTTCAGGCCTATCAGTTTATGTAACGTCCTCTACAAGATTGCATCCAAGGTATTGGCAAACAGGTTGAAAGTATTCCTCCCGGAAATCATCTCTGAAGAACAAAGTGCTTTTGTCCCGGGTAGACTCATTACTGATAATGCCTTGATAGCCTATGAGTGCTTGCATACAATACGAAATCAGAATGCCAAAAAACCCTACTTTGCTTTGAAAATTGACATGATGAAGGCATATGATAGGGTGGAATGGAATTATCTGCATGGATGTCTATGCAAGCTTGGTTTTGAGCCCTCGTGGATACTGACGGTGATGCGGTGTGTGACTTGTGTTCGTTATGCCGTTCGAGTGAATGGTGAGTTGACAGAACCAGTGGTACCATCGAGGGGCATTCGACAAGGAGATCCAATAAGTACTTATCTTTTTCTTCTTTGTACGGAAGGTTTGTCAAGTCTGTTGAAACAAAGGGAGGCCCGAGGTGAGCTCTATGGTATTCATAATGGTAGACTCGGCCCCTCTATATCCCATCTTCTGTTTGCAGATGACAGTATCTTCTTCGCAAGAAGTGATGATAGGAGTGTGGAGGCTCTGAAAAATACACTCAAGACGTACTGTGATGGCTCTGGTCAAAGCATTAACCTTGAGAAATCATCGGTCTTTTTTGGTAGGCATGTGTCAGACCAAGTTAAGGACAGGGTGAAGGGTAAATTGGAGGTGCAAAGTGAAGTCCTCAATGATTTTTATCTTGGTATGCCCACAACGGTGGGTCGGTCCCAAATTGACACCTTCAGGTTCTTATATGACAAAGTTTGGAAGTATCTTAATGGTCTATCTGGAAGACCGTTGTCGAGAGCGGGCAATGAAACCCTCTTGAAGGCAGTGGTACAGGCAATTCCGACTTTTGTTATGAGTTGTTTCCAACTGCCCCAAGCCACTTGTGATCATATCAAAACGATCATAGCTAACAGATGGTGGGGCGTCGAGGAAGGGAGGAAGAAGCTCCACTGGCGTTCGTGGTCGTGGCTCTCCACACCAAAATCATTGGGAGGGATGGGGTTTCGTGACCTGGCGCTGTTCAACCAGGCTATGTTAGCTAAACAAGGATGGCGACTTCTCAATGATCCGACCTCCCTCTGTGCGCGTGTCCTTAAGGGTCGATATTTCCCGGATTCGGACTTTTGGCATGCGCAGAAACCGAGGTCCGCCTCGTATACCTGGAGAAGCATTCTGCACGGAAGAGAATTACTCCACAGTGGTATCAGATGGGGCATTGGAGATGGAAAATTGATCAAAATCACGAAAGATAATTGGATTCCACGATCACCTCCAGAGCTACTCATGCCGATCTCACCCATTCCGGCTACAGCGACGGTGAGCTGTCTGTTGGATGAAGAGGCTGATTCTTGGAACCGGGAAAATGTGTACGCGTTCTTCGAGCCAACAGTTGCAGATCGGATTGTTCAGATTCCGATTTTAAAACATGTTGGTGAAGATTTTCCTTGCTGGCCGTTCACGAAGCAGGGGGTCTACTCGGTGCGCTCTGGGTATAATCTGGCAAAGTCTGCTAGTTTCACTCGATGGAGAAGCAGTACGGGCCAGGGGATGTCATCGCATGCATTGTCGGATGACAAACAGTGGAAGAAACTTTGGAGCATCAACGCACCAGGCAAGATGAAGATACATCTTTGGCGTTTCGCACATGATTGCCTGCCAAGCGGAATTCAGTTACTGAAGAGAAGGATTCCAAATACAGGTTACTGTGTTTTTTGTGGGCGTCTGGAAGGTATCGAGCACGCAATGCTCACCTGTCAGTTCGCTCGTACGGTGTGGAGGGAAGTGAAACAACAGTATTGTCTGCGCCTCCTGCGCAAAAACTTTGCCACACCATCTCAATGGTTATTCGATTTCCTGGATCGAGCAAATGATTTACAAGCAACTACTCTGGCGGTTTGCTTTTGGCATATCTGGGATGCACGTAATCAGCTGAGAAACTCAAATGAGAGGCCTGATCCAAGGGGCTGTGTGGCAAAAACAATTGCCTATGTTGAACTGATCCGATCACAGAGATCTAGCCAAGCGAAAGCTCCCAGGTGTGAGACTGAAACCCGACAGACTTGGTCTCCACCGCCGCTTGATGTGGTCTTTGTGAACTCGGATGCAGCGTTATTTGAAAGTTCCCGCACAATGGGAGCAGGTGTAGTGATCCGTGATCATGCTGGTAACTGTGTTGCCGCGTGTCGTCACCATCTGCAGGGGTTTTTATCACCAGAAGAAGCAGAAGCTCTTGCTCTGCGACAAGCTGTGTCTTTGGCTCGGGCGGAAGGCCACGGTAAAGCCATCTTCGCTTCGGATTGCCTTTCACTCATTCAACGATTGAACTCGTCGCAGCTGGACAGATCGGCAGTAGGACTGCTAGTCAGTGGTATCAAATCCCTGACCAGATCCTTTACCTCGGTTTCTTTCATTCATGTGAAGCGTAGCTCCAATGTGTTAGCACATGCTTTAGCTAAGTCCTGTTCTTCATTTTCGTCTAGTGAGGTTTTTCATTCAGTTCCGGATTACATCCGGGGAACTATGTGTAATGTTATGAGTTAATCAATAAAGTGTGGTTTATGTCAAAAAAAAAAAAAAAAAAAAACTGCCACGAAGGCATGCGCTAGTGTATGCACATGGCACATGGGCCACGTAACGCAGAGCGCACAGCCGACCTGGTCCATCGCTAGCAGATAAGGAGAGATAAGGAGAGCGACCAGAGGAAATAATCCACGCGCATCTCATCCCCAATCCCTCAACATACGCAAGCGGAGACTTCCATGGCCGGCCGACCGCACCTTCAGGCACGCCGCCGCCGCAGCGGTCACCGGCGGCGACAGGCGCTCCCGCTGGGCTCGTCCTCGACCTTGTCCAACGGTCCTCCAGGGGGCAGGGTGCCCGGCGTGACGCCTTTAGAGGCGCCGTTCGCGAGGAAGAGGGCGGCCGGACTCCAAGTCCCCGCGCGCGTGGCGCGGCTGCTCGCCGGAGAGCTCGACGCCGCGGATGCGAAGGGCATAAGGCGGCAACGAGGGTAAGAGATGGCAACCGCGGCGCGACGGCGTCGACGTCAACAACCGCGTGGTTGGAGGAGCCGCGGCTGCGCCGGTCGGCACCGAGACGAAGGCCAGCGCGTGGCTGGCGGCACCTCGACGACCCCGGGAGTCGTAGATGGCAGCGGTGCGGCCTCAGGCTCCACGTCGTCAAGAGACGATGGTGTCGTTCCCCGGAGGCGGAATGCTTCAACAAGGGCGACGGGTCGACGCCGGTGCCGAGGACGCATCTCATGGCGACCACGGCCACATAATACTACGGTGACAAATCAGATTTTTGAGTGCAATCGATGTTTTTACCGACTAGCAGTAGATGATCTCGGATTGCGGCCTTCAAAAATTGGTTGTCCTCTGTGATGTCGTCGTGAATCAGAAGAAGCAACGACGAGATGTCTCCAGGCAATTTTTCTTACTGCCAGTTCTCGATATATCCCTATCTTCTTTGCAGGCTTGATTTCGCTCAGCAGCGAGCGTGCTGATAACGTGTTGGGAGTAAAATCGAGAGACAAACGAGAGACAGCAAAATGAATCGAAGTGTGCCTTTCCATTGATGATTCTGAGTATATATACAAGGAGAAGGGACGCGAGCGAAGAGTCGCGTCCGTATAAAGAGGTGCGAGATAGTCGGTTGCCATATTGCAACCGACATGAATAAAGGGAGGATTATCCATCTAATTAATCTATTTAATTAAATCCTAACAGAGGCCTCTGCTGCTTCCCTCCTCCATCGATATCGTTTCCCGAGGCAGAGACAGACGAAAGAGGGATATGGAGAGGTCATGACGTGTTCGACGGATGCCGGAGTCGTAGTAGTAGGTCAGGTCCTTCTTAAGCTGGGTGTCGCCATACGACGCCAACGACAGTCCCTTCGGTGATGTAGTCGATCTCCCTGCGCGGCGCCCCGACCAAAACAATAATAATCTCTTGATTTTCTGTTGCTTCAATGCCCTTTTTTTATCATTATGATAAGATTTGTTAGCTATTATAGATAAGAGTTGTTAGCCCATTTTTTAAGGAATTCCACCGTGGAATGAGAACGAAGGAGAGATGTTGTTATTATTTACACGCGAGTAAAAGGCGCTAAGACACCACTTGCATGTGGTGGCATAAGTTGTGTAATTAGTGCGAAGTGTGACACCGCCTCACCACCACGGTAACATTAATAGTAAAGATACTAGCTTGTGTTTTGTGTGTGAAAATATTCATGTTCCTTGTGTTTTTCTTGTGAAAATATTCATGTTCCTTGTGCAATTGATATGATAAGTGGTATTCTATGTAGTTTATAGAGAGTTTTATTTATAAATGCTTGATGATAGGATTTTTGCATGGAAGCGAAGAGATGGAGCAGATATGAATGGAAACACGAAATCCAAAATGCGTGCCACGCCTCTGTAACCTGAGAGAGTAAAGTGCAGAGTGCAGAGTCATATGTGCGTGCTTAAAGATCTGCACATGTTCGTGACAAACAAAGAAACATGAAAGCTGCAATTCTTGATGTATTTTAGAACGAATTTTGCAGCAACTACTCCTAGGCACCTGCTAGGAGAGACAACAAGTCACCAGATACAATAAACTCAGCTAATTTGATCTGTTTAGCTAAAGTTGACCACTATAACTATGTTTGCCATTTAATCCTTTTTCTAATACAGTTAGCTGTGATGATTTCTACAGATTCAGTCTCTTGAATGTGTTTTTCATTCACTAAATCCGACTGATCCGACGAAGAGCAGGACACGAATTCGATACCGTTTCTAGTTTCATGATACAATAACTGAGCATACAGAAATCTTTGAAGAGAAATTATATTAGTATAATCTAAGAAAATTTGTTCCTCTCTGAAGCAATCAAAGTATCAGATGTAATGCAGTAATGGCATGAAACCTTGCATAATTTCATGAAGAAAAACATACCTTCTGGATAATACTGTATAGGAATGGTTCGCTCCTCTTGAAATCATCTTGCACAACCGAGGCCTTATCTGGATGATTCAAATACGAATGTATCAGTGAGCAGCAGGAAGCAGAATGCCCGTCAAGCTGAACGCAACAACATGCGTTCAGCTTCAGCACAAATAAGTAAATCATGGAACCAGAAGGACTTAAGGGAGAAAAACTAATTCATGTTGCACCAGCATTTTGTAAGGCAAAAGTGAGATTGCTACGATTGCTGCAAGATGTCCCCAATTCGATATTTTGTTATATAATCTGACGACTTATTCCCTTGGGATTGGCTGTCTATCTTTCCACCATAGGCTGAAATCTCCCTTTTTTCCCCTCTATCTGAAACTTCATGTAGGCTTGGACATTTGCAATATCATGTGTTTCAGCTCTACGCTTATTTCCCATTCGGTTATCCTAGATATCATGAAGAGTCTCTATTGTGAAACCGATCGATAAGAGGAAGCAAGATAACACAAGTCGAAGCTCAACAAAAGAGTGAGACAACGGGGGAGAGCCAAGTGTACATGTCGCTCACCACCTTTGCTGCTGTTTGCATCATCGCCACGAAGCTCTCTGCTGCTAGATGCATCTGCCATTCTGCCGCGACGCCGGCGAGGAAGATGAGCTCGTGCCTGGTGATCGTTCACTGCCTCCCAGCCTGCGCCAGACCTTCCGCCTTTGCCCGACGACAACTCCCATGAAGACGTACTCCGGAAGCGCCGCGTCCGCTCTAAACGTGCGCTCGACTCCAAGGCTAAGCTTCGCCGCAGCAAAAGGCTTGCCGCCATCGAGGCGGAAGAGTTCATCGACATGCAGACCAAGGCCGTGAGGGCCAAGGCGCGCTCATTTGACCTATCCCTCGCGTCTGCGTCCCTCTCCGCGGCTCTCAGCCGCTCGGGTCTCATCGACGAGCCAGACGACGCCGTCGCGTCTCCTGCTAGCCTGGCCGCGGTGGCTCTTGAGTGCGGTGCTACTGACGAGGAGGCCGCGCTCGTCGCCAACGCTGGGGGCTCGCCCAGTGACCCATGATCGTGCTCCTCTACGCGCCCTGCCGTCGCGCGGTTGGCGGTTGCCTGCTTCTGTCCGCGCTATCCTCTGTCCATCTGTTATCACGCTTGTTCCTGTAACCTGCGTTGCCCTAGGTTGGTTACTTTAGTTGCTCCTCTAGATGTGCTCTGCACGTGTTGCCTCAGACTTGTAATGCTATCTTCTACTATCAATTATAACAAGTCTGCTACCTACACCTGCTTCTTTCTCCGCTGCTTGCTCCCGACCGATGTGTTCGTAGTTAAAATATGAAATTCTCCTCCCTTACCTTCTGTTCGTGGAACCCTCGCGGTCTAGGGGATACTCTCAAGTGCAATGATGTGCTAGCTGAGTTTATTGATCTTAAACCTAATGCCATCTTCCTCCAGGAAACTAAACTCGAATCAATAGACCCCTCCAAGGCCAAATCTTTCCTGCCCAAGAACACGCCCAACTTCACGTTCAAACCTGCTTCGGGGACTTGCGGTGGAATTCTAAACGCGTTTGCCGCAGGCTCCTTCAAGTGTATCTCTGACTCGTCGACTGCGTTCACTCATTCCTCCTTGGTTTCCTGCCTCGCTTCCCCTAAACCTATCTTCATCACCAATGTTTACGGGCCTACGGATCACAACCAAAAACTAAACTTCCTCTCCGAGCTAGTTGCCATCAAACCTCCTTCTGACACACCTTGGATGATTCTAGGTGACTTCAACCTCCTCCGTTTTCCCTCCGACAAAAACAACGACTCGTTTAAGACAACGGAAGCTGCTTGGTTCAATGACACAATCGATCAGCTCTCCCTAATCGAACTACCTCTTCTTGACCGCTCCTACACTTGGACTAGCAATCGAGCCTCCCCAACCCTCGAGCGTCTCGACAGGGTACTAATAAACCTTGATTGGGATCTCCTATTCCCAAACTCCACACTCTCCTCCATCACAAAATTTGTCTCCGACCATGTCCCCCTCCGGATCTCTGTATCCACGTCTATCCCCCGTCCCGCCATTTTCCGTTTTGAAAATGCTTGGGCCTTGTCTCCGGCCTGCAAATCTGTTGTGCATTCCTCCTGGAATTCGGCCCATAGCCTTCCCAACGCCGCCTCCACGATTGTTCGCGCTTTAAAAAAAACCAGATTCCACCTTAAAGCCTGGCGCAAATCTCAAATCCACTTTAAAATAAAAGAGCAAAACTGCAAAACAGTTATCTCTATTCTTGATATCCTTGAAGAGTCGCGGAACCTTTCAGCTCATGAGCTTGCCCTTAGGAAGGTCCTCATCTCCGTCCTTCAGCGGTCTATTAGGGAACGTATGGCCTTCTGGAAACAGCGCGCCAAAATCAGGGCCGCTGTCGAAGGTGACGAAAACACTAGGTACTTCCACGCCTCGGCCACCCATCGCTTCCGTCAAAATAAAATCTCCGTCCTAGACCTTAACGGCGCCGAATTCCACTCTCACGACCAGAAATCCGATATCCTCACTCTGTTCTACTCTCACCTACTCGGCACCTCGATGGCTCCGATTTGGAACTTTAATCTTTCTGATCTCTATCCTCACCCTACTCCACAGCTTCAAAGTCTTGACACTCCCTTCTCTGACCAGGAGATCGTAGACGCCTTCCTCGGGATGAACCTCTCGGCCAGTCCGGGTCCAGACGGTTTTGGCCCTGGGTTCTACCGTTCCTTTTGGACCACGGTAAAGGACAAAATTAGGAACCTTTTTGATGAATTCTACCATCATTCTGCCGACCTTACGGCTATCAACCGTGCTCACATCATTCTCCTCCCCAAAACGGACACCGCCAGAACTCCGGAGGCCTTCAGACCTATTTCCCTCCAATCCTGCCCAATCAAAGCGATAGCTAAGGTCCTCACGAATCGTCTTAAGCCTTTTATCCCTCTTCTGGTCCATCGGGACCAAACTGGTTTCCTCTCGGGGCGCAGCATATCCGACAACTTCGTCTATGCTGCTGACCTCCTTCAATGCTGTCACAAGAGGAAAGCTCCCACAATTGTCATAAAGCTTGATTTCCGCAAGGCCTTCGACTCGGTCTGCTGGGAATCCCTGCTTAAGATTCTTACTCTTCGGGGCTTCCCACATCGCTGGTGCAACTGGATTCATGATATCCTCTCTACCGGAAAAACGGCCATCCTACTCAACGGTGTCCCGGGGCCCTGGATCCAATGCAAAAAGGGCCTACGTCAGGGAGACCCGCTCTCACCTTATCTCTTCAACATCGTTGGAGATGTCCTGCAGCAGATGATCCTCCATGAATCTCTCAATGGGAACATTTCGCACCCTCTCGATCCTTCCCTACCGTGCCCCGTGCTGCAATATGCAGACGATACCCTCATTCTAGCGGCTGCGTCTAATGAAACCGCTACTTCGATTCGAAGAATCCTGGACGACTTTGCTTCTGCTACGGGCCTCGCCATTAATTTTCAAAAAACCACTTTCATTCCCCTAAATGTTACCCCTTCGGATGCCTCTGTCCTGGCTACAACACTCGGAACCGCCATCTCAACCTTCCCTCAAGTCTACCTTGGTCTACCGCTCTCCCCCCACAAACTTCCGCCGAACGCTTTCCTCCCGCTTCTCTCCAAGTCAGACCGTTATCTCTCTGGTTGGGCGGCCTCCCTCCTCAATAAGGGAGGGCGACTAGCCCTTCTTACTTCCGTACTCGACAGTCTACCGACCTACTATATGTCTTCCTTTGCCCTCTCTAAAGGAACCATCGCCCTCCTTGATAAGAAAAGAAGATCCTTCTTCTGGACACATGACGACCACTGCTCGGGGGCTCAATGCTTAGTCGCTTGGGACAAAGTTTCCACGCCCAAGGACATGGGTGGTTTAGGTGTTAAAAATCTAGGAATCCAAAATGTTTGCCTGTTGCTGAAATTTTGTTACAAATTCCTCCACTCTTTGGACCTGCCTTGGCGGGACTGGCTTATACACCAAACTCCACATAATGCTTCCACCACATCCTACCTAGCCAAGATAGTCTCAACCAACATAGACACGCTCCGACTAATCACCACTTGCTCCGTTGGCAATGGTGAAGCTACCTTCTTTTGGCTCGACAAATGGTTGCTCCCAGACCCTCTTGCCACCACCTTCCCTGCCCTATTCTCCCACCACACCTCCCAAAGTGCCTTCGTTAGTTCGGTGATGCAGCTGGGGATTGATTTTGACCTGCGCAACAGACTTACCTCGGCTGCGGCCGTAGAGCTCGTTTCTCTCCGCTCCCTTTTGCAGGATGTACAGCTATCTGAGCAGCCGGACGAGCGGACGATGGTGGACGGAAGCGTATTCTCCTCTCGCGCCGCCTACAAGGCCCTCTCCCTCCAGGTGGCCGACACGAAGATGGACAGGATTTGGGACGCCTTCGTCCCTCAGAAGGCCAAGATCTTCGGTTGGCTATTCATGCTCAACCGCCTCAACACTAGGGTGAACCTGATCAAAAAACATATTGTCGACTCCAAGGTGTGCCCACGTTGCCCAGCTCCTTCCGACGATAGGGATCACCTCTTCTTCGGATGTCCAGCCGCTGCTCACGTGTGGCGCGCCCTACAGATCCACCCGCGCCCTGATGACATGGACAGCTTCTGGGCCACCCCTGCGCCCCCCGGCATGCCTACTGATATCTTCCCTTCAGTTCTACTGATCATCCTCTGGAAGATCTGGGACTCCAGGAACGCTATGGTTTTTAGGAAAATCCATCACCCTACCTCGCTCACGCTTTGTAACATTGTGGATGACCTAACCTTATGGTCTCACCGATGTCGAGACTCCCTGCGTAAGGAGCACGCCGGCTTGTGGCGTGACTTCATTTCATCCCGTCACATGTAACCTACCCTCCTTGTGCTTTTGAAGTAATATATTCAGGTGGGGACCCTCTCCCCCCCGGTGCTTGTTTCAAAAAAAAAAAAGCGAATCATCCGGGCGATGATGGTGGCGGCTGTTGCCGGCTGCCCTCCTCTTTCCCTCTACCGGCGTCAGCCAGCAATCATTCCTTTTGTTCTAAAAAAAACAATCATTCTTTTTCTTTTGAGAGAGAAGCCACGATCAATCTAGGGGAACCAATGAACCGGGCCAGCGGCGGTGCCACGTTCGGGCAAGGAAGATCATATAAAATACCTCTCACTCTCAACTTGGGCCCAAATCTGAGGTAATGGGCCCGATTCACGAGAAAACACCAAGATCGTTTTGGGCAGGAGCGTCGCAACCACTATATATCGCCTATTGCGAGTACTAACGAGGACTCGCCCACGTAAATTTCTAATCGGGCCGGCCCAATAGTGCTTCTAATAAACGAAAAAGAAGAAAATTGGATGGAAGAAGGAGGTCTCGAACCTGAAATCTGGGCACCGGTACAGGCGGTACAGCCACGGGGCCACGACCTGTTTCTTGTACAGTTGTCGGTTCTAACCATTTTTAATGCGTCTTTTTTTCTGGTTTCATTTTCTTCCAATTTACTCTTCTGTTTCTGTATTTTTTCCACCGAAATTTTGTGCACAATTTTTTTTGGCTTCAAACAGGAAAATGTTCAAACTTTAAAAATCAAAATTATGTTTCTTTTATTTTAATATTGTTTCGATAAAAAATGTTCAAACGAAAAAACCGTTCAGATTAATAATTTGTTTAATTTTAAGAATTGTTTATATGGAACATTTGTTCATGTTTGAAATCGTTTCTATTTTCTAAAATTGTTCAAAATTAAAAATTATTCATATTTTTAGAGAAATGTTGAAACATGAAGTTTTAGAAGAAAAAACAAGAAACAATTTTTTTGAAAAATATGAACGATTTCAAAATGTTACATATGAACAATTCTTAAAATTGAACAAATTTAATCCGAATATTTTTTTCATTTGAACGATTTTTTAAATTGAACATTTTTATCCAAACAAATTTTAAATTTAAACATTTAAAAAGTCTTACATTTTTTAATTTGGACCATAAAATTGTGAACAAAAAAATTCGGTGAAAAAAAAATCCAGAAAACTAGAAAGAATATAGAGGAAAAATGAAAATAGAAAAAAAGATGCAATAAAAAGGTTAAAATAAAAAATGTACACGAAAAGTTACTGTATCCTAGTGGCTTGCCCCGTCCTGCCTGATCCTTAGCTTCCAGGTTCGAAACCTTCTGCACACTATTTTCTTCTTTTCTCTAAAAATCAAAGCGCTCGTGGGCCGACCCACTTGAATTCTCATGCGGTTGATCTGATTTTACAGCTCACTACAAGCGGCGCATAGGGGATCTCACGAGCGTCCCACATTATTGTCCGCGTACATTTTTGAAATAGACCGACCCATTAACCGTTTGTAATCACGAAAAGATGAGAAAATATGCTGAAGGGGGGGTTTAAACCTGGGATGTCGTGGATCGGTAGTGGTAGGAACAACCATTGGGCTACAACACATTTGTGTCTAACTTTACTTTTCAAGGTTTTTATAATGTTAATTTTTTCTTTTCATTCTTTTTCTATTTTTTTTCTGTTTCTTCTTTTTTGTTCCTAGAATTTTTTTGTTTAGACTTTTTTGTTTAAATTTTAAAATGTTCAAATTTATTTTGTTCAAATTTTAAATTTGTTCAAATTCGAATTTTGTTCAAATTTAAAATTTGTTCAAATAAAAAACGTTCAGATTAAAAATTGTTCAAATTTGAAAATTGTTCATATGTAACTTTTGTTCATGTTTGGAATCGTTCAAACTTTAAATTTGTTCACCATTTCAAAAAATTATTTTTTAATTTTAAGTTATATAAATACTTCTAACAAAAAAATTGAAAAAAATTTACAATGCGTCGGTCCAAGTGTTGAGCTGGGGACACGCACGCGAGAGCAGAGCAGAGCGAAGGCGCCTGCGCGCGCAGTGCCGCTGACAGCATCTGTTAAGGGTGATAGGGGCTCGGGAGCTCCTAACTATCACGAGCACTATTTGTCGCTCTTCGCGAGTCATACTACGACTCGCCCACTCCCTTTCTTCCTCTTGGGCCGGCCGATTTACGCATCTAAAGAGAAAAAGAAGAAACTAATATGGGACGCAAGATTCGAACCGGTGACCGAACACATCGCGGTAACCGCACAGCCAACAGGCTATGGAGTATAGCTTTTCGTTTTAACCTTTTTATTGCCTTTTTTTTATGTTTTTCATTTTTTTCCCCATTTTCTTTTTCGTTTCTGCATTTTTTTTGCTCATTGAAAGTGTTTGTTCAGATTTTTTTTGTTCAAACTGAAAAATGTTCGAATTAAAAAAAAATTAGATAAAAAATGTTCAAATTTCAATTTTTAAATGAAAAAATGTTCAAATTAAAAATTGTTCAAATTTTAGAATTGTTCATATGTTACATTGGTTCATGTTTGAAATCGTTATTCTTTCAAAAAATTTCAAACTTAAAAATTGTTTAAAATTAAAAATCGTTCATATTTAAAAGAAATATTGAAACATGCAATTTTTGAAGAAAAAAACTAGCTAGGAGGCAATGGGTCGGCCCACACGCGACTCCTCTAGTGGAACCTCCATTGTGGGGACTAAAAGACCGGTCTGAATGTTGGGCTGGCCCTGTCGTGGGATAATCACGGCAGACGTTACCGGGGGTAACTGATCTTGGGGCAAGACGACACAGGCGTTTGGGAGAGGGTTTAGCTAAGAGGAAAACATGATGCAACTCGATCTGGTAGCCGGCAATCAAAGTCGCCGAGTCTCCGATCTTGATATAATAACTCAACTTTGGGGTTACACTGGATGCTCGATATCAAGCGATATTGCTAGGGTTCTTAGATCTCGATCAACTACTCCTAGGGGTCGGTTTATAAAGCACCCGTACCCCCTGTCTTACCCTCCAAGGCGCACCCTGGATCCTACCCGGACACGGCGCACAAACCCTAACTTCCCTTTACCGTAACCCACAATCCGGGTTACTGGGCCTATAAACTTGGGCCTTCCGAAAGTTTCTTTATCCTTAGCCGGATCCTGCGCAGCGTCCTTTGAGTCGGGTTACTCCTTGGAGCTTGGCCTACCGGGTTATTATCCCTCCATCAGTAGTCCCCAGAATAGCTTGGGCTTCACGGATTCTTCCTTGAAGCGCTCGCTATTCCCTGCAAAGATATCAAACACACAAGCATACGGAGGCCGGGTTAAGATGCTTTGATAGACAGCTATGCCTTACTCCATGGTGGCCATATAGTAACCCGGATTTTCCCCCAAACACTTTGGTTTAATTTTCCAGGTCTAAACCCTAATAAAAATGTCAAGATCCCATATTCGATAACTGACCCTGATATCACGGGGTGGATCTCCTTCTCTTTTTTGTCCAGATACTTTGCTCAATACTTGGCGCATATCTCGCAGAATCCACGTAGATAGCCATTACCCCACAATTTCCGGCTTCTGGCCGTTGAGATAGACTCACCCTCACCTTATAAATAGTGCTCAGAGGGTAACCTAAAACCCATCGCTCCGCCTCAGTTTACCCTTTCCTTCCTTGCTCCTTACACCCTCGCAACACCACCGCAAGAAGTTCGTGCTCGCCATCGAAGCAAAGCCGCCGCCGGCCGCGCTCGCCCTCGAGCCATCTCGCGCCGCCGTCAAGCTTCACCGCCGCGCCCTCGTTCCACTCGCCAAGAGTCGCGAGGAGGCATTCGAGCCACGCCGTTCACCGCCGTCGCGCTAGACTCCAATATCTCCAGTAAGTTCCTTGCACTCGTTTAATTTAGCCCCGCAATTTTTCAATTCATCCAGGATTGGATCTAGGTCAACCTGTGAGTCGTTCTTCCGGTTGCATCGAATTAGATCGATTTGATGCTCGCTAACTCCTTTAACCACCTGCTTGATAACTACAACTCATCCTCCTACCATTACTAATCACCAAATCCCCCGTAAAATCGTTCGCAAGTTTTCCCATCTAGATCCATTCCTCCTCGATTTTCCGCTCATTGCATTAACACCCGGAAAATCCTCCTTTTCCAGCTATTTTGCTTGCAGTAGATACATGGGCAACCATCTATCTTCCCCAAATGCTTTTCCGTACGTAAGTGACCAATAATCTCCACAGTTGTACTTAACACCCGGATACCTTGTAACCTCCACCTCATAGCGTGATACCCGGATAGTTCTTAGCTTCATACTTTCTTGATACCTCATACTCGGATAATCCAACACTTCCGGGTCTTATTTCCTATGCCTCTTTTTCTTGTGTTTTGCAGGTTGATCCCATGGCTCCCAAACGGCAAGGAAAACAGCCGACTCAGGCAAGGACTACCCAAACCATATCCGCCAACTGGGGGCGTTCCACAGCTACAAAGGCCAAGTTGGACGAGCTAGCCGAATTAGGAATTGTCCCTTCTCAGAAGGACATTCACTGGAGAGCGCCGGGCAACGAGACTCGGCCCACACCCGCCGATAATGAGGTAATCTGCTTCGTAGAGCACGTGACCCGGGGATTCCGTCCTCCGGGTCACCCTTTCTTTAGGGAGGTCCTAAGCCATTATGGCCTCCGGGCATTCGACATAGGGCCTAACTCTATGTTGAACATTACCCACTTCATCGTTCTATCCGAGTCGTACTTGTGCATACCGCCAAGTTTGACTCTCTTCATCGAACTATTCCAGTGTAAGCCGTGCCGCGAAAGTGGTGACGGAGCACTTCTTACCTGCGGCGGGGTATCCATCCAACGCCGCAAGAATTCACCGATGCCAACCCTCAATTTAAACTCCCACGTCAAACACTGGCAGCTGTCTTTCTTTTATTGCAACGATACCTCCCCAGACAGCGAAAAGAAACTGCCGGGCTACTCGGAGAGCCTCCTCGAACCTTCCGAGTCTTTCAATGCCTTTGCACCTGACTCAGACAGGGAGGCGATCCTTCCCTCGTTAGCTAAGATAGCCATCCTCTCAGCCCAAGGCCTCCTTGGGCTCAATTTAGTGAAAACATGGGTTGATTTTCGGATCCAACCCAACTCCATCCGCACCAAATTAATGTGCGAGTACTCGGGGCATACCACGGATGCACTCCGATACTCCACCAAGAGCTTTGCGACCGGCGACACCAACAAGACCATCAAGGGCTTCTTGACAGAGAAGCTAGAGGTGATAAAGGGCATCGCCGGGTTACCCCCATTTACTCGGGAAAACCCGGCTCCAGCGGTAATATCCGATATTCATAACTTATTTCCATATTTTGACTTGATACAGCTTCTAACCCTTAGTCTCATTCTTTTGTCTTAGGCTGATGACCCCTTCTGGAGAGTTGAACCCTCCCCCCCTTCCAGAGACCCGGAAGAAGAGGACGAGCCGGCCGATGATAGTGAAGGTATTTGCACAGAACTTGTATTATCTTTACTTGCATCATTTTCCTCCCATTTAACTTTTTCCCTCGAACACACACCCGGTTCGCAGGGCTGGAGGACGAAGGTGAGACCAACGAGGATGACCCGGAGGCTACCGAATCTGATCAAGAGGCAACAGTTGGAGCCAAGAGGAAGACCAGAGGGGCAGTGTCCAAGGTTCCTTTCTCCTCGTTATCCTCTGAACCTTACTCCTTTGACGCCATGCGACGACTTAACCATCAATTATCAAACTCATCGTGCTTGAAGGATTCTCTCCCAGCCAAACGCAGAGTAACTCGGAGCTCCCCGGGTGAAGATCCCCTTAACCCGGGCATCTCTACCTCCTCCGTCCATCGTGCCAGTGCTCCTCCGTCTCGTCCTTCCGACTCTCCTCGACGCCACCCTTCTCCTAACCATCCACGCGCCGGGCAATTTCGGGTTCCGTTAGTGGTCCCTGTGACGACTTCATCTGCTTCCAGCGGCGAGCTCCCGCCGGACTACACCGTGAATGCCGGGTAAGTTTTTGCTATATGATTTCCTTTGATGCCTGACAAGTTTCAACCACCACTGCTAACTGCCTCCTCTCATCTTTCTTTTAGCACTCAAGTCACCGTCAGTGATCCGGAGAATGTAGAGACGGATAACCATCGGGCAGAGGAGCCGACTGAGAACGTAGATGCCGCGACTGGCGGTGATACTGAGAATAACCAGGAACAAGGCCCTCTGAACAATCCGCTTCACCGAGCCGCCGGATCTCCTTCCTCGTCGGAACCAGTGGACGAGGAGATCGAGGTTCTGGATACAAGGATGGGTTCTCCCAACCCGGATACTCAAACTGTCCGGGTCTCGACCCCAAGGGCGGGGAGAGCTCCCCCACCAGGCGACCAGGCTGCCGGCTCTTCCGGTACTCGACCCGAGGACCTGACGTTTGCCCAGATGCTGGAAACCCTGCGCACTTTGAGGGCTAATGAAGAAAACATCTTGGGGGCTTTAATAGCCAAACACGAGGTAAATCCGACTGACGTTGCTTGTGTCCTTATCCAGTCCCCAAGTTCCGAGTGAATTGATTCATAATTTGCTTGGGACTTTATGATACAAGCGACTGATAACTTGCCCCTTTACCCGGCTAATCCTTGTTTGCATCCATGCAGTCTTTCGTGACTCAATCTGAGGAGAAACTGGCAGACGCCACCAAGCTCATTGAAAAGGAGGTGGTTTTGTGTGAAGCAGCCGAGGCTGAGGCCATGAGGAATAGGATGATAATGAGGAAGTATAGGAAAAGGGCTCACAAAGCAGAAGATGATCTAACAAGCCTTTCTGTCCAAATTGCTGACACGTATCGTGCTTTACTTGGTACGTTTCTTCCTCCGGGTTTATCCTTTTGATAAATAGCCAGAGTTTTCCCGACTTATGTTTCCATTTCTTCAGGCCCGGACGAAGCCATGCCGGATGAGGATAACATTGCCAGGCTGAAAACTATGAAGAGCGTTATCCGGCAGCTATGCGCCGGAACCAAATGGATCCTTCAGGAATTACGGTGGCCGGGTAAGGGACATGTTGATCTGAAGAGAATGCTGGATGCCTTCTCCACTATTCCTGAGTGGATTTGGCACTGGAAACGCTCGTCTTGCCGGGTTGGAGTAACCCGGGGGCTTGCACTTGCCAAGGCTTATTTCCCTAAGCTCGAGCTAGTGAAGCTTATGGGCGGCTTCCCGGAGTTCAAGCTTGATGGGTCCAAGTTCTCAGTGAAGGATTTTCAGGCTGTCCAGAAGGAGGTCCGTTACCCGGCCAGCGTGATCGCTGACGACCTGGATGTTGATATCCTCGTTCCTGCATATGATGCTGCTGGTGAAGCGGTTAAGTCGGATCTTCCCGAGCCGTATGATATGCTGGCTCGGTGGAAGGAGGAAGCTGCTGCGTTGAGGGCGGAGGCTGCCAAGAAGCAAGCTGAAGCCGGTTCTGCCCCCGCTACCTCAACACCGGTCGTTCCACCTCCTGGGCGGGCTGGTACTACTGACCCGGGTGCTGCTGCTACCACCAATGATGGCAAGTGCAAGGCCAAGATGGACGCCGAGTGATACCTGATATTTGATGCCTCTTCTTATGATGCGCTGTTTAAACGATTATATTTTGGGTGGTGCGCCTGTGCACCTTTGATATCTTTCACCGAGATTTTGTGACGTACGATAAGGTCTTGATATACTCTTGTGCCTCTTCTGGCCTTTTAAATTTATCCACTTTTGAACTCATCTGCTCTCGATATCCGGCTTTCTTTATTGTTCCTTTTGTGAAACTCGGTTTCCGGGTCTCATGGGTGTTGACAAGCGGATTTGCTTCTAAGTCCCCAAGTCCCCAAGACTCGGATATTTGGGTTTTTGGAATTCTAACAAGTAAGCAATTTTTTCTCTTTCAAGATTTCGAATCACCCGGACCCGGATCTCCAAGTCTAGGACACGTGATCTTGAAAGGAGAACGAGTTGCCTGCTGCTAAATTCACAAAGATCCCAGAGTCGTTTCACATAGGATTTGAAGTTATGCTTAATAATCGTTGAGTTTCCAGCTCTTAGCCTTGTACTCTGCATAACTTGTGGTTTAGATGACCCTTTTGACTATCTTGTACTGTAAGCCGGCTTTCGCGTGGATACCATGTTGTTACATCTATACGAAAACGTGGCCAGTCAAGCCCCGTCGGGTTTCATGGCTGACTGTAATCGTAAGCGAACAAATCATGCCACTTTAGTGCGAGTCACATCGAGCTTAAGTAAGAATAGCCAAGAAATTTGGACTTCTTTGTCCGGTTATAAGATTGTAGCCTTACTTGTTTGCAAGTAATCGGCCCTTACAACTCATAGGCATCATGGCCGGGTCTTTGAGTTCGTAACTGTGCTATTCAAGCGACCAGCCCCCAAGACCTAAATATACGCATCATACTAAGAGGACAGAACCTGATAATAATCATCTCTTTTCTTGATAATCACCTCTTTACTTGATATGAAAAATCTAGGTCAGCAAGCCGCCTCATTAAAAACCCGTCCAGTCCCCAAGGGTACCCTGGATAGGAAAAGAGTACGTCTGAAAACCTGCTGCCTGTTACACCGTTCAATTCCATATGCCAACACAATTTTTGCTAAGTATAATATGGACGTAGCTGAGCCAGGTTCCACGGTCTGTCCCTTTCTTGCATAGATGAAGTGGTATGAGCAGTGTCATTAACTGTGGTCGACTCTTCCCTTGCATCTATCAAGTAATATGACCCATTATGCAAATTCCGGCTTACGATAAACGGTCCTTCCCATGGTGGTGATAACTTGTGCTTTCCTTCGTTCGACTGTACCAGGCGCAGAACCAGGTCTCCTTCCTGGAAGACCCGGGTTTTCACGTGCCGGCTATGATACCTTCGTAAATCCTGCTGATATATGGCTGATCTTTCCAGGGCTTGTTCCCTTTGCTCTTCTAACATATCCACGGCATCTTGCCGGGTCTTTTCATTCTCCACTTCGACGTATGCTGATACTCGTGGTGAATCATGAATAATATCACTCGGTAGTACTGCCTCCGCGCCATAGACCATGAAGAAGGGTGTCATCTGAGTAGATCTATTAGGCGTAGTATTGATACCCCAAACCACGGAAGGAAGTTCTTCGACCCATGCGCCAGCTGCCCTGATACAGGGGACTCGTAATCGTGGTTTTAATCCGCGAAGCAATTCTTGGTTTGCCCTCTCCACTTGTCCATTGGCCTGCGGATGAGCCACTGATGCAACATCAAGCCGGATTCCATTGTTGCCACAGAACTTCTCCATCTCACCAAGGGACATGTTGGTTCCATTGTCGGTAATTATGCTGTGGGGATACCCGAACCGGTAGATAATCCTTTTCAGGAACTTGACTGTTGTGGCTGATTCGCAATTAGTAACTGGCATAACCTCAACCCACTTGGTAAACTTATCAATAGCCACCAAAAGATGTGTCTTCTTGCATGGTGACATATGAAAGGGGCCAACCATGTCCATACCCCAGACAGCGAACGGCCAAGTTAACGGGATGGTCCGTAACTCCATAGCCGGCACAGGGGTTTGGCGAGCGTACCTTTGACATCCGTCACACCTTGCTACCAATCGTTCCGCATCTGCTAGAGCCGTGAGCCAGAAAAATCCGTGTCGATAAGCTTTAGCCACAAGAGATCTTGTGGATGCATGATGTCCACAGTCGCCTTCATGGATTTCCTTGAGAATCTGTCGGCCTTCTTCTGGCGCTACGCAGCGCAAAAAGACCCCTGCTGCGCTTCTCTTGTATAATTCCCCATTGATGATAGAATATCCCTTCGCTCGCCTCAAAATTTGCCTTGCTAACACCTCCTGCTGTGGTAACTCGCCTCGCGATAGGTAGGCCAAAAACGGTTCTGTCCACTCGGGAATAGTACGTACAGTGGCCACAAGTCCTGAATCCGGGTCTTGATTTGCCAATTCCTGCTCTGACTCGGTTTTAACTGATGGTCGCCATAATTCGTCCAGGAAAACGTTAGGTGGAACCGGCTCTCTGCGCGAGCCGAGTCTAGCGAGTGCGTCGGCTGCCTCATTCTTTCTTCTGTCTATATGCTCCACCTCATACCCGGAAAAACATCATGCAACCCTATCAACTTCCCTGCGGTATGCTGCCATAGTTGCGTCCTTTCTATCCCAAGTTCCTGACACCTGCTGTACCACAAGGTCCGAATCTCCGAAGCATCGTATCCTCTTGACGTTCATCTCCTTGGCTGCCTTTAAGCCATGCAATAGGGCCTCATACTCGGCCACGTTGTTGGAACAGTCAAAGTGAATTTGTAGTACGTAACTTAATTTATCTCCTTTGGGTGACGTTAGCACAACTCCAGCTCCTGATCCCTCGTATTGCTTAGATCCATCGAAGTGCATGATCCATGACTCGGAGTTTGGAACCGTTGTAGTCATGCCTGTATGTGTCCAGTCGTTAACGAAATCAATTAAAGCTTGAGATTTGATTGCTGACCTGGGTTCGTAGTTGATGTGATAATCCCCCATCTCTATCGCCCATTTGGCTATTCTTCTTGTCGCGTCCGAGTTTCTAATGATATCCGATATTGGTATTGAACTAACCACTGTTATGGGGTGTTCTTGGAAATACGGCTTCAATTTCCGGCTAGCCATAAAGACCCCGAACACCAACTTTTGCCAATGCGGATAACGCTGCTTTGCTTCTGATAATACCTCGCTGACGTAATAAACCGGTCTCTGGACCGGGTAACCCTTCCCATCCTCTTTGCGCTCCACAACAACTACTGCACTGACGGCTCGGGGGCCGGCTGCCACGTATAGCAACATAGGTTCTTTAGGACCCGGGGCCGCTAGTACTGGTGCTTCAGATAACTGTTTCTTTAGTGCCTCAAACGCCTCATCCGCCTCTTGATCCCATACGAATTTATCTGACTTCCTCAAGAGCCGGTACAAGGGTATTGCTTTTTCTCCGAGCCTGGATATGAATCGGCTCAAGGCTGCTACGCAGCCCGTGAGCTTTTGAACATGCTTCAAATTTTCCGACTTTTTCAGACTCTGGATGGCCTTGATTTTGTCCGGGTTTGCCTCGATTCCTCTCTCGGAAACGATAAAGCCGAGTAATTTCCCGGCTGGAACTCCGAACACGCACTTTGTCGGGTTAAGCTTCATCTGATACCTCCTCAAGTTTTTGAACGTCTCCTTTAGATCATCGATAAATGTCTCCGCCTTCCTGGTCTTGATAACCACATCATCCACATAGGCATGGACGTTGCGTCCAATTTGGTCCTCGAAGCACTTTTGAATACACCGTTGGTAAGTTGCGCCGGCGTTCTTCAATCCAAACGTCATAGTTTTATAACAGAAGGCCCCAAAAGGGGTTATAAATGATGTTTTCTCCCAATCCTCACTCTTGAGCTTAATCTGATGATACCCGGAATATGCGTCCAGAAAGCATAATAGATCGCTTCCAGCTACTGCGTCTATAATCTGATCTATCCTTGGTAGTGCGAACGGATCCTTTGGGCAATGTTTGTTGAGACTCGTAAAATCAATGCACATCCTCCACTCATTGGTCTTTTTCATCACTAGAACTGGGTTTGCCAACCAATCCGGGTGAAATACTTCCATGATAAAGCCGGCTGCCAATAGCCGAGCGATCTCTTCGCCTATAGCCTTTCTTCTTTCCTCATTCATTTTCCTCAAGCCCTGCTTCACGGGCCTGGACTTGGGATCTACATGCAAACTGTGCTCGGCCAGCTCTGTAGGGATACCCGGCATGTCGCTAGGTGTCCAGGCGAACACGTCTGCATTTGAACGAATAAACTCCACAAGTGCCTTCTCCTGCTCTTTTCCCAAATTACACCCTATGGTAAATTGCTTAGTGGAATCACCTTCGACAAAATCCATCTTCTTGGTGTCTTGCGCTGCCTTGAATTTTGCTCTCTCGTCCTCAGTATTCGGCTTTTTCAAGGCTGTTCTATCATCCGGATTTACTTGAGACCGGTAATATTCGAGTTCTTCCTTTCTGCACGCTTGCTCGGCCATTACTGAATCTCCTTCATCACACTCAGCCGCTATATCCCGGTTCCCATGTACGGTGATGGTCCGTTTAGGACCCGGGATCTTTAGCTGCAAATACACATAACACGGCCTAGCCATGAATTTAGCATAAGCCGGTCTTCCAAACAGCGCGTGATAAGGACTGTGCAATTTGACCACCTCGAACGCGAGCCACTCAACTCGATAATTATCCGTCGATTCTCCGAAAGCAACCTCCAAGGTGATCTTTCCCTCGGGGCTCGCCGAGTGACCCGGCACGATCCCATGAAAGACTGTCGAACTTTTCTGTAACTGGGACTCTTTGAGACTCATGCGTAAGAAGGTTTCCCAATAAAGGATGTTGATGCTACTTCCACCGTCCATCAGGACCCTTTTCAGTTCGTAACCATTAACCTGTGGAGCAACCACCAATGCCAAGACTCCTGGGCGCTCTACTCTTTCCGGGTGATCTCTTCTACTCCACGTTACCTCTTGTTCCGCCCATCTAAGGTATCCCGGCGCAGCCGAGGAAACCGAGTTTACCGCTTGCTTTAATGTCTCTTTGTTCCTGCTAGAAGTTCCTGTAGTATGCACATGATATTGTCCCTTTAAATCAGGCGTACGTACCATACCGATGAAGATGTTGATCCGGCCGATCGTTACCGTAGATCCGGACTCGAGGTGATCCGACTCTGGCCCCCAGCCGGAATCGTCCACCATCTTTTCTCCTTTGTGGTCGATGTAGATCTCGCCCACGACAAGATTCTCCATGTTCTTCCGAGCTTCTCCCGTGATGTAAACACCTTTGGACGCAGGCCCCACGGTGGGCGCAAACTGTCGTGGGATAATCACGGCAGACGTTACCGGGGGTAACTGATCTTGGGGCAAGACGACACAGGCGTTTGGGAGAGGGTTTAGCTCAGAGGAAAACATGATGCAACTCGATCTGGTAACCGGCAATCAAAGTCGCCGAGTCTCCGATCTTGATATAATAACTCAACTTTGGGGTTACACTGGATGCTCGATATCAAGCGATATTGCTAGGGTTCTTAGATCTCGATCAACTACTCCTAGGGGTCGGTTTATAAAGCACCCGTACCCCCTGGCTTACCCTCCAAGGCGCACCCTGGATCCTACCCGGACACGGCGCACAAACCCTAACTTCCCTTTACCGTAACCCACAATCCGGGTTACTGGGCCTACAAACTTGGGCCTTCCGAAAGTTTCTTTATCCTTAGCCGGATCCTGCGCAGCGTCCTTTGAGCCGGGTTACTCCTTGGAGCTTGGCCTACCGGTTTATTATCCCTCCATCAGGCCCAGTAGCAGCGTGAGCGAGCGTTCGCTCCGGCTCGTAAGGAGCACTGCATCCCGTCGCATAAAACAATCCCGCAGCGGACCGACCCATTTAAGCATCTTCCTCCTTCTTAAGAACAAAAATAAATTTATATAAAAATAAATTTGAACAAAAATAAACAGAAAAGAAACATAGAAAAAAACAAAAAAGAAACAAAAATAAATTTGAACAAAAATAAATAGAAAAGAAACACATGAAAAAACAGAAAAGAAAACAAAATGAGAATCCTTCCGGAGGCCAAAACGGGCCGTCCTACAGGCGGCCAAGGCGAAACGAGCCACTGCTGGTGGTATTTAGGACTTGGCGAATGGCTTGGCATCGTCTGGGTGTACCACCAAATCGCCCTTACAAGGTCATTAGTAGCTAGCATCTCTTTACTGCAAACCTAGCCGCCGTCTAGGGTTTAGAATCTCCCAGGGCGATCTCGCCGGAGAGAGGACTCAACACCGGATCCGCCTCACCGCCGGCCATCATCCGACTCCCCCACACTCGGGCTGACTAAGGGGACGCCTCCGCGCGTCTACTCGGCCTTGGTGAGGGTGGGAGAAGGGGAGGGACGGAGGGAAACGGATCTTGGAAGTGATTTCGCGGAAGCCCTATAGGATGGCAGCTAAGTTCTCGAAGGAGGGAGGTTCATCGGGAGCTAAACATCCCCTTGATCTCCAGGAGCTGTTGAAGAAGCTAGTTCTCAAGGACGAGGAGCTAGACAACGTGGTACTGCCGAAAGAGGATGTTGTCAACCTGCAGGAGGGAGCACGCTGGATGGCGGTGGTGAAAGTGCACACGGCTAAGCACTTCGGAAACCAACCTTTTTTCCAGAGGATGGATGTGGCTTGGGGTTTTGCAAAAAAGTGGACGATCCGGCCTCTGGAGGAGTACCTCTTTGTGCTACAGGTGTCATGCTTAGGAGACTGGAACAGGGTCATGCTAGACGGACCTTGGATTTTCAAGCAGATGGGGGTGATGATCGAGTCGTATGATGGGATCTCGGACCCTAAATCGGTGGTACTGGACAAAATCGTGGCTTGGGTGCAGGTGAGAGGAGTGCCACCATTGTTCAGGAAAGAAGGCATTGTGAAAGAGATGGCGGCAAGGATAGGAGATGTGAAGGAGGTAGAGCTGTACGCGCTCGGGGCGAGTGGCACGAGCTTCGTCAGGGCTCGGGTGAGACTGGACGTGAATAAACCACTCACGCGTTTCGTGGGGATCCATCCGGAGGGAAGTGAGAAGCTCATGTTCCAAGTCTTATATGAAAAAGTACCAAAATTCTGCGCAGTTTGTGGCATGATGGGGCATGGAGCGTTGGAATGTGGGGATGGGGTACATGCAAGTGCTGATGAGCAATACGGAGCATGGATGGTTGCGGCTATGGAGGATTGGCACCCCGAGTCATCAGGTGTCAGAAGAGCTACTGTGTGGTGCGCAAGGAGGTCCACGGGGAGGTAATCGTGGAGTGGCTCGTGAAACCGACTCGCGAAAAAGGTCTTCTGAAGATTCAAATGGGGGCAGTCAGAAGATATACAGAGCCAAGGAACAGGGGGAAGTGGTAACTGCAGAGGAAATGAACTTGGCCATGGTGGTGGCGTCGGAGACCGCGAAATCTGCACCCATCTCTCCCGTCAAGCCACCGCTGATGAAGAGGTCAAGGAAGGATGATCAGAACAAAAACAAGGCGGGCTCCGATGAGGAGTGCCGCCCGGAGCATTGAGTTGCCTAAGCTACAACTGTCGCGGGTTGGGAAGTGACGCGACAGTTAGAGAGCTCCACGAGCTCACTCGACGCTTCCGTCCTACCGTGCTTTGTGTAGTTGAAACTCAATTACCAAAGACTCGGGTTGAGAGCCTAGCTAATAGGATTGGTTATGATAGATGTTTTGCTGTAAGTAGTGCTGGCCGGAGTAGCGGGCTGGCTCTATATTGGAACAATGAAATAAAGATCGATATCTTGCCGTACTCCCAGTATCACCTTGATGCAGTTGTGACGGAGAGAGGCAGTGTGTTGGGAATATGCCCTAGAGGCAATCATGTATGATGTAATTCCCACTGTATTCATAAAGTTATTAAGTTGTCCTTGTTTTGAACATCTGATATATGTCATTGAACATGTGATTCGATTGTGGAACTATATATTCATGTTGTTCATACTAGATTGTCCTTGGTCATTTAGGTTGTGCTGGACACACACCCTAGACTAATGTGAGTGTTGGCTGATGACACGGTTCCACTTGTCATGGGCATGGTGATGCCATTCCAACGTTCACGGACTTGGCTAAAGAGTTTAGCAAGTCGGACTGACCCACATTGAGATGCAACGATCAAGTCGTCATTTGCATGTCTCAATCAATGTAATCCTTAGACCTGAGGTTGTCGCACAATCCGAGTTGTGGATCACCGACTTAGGTTCTGTCAAACGTTGTTCTGTGACAAGGCAACTATAAAGGCAGAGTTCGGGTCGAATGAGAAGCAAGCTGCGTGATGTGGATAATCAAGATGAGATTTTGCCCCTCCGAATGGAGAGATATTCTCTGGGCCCTCTCGAGTGATATGATTCAGAAAGCATGGCCATGCGCGACTCAGTTAAGTGTTAACTGTGTCGGTTGACTAAGAGTTAGTCAGAAGAATCGCATATCACGGATCGAGAAGAGAGTTGAACTATTTAAGGGATGACGATAAATCGCCTATAGTTCGACAAGGTATATCGTGAGGCAAAAAGGACTAAGATGAATATCACATTGAAAGGTATGTCGTCATGACTCAATGGTACTTGGGAGTCGGCACGTTCTGCTAGGAGCCGCTACCGATTGATCGATTGGGAGTTGGACTCCAATCGTGTCCAAGTCGCCATGAGCCTGCAGGGTCGCACACTTAAGAGCGGGAGCAAGTATTGGTTGGGTTGGACCCGAACCGGAAATGGACTGAGTTAGTGAGTCGGACTCACAGAGGGAATGGGCCACAAGTGTTGTGCAGCCCATTACCATACGCTATATAAAGAGGGGCGCAGGTTGCCCAGCGGGCATGTTAGTCCACTCTCCCATGCGTTGGGAACCCTAGCCCCACTCAGTCCAGCCGTCGCACCAAACCTAGCAGTCTGCCGTCGGAGCTCCTCCTCGTACGTGTGGATACCGGCAGAGGTGCTGTACGTTCAGCACTTCGACGTTCGAGGGATTGGATCGGCCGGATCGGATCGTGGGACTGCACTGCCCCGACGCGCTGCATCGATAATCCGCACCTGCGCGTCTAGTGGTAATACTCGTGGCCTTCTACCTCGGCTAGATCTTGGGAGTACCGCGTAGGAAAAGTTTTCGTTTATCTCTACGCGTCCCAACACAGTGATCCCTGGAGGATAACATGTGTCTATGGAGAAGCCCAAGTGAACCAACGGTTCAAGACTTGGGACATGTTAAAATTTATAAAATCATCTTCACCTCTGCCGTGGATGTGCATTGGCGATTTCAATGAGGTCCTATACCAGCACAAACATGATGGAGTTGGAGAGAGGAGCCTGGCTCAAATCGCTGGGTTTAGAGAGGCCCTAGATGTCTGTGAGCTGACAGACTTGGGTTTCGAGGGCCATGCTTGGACTTTTGAAAAGAGAGTATCGGGGGGTACGTGCTGCCGAGTACGTCTCGACAGAGCAGTAGCTACAACATCGTGGAACGCACGGTTTCCCCTTGCCACGGTGCGACACCTTCATGGGGTTACATCCGATCAAAACCCCATCATGGTCACGTGGAGAGAGACAACAAGAGAGCGAAGAACCACGAAAGACAAAATATTCCGATACGAAGTTATGTGGGAATCCCACGAACAGTTCAAGCCACACCTGGGGGACACGTGGACAACGGAGGGGAGGGCCGAAACAATGTCACAGCTCAAGGACAAGCTCACGCGTGTCTCGGGATCCCTAGAGGCGTGGGGAAGGAACACCTTCGGACATGTCCGAAGGGAGATAAGAAACTTGACTGATCGACTTGCTGAACAAAGGGCGATGCCTAACCGTCCAAGTCCGTCGTACGAGGAGAACAAGATCGTGCAACGCCTTGCGGAGCTATATCATCGCGAGGAGGTAATGTGGAGGCAACGCTCGCGAGTGCACTGGCTCGCGGAGGGGGACAAGAACACCCGTTTCTTCCATTTACGGGCAAGCCAAAGAAAGAAAAGGAATAAAATCACTCAACTGAGAAAGGGCGACGGGACGCTCACGGAGGATGAGCGGGAGATGGCGCAGTTAACAACCAGTTTCTATGAGACACTGTACCGATCAAAGGGAGTAGAACGGATGCAGGAGGTGCTCGACGTTGTTCCTAGGAAAGTTACAGCTCACATGAACACCGAGTTAATCCGGCCGTTTGAGGAAAAAGAAGTGAAGGAGGCCCTCTTTCAAATGTTTCCAACCAAAGCCCCGGGCCCCGACGGATTCCCAGCGCATTTTTTCCAAACCCATTGGGAAATCTGTGGAGAAGAGGTAACCTTGGCAGTTATACGAGTGCTCAAGGGAGAGGATGAGATGAGCGAGATCAACAAAACCTTCATCGTAATGATTCCGAAGGTGGCTAGCCCGGAGGAGTTGGGTCAGTTTAGGCCAATTAGCCTCTGCAACGTCATATATAAAATAGCATCAAAGGTTTTAGCAAATAGGCTGAAAGTTGTGCTACCGGAGATAATTGCGGAAGAGCAGTCAGCCTTTGTTCCGGGAAGGCTGATAACGGACAACATAATAACCGCATACGAGTGTCTACACTTCATGAAAAGGAACAAGGCAAAGAAGAATCGTTTCTGTGCCTTAAAACTTGATATGAGGAAGGCTTACGACATGTTGGAGTGGAGTTACTTGGAGGCCGTCATGCTAAAACTGGGCTTCCACAGGGGTTGGGTGCAGATGGTGATGCGCCTAGTTACAACGGTGCCTTTCCAGGTTTTGTTCAACGGAGAGAAGTTACATCAGTTTTTACCTACAAGGGGGGTACGGCAGGGGGACCCCATATCACCGTATTTGTTCTTGTTAGCAGCAGAGGGCCTTTCGTGCCTATTAAAACATCACAGTTTTTCATCGGATCTTCATGGACTAATGGTGGCACCGTCAGCTCCGGCGGTTAGCCACCTCCTGTTTGCTGATGACAGCCTGCTTCTATTCAAAGCCAATGCGGTGAGTGCAGCCAAAATACAAGATTTACTAAACCTCTATTGCGCAGCTTCGGGACAGAGAGTCAATAGAGATAAATCATCCATTTTCTTTAGCAAGGGATGCCCACAAGAGGTGAGACTAGAGGTGCAAGTGGTACTCGATGTCCATAATGAAAGCCTCAATGAGAAATACCTGGGAATGCCATCTGATGTTGGCAAATCTCGGGGGGGGGGGGAGCTTTTAAGTATTTAAAGGATAGGATATGGAAAAAGATACAGGGATGGATGGAGAGATTGCTCTCGGTTGGGGGCAAGGATATCCTAATCAAATCCGTTGCTCAAGCGGTGCCAATCTACTCTATGGCATGCTTCTTATTGCCAAGAGGGTTATGCCACCATATAAACTCCATGGTGAGTAAATTTTGGTGGGGAAGTAACAAGGAGGGAAGAAGGAGACCGAGTTGGGTTTCATGGAGAGACATGTGCAAGCCAAAGGACATGGGAGGCTTGGGTTTCCGAGATACTGAGCTATTTAACCTTGCGCTGCTCGCACGACAGGGTTGGAGGTTACTACAGAACCCAGATACCTTGAGCGCAAGAGTGCTTCGAGCCATATACTTCCCAACATCGGACATTTTACATGCCGATGTGGGTTCTAACCCCTCACAAGTGTGGCGTGCGGTGCATGCAGGTGTACAGGTCTTACGGCAAGGCTTGATAAGGAGAATAGGGACGGGAGAAACTACACACCCTTTTGATGATCAATGGATCCCGCGTGATGGGATGATGCGCCCTGTGGCATGTATCTCTGATGAGCCACTAGGGACAGTTGCAGACTTGATCGACGTAACCAGTGCTACGTGGAAGGAGGATAAACTAGCCATGCATTTCTTGCCAATGGATGTGGAGATCATTCCCGAAATACCATTGAGCACTAAGAAGTTTGACGATTTTTGGGCTTGGCATTATGATCGGAGGGGAGTCTTCTCGGTGAGATCAGCATACAAAATGTTGATTTATACACGAGAACGGCGCGAGATCTGGCTCCATCAAACAAGCTCAAGGTCAGATGGTCACAGTACGGTGCAAGGCTGGCGATCTCTGTGGCGTACAAAGGTTCCAGCGAAAATCCGGATCTTTTTGTGGAGGCTGGCGAAACAATCCATCCCGACAAACAGCTTGCGTCACTCGCGAGGCATGGCAACGGATGATAGATGCAGCCTATGAGGTGCAAAGGACTCCTGGCGTCACGCCCTTTTAGACTGCTCTATGTCACGCAGCGTGTGGGCTCTAGTTGAGGAGGGAATCACCGAACACTTGTGTGCTTCACAAGAGGAGATGGCAGGGGAGTGGCTTGCAGTCCTCACATCCACTCTCAACCAGGAAGAACAAACAAGGGTTTTTGTAACGCTTTGGGCAATTTGGCATGCGAGGAGAAAGGCGATTCACGAGCAAATTTACTAGAGCCCTTTGACTGTACACCACATTGTGGAAGCGTATATCGAGGACCTGGGGCAGGTGAAGGAACCTAAACCAACGACGGGAATACCCGCCCGGGCGGGGGGAGAACGATGGCTGCCACCTCCGAGTGGAATGATCAAGATTAATGTTGACGCGGCGACTGGCAAAAATACAGGCCAGGGATTAGTGGCGGCAGTTGCTCGTGATGAGCAAGGTGAGTTCTTGGGAGCATCTACTTTGGTCTTCCCAGGAAAAACGGATGCGGAGACACTTGAGGCACTGGCCTGCCGGGAGGCGTGTGCGCTAGCAAGAGATCTCTCGGCTCGTAACGTGCAGGTAGCAACTGACTGCAAAAATATAATCACGAGCCTGGAGAAGGGATCGATGGGGGCCTATACCCACATCGTTGGGGAGATTAACGAAGCAAAGAGGGAGTTCGAGGACCTCCGCTTCACTTTTGAAGGTAGATTGCTGAATAAAGAGGCGCATCTCTTGGCTAGAAGTGCGGTCAGAGATGATCCGGGACGCCAAGTGTGGCTGCTAGTTCCTCCTGTCATTTTATGTAAGAACATCCGTGTGAATCCTTAATAGATTGTGTGGTTAGCTCAAAAAAAAAAAAACCAAATCGCCCGTACGGGATCCACCATAGGTTGGCCCATTAGTAGTTCAAGTTGACTGTTTCGTTTGCTATTTTCCGTAAAGACGTAAAGCTACGTTCATTCATTTTTTCACGATTTCCATGAGCACGGTTTCTTTCACAATTTCATCTGGTTCAATTACAAAGAAGACGTGGCGCTTTTCTCCTATACTATTTCCGCTCTATTTTAATGGATAATACTTTACTCGTACGTTTGCATGCTTTATTTTCTTATTCTGTTCGGCTTTTTCCGTATGATTTTCTGTTTTTACTTTTTACTTTTTCCGATTATTTCCTTCTATTTTTCCTTTCTATTCTTTTTAAAATCATGTTTTGATTATTTATATTTTTTCGTATGATTATTTTTTGTTCCATTAGTGATAATTTTTTTTACACACATTCTAATTTTTTTTATGGTAATTGAGATTTTTGGTTCGAGGATGTCATGTGATGTTTTTTTGATTCTTAGTATATAATTTTTTTTATTTCATTCATAAATATTATTTTCCTCTTAGTACCAAAAAAATCCATAGGTTTTCTAAAATCATATTTTTCCGATATCTACTTTTTGTTTTATACGATATTTTTTTGTTCCATCAATAATAAATGTTTGTTCCAAATTGTCTTATTTTTTCCGATCGTAATCGAGATTTTCTGTTCTTGAATGCCCAGTGGTGTTCTTTTTTTGTTCCCGAGTGTATAATTAAGTGTTCCTTGGTTCAGAAAGATTTGTTCCTATTATTATATAAAATAATTCCACATAAAAAATCATGTTTTTCCATGATTTCTATTTTTTTTGTTCCTTATGATTATTTGTTTGTTCCGTCGGCTATAAAGTTTGTTCCAGACTTCCTTATTTGTTTTGTTCTGATGGTAATCGAGAGTTTTTGTTCCTCGATGCCCGGTGTTGGCCTTTTGTTCCCTACTGTATAATTGAAATTACTTCCACAAATTCTTTTTAAAATCATTATTTTCCATGATTTCTATTTTTTTTTGCCCCCTATGATTATATTCGTGTTCCACTGGTGATAAAGTTTGTTCCAAACTGTCTTATTTTTTTTGTTCCGAGTGAGGTGTTTTGGTTCCTACATGTCCATTGTTGTTCATTTCTCTTCCTCAGTGTATTAATTATTTGTTCCATCTGTCGGACCCGCGAACAACAGGGTATCTTAGCCCGTTCGCTGCTGGTCCATCCTACACAGTGCGGAAGGTGTCTGTACTGGCTCGCTGAAAAAGATAGGCGCGCCGGCCCTGTTCTCGCTAAGGGCGATTCCCTGGCGAGGAGCCAACTTTGGGTATATCCCCGTTCGTTGTCGGAGAGGAGCCCTGCTTCGTCCACGCTCCTCTCCAGAAGGACCCCTGTCCGTTGGGATACAACCCATGTGGGGATGACGTTCGAGCCTCTGCGGGAGTGACGGCGGCACTGCAGGGCTACATAGAGACTTTGGGTACAATTGTCATTCTCGTATATAAAGCGCGGAGCACCACTGCGTGTGCCGAAGCTTTGGCCGAGGCTTTCCTCTTTGGTGCATGGAGACTGGTCTACCACTACAAGACGGAGGGAACGTCATCGGAGCCCCCACCTCTCTGCCATGGACGATGGAACTGTCCTCGATGACCAAGACCGTGCAGGCGGCGTAGAGTACGGTTGCTCCTCACTTTGCCACCTTATGGAAACCCTTTCCCGCCAAATGAGCAGGAAAGAGGTCCAAACGCCGGTATAAGAAGGGCTCCCCTGCCCTCGTAGAAAGGGATCGATCAATCAGAAGATAGGTAGCCACATCCCTGGGAGAGCCCAAGTAGTCCGACCTGAGCACGAGCTCGCATTTGTACTGTAGTCACCGTAGTGTAATCCATCAGACAAACAGAAGTAGCGTTTTACACCATCACGGTAGCCTGAATCTGGGTAATTAAAACTGTTTGTGTCTCCATTGTCGACCTTTGCGAGCTCCCCTCTTGAGGTCTCTCGAGGTGCGATAGAACATGGTTAGCCCCCAATGTTCGAATCTCTAGAAGAAATCCTGTCCAAGACAAACAGCTTCTCCGACACCAACGTTCATAAAGATATATTTCTTAAAAAAATTAGTTTCACAAAATATTTGTTCCTCGATGTCCTGGGATCTCTGCTTTGTTCCTAGTGTATAATTACTTGTTCCTTCGTTTATAAAGATTTGTTTCTCTTTTTACTGATTTTTGTTTCGTTCCTAGTGTATAATTTTTTTTGTCCTCGATTCTTTTCTTTGTTCCTCTTTTTGTTCCCTGTGTATAATTTTTTTTGTTCACTGAGAAAAATTTCTTCACCTAATCTTCAAATTTATCTCCATAATTTTTTATTCGTGGACTCATTTTTTGTCCACTCTCATGTTCTCTTTTTGGTTCTGTGAATGATTTGTTCATCCCGTCGGTACTCACTCTACAAATCTAGTTCCTCAAATGTTTTTTATGGATGCACTCTTTGTTTCCTCTTTTGGATTATTTTTGTTCCAAGAAACTTGTTCCTTCGTTAAAAACAAACTATTCCTTAAAGGTATTTTTTTGTTTTCCAGGTTATTTTCGCATTCTACTGTAGGCCAGCGTGTTGTGCACGCACAACATGGCCATGTCATGCACCGGTCACGATGCTGCCACATGCTCAAGTTTGCCGCGGCATCAAGAGTAGCGGTGGTTTCCGTCCCTTTGGGTAGAGAAACGGACTGCAAAATTCGGCCCCGTCCGCGTCCCGGGCGAGTGAACCCAACGCGCATGATCCATTTTGTTTTTTATATTACTATATTAGTTTTGGGTCTGGCAGGCCCTATTCCTTACATATATATTGGGGCGGGCCATAACTGTCCTTTTTACATAATAAAAAAAACTACTGGAGACGTCGGCAGTGGCCTAGCTCTAGAGCCTAGCCCTAGAGCCTGGTCCTCGAGCCTAGCCGAGCTCGATGTACTTCGTCGCCTTCCAGAGGTGCGCCGGTGGGACACGCGCCACCTGCTCCACCTGTTGCTCTGGCGGCGCCGTTGGGCGTCCTCTGAGCCACCGTAGAACAGTGCTACTCATAGAGCTGGGGGGGGGGGGGGCTGCGATGGCTCCATCTCCGCCGGCATGAACTCGTACCAGGGCCGCTCCTCCTGCGTGGCCTGCTGGGTCATGACGACTGAGTCGTGCAGCTGCGTGCCGCTGCCCTCCCACCGGGCCTCCTGAAAGAGGAGGGATTTCTCGACGTCGTCCTTGAAGGCGCGCTCGTCCTCGTCGTCCTCCTCCTCCTCTTCGTCCTTCGCCGCGACAGGGCTGTCGATGCGCAGCTCTCGCTGGGGGGCCTGGCGCCATGGAGGCTAGCGAGCGCGGAGGTGCGACGGCGGCGAGTTCGTGCGAGGCGCCATTGGGGCGCGGGCGAAGCAGCTGCGGCGACGGATGTTATGCTCATCGCGGAACCACGTGTCCCAAGCGTCCTCGTGAAAGCAGGGTCGTCGAGGAACTCGGGAGGAAGGCGGGCGCGACGTGCACAAATCTCGTCCCGGCGCTTCTTGCCGGAGGTGGGAACGGAGGGCACCGGAATCCGCTGGGGATTCAGACACCACTTCTCCGGCAGCTTCACGTCCGGCCATGGTACGGGAGTGGCGTGCTCCTGGTACCACCAGCACTCGTCAATGGGGACGTAGTGCCGATCCCGCTCGCGGACGCACACCACCGTGGCCCCTGGCGGCGCGATGGTGAACGGGGCCGAAGGGGGAGGGGTTGGCGATGGGGAACGTGGCCGCCGCCTGGATCCGCTAGCCTCACTGTCATTCTTATACTTCCGGTTCCAGCCCATGGCCTCACCATCGGTGGTGGCTAGGGTTTGCTCAGGGTGTTGGCCGCTGGGGAGTAGAGTGGGGATTGGGGAGTGGTGCGGTGGCATTCCCCATCCACACAAGATCCATTTAATAAGATAGAAGGTAGACGAAGGGCTGGTGGGTTGATGACTGGCGGGCCCGGGAGGCGTGAGGAGGAGGTTGACCAGGACCCTTTGGACACATTTATTTCCCAAATTTGGGAAATAAATGGGTGTGCACAGAGTAAAATGGTCACGACGTGAGTCAATTTCCCAAATGCGTCTGTGCGTTGCGTCTGTTTCCACATCAGGCTGATGTATTCGGACTCAGCCGGACCAAATGCGTTGGCGCGTTGGAGATGCTTCAATGGCTTATATGGTGTTCAACTCGTGCGTGTGGGTCCATAAATAACAACAACCGAGCAGTCAACATTGACCAAAATATGGACTGCTACATGTGTAATAGCGCGGCCTTCGAAAGTGAAAAGTCCGTAGCGGCCATCATGCGCATTGCATACGTTTTTAGTCCACCTCGCCGGGCCAAAGGGAGAAATAGCGATGCAGTCTAAGAGCATTTCCAACGCGCCGGCCCATTTAGGATCCGCGTGTGCTCCTTTTTCGTCTGTATTGGCCCGCAAGCGGGCATGGAAATCCGCGCGCGTCTGCGCACAGACCAAGTCCACCCAACACGCCCGACGCATTTCATTTTTTTTTATAATATTATTTATATAACGGGGCTAAAAGTCCCAATTTCTTACATATATAGTGGATGGGCCAGTAGCGGGATGTCGGGGCGAACGCATGATAGTTGAGGAGCTCCGACGGCATCCGCGCGCGCCGTTCGTTGATCGCCTCGCGGCGAGCCTTGTGCTGACGGGAATCCGTTGCGGATTAAGGTGCCACCCGTCCACGAGCTTGACGCCGCTCTCAGGCACGTGAGTGCGTGCTCCCAGTAATAGCGGCACACACCTACACAATTGTAGGTGCGGTGCCGGGTCCACAGCGCCGCTGGTGCACCAGTGGCGATGACGACCGCCCCTGCTGGCGCGACCTTGAAGGGATTGAGGGGTTTGAGGGGGCGGTGGTGGAGGCGGCGGGCGGCGCACACACCTGGAGCTGCTCGCCTCCCCGTCATTGCGCGTCTTCCTACCCTATGGGAACCCCATCTGCGGGCGGTGGGCGGTGGTGCGGTGGCTAGGGTTTGCGTGCCGGCGATGGGGAAGCAGCTCGCAGTGTGGATTGGGGAGTGACAAGGTGACCGTCCCCATCCACACGGTCCCATTTCATAGGACCTGCGCAGGTAGGCGAGGGGGCGGTAAGTGCCACTGACTGCTGGGCCCGGAAGGCGAGTGGGCGGCGTTGACTAGTATCCGCACGCGCTCCGCTCGCGTCCGTGCCGCCCCATTTCTGTCCCAAATACGGGACAGAAATGGGTCGAGACGGAGCGAAACGGGCCATCCGCTCGTCCGTTTCCTAAATGAGTCGGCGCGTTGGGCTCTGATTTCGCAACGCCGCGGAGCTAAACGGCTGCACGTGGACCAAATACGGCCGTGGAGTTGCTCTAACAATAGACATGCTGATCCGGGCTAGCAAACGATCAAAACTGGCTGTGCTAAAGCCTCATAGTGCCTAAATGGCGAAACTACATGAAACTTTAATGGGCTCAAAGAGACGGTGGCGCAATAGAGATGGCGGTGCAAAATCTCAACCGCGAGCGAAACCGCAACCCTCCAAGCACTAATATTTTAAGTGGGCCGGCCCATATACCTCCCTCATTCCAGTTTCACGAAGATTTTAGAGATTTTGGATTTTTTTTTGATTTAGCGGTTTTCTTGTTTTCTACTCTCTATTTTTTGTTTTTGTTTTTTCCTACTCCTTTTTTCTATTTTTCTAGTTTTCTAATTTCCTAGTTGTTTTCTCTTTTTCGTTTTTATTCTATTTTTTCTCATTTCTAGAGTTCATTAACATATTAAGTTTTGTGAACATTTAACAATGCATGAACATTTTAAATTCATGAGCATCCTAAAAATTACAAAAAAATCACTTATTTTTTCAAAATTTTGATTATGTTGAACATTTTCAAACGCATGAATAATTTTTTTTCAAATCGATGAGCATTTTAAATTTGTGATCATCTTTTAAAATTATGAGAACAAATCATATTCACTTATATAAACTTGAAAAACATATTGTTCCAAATTTGTGATTTTTTTTTCAAATATTATCAAATTCACAAACTTTAATTTTTTGAACATTTATAAATTTGCGAACATTTTTCAAATTCATGAATATTTTCAAATCCTCAACATTTTAAATTTTGAATATTTTAAAATTTGTTACCATTTTAAATTAATGATTTTTTTTCTAATTTCATCGTTTTTAAAAATTAATAGAAAAAACTAGATAAAAATGACTGATACCTTTTTTTCTCAGCGGGCCAACAACAGGAAGAGTGAACCAAAATAAAGAACTAGATCATGGTCAACAAGTTGCTGGACTAGCCCACGTAGAGTAGTGTTTCATGTTTTACATCCCCGACGTACGCAACGACCGTACCATATAAGCTCCCGTTTACGTTGGCATGGTCCGCATGGACAACTCAGCGGAGTGACACGGCTAGGAAGGCCCAATGGGATGATGCGGAAGAACGAGAGGAGATTCATGGCCCTTTTCTAAAAGAAAAATTAGATCCAAACCGTCTTGGAGTGGGATCCAAAGGCCCAGGAACTCAAATCTCCAAGAGGGGTTGTTGCGTTTTACTGTTTCTTAATATCATTGCCTTGTGTATGACTCAGCTGATCACTCTGTTTTCACGGGTCATGTGGACGGTAATGCCAATATAGATAATACTGCTTTGCTAAAGGAGTTAACAAGCCAAAAAATCCAATTTGAGACGCAACTAGCGAGTCCTACATGAGCATGCACATTGCGTCGACATCCAGTTTTACAAAGTTGATAGTAAGTGTCGAGGTTATGTGACTTAGACACCTTCATAGAGGTAGAATCAAGACCAAGCAGGTACTCCCTCCGTTCACAAATAGATGACTTCCATTTGTTCAAATATGAATGCATGTAGACATATTTGTGTCCAAATACATTCATATGTAGACAAATAAAAGTCATCTATTTGTGAACGGAGGGAGTATAAGGTAGCCCAACACGAGGACTCAGGGAAGAGCAGGACCCCTCATCGATTTGGAGTACAAGACAAGTCAAGAAACCACGTTAGAGTAAGACACGTCTATAAACCATCTTGAAATACAAGAGAAGTATAAAAACACCTTCAAGTATAAGACAAGTTATCTAGCTTGTACTACCTCCGTTCCTAAATATAAGGTGTTATAGCTATTATTCATGTTGTCTAGGTACATACTAATATAACATATAACTAAAAGTTGTCCAAATACATGTAGATATGTGTGAATATGGAAAAGGGTTAAAACACATTTAGGAATGGAGGGAGTATGAGATAAGATTCTACTTGTAATCCTCTCTATCCCTTCCACCTTTGTAAGGAGGGGTAGGGAGCGCTGGGAAGGCACGGGCTCACACGGTTTCATGCTATGAAAGATAAACCATACACAAATACACTAGTACAAGCATAATAGATACAAGTACCCGCGTGCTAGTCCAAGCACCCGCGGCACAACCTTGGTACAAAACACTGACACCACCCGAGGTTGAATGGTTGGTCTCTTAACTATGATCTTATATAACTTTAGTGTTGGCTCATTTGGTACATTCATTCAGGGATATGACTCTTCTTACTTGACCTAGGTTACACGTGTTGTCATGTGCATCTAATCATGCCATGTGGTGTCTTCCGTTACTTGAGTGAGGCTAGGTTTGTTATCATATGCATTGAATCATGCCATGTGGTGTCCTCTCTTATCGAGTAAGGATATGGCGTTTGAGAAAGCAATACCGAAAAGCTTTAGATACACTTGTAGCAACATCTTTAATTTGGGTGGATCCAACGCATGAAGCCATGAAGCTATAAAGAGAGAAGCTTGAGATACGGATACTCATTTACAATTATGCAAAAATGTTTTGTTGTCACATTTTGAAATTTCAGGCATTATTGGATTGTTTATGTGGTTGTCAACTTTTTGACAGACGGATGGTCTTTTGTGTAACACCCCGGTCACGGGTGGCCGGCCGTTGTCATCCCTGACAGCTCTCTAGCATCTCTAGACTAGCCCCACATATCAATACTAGCATTTTCTATACATTTTGCCCTCCCTCATGCGCGCACCTAGGAATGACTTTCCGGTCGATCAACCATCCTAAAATCGCTCGAGGCCAAGCATGTTTAATATTGGAGTTTTTTCAAGATAAGCTTCCGAAAAAGAAATTCCAACTTGTTGATATGAGTATCTATTAATCTTATTATGTCCTATATGAGGATCTTACATTTTGCCACTCTAATTCAAGCAAATTCTCACCAAAGATATTACCTATAAAAAAGTTTGAAAGTGCTCAATTGAATGGACTAAACCTGTCGAACCCTTTTTTTTCCGAAGAGGAGGAATACTTATAGCCTCTGCGCACACAACTACTCACTCTGTTCCTAAATATAAGATGTTCTAGCCATTGTTTAACCATTAAATGGTTTTATCCTTAAAAAACATTATAGGGTTTATTGCAAGTTTTTCTGCAAACGTATGGGAGGAAAAAGCAGTACTCCAAAAACTAGCCAACATTTCCTGCACGACTGGATCATTGCCTCGGCCTTGGGAGCGGCACTCTGACATGGCCAAATTGTATATTCTCAATCCGTGCGATCTTTCCGCCCCAATTCAACGGAATCGCAGGGCAGGGAAGGCTGCAACTGCGGCAACTTCCGCTTCGCTTTCCGCAAACGTGAGCGCGTAGCCGCCGCGAAGTCGCCGCCGCTTCCTCCAGCTCACTTCCAGGTTCCCAAAGCCGCAGCAACTCTGACCACGAGACCCTCGCCGCCTCCGCCCAACTCGCAATCCCAACTCTCCATCGGCCGCGCCGTTCCCTATCCAAACCGCGCCGCGACGACTCCGCCCGGCCCTGAACCCCATCGGAGCTGTTGCTAGATGCGAGAGTGAGCGCCCCCGCGGCCGTGCCATGGGCAACACGTGCGGCGCCACCCTTAGATCCCAGTACTTCTCGAGCTTCCGCGGCGCGTCGCAGCGCCACGACCCGGAGTACGCGCTCGTCGCCACCGCCACCGCCGCCGATGCTGACTCGCCGTCAGGTAAGCGGACCTCGCGCCCGGCGGCGGACGCGGCCGCCCCGCCTCCCGCCGCCGGCATGCGCCGGGGCTCCCTCGCCCCTGCGGAACTGACGGCCAACGTGCTCGGCCACCCGACGCCGAGCCTGCACGACCACTACCTTGTCGGGCGCAAGCTCGGCCAGGGCCAGTTCGGCACCACCTACCTCTGCACCGAACGAGCCTCGGGGGTGGAGTACGCCTGCAAGTCGATCGGCAAGCGCAAGCTCATCACAAAGGAGGACGTCGAGGACGTGCGCCGCGAGATCCGGATCATGCACCACCTCGCCGGACACCAGAACGTCGTCGCCATCAAAGGAGCCTACGAGGACCAGGTCTATGTCCACATTGTCATGGAGCTCTGTGCGGGGGGCGAGCTGTTCGACCGCATCATACAGCGCGGGCATTACAGCGAGCGCAAGGCGGCCGAGCTCACACGCATCGTTGTAGGAGTTGTCGAGGCGTGCCACTCGCTCGGAGTCATGCACAGGGATCTCAAGCCTGAAAACTTCTTGCTGGCGAACAAAGATGACGACATGTCCCTTAAGGCCATCGATTTCGGCCTCTCCGTGTTCTTTAAACCTGGTGAGTCACTTCAGGCAACAGAACTTAAATTTCCTCCCCGAGACTGTGGAACTTAATTGTTTTTGTTGGTGGAATTCAGACCACAAGCACTCATAAGAAAAATTCAATTCTGTGCAAATGTTCAGAGTTTTCTTCAGTTTCTAATGTGGATTTCAGATGCAACCAATAGGATCAGTCTCTGCTTTCTCTTGACCTATATGTTCACTTTATTAGTCTGTTACTGTATTCGTCTAACTACTGCACATGTTGATGGACCAGTTCCTGCAATCATTTGATTCATAATTATTGTATGAGTAACTCCATTTGTTATTTCATATCTTTGTAGGTCAAGTTTTCACTGATGTGGTTGGAAGTCCTTACTACGTAGCTCCAGAAGTGCTGCGCAAACATTATGGACAAGAGGCTGACGTATGGACTGCTGGTGTAATTCTTTACATACTACTGAGTGGCGTACCGCCATTTTGGGCAGGTAGAACTTTATGTTTCATTTCCTTACTATTACTATTAATTTTTTAAATCGTTTCTAACTTTTTACTACAGTTCTATGCTGATTTTTCTGAATGTACTCATTGCAGAGACACAACAAGGAATATTTGATGCAGTACTAAAAGGCGAAATTGATTTTGACTGTGATCCCTGGTCTGTGATTTCTGACAGCGCGAAGGATCTTATAACAAGAATGTTGAATCCTCTCCCAAAAGAACGTCTAACCGCACACGGAGTTTTATGTTAGTTACTTTCACCAGTTTCGAGTTCTTTTTTCTCCTCCATTGGTTCAGGTGCTTGGTTGAATATTTATTCTGATGCGTCTCCTAAGTGGTGCAAATAGAAGCATGGTATAACAGCAATTGAATGCTTTAACTTTATTTTGCGAATCATGAGTGTTGATTGGTACAAATATCTGCACAAGCACAACATTGTTCTTATATTGATAAGAAATAAGATTAGTTTCAGAGGATCAAATTCTCCCACCGACTCATGAAACCTCAGTTTCTAGAAATCTTTCAGTTGTGGATGTGAATATGTGATTGTCCTCAGAGATATGTACCAATCACCTCATGCTTGTTCAAAAGGGGAAAGAAAAATCTGTAAAATCATTAGTGTATATGTATAATCGTTTCAAAATATCTGTACAGTACAACACATGTACTAGTTTTTTTTTAAAAGAATGTAAGAGAATCATTTTCTTACATGTTCAGGTCACCCTTGGATTTGTGATCATGGAGTTGCTCCTGACCGGCCACTGGATCCAGCTGTCCTTTCTCGCATTAAGCAGTTCTCAGCAATGAATAAGTTAAAGAGGATGGCTTTGCGAGTGAGTACTTTCAGCTGATTCTGTCGTTATTGTCACTGTCATCATAATAATAATCACGCACATCAGTGAAATTATGTCCATTCGCTTCTACTCGCTTTAATGTTCGTTGATTCTTGTCATCTTTGTTACTATTATCAAAGTAATTGCCCTTTGTAGACTAGTCTTTCTACTGCATTACATGGTAAAAACTTCTGGTTGCTCTTATTGACATGATTAATGTTTTATAGAAATGAACTAGATCTACTTTTCTATAATTTTTATAATATTTTTCCAAGATAACTGATATACTGCTGTTACCCACCCAAATTACCAGTCTGTCTGGTATTTACTACCTTTTACTATTATATACAGTTAGTAATCTAGTGGTGCGAGTCTTATTTCACTCCATTTTATTTTGTCTTATGGGGCAATTGCTCGGTTTAGTACTAATAAATGATTTGTGTTTATTCTACCAGGTAATTGCTGAGAGCCTTTCAGAGGAGGAGATTGCAGGATTAAAAGAAATGTTTGAGGCAATGGACACAGACCACAGCGGTGCAATTACATATGATGAGCTGAAAGAAGGCATGCAAAAATACGGTTCAACTCTAAAAGATACCGAGATTCGTGATCTTATGGAAGCGGTAAGTTAGACTTGTTGCTAGCCTAGGTACCATCTCCTGTTTCTTTTAGTTCTTCTATCGGGCATCTTTAGTTTGTGAAATTGAAAGACTTAATCTTTGGCTACTTGGTCCTGCATATGCACATTTCATCATATTCTGGACCTGTCAGCTGAGTAGGAAACATGCAATATTGTTCTGCTTCCCCAGTTTTACGATAGTTTGCAGCTTTTGCAAAACTATTGTCAGCTTGAATGAATTGAATGTAAAAATCACTGTTGACACCAACTAGTTCGTTTAACTGATGTATTCCAGAATTTCGGAGTTGACCATACTTTTCTTATTTTATGTTTACTCTGTTTGTCTTGTGATCTCCCAACCCACAAGACAACTTTATGTAAGTTTCAGTCATTTTACAGCTAAAACTTATTTTGCATGGAAACGTCAGTAGTTTTATATCAAACGAACATGTGCTGATGTGCCTGTGAATGGTTCGTCTTCAGTTCAGTTTTGTCTCCATGGTGGCTCGACCAAAATCTTTCCTGAAAACCGTTTGTGTTCTTCAGATTGTACGCATTAGTCCCTGGAAGTTTTAGGCACAACTGCTGTTATCTGTTTTATAAATCAATCTACTCTTTCTCTTTCATACCAAGCATTGTTTATGATGTAGCGTTTCAGAATCACTCCTAAAAGGAGTAACCTACAACCTTACATGTTCTTTTGGTCTCATTTGAATAAATTCAGGCGGATGTGGACAACAGTGGAACCATTGATTACATAGAATTCATTGCTGCTACATTGCATCTCAATAAACTAGAGCGTGAGGAACATCTAGTGGCGGCCTTTTCTTATTTTGACAAGGATGGTAGCGGTTACATTACAGTGGATGAGCTCCAGCAAGCTTGCAAAGAGCATAACATGCCAGATGCTTTTCTTGATGACTGCATAATAGAAGCTGACCAGGACAATGTAAGTAAATTTATACTTGTTAAATTAGCTTCTATAGTAATTTCTCCCCCCCCCCCACCCCCCACCACACACACACACACACAAAACAAACATGTGACAATCTATAACTATAATTAGTGCACTCCCTCTTTGGTAGGTAGATTAACATTTTTTTTTGTGCAGGCCATGTTTGAAAATATGTTTCCTTGAAATCTAGCAGGCTTATAGTGCATCTAACATGCGCACGTTAGAAACCTTTATTTTTTTTATTATTATAGATATACCTTTTGAGTTTTTAAAATAAAAATCTGACTGGAGCTGAGAGACAAAAAATCTGTGAACAGGGTAAGGATGTACGCAATCTTAATCATCTGTCTATTAACTTCAAAAAGTAGTGCATGCTGTAACTTCTGTTTTTCCTAGAATGTAATACTGGGTTGCATAAAATATCATAAATTCTTAGTTGGAGATTGCAATTGTTATATACAGATTTTGGCATCAAATGATCTATATGTAACTGCATGTGACTAGTTTAGTACTGTAGAAATTCTGAATTTTGAAGCCCACTTTAGTTTGTGGTGCTGCTTCAACACATATTCAGTCAATATGTTTGTGACTAACGCTTTGATCTAATTGCCCTTATTTTGGTATTATTTTCACTAGGACGGCCGCATTGATTATGGGGAGTTTGTTGCCATGATGACGAAGGGCAATATGGGGGTTGGGAGAAGAACAATGAGAAACAGCCTGAATATAAGCATGACTGCCTAAGAGATGCACCCGGCGCTCCCTGAATATCCACGAAGTACAGTTCGTGGACATCTCTTTTTTGGGGCCTGTTTGGATTAGAGGTATTTTTTTTTGTGTGCACTCTGGTATTTACTTTAAATTTGAACTAAATACCGGAGCACACACAAATTCATGGCAAAACAGGGCCTTAATTTCACTGCTAACAGACGCTACCTGCAGTTTTTCAACGCTGTCAGTTGTACGTGTGGGTATGTGATTTTTTCAGGGGGTTCTTATTGTTGTTCGTCTGATCTCACTCACGTTACTTTGTCGATGAAATGTTAAGGGGAATCTCCCATGTCATGCGCGAGTTGGCTGGCAAATGTTCATGCAAGCCGTTGCAGTTTGGTTAATTTTCTGCAATGCTCGTGCTTGTTGCTCTCTTACCAACGAAGGAAAAGCACACAAATATTGCTGATTTTTAGCCAATCAGTCTGATACATTCCTTTGCCAAACCGGAGCAAACCGTGGAACCAACCCAATTAAACCGTTTGGCTGGTTTTGACCGGTCACAGGTTTTGGCCGGGTTAAAACCATCGAGCCCGTCTTCAACCTCCAGCGTTGTTGCTACTACTCCTTCCCAGCGCCTAGAGCCATGGCAAGCACGGCTGCTTCTAGAACTTCTTCGTCATCTTCTCCAACGACACAACGGGCAACTGTTTCTCCATTGTCCGGCCGGTCGATACATTGTGCTTTGCCAAATTATTCCCCAACTTCCTACCCAGAGTACCTTCCTAAAGACAATGCACGCGACAGTTTCTTATACGTGGGAAACCTGGCGTGCGCACTCCACTGACGATGAAAGATACCATCCCTTCTGTCCAAAATTGATATTCCTTGAGCACCCGATTCGACCTATTGGGAGTATTTGCTGGAGCTCCTCCAAGTCATGGACTTCCCATCAAAATGGATGGAACGAATTGCACCGAGGAGGTGTTTGGTTTGCGCTTTTTTGTCCATAACCCGATTAGATGGTTTTGTCTTATCGGTTCAGTTCCCCCGTAATTTTTTTTTTTTTGAAATACAGTTCACCCGTAATCAAATCCCATGTAAACGGGTTTCAGCGCAGCTTAAAATGGTTAAGCCCGCCGGAAACGAAACGCGGAGCTAGCCTGGTTGAGGAAGCCTTCAGGCTTCCCGATATCCGTCCTCCCGCCTACTCTCCACCGCGAGTGGCGTTGGCGATAGGGATACATCCCTCGATCAATCTCCCTGTCGGCGTCCTCTACTTCGAGAGCAGTGGCGCCAAGGGACCCTCTACTATGCTCTATTGAGGCGGTCTCCTTCTCCAGATCCCAACCGGCGTTCTCGCCCGACTCCGCACGTCCACAAGCTCCCCGACGTTCTCCTTCGCCCCTGCCGCACGTCCACCAGCTTACTGACGTTCTCCTCTGCCTTTGGCCACACACACACCACCCGATCTCCCTCTAGAACTCAATTTCTGTTAGTCTCCTCCCACCATATCTCATTTGAGTTTTTCTTGTTCATTGCTTGTAACTTGAAACTGGTATTGCCATGAACCAAACAAAACTGCAAAAAGTTGGTTACACCTCTAATCCTGCTATAATATCACTCCCTCGGCGTTTACGTTACCACTATGTGAAACAAACACCTTCTAAATTCTATCACCCTCGACATCATCCTTCCTTCTTAATGGGTCTGTGGTGATCGCAGCAATCATCACCATGGTCTATAGAAAGGTGGCCCGTTATCATTCTTCATGTTCATCCCTGCAACTGACCCTCTTTGATCTGATGCTGCCAAGGGGGTCCTGGTTCCTCTGCCTTTTAAGGAGGCTAAAATGAGGATTATCCTCTACGTGGATGATGCTATCTTCTTCACCAATCCCACCCGCGATAAGGTCGATTGCCTCCTAGTGCTTCTCCATGCTTTAGGCTAGGCCACGAGACTCAACATCAACCCCGCGAAATCCTCTACTGCCCTATTCGCTGCCCAGAGGGCGACCTTAAGTGTCCTCCATGATTTCGGAGGTAACCGTGTGGAATTTCCTATCACATACCTCATCCCACCGATTGCCATCAACAAAATTAGGCATGTACACATGCCTTTCATCTTTGATATAATTTGTTCTCCCCTTGTCAGGTGGAAGAAAAACTCCTAGACCTCGAAGACCATCCTATAAGGAAAACATGACAACCGGAAAGTGCAAGGTCAACCGGCAATGAGTTTGTATGCCCGTGAAGAATGGTGTCTTAGAAATTCATGACCTGAAAGACGGAGTGCTTTAGTCGTGCCCTCAGCATTCGATAGCTCTGGTGGGGTTCTTGCATCGGCCATGGGTTGGCAAGCACCGATATCCCAGGTGATCAGAGTGAACTTCTTTTTAGATTGGTAACTACGAGCGGGCCTCAATTCTGGCAGTCAACCTGGCTTCTGTCGATGCCACTGGCCCCTACTCCTCGTAGTCTCTAGCCTCTGCAAACACTCCTGTAGGAAAAACACAATAGGTGGTTCCTGCTCTTGGAGGCAAAAATTGGATTCGGGAGATCAGCCACAATCCGAGCTACACTTGGCACACAATCTGTGACAAAAATTTGATCATTCGTCCTCTTTCCAGAGGCACAATCCCCTAGGAGTTCTCTGCAACTAGGATCCATATGACTAGTTATGCTGACCAGCTTCAGTTCGGTGGCTCCGTCTTCCTTGATACCATTTGGTTCGGTGGCTCGATGGCATATGACAGAAAACACCCACCTGATCGGACCCCCCAAATCATCCCAACTGTCCGGCAACCCTCATACCTAGACTATATGTGTGTGAGGAGGAGGAGGGGGAGGAGGGTGAGTTGGGGGTTAGTTCTGTTAATTGCATGAATTGGCAATGGAAAAACTACCCAACAAGTTTGTGTGGGCGGTAAAAAGGTCACACCAAAGAGGCCACAATCACACTTAAAGCAGTGGCACCAAAAGACTTGTGGATTTGGCATGTCTGGTTCCCACGACGACATCAATGTGCTTCAGCTCTCTTCGTTGTTCAAAATATTTTGTGATGTTGATGCTCTAGCGTGCAACTACACCTTCAACAAGAATGACTACACCATGGGATACTATCTTAAAGATGGTATCTATCCTCAGTGTGAAGCATTTGTGAAGACTATAACTAATCCTCAAGGTTAGAAAATAAGTCACATTGCCATTATGCAAGAATATTATGGGAAAAATGTTGAGAGGGCATTTGAAGTGCTCCAAATTTGTTGTGTTATTGTTCATGGAGCTGCAATGATGTGGGATCCAGAGACACTATGGCAGGTGACAGTCGTGTTATTTTGCGCAACATGATTGTGGAAGACGAGTGAGAAGGTGCATCCTGCATGAATGATTTTGAGAAGTCCAGAGAACATGGTTTCCTCTGAGAACAACATGTAGAGCATGGTGTCAACTTCCTTGAGATGCATCAATAATTTCGAGATCAATAAACGATCATCCAACTACTCAATGATCTTGTGGAGCATATGTGGATCCACATTGGAAATTAGCGAATTTAAATTTGAATTATCCACTACAAATAATTTGAAGTATTTTATGTACTCTCATACAACTAGAATGTGATATGGCCTCACATCTTATTATTCTTTAAGGCTGGACCCATTGCGACTTTGGATGGTCGAGAATAACACTTGTTATGGCTCGCGGAAGACCCCATCACTTTGATTCAATGTTACAAGAGGACATGCTTGCATGATGGTGGCTCAAAACTAACATTAATATTGGCTTACTCGTACTTATGTGACTTTTTTGATAGCCGAGAGAGGTAAGTAGGCCATTGAAGCCTTACCATGTTTGTATGGTGGCGGGATGTTCTACGTGAATCTATGTTGGAAGAGCATCATACAAATTTTTTACAATTAGGACCTCGATATGGGGCTCTTTAGAAGGCGCCACCAACCATTGATACTTCGGAGTCATGAATTCTTTTTCCAAGGAATGAGGATTTTCTTGTTCCACAGCATGACCAGGGCGTAAGGAGGAAGTAGGAAAATTACTTTTCTATCCATTAACCAGCGTAGTCACATATATGAATTCCAAAAGCAAAAAAATCGAGGCAATTTTTAATCGGCTTGATCTTCTTTAGCTTCTTCTACCCATCCATCTCTCTGTCTCCTCGTAGATACTATGAGAACAAATAACTGTATGTTTAACTGAACTATTTTATATGTGAATTTAAACAATTGTATGATCGACATGCATGGCTCACATGGATTTGAGGATTGAGAAATAAGGTTTATCTTTGTAGAAGGTAACGTTTGAGGATTGTCGGAACCCTATCCATGGACACGTCCGGACGAATGCACGAATATATACATGTTCAAATTTGCTCAGTCAGATTGGAGATGCTCTTAGTAGCCCCCTCTTCAAAATATCCTTTGGTGCGCCAACATATTAATGCATCGAGGATGGCCAAACGGTTACTTCTACCCATTGTGTTCTTGCCGGCTTAAAACACCGTACCACCTTTATTCAGACGGCTCTAGTTGACAGGGATGCGAAGCTCTGAACCCTGCTGGATTGCCTCATAGCTTTGCTATCGCTGAATTATGAAGAAGTATGATCGCATGGAGAATCAAGACCGCTACACTAGTAGAAAACCGAGTATTAGAGACTGATAGTAGAGACAGTTTTATCCGTGAAAAAAAGAACATGTTTGGAAACGCGACCCCTCAGCCGGTTTGTGTAGATAAACCATCTCTAAAGAAAAGCCCGGCTCTAATAAAGCGGCATCCGTAGCAGCCCAAAATAACCCCGTCTCCCCAAATTACTGAGGCTGCTGCGAAATATAGCCGTCTCGGCACGATGCATCATAGGAGCCGGTCTGTATGAAAGACTGTCTAAAAAATGTTGTGCGTAGGCCCAGATGAACACCCGACGCGTTGTGGCACAATTTGGACGGTCCAGAGAATCTTGTACTTGAAGGTTCCCGGAAGCAAACAATAACTTGGAAATGAGTTCATTACAAACCACATACATGAAAAGCACGAGTAGAGTGATATATACAAAAAATAAACAGACAGAAAATAAACAGACATATTAAGTTCATTACAAACCAAACATAAAATTATCTAAATATCCACGCTGATATAAGATTATATAATGACCCGTCTGGCATATCATGGTCACTCCCACCCGTTGGGAGTAATGGGCTCGTCGTCGTCATCGTCACCGTCTTTGTCTTGCGACCAATCCCATGAAATACGCATCTTTGACGCAGCCGGTGACTCCGCAGCTTCAATCGCCATAGCCGCCGCAGCTTCCTCCTCCGCTGCTTGAGCCGTCGCTGCTTCAGCCGCCGCTGCTTGAGCGTTTATTTCAGCCTTGTGAGTCCCCCATTCTAGCCCGTCCTTAACGGTATGGATCCTACAATACATCTCGAAGCTGTAAAATCCGTCTCCTGCTACATACTCGATGTGCAACGGGGAAAGAGGCTTCTGCTCCCAGTAGTGATGGCCGTTGGATGGGAAATCATACTTCAAATCCCCGCAAGATCTATCAATGATCCAGGTTGCTAGATCTGTCATTCCGTCCTTGTAGAACGGTGGAATGGCCGGGAGCTTTTCTTCGGAATTGAATAGATCTTGTATGTCCATGTGAAACTCCTCTAAAATGATGATATTCTCACGTTCAAGCATTACTATGTCCTGCCTGATGTCCACGCTTGGAAAAGTGATCCCTTTTTACTGAAGGAACCGAATCAGTTCTAGACAAGCCTCCTTGGCACTACAACAGATGCAAATTAACACATGACCATATAATTTGGATGATGTATAATTTGATAATGTAGAACGACGAGATTGCACTGTAATTTAGTAATTTGACTAACGCCAAATATTAAGGAGTTGGGATTGAAGTATGCCCATTCGCTAGTAATTAGGATAGATTTTGTGGAATGCACTATCCCTGCATAAAAAAATAAGGTTTGATATTGTATGTAGAGTGTAGACACCATGGCCTATGTAGTTCACATGGCTTAATTATGTGTGAGATAATTTTTTTATAGGGGATGAAATTATATGTGTACGAAAGTTACATAATAGTTTTCACCATTCAAGTTGCTGCATTGATGAATTTTTGAAGATTCATATTAGTTCATCATATCTCTCTTGTACTTTCTTTTACTTTGAGAAGCGCCATCCCACATGGATTTTGTACATATAACATGAAAAATGACTATTTTTTTGTATATAGTATGTTATTTTCTATGTCAGGGAACTGTTAAATGATATGACTAGTGGCACGATAAAAATTGTGACTCAAGATGGATTTTTTATGATCTGACCAAACAAGAGGAGATAATATAGATAACAACCAGGTACGATCAGATAGTGGTGGATTTGTATGGTGACCATGAATTCTTCAGGGCTACTATATTTGGCTGAAAAAATGAAGAGAATATGATGATCAATAAAGCAGGTTGTATAGCCTATTTGCGAATTGAATTATCTATTGACATGTATATATTGATATATACTTCCCTTTGGATTGCAGGATTGTGTATTTCAAAAGCATAGGAATTTGAATGGTTTGTCTATGCAGAACAGAGGATTGTAAAACACGGGAAAATCACAGAAATAGTCATTTGGATGAAATGCAGGAAAAACAAAAGGAAAAGAGATTGGAGTGGATTTTCAAATTCCTATGGAATTTTAGGCATAGGAATACATTCCATAGGAATTTGGTTGACACCATTCCTTTGATCCAAAGGCAAACCATAGTAAAAAATCCCAAGGTTTCGAATCCTAAAAAATTCTTATGAAATTCTTACAATCCAAAGATGTCAAAATGTATGATGCAGAGGTGTCCATAATCTCACGGAGAAAAACATTGGGTGTACTACACTAATAAGTAATAGACTAAACAAAATTCAACTATCATTTCATATTAACACTACACGAGGAACACATACAGATCGAACAACTATGCAAACATCATATACGTACCGAATAAGGTGAGAGGGTGCATGGTGGACCGATTATATAGCTATAATCCCTGAAGTATCCGTACCTGCAGTACCGGAACACGAGGACGTGCCGGCCTAGGGCGATTTGGATGACGGCCATCTTCTGACTCGGGTTTTGGTGGCTTCTCCGCCTTGTGTACTCAAGGTCGAGGCCCACCATATTGTACTTCGTAACCTTGAGCCATTATTCGTACTTTCCCAGTGTGTGCTTCATAGTCACCGCCTCGTTGGTGTACACCACTGATACGTCATAAACGTATCCTTAATTTCTGATGTTCCATTTTGTTTTCTTATTGTTTCCCACATGTTTGCTATACACTTTATGTCATTTTTATCGATTTTTCGGACTAACCTAGTGACAAGATGCCACAGAGCCAGTTCCCTGTTTTCTGCTGTTTTTAGTTTTAGAAAAGTTGTTCTGGAAATATTCTCGGAATTGGAAAATTCAAAGCCCGGAAGTCTTAGAATTCCCGAAGGTTCCACGGAGTCCCGAAGAGAACCGGAGGGGGGCCTCAGGGGGCCCACACCATAGGGCTGCGCGCCCCCTGGCCGCGCCATGGGGTGTTGTTGGGCCCCCCGGCCTCCACCGCCTTTGCCCTTTCGCCTTTTTATACCACCCGAGGCGTAAACCCTAAAAATATCCCACTTCGTCCTAAAAAACACCCGAGGCCGCCATCATCATCATCCCGAGATCGCGAGGGTTCTGGAGCTCTCCCCGGCATCCTGCCGGGAGGGGAATTCATCACCGGAGGGGTCTACACCACCATGCCCTCCTCCGAAGTGATGTGTGAGTAGTTCATCCCTGGACTACGGGTCCATAGCAGTAGCTAGATGGTTGTTCTCTCCACTTTGTACCTCATGCTTAGATCTTGTGAGCTGCCTAACATGATCAAGATCTTCTTTATGTAATGCTACATGTTGTGTTTGCTAGGATCTGATGAGTGTTGAATGTTATGTCTTCTGATTATCAATCTATCATATTATCTTCATGTGTATGTTATTTATTATCTTGCATGCTCTCCGTTATTAGTAGATGCTCTGGCCAAGTAGATGCTAGTAACTCCAGGAGGGAGTATTTATGCTTGATAGTGGGTTCATGCCTCCTTTGCATCTGTGCTCGAGTGACAGAAATATGACGGATGGAGGATGTGATGTGGCCATTAGGGAGAAAACAACGGTGTTTACCTAGTTTACATTGTTTACATTACACACTTTGCTAACGGCGATAATCTGTTGCTTACAAATTAATACCCAACGTTTGTTCGGATGATATTCGGAGGGTGGATTATTAGACATAGATGCAATTGGATGACGGTCCATGTATTTTGTTGTAATGCCCGTATGAATCACATAGTAATTTTTATGTCTTGCATATGCACTACGGTGCAGGCTTCGTTTCTGTCAATTGCCCAGCTGTAATTTTTTCACCACACATGTTATTTATATTTCACGGAGAGACACCGCTAGTGAACTGTGGATCCCGGTCCATTTTCCTCATACTGATAAAACATCTACTGCTTTCATACTCATTTCTGCGCAGGAAACAGATTTCTTCTGTTCACCGTAAAAAATCGTATAAATCATAGAAAAATCAGAATGACCTGAAATTTCTTGCGCTTATTCCTCGTATAATTATGCAACTTTTTTGTTCTTTAAGTTTTTCCATCTGAGCAACGTAAGTGCCTCGAAAAAATTCGTCTTTACAGACTGTTCTGGTTTTGACAAATTCTGCCCTTTTTCTTGCATTTACTCTTTTGCGATGTCAAGTGGATTTATTTGCTTCACGAAACATCAGTGACTGTAGCTAATGTTTAAAAGTATCAATAGAACTTGTGCCATACAGAACAAATGGATTTTTAGTTGTTGCACTAACCCTTTAATGCGAATTACTGTTTGAGTATGGTGTGAAGGAAGTTTTCAAGGGTCAAGAGAAGAGGTGATACGTGATCAAGAAGAGTGCAAGGTCAAAGTTTGGGGATGCCCCTGTGGTTCATCCGCATATTTTTAGAAGACTCAAACATCTAATATTGGGGATGCCCAAGGCATCCCCTTCTTCATCAACTATCTATCAGGTCACTTCTCGTGAAACCATATTTTTATTCGGTCACATCCTATGAAGTTTACTTGGAGCATTTGTTTGTTTTTCTTTTATTTTCCTTTATTTTCTTTTGTTTTCCTTGCTGCAATAATATAGTTAGACCCTGGCATTCTATTTTTGGGAGAGAGACACACTCCTCTTTTTCGTTTGAATACTTGCTATGCTAGTATTATTAGTTTTTCTTCTAGCTGCTGCAAAAATTCCTGTTTAGCTCTTGTTTTCATTGCATCTCTTATTCAGAGCTGTTAGTTTTAGTAGTGTTATGTGAGTCCTCTCATGTTTGCTTTCTTTAGCATTGATATAGTTTTTGTTAAATCATGTTTTTTATGGTGCTTGTTGGGAAAAAACTGCTGCTTGAGGTAGAATTTTTAACGGTGCAAGTAGAAGCTTGTATAGACTGTGGCTAGAATTTTTCATATCATGCTAGATGTTATTTTAGTTTTCAAGACTTGTGGTTATTTAGTAGCATTATTAGCCTCAAATAGCTGAGAGTGTTTAATGTGCCATTGAAAGAATCATGAGTTGTTCTTGTCATATTGAAGCATAAATTTATGATGTTCTCCTTTGAATGTTTTATTTGGTTGACTTGGCGCATGCTCACACCATGTTTATGACTATGAACCAGTCACGAATAGACGTCATGATCATTTAGTTTTTGAACTTTTTGTACCACTTATGCTTTGATTAATGATGTTTATGTCGCTATGCATGATTATGGCTCTTATGCTCTCTTGATTTGTCGCTCCCAGTCTTTTGCTACCCTCCACCTATACTGAGTATGAGCTCTACTCGTGCATCAAATTCCCAAAAAACCAAAGTTTTACCATTAATTACACAAATTCTCTTCACTATTTTGCCCCTGATTTATCAGTCAAAGCATAATTATGTAAATAAAGAGAAAGAGGGATGACCTTCTACCCAGATGCGTCCTTCTATGGGGGCCGCTCTTGTGAGTCTAGTTGGCTTGTGACATACTGTTTTTTCTGTTTACCATTCGTTGACATAAGCATGCGGCTCTCTTAAAATATAGACACTCCTCCACGGTATGTGATTGTTGGCATGCACCCGAGGATTCGGTTAGCCATGGTTTATGAAATATGGTTGGGAGGAGTGTCAAGTTTTTATACCCCTGTTTAATAAAATAAAAGCTCTAGCACATGAGTGATCCATACTTCCCTCTGCGAAGAGCATTTCTTTTACTTTTATGTTGAGTCTCCATCTTCTAACTTTATGCACAGTTGAGAGAGCATAGTTGCCATTCTGAGTTTTATGTTCATTTGTCCCAGAAACATTATTAATTGATTCATGATGTGTTATTGCTTGTTCTCTAATTATTTGTTCTAGTCTTCCTCATGAACTTTGAAGGTGTCTTGGTATTTATGTTTTGCCCCACTCTTAAAGAGTAGCGAAATATCACTTTGACATGTTTTCTCTATACTTGAAACAAACGTATATCTTTCGTTGCATTGTTATTCATGGTCTTTTATTTGAGTTACTTCTCATGATGCAAGGTGATTTCTATAATTTATTGTTATAGTTCTATTTATCATGCTTGTGTTAAAGTTCTATGATCTCAGCTTACTTATGCTTTTATATTATTGGTGATCAAGTTTATATTGGTAGCATGTCACCTTAGAAATTATGTGTTTTTATCGTTTACCTACTCGAGGACGAGTAGGAACTAAGCTTGGGGATGTTGATACGTCATAAACGTATCCGATGTTCCATGTTGTTTTCTTATTGTTTCCCACATGTTTGTTATACACTTTATATATTTTTTATCGATTTTTCGGACTAACCTATTGACAAGATGCCACAGAGCCAATTCCCTGTTTTCTGCTGTTTTTAGTTTCAGAAAAGTTTTTCTGGAAATATTATCGGAATTGGAAAATTTGAAGCCCAGAAGTCTTAGAATTCCCGAAGGTTCCACGGAGTCCCGAAGAGACCTGTTGGGGGGCCTCAGGGGGCCCACACCATAGGGCGACGCGCCCCTTGGCCGCGCCATGGGGTGGTGTGGGCCCCCCGGCCTCCACCGCCTTTGCCCTTTCGCCTATTTATACCCCCTCGAGGCATAAACCCTAAATATATCCCACTTCGTCCCAAAAAACACCTGAGACCGCCGTCATCGTCATCCCGAGATCGGGAGGGTTCCGGAGCTCTCCCCGGCACCCTGCCGGGAGGGGAATTCATTGTCGGAGGGGTCTACACCAACATGCCCTCCCATGAAGTGATGCGTGAGTAGTTCATCCCTGGACTACAAGTCCATAGCAGTAGCTAGATGGTTGCTCTCTCCACTTTGTACCTCATGTTTAGATCTTGTGAGCTGCCTAACATGATCAAGATCATCTTTATGTAATGCTACATGTTGTGTTTGCTGGGATCTGATGAATGTTGAATGCTATGTCTTCTGATTAGCAATCTATCATGTTATCTTCATGTGTATGTTATTTATAATCTTGCATGCTCTCCGTTATTAGTAGATGCTCTGGCCAAGTAGATGCTAGTAACTCCAAGAGGGAGTATTTATGCTCGATAGTGGGTTCATGCCTCCTTTGCATCTGTGCTCGAGTGACAGAAACGTGACAGACGGAGGATGTGTTGTTGCCATTAGGGAGAAAACGACGGTGTTCACCTAGTTTACATTGTTTACATTACACACTTTGCTTACAGCGATAATTTGTTGCTTGCAACTTAATACCCAACGTTTGTTCGGATGATATTCGGAGGGTGGATTATTAGATATAGCTGCAGTTGGATGATGGTCTATGTATTTTGTTGTAATGCCCGCATGAATCACATAGTAATCTTTATGTCTTGCATATGCACTACGGTGTAGCCTTCATTTCTGTCAATTGCCCAGCTGTAATTTGTTCACCACACATGTTATTTATCTTTCACGGAGAGACACCACTAGTGAATTGTGGATCCCGGTCCATTTTCCTCATACTGATAAAACACCTACTGCTTTTATAGTGTTTTCCACACCATACGTTTAACCTCTTTGTGTTCAGCAAAACCGGTGAGATTGACAACCTCACTGCTTCGTTGGGGCAAAGTGAGTTGTTTGTGTTGTGTAGGTTCCACGTTGCTATTGAACCGGTAGTGCGTCATGCCATCTCAGCTGCATCAACCTTCTGAAATTACTTCTTCCTCCTACTGGTTGATTAAACCTTGGTTTTTTTTCTGAGGAAAAACTTTTTTTGTGCTCATCATACCTTCCTCTTGGGGTTTCCCAACGAGTGCAAAACCTGCACCATCAACCACCTCCAAATACGTAGCACCATAGGCACGGACGTGCCGTAATTCCGTCATGAGTAACCCATCATCGGTGATGGGTTCGTAGATATCTATGGATCATGAGTTCCCCATGGTGGATGAGAAGATGAGAAAGTGGCGGCGGTTGAAGAAGTAGCGAGTAATGGTGTTTGGGATGTGAATGGGATTTTTTGGGAGGAAGACGAAGAAGAAGATGCGAGGATGCAGTTTCAACACGCACGCACTAGCAGAACTGTCAGAGTAAATCGCAATGTGTTACCCATTTTTAATATACAGAACCATGCTACCGTGCACATGCTTCTCTCCACGCGTCGTGGCAACTTCACACCTCCATTTCGCATGTCACCGCAACTGCACGGACACGGTTTTAGGTTCAAATACTCAAAAATATAATGAGTAAATATTCAGACCGTTCAAATAGTGACCTATCATTTTTAATTGAACTTCTATAAGAATCACGTACCTGAGTACGATTCATGATAATCGTATTGGGTTGCACAATTGACCTCCACCTTATATACGGTAAAAATGATGCCGTATGCGACTATGTGTTATTGATTCTTGGCAAATATATATCACATTTCTTTATTTTCTCTTAATAAAAAATATATATAGGAAAGATATGTATCGTAAATCTTATTCATGAGGAGAAAAATATTTTAAAACACATTGTTCAGTCTTAATGATAATACAATACATGTCATACGAAATTTTGTCACAACAATTGGCTTCGATCATCCCCAGAGTGAGGTTTCCACTCTAGTCTTTCTACTACATAGCCCCTATTTGTGAATGACCTACCATTTTCAACTTTAATTGGTCTGTACAATTTAACTTAAGTTTATACAACTAACTTAGGATGTCATGCCAATGAAAATTGAGTTTTCGACAAGTATTATATTTTTTTATTTATCGTTAATACTTACATATAATTCGGATATTCCCAACAATTTTCGGACCTTCCATACGCGACCAAAACAATCAAGGACATGGCTCGGCCCAACCGCGTAGATGACCGGTGGGGCTAGCGCACTCCAGGCCCCACATGTCATCAGACATGTGTTGACTCAATTCGTGTTTAAAAAATGATCAGACATCTATCATTCATTAAGAAAGTGTAAACAACAAAAGAGGAAAAGATTTTATAGCAAGCTATTTAGTCTTAGTGATAATCAAACGCACCTGAACAAGATGAATTAAAAAATACGATCATTTGTCACGAAACGAAAATTCGTTTTGATCATTACCCTAGAGTGAGGTTTTGATTCTAAGTCCAGAGACTTAATTTATGCTAGATAGCTCATATTACCGAATGACCTACCATTTTGGAGTTTAATTGGCTTATACAATTTGTACTAAGCTTATACACACAAATTAGGATCCCATGCCAATGAAAATTGAGTTTTCGACTAGTCTTTATATTTTCTTTATTTATCGTTAGTACTTACATATACTTTAGATATTCCCAACTATTTCCGGACCTTCCATGATGCCCGACCGAAACAATCCTGGACTTGGTTGAGGCCGACCGTGTATATGACTGGTGGGGCAAGCGCACTCCCGAACCCACATATCATCGGACATGTGTCGACACAATACTCTAAATTCTAGAAATTTTAACACAAATTTGCCTACTTCCCATTTAGCCGGAGCAATCCATAATTTCACCCCACCAAAACTGGCCATGTCACACACCAAATCAAAAGACTCATCCTCACACGGCGTTCAGCGGGGTTTCACCCCGCGTGTTGTTATATCTCGATGGTGGCATCCTCGTTGGTTTTGGCTCACAAAGAGTTGGCCAAATTGGCTCACGCGGAACCAAGGCAGACTCTCAACAGCTCGGACTATGTAGGCACTCCGAGGGACACACAGCGTCAGGTGTTGGTGGCAGACCATGCATTATCTAGCAGCAAGCAAAGGGTACATGGGGATGTTTCACTAGTCTCCGTCGGGCAGAGAATCCCTGCCGAGAAGCAGCTACAGCCGTGCGCTGCCGGGCACAGAATGGCCGAGGTTCTGCAGCAGGGGCGTGCTGCTGGGCAGAATTCCGCTGCCGAGGGGTAGCTGCAGTGGCACGCTGCCGGGCAGAAGTTTGCTGCCGAGGAGCTGCAGCAGCGACACGCGGTCTGGCAGAGTTTCGTTGCCGATCATCCTCCATTTTCTGCCGGGCAGCGTGGTGCTTCGGCTCCAGTTCAGAAGGTGACGATCAAGCATGCTTTTGATCAGGCCCTGCGTCCGAGGCGCGATGTGCACACGAGTGCGACGGTGCGTTCTTCACATAGAGGTGAATCTTTTGGCTTGCATTCAGAGGTTGTGACTGCGCGGTGTTTGGAGGCGGAGTTCGTGGAGGAATCACACTCACTTCAACCAGACGGGTTGAGGTTCGAGGTGTGTGATGATCTCGGCATCCAGGGCTGTTCCTCGCCTCAACTAGGTGGGTTGGGGTTGAGTGACACGTTGATGGCAGTCAAGAAACATAAATAGGCGGAGGTGGTGGCATTTGGTGGCTTGGAGGGTTTGGCAATGGAGATTCGATCCAGCCCTCGTCTCCGAGCTAAGGAAGATGCGGATTTACCACAGCCACATCGGGCGATGGCTCTGGCTACGCGTAAAGAGGCTGTGTTTTCTACAGGTACATCCTCTCACTCCATGTTGTCTATCCGTTCTTTTAATAATTCCGAAATTATAAATAGAGCGGATAAATTAGGTGTATCTCTAGGAAGCTCAAAAGAACAAGTAGAGGCTTCTATTTCGGTTATGTTGGAGAGGAATAACATTAGATCACTTAATTTTATTGAGAGTAATTTAAAAGAGAAATTGGATAATGATAGTTTGGTTATGAAAAAGGCTTCAAATTTGAGCGAGGATTTGGATAACGAAGAGAGAGAGTCGGTTTTGGATCAATTAAATTTATCTCCAAAGTTTCAAACAGGTAAACGTACCCTTAAGAAATGTAGTGGCTATTCTAATAAACCAGGAAGAAGTGCGGGGATTAGAAAACTGATAAAACAATGAAAGTTTTAATTTGGAATAGTGATGGGTTTGGGGATCATGCCAAACATATTGCGGTGAATGAGTTTGTGAAGGAGCATAATCTAGACTTTGTGGCATTGATTGAAACTGAGAGATCGGTATTTTCTCCTTAGTTTTTGCAATTCTTGGAAGGGGTATAGAGTATATGTGGTATTGTCTACCTCCACATGGGATAATCGGTTTTAATAACTCAATACTTGCGGCACAAACCAATGCGTCGGGTGACTTTTGTGCTAAATTTCACGTCAAAACACGATCTAATGGTTTCATATGGAGCCTTCTTATAGTCTATGGGGCTGCACATGACTCAATGAACCTGAGTTTCTAGCTGAGTTGGTAAGAGTGTGTGAAAATGAGAATTTACCTCTCTTCTCATTGGGGAAGATTTCAATATTATTAGATGCCAGGAAGAAAAGAATAACGATAATTTTAATGCTTGGTGGCCTTCTATTTCTAATGCAATCACCGAGAGTCTGGATTTGAAAGATTTTGAGTTTTCGTGTCATCAATACATGTGGGAAAATAGGACACCTATCCCAACATACATAAAGTTGGATAGATTTCTTGCTAGCATCGAGTGGGAGAAAAAATATCCTCTAGCAACGGTACACGCATTGACTCGTACGGGGTCAGATCATACACCGTTAGTTTTAGACTCAGGGGACCATCCTCACGTGGGTAACAAAAGCCACTTTTCATTCGAACTTTCATGGACACGCCAGGAAGGTTTTTATGATATTGTGTTCCAGGAGTGGAATTTGGTCACAACTGGAGGATCCCCTATAGAACAGTGGCAACATAAAATACATCACTTGCGTCAGCTCTTGAGGTGATGGACAAAAAACTTGAGTGGGCAGTATAAAATTCTAAAAGATAAGTTCATTCTTCTGATTGATGAATTTGATATAAAAGCGGAAACGATTCCTTTAAGTGCGGCTGAGCGGGCAGCTAAAAAGGAAGCGGAAAACAATTTGGCTAAGCTAAGACGAGATGAAGAGACAAAATGGGCTCAAAGGGCAAAGGTTAGAAATATTCAATAAGGTGGTAATAATACGAAATATTTCCCCCTTATAGAAAATGGTAAACATTGTAAGAAAAATATTTTTCAGCTAGAACAGGATGAGGGCACGATTGTTGGAGAAGCAAATTTGAGGGTATTTATTTCTGAATACTATAAGAAACTTTTTGGCGCACCGGCTCCGAATTATGTTACTCTAGTTAAGGAAATGAATGACGATATGCCCCAGATTTCACCTCAAGAGAATGTTATTCTAACAGATCCGTTTATGGAACAAGAGGTGTTCGATGCGATTTCCCAAATGGAACATAATAAAGCTCCAGGACCATATGGATTTCCTGCGGAGTTTTATCAACATTTTTAGGAGGTCATCAAAAGCGATTTGGTGGCTTTATTTACCCAACTTCATAGGGGGGGATTGCATCTTTTTAAACTTAACTTTGGGGTGATTACCTTGCTTCCCCAAAAAAGAAGATGCCAGCCGAATCGAACAGTACAGGACCATATGCCTCCTTAACGTGAGTTTCAATTTTTTTTACCAAAGTGGGAACTAATAGGGTAACCTCTATTGCGAGTAGACTTATTCGAGCATCACAATCAACTTTTATCCCAGGGAGAAATATTTTAGAGGGTGTAGTGGTTTTGCATGAGACTATTCATGATCTTAAGACAAAAAAACTATATGGTGTGCTTCTGAAAATCGATTTCGAGAAAGCATATGATAAAGTGAATTGGTCTTTTTTGCAAAAAGTCCTAAGAATGAAAGGATTCTCACATACTTGGTGTGAGCGGATTGCCCGATTTATTCAAGGAGGGAGTGTAGGTATAAGAGTTAACGATGATATCGTTCATTACTTTCAAACACTCAAAGGGCTGAGACAAGGGGATCCGTTATCTCCTATTTGTTTAATCTGGTAGCAGATATGTTAGCGATCCTTATCTCTCGAGCAAAAGAGGATGACCAGGTTGGGGGGTTGATACCACATCTTGTCGACGGTGCGGTATCGATTCTGCAGTACGCGGATGATACGATTCTTTTATTGGAACATGACATTCCTAAGGCTATTAATATGAAACTTATTCTCGCTTTGTTCGAAAAAATGTCGAGTCTAAAAATCAACTTCCATAAGAGCGAGGTATTTTGTTTTGGTAAGGGTAAGGATGCCCAAGACGACTACCTTCACATTTTTGGTTGTGAGGTAGGAAGTCTTCCTTTCAAATAGCTTGGGATTCGAATTCACTATAGAAAGCTTTTGAACAAAGAGTGGAGGCCCGTGGAGGATAGACTTGAGCAGAAATTGAGTTATTGGGTTGGGAAGTTATTATCTTATGGGGACCGCCTCATTTTGATAAATTCTGTCCTAACTAGTCTTCCTATGTTTCTCCTTTCCTTTTTCGGAATACCGAAAGGAGTCACAAAAAAGTTAGACTTTTATCGATCAAGATATTTTTGGCAGAGTGATTGTAAAAAGAGAAAATATAGGCTAACAAAGTGGGACGTTATTTGCTGTCCAAAGGATCAAGGGAGGCTGGGTATTGAGGTTTTAGATATTAAAAATAAATGTCTTCTTAGTAAGTGGTTCTCAAAGATTTTGCATGAGGAGGGTGTTTGCCAGGAGCTTCTAACTAACAAATATTTAGGAGATAAATAGTTGTCTCAAGTTGAAGCTAGACTCTCAGACTCATCGTTTTGGAAAGGTTTGATGAGGTGAAGCACGATTTTTTTGAGAGAGGTTCTTTTTTTTTAGGAAATGGTGAAACGGTGCGGTTTTGGGAGGACATTTGGTTAGGGGACAATGCATTGTCCCATGAGTACCCCTCTTTATATAGTATTGTGCAACATAAGAATATTTTAGTTGCAAACGTGTTATCAAATACTCCTCTTAATATTCAGTTTAGGAGATACATTGTCGGGGATAGGAGAACCCAATGGCTTCACTTAGTCGAGCGTTTGATGGATGTTTCGTTATCCCACGATGCGGACTCTTTCAGATGGAGTTTGACACCCAACGGGGTGTTCTCTGTCAAATCATACTATACGGATTTAATGCATGGTTCTACAAGATTTTTACGTAAATACTTGGCGAAGCTAAAGGTTCCATTAAAAATAAAGACTTTTCTTTGGTTTGTTGATAGAAAAGTGATTTTGACAAAAGATATTTTGGCTAAGAGAGGATGTGTTCGGGATAAAAAAAATGTGTTTTCTGTGGTACGGATGAAACAGTTAAACATCTTTTTATATCTTGTTCGTTTGCCCGTGATATCTGGCAGTTAATACATTTTATCTTTAGCATCTATCTACCAAATAGTATTGCGAACTTGTTTGGTGGATGGTTAAATGGTGTTGATTCTAAAACAAAGCCATGTATACAGATAGGCGTGTCAGCGGTCTTATATACGATATGGAATTTCTGTAATGATATTGTGTTTAACAACAAAACTATTGCTCGTTTCATGCAGGTTATCAACAACATGGTTTATTCTATCCAAACCTGATCCTTTCTGCCGCCTGTCGATCAGCGAGGACATATGGATACATGTTGTGCTCGAATGATGGCGGTCGTTCGGGCTATCTTCAGCCGGGTTGGGTGGCTTAACCCTCGTCGTCTTAATGCGTAGTGCTGTTATTTTTTTGTGGTTGATCTTTGTAGCCACTTTAAGTGACCCATGACTTGTTTGGGGTGTTCTACCGAATTTTATATTCTTAATATAAAACTGGTTGTGTGCATCAATTTGATGCAGAGGCTAGGGCCTAAGGACTTCCATTTAAAAAAAACTATTTATCCCCATCCCGACCCGAGCTGCCGCACCACCGCATCATATCACTCTATGGACTACAACACCCATCGCCCCCGTACACACCTCCCCTTGCCTTACCTAGCAGACGCCAGCGCCACCTCGAAGATGCGGAGACCGAGACAGAATGCATGGTCGTAGAGCTGTTGCGCATCTACCCGGAGGCGCGTGAAGACGGCGAGGGCGTTTGAGTTGGCTGTTTCTGGTCTCCACGCGCTGCTGGACTGCCACCTGCCATCAGGGTGGCACCTCGACCTGAACGGTGTCTCCGTGATGTCACCGCCCACCGGCAGCGCTCGCGCAAACGTGGTAGCCGAACGCGAGCGAGATTGCCGTCCGCAGTATGGGTGTTCCCCAAGTACGACACATATGCGCCGTACTGGGACGGGCTGTTCGAGCGTGAACATGAAGCCATTCGCCGCACTTCCCGCAGTGGCAGTGCCGGGGCGGTGGAACACGTTGGCGCGACACCGCCTTTGGGCCGAAGCCACCGGAGACATGGTGAACGTAGCGGAACCCGCAAGTCAAGCGGGTCTAGAGCCCGAGCCCGAGGGCTCCGACACATCCAACTCCATCGACTGGTCGGCTCGCGAAGAGGCTGTCGAGAAAGACGTCATCGTCCTCGATTAATCCTGGTCGAATGTAAAACGTGTGAACTAATAAAATTTGGTCTCTGTTTAAATGTAGTACTCACATTTGTGGTCGCAAGTTGGTGTAATATCTACTCATAATCAAGTTTAATTTTCATATGATTGTTTCTGATTTCATTTGGTCTCTTGTACTTTCCTTTTGCCCGTTTGCAATTTGATTATTTGAATGAAACTGGATGCCCATGACTAGTTTGTGCACACATACTTGGAAGGTCCATAAAAATACCCGTACGGTCCAACAGTTTTGGTTCGGCAAGGAAATTTGGTTCCCGGGTATGTTTTCCCACTCATTTGAATTTGACAATCACTCTAATTTGCCACTGAAACATTTTGATTTTTCGGTCCGGACCCGGTCTACAACACAACAACCCATACGTCATGCCACGCCGTCGCCCAAGTGTCGCCCCTGTCCACACCACGCCGCTCTTGCCCGTTTGACCGGCCGTCAAATCGCCGCCCATGCGCCGAGGTGCCCCTCTCGACCCCAAAACTGCCCCTTTTCACCCAGCCCACCATATTTTCCATAACCTAGCTTGCCCCACGGTTCCCCTAGTCTAGTATTCCCCCTCCATCACTGAGAAATAATAAGTAATTTAGTCGGATCTATGCAATACATTTCTGGGTGTCTCCCGTTCATCCTTAATTTTTAACCAAGTCTCTTTTTTAGCCTCGTTGCCCAGTGTGCCTCAACATTGAAGGCCCGTGCAGAATTAAGAACAGAGGAATCTCATTTTTCATACTACCTATTCATATGCGATATGCACATTACACGGTACGTGATTTAGTTATATGCACATCATCTAACTAATTGCAAGTAAAATAAAACATAAAGAATCAATGCACTACAAGTCATGTTGTGCATACACATGCTTTTCTGTTACTGTCCCTACATTAAAAACAAGGTTTGATATTATACTGTAGAGTGTAGAGAACATGTCATATGTGGTTCACATGGCTTAATTATGTGTGACATAAATTTCTTATAGGGATGAAACTATATGTGTAAGAAAGTTACATAATTGTTTTCACCCTTAAAATTGCCACATTGATGAATTTTTTAATATTCATATTTGTTCATCACATCCCTGTTGTACTTTGTTCTAATTTGACAAGCACCAGCCGACATGGATTTTGTGCATTTAACACGAAGTGCGACAACAGAGAACCATGAATTCTTCAGGTCGGACTACTACATTTGGCTCCAATAATGAAGAGAAGGTGATGATCAATGAGCCATGTTATATATAGCCTATCTGTGAAGTTAATTATCTATTCACATGTATATGTTGATATATACTAACTTTAAATATACGATGTAGAGGACCATGAATTCTTCAGGCCGGGGTACTACATTTAGCTCCAATAATGAATAGATGATGATGATCAATGAGTCAGGTTTTATATAGTCTATCTGTGAAGTTAATCATCTGTTGATATGTATATGCGGATATATACTAATTTTAAATGTACGATGCAGAGAACCAAGTCAATGTATTTCGATCGGTATCCGCTTGCCATACAAAGCAATTAACAAACTGAACAAATCAACAACTGATCTTTATTTGATGTTTGTTGTAATTTGCTAGTTTTATCACATAAAACCTCATATATATATATATATATGACAAATTCAGACTAGTCCCGGATGTAGCTACACCCATATGTGTTTAGTATGATGTATGTAGTATTTATCATACCGGAGAGTACGTACATGTAGTATGCAGTATATATTACTATTTCGGAAGTACATATACTACTTTTTATGTAGTATGTGTTATTTTTCTACATACTCCTTTTATACGTACATATATACAGGTATTTTAAATATATAGTGCAAAATACATTCTCAATTTTATAATTTTCACGAAACTTGTTTTGGAGTATCTTAGATACAGTATATGAACGTACTCAGACCGAAAAAGTGTGACGCATACCTCCGTACGGCAGTATATGAGACATGGGTGTAGCTACACCCGGGAGTAGAAACCATTTTCCCTATATATATACATACTACACTGCTATTAATTGAAAATATGGTGGGTTCATGCTGAATTTATATGACGTGGCAAGATCCTTAATTCTTTGGCAGAACCTCCATCATTGGAACTCTCTGCTGCACAAATTGGTATGTTGTTGATTTTGCAAGGAAGCACTATGAACGAATCGGTTGGCTCTCTATTGTCCATAAGATCACGGAGAAAAACATTGGGTGTACTACACTAGTAAGTAATAGACTAAAACAAATTCAACCGACATTTCACATTAACCCTACTTGCAGCGTCACTGAAAATTCTCTTCAAATTTTGCAGAAGATTATAGCTGGTTTTCATAAACACTTCTACATCCCCTCATCAAGTCGACTAAGTTTATTGGTGGAACCATTCAATCCTACCTTACGAAAATGGTATAGAGTTGAAAGGCGCAAATTATCCCTGGAGAAGGAAACATGTAATGAATTTTCTCGGAAAGCTGGAATTTGAACCAGATTGGTCACTATTCTCCATGTCAAAAGGTTCAATGATGACATCCATATGTGTTTTCGACGACTCTGAAGATTACCTACAATTATGTTTAGGGTGATGTAAAGCAAAATCGATGATATTAGTCGTCTGAGATATCTCGACTAGCTACTAGTATACTCTCCCTATGTTCAACATTATAAGACGTTCTAGTTAGCTATTTTAGCTTGCTAAAACGTCTTATATTATGGAACAGGGGGCATTATGTTATCTATCATGTTTAGAACTCCTTTATTTTATGTAGTCATCATGTACTGGAACATATTTCTGCTAAATTATAAATATATTTACGAATTTGTCATTTATTTGCCCCATCCAGAGCATTGGAAGAAATTCCAAAAAAATCTGTCCCGCCCGACAAAATAGAGCCGTAATATTGAAATTGCTCACTTCCGGATTTCTTCGGAGGGTCCAATTATTTCCCAACCGGGTGCAAAACAAAACTGCTTCTCCTTGGACCAAGTTTGTTTTTTGTTCAAACCGGCTCTCTATTTTTTTATCCGAGGCATCTAAAGAACATCGGACACCCTGCACCTTGTAGAGTCATCCGTCAAAACGGCCCGCCTCTATGTTACGTGGTGGGCTTTTAGTTGGACCGCTTCTGCCAGACAGAGTATCAGAGGCGGTTCGTTTTTACAACCGTATGAGGGATGACGTTTCCCATACAGTCCATGGAACTGGCTCCGATGGGTCTGATTATTAGCACCTTATGCTCCGAGCCGGTTAGGGAAACCGTCGCAGGCCTATGTACGAGAACCGGTTAAGATTGTGGGTATCGTGGTAGTGCTATCATCATTGCCTTATGGGAAACTTAGCTAGAGCAAAATCAACGAGCCTTGCACAACAAATGCCTCCCTTTTCAGAGCTTGATTCATGCCATCCGAATAGATTCAACGTTGGCAATTGGTTGGTGCTAAAAATTTTAGGGAGTCTCACTTTGAGAGATCTTCGGGTTTGCATTTTATTTTCTTCTTCTCCTCGATTCTTTTTACATTTTCTCCTTAAGACCTTGTTTATTTTTAGTGTTTTTTCAGTATGTCTAGATGATTGGAGGGGGTTATCCTTAATTCCATAAAATTTCCAATAGTTGTTTACTAACCCTGTTTTAAATGAGGTAATTGATTGTGCAGGACTTGCACTCGTTGGGAGACCCCAAGAGAAAGGTTGTGAAGAGTGCAGCGGCAAATTTTCCCTCAGAAAAGAAACCAAGGTTGAATCGGCCAGTAGGAGGACAAGAAACTTCTGAAGGTTGATGCATCTGAGGTGGCAGGGCGCACTACCGGTTCAGCAGCAACGTGGAACCTACACAACACAATTAATTCATTTTGCTCCAACGAAGCAGTGAAGTTGTCAATCTCACCGGTTTTGCTGAACACAAAGAGGTTAAACATATGGTATGGTAAACAATATGAAAACAACAGTAGCAATGTGGAAACAGTGGAAGAAGTGTGAAAACAGTGGAAGGAGTGTGTGTATTATCAGTATGAGAAAATGGACCGGAGTCCACAGTTCACTAGAGGTGTCTCTCCATAAAACATAGCTAACATGCGTGGTGAACAAATTACAGTTGGCCAACTGATAGATAATGAAACATGCATGACATGATGATTACTATGAGATTCATGCGTGCATGACAATAAGATACATAGACCGTCATCCAACTGCATCTATGACTAATAATTCACCCTACGAATATCATCCGAACAAGCGTTGGGTATTAAATTGCAAGCAATAGATTATAGCAGTAAGCAAAGTGTGTAATGTAAACAGAGTAAACATCGTTGTTGTCTCCCTAATGACAACATCACATCCTCCATCCGTCACGTTTCTATCACTCGAGCACAGATGTAAAGGAGGCATAAACCCACTATCGAGCATAAATACTCCCTCTTGGAGTCACTAGCATCTACTTGGCCAGAGCATCTACTAACAACGGAGAGCATGCAAGATCATAAATAACATACACATGAAGATAACATGATAGATTGATAATCAAGATACATAGCATTCAATAATCATCGGATCCCAGCAAACACAACATGTAACATTACAATAAGATGATCTCGATCATGTGAGGTAGCTCAAAGATCTAAACATGAGGCATAAAGAGGATAGGACAACCATCTAGCTACTTCTATGGATCCGTAGTCCAAGGATTAACTACTCATGCATCACTCTGGAGGCGGGCATGGTGGTGTAGAGCCCTCCGGTGATGATTTTCCCTCCCGGCAGGGTGCCGGGGAGAACTCCAGAACCCTCCCGATCTCGGGTTGACGATGACGGCGGCCTTGGATGTTTTTCGTGGAAAAGTGGTATATTTTTAGTGTTCACGCATCAGAGAGAATATATGGCCGAAAGGGCGATGGCGGTGGGCGCTCGAGGGGCCCACACCACCCCCAGGCGCGGCCGGAGGGGGGGCGCCGCCCTAAGGTGTTCCCCCCTGTGGCCCCCCTCCTGGCCTCTTCGGGACTCCGTGGAACCTTCGGGAATTCTAAGACTTCCGGGTATCGAATTTTCCAATTCCGAGAATATTTCCAGAACAACTTTTCTGAAACTAAAAACAGTAGAAAACAGGAACTGGCTCTGTGGCATCTTGTCAATAGGTTAGTCCCGGGAAATCGATAAAAATGACATAAAGTGTAAATAAAACATGTAGCATATGGAATGAAAACAACATGGAACATCAGAAATTAAGGATACGTTTATGCCGTATCAGTAATCTCTAGACATTCCCCATCAAGTGTTCCATTTTTATCTAGATTAAAAACTATATCCTGGAATTATTACTCTCACCCATTCCCTCTCATATCTAGTCCCCTTGGGCTATGCTTGAATACCAAGTAATTATAAGCGGTCGGATTTGGGTTGCATTGGAAAATAAATAGGGCCTCCTATGGTCCGTAAATAAATACCCTAATTTTGGCTAGAAAACGACCAACCAAGCAAGGCATTGGGGATGAAATTACACCCCTAATAGTATGGGATAGTAAACTTCTGCTATCTGCCTATATGATACAAAAAGGCTATAATTGCTGGATATTTCAAAAGTAAATAAGGGCATCTCTAACAGTTTATCTATAGTAGGGCATCATATTTCGATTATAGGGCACCTTTTTTGTGTTTTGGGGCAGCAAAAATGCCACAACTTTGCTGTCTTGAACGCCCCGATCCACCAACGGATGCCGTCGACCGTTAATTCAGCGACGAAGTGGTCGGAATCGCGGACCGCACGCGATGGTAGCCAGCGCTGCTCTTCGGGCGGCGTGATGCTATGGAGCGGCAGGCAAAGGTAACTACGCGCGGTCGTGCAGTGGGAATTGGAGAAAACTCCATGCGGGGGGGGGGGGGGGCGATTTATTCCGCGTGGGGATTGGCGCTACCAGCGGGGATGTTTTGCGGAGCTGCTGCAAATTTAGCGCAGTTGGGTGGAAAATTGGACACAGTCCTATATTTTTTAACCTTTTGATTATAGGGCAGCTGCTGGCGTTTTTTACACATTTATGCCCTATGTGTCATATTTTGTAAGGGAAACTCTATTATAGGCCAGCGGTTAGAGATGCTCTGACGAGTTGGTCCATCACGCTCGCATATCCAACTGTTTATATCATAACGAGATCGACTCATTTAAGTTCAAAGTTATGATAACGGAAAACGTAGTGCCTTAGCCTTATACTGTGAGATGGTAGCTAATTGCTATTCTGAAACTTACTTTGATTGCATCAAACGTCACACTGTAACAGGGTGATTATAACGGTGACTTTTGGGTAATGGAAGTCATATGTTGAGGCGTACCATCTAGAGCGGGACTTGCCAATCATGATGACAGATAGATACTTCTGGGTCCACTCGGTGGAGTTGCATCAACTAGCTTGCAAGCATGTGACCGGGTCACAGGAGATGCAACGACACGAGAACGAGTTGAATTGTTATGTCGATAACGAGACAGAACGGGGTATGAGATACCGGACGATCAAGTCTCGGACTAACAAAGTATCGCAAGAGCAAGAGGCGTAGGAACTTGATGTTTACGGTTCAACGACGCAAAACTTCGATGGATGCCTAGGGGCCATTAGGGACGTTCCAGTTCGCTTAATGGTCATTGGTTAGAGAGGAGTCTCACCATGTCTGGTGTGTTCCGAACCATTGGGTGTCACCGTGACACTTCTATACCCTTCTATACCCCTCCCGACACTTTCACACTTAAGGGTAGACGATGTGTGAGAGAGATCTTAGTACCGAAGAGAACATTTGAGAGCACCGGAATCAGAGAGTTCCAAAGTTGTATCGAAATAAAGGAGAAATGCCCGATAGTGATCGGAGAGTGTCGGAAGTGTTTTCGGGACTCGAAATGAATAAGTAATATGTATTTATTATTAATTAGTGTAATTAATAAATAAATAGCATTTTATTCCATTTAAAATTCATTATTCCACTAACGGGCCTTCCAGGCAGATTTGGCCCATTAGGGGGAAAGTGGAAAAAAGAAAAAGGGGCAGCCCACATGGGCCACTTGGGGCCCGTGTGGGGGTGCGGCAACCCTCCCTTGGCCGCACCAACCATGTGGGATTAGTCCCACATGGCTAGGCCAAGGGGAAAGGTTCCCTCTTTCCCACTGTATAAAAAGGGAGGCACCCTGATGTTGTGTGTTGGGATACCCCAAGAGGAGAGTGTGTCGTGGTAGTGTCACGGCAGATGCCATAGGATGGCTAAAGATGTGGGGACGAAGGACGCTGGAGGTGCTCGGGGAGGGATCACGCGACGAGTAGCCGCGTGAGGTAAGAACTAAACACGGCAGACAACACGATCTACCCAGGTTCAGGGCCCTCGTGAGGAGGTAAAACCCCTACTCCTGCCTTTCTTTATGTATTCTGGTGTCTCACCGAGTAGCCACAGTACAATGTTCTTGCTACCGAGTAGCCACTCTTCTCTCTTTGTGATGAACTAGGTCAAGAGTCTAGGGTTTCTTGTGTCCCAGCATGCGATCCTCACGCAGGAGGCGGCGGGGCACCTTATATATACGGTGCCCAGCCGGATACGTCCAAGCACGGACAAGTGTCGACATAGTGTGCACATCGTCCTTCTTCCGAGTTCTCGCTGACATCTTTGGTTCCTAATCTTGGCTGCATCCGGAAAGTCGTTGGGAAAAACCAAGGGGACAGTCTGGTATCACTGTGCCAAACACAGAGTAGGGCCCCCTTATCCTGCGACCGCCTGCTTCCATACTGTCGCTGTCAGGCAGGCCGGTCCCAGATGAACAGTAGTTTGAATAGTGCCAAGTACGGACCCAGGATACGCGGGATCCTGTGTCAGAACGGCTCCTTTGACTTCTGGCCCGAGTAGATTCCCGCCAATCTTACTCGGACCAGCTCTTCTACTCGAACGGACATAACTCGCTTAATATCTCCTTCTGGTCATCTTTTCGTAAGACCGAGTAGCAGTCGACCGGGTAGCAAGTACCGGGTAGGCGGCTACTCGACCAAACTTCTCTTCTGACTGTTGCCTTTACCACTTGCCTTTACCCTACTCGGGGGTAACCCCCCGACAGCAGTCCCCGAAGCTGGTAGAGTCTTGCGAACTCGTTCACTAGGCTCTGCCAGCTTAAAACCAATCTTTGCAACACCGCCCTTGAGCCTCAAGATGCCGAGTGAAACCTCCGAGTAGCACTCTCGAAAGTACCTTGTGTCTCTTTTCTTCCGAATAGGGCTAGTCTCCTTCTCTGTGTCCGAGTAAAAGGACTTAGAGAATTTCTCAAGCAGAGTCTCTGCAGCGCAGAGCACAATCCAGCCTTCCGTGCTGCAACTGGACACGTGTCAAGCATCCGCGACCCCGACGTCTCGCTGCCCAGGACACGACGTGCCACGCGCCCAGTTTTCACGGAGTGGGCCCACCGGCTCGTCATGTCCCATCAAGCACAGTAATAACCCACGATCTGGTCGTGGGATCAATTGTGGCCGTTACGCGCGCGTTCCGCGCTTGCGTGCGTTTCTAACCGGCCACAGACCCCACCACACGAGAGTTATGGCCACGATCGTTCCCACTACCCCGATGGTAACGGTAATCTGAGGAGAGGATATAAATACCCCCATCGGTAACTTCCTCTTCTCCTTCCTCCGTACTTTCCTCTTTTGCCTCTCTGTTTCTTCTCCGCCGTCGAGCTCTCCGCCGCCGTGCAACTCTTTGCGCCGCCGCGGATTCATTCTCTCCATCAGATTCTTCCAAACCTTCCACCGCTTTCTCACTCGCTGCCATGGCTGCTCGCGCCGGCTGGGCTGGCTCTGATGTCACCGTCGACGACTGCTCCTGGCTCGTGAACACCCGGAGGGTTCCTCCTGGTGTTCAGTGCCGGCCGTCCGACGGCGAAATCGTTCCGGCCCCGCGGGAGGGCGAGCATGTCGTCTTCCTCGCGCACTTCGCGCGAGGATTCGGCCTGCCGGCTTCCGATTTCCTCCGCTCCTTTCTGGACCACTTCGGTGTTCAGATGCATCATCTCCCCCCAAATGCAGTCGTCTTCCTCGCCTATCACACCGTGGTGTGCGAGGCCTTTCTTGGCGTCCGCCCCACGGTGCAGACATGGCTGAAGTACTTCCACCTCCGCCAGCAGAGCAAAGGGAAGAAGGACGGCGCGGCCTCTGGCAGCCGGGTAACCAACACCGGCAGCACCATGATGGTGCAGCGGACGGGAACCAATCACCCTCGCATCAAGGGCTTGGATTCCGTCCGTATGTGGCAAAAATCCTTCCTCTATGTGAAGAATATCCCCGCCACGAAGGGGGGAAAGGTAACGGACCGCATCAACCTGCCTGCTTGGAGCAACCGAGCTCCATCCGGGCAGAATTGGAAGACGAAGCCCTCCAACGACCGCAACGCCGTGCAGATGGAGGAGCGGCTCGCTGAACTAATCGGAGAGGGCCTCAAGAGCGATGATCCCGTGGCCTGCTGGATCCGGAACCGGGTGCTGCCTCTGCAGCAGCGCTCCCACCCAATGTGCTACTTGGGAGGCCCCCGCGACTGCACTCGGACGACCACGTTCGAGCTCAGCAACGCGGAAGTAGCCGCGCACGCAAGGTCCATCCTGACCACCAGCCTCCGAGATAACTGACAGTATGGGTTCATCCCCTTCAGCCGCACGAAGCCGATTCCACGGGTATGTTCTCCTTACTCTGCTTCTAGTTTACATGTAATCCGAGTAAACAGCCTTCTTTCCTTGCTGCGACTAGCAACTGCATTCTGCGCCGACTAGGGCACTTATCAGAACTGCCTAGGCTTAGTGTGCTTTGTGTTTGCACGCCTTGTCGGGTAGCACACTTAGGAGAAATACTTAGGCTTAATGTGCTTGTTGTTTGCACGCCTTGCCGAGTAGGATACTTAGCAACTTTCCCTAGGCCTAGTGTGCTTTGTGTTTGCACGCCCAACCGGGTAGAATGCCTCCACGCTACTCGGCTAATTTGCGATGTTTCTCTGTTCTTTCAGGTCCTTGACCGCCAGCTTGCTGAGAGCTGTGAGTGCTTCGAGGGCAACTGGTCATCTGACCGAGAAGAAGATGACCAGGCCTCCTTCGAGACCGCGGACAAGCTCGATCCTCCTGACGCCGCCCAGGCGGGTGATCATCCCGCGGAATCGTCTCTTCGTGACTGGTCCGAAGATGAAGTTGAAGGTAATGGAACTTATCCCCTCTGACTGCGAGCAGCGCAAACCAATCGCTTTCTGCTTCTGAAGTGCTTTTCTTCCTTTCTATTTCACAGATGCTGCTGATGTTGATGGCGAAGATGAGGATGAGGATGAGGACGAGGCAGCCCAGGTCGTCAAGCCTCTTGCAGTTGCCGCTCCTGCCACCCGCAAACGGACAGGCAGTGGCGCCCAAGAACCTCCCGCCAAGAAGAAGAAGACGACCGAGAAGACAACCAAGAAGGTCGTGAAGAGGAAGAGGCCAGCGATTCCTTCCCGCCAAGGGTAAGTTCTTTCCCGGTTATACGCTTTGGTTCACCTCGTTCTTCTCGGTTGATTCCCAATCCTTTTGCCTCGCTGTTTTCTCTTGATTTCCTCTGCCCTCTTCTTATTTGTGAACCCAATTTTCTCTTCAGAGCCCCCTTGGACGCGGACGCCGCTCTTGCGTCCACTGAGACCCAGAAGAAAGCCGCCATCGACGTCGACAAGGTTATCGATCTCGAGGGCGACGAGAACAACGCCGCCAACGCATCATCAGAGGGCACCGATGCCCAGAAAGCCGAGCTGGAGCAGCAGTCCCCCGCAGGTCAAGAAGCGCGGGATGCTGCTCACCAAGAGAAGCCACCTTCTCCTCCGGCCAACACCGCCGAGGAGAACCAGGATCAAGAGACCGAGATGCACCACGACGCCGCCCTTGAGCGGCAGGAAGAAGGAGAAGAGCAGCCAGCAACAGGGGCTGCTGGACAAGAAGACCCCGCGGCCCAGCCGCGGGTAGAAGAAATGGATGCCTCACAGCCGGATCCCGCTGCCGAGCAGCGGGTAGAAGAAGTCACCGTGACGGAGGAGTACCCATTGAGCGACGAGCAACCAGAAGCCGTGCAGGGTAGCGCTCAGCCAGACGCCGCACCGGATAGCGCGCCCCTGGCACCACCAACAGATCAAGGTAGCGCTCAGCCAGATTCCTCCTTGGTGCAGACAACCGAGGCTGCAGCCAGCCCTCCGGCCAGGCCGCTTACAAGGAAGAGTGCCCAAGATGCTGCAGAGAAGGAGGCAGCCGAGAAGAAAGCCGCCGAGAAGGAGAAGGCTGAGAAGAAGACGACCGAGAAGCAGAAAACCGAGAAGCCAGTCGCCGCGAAGCCAACTGCCCAGAAGGAGAAGACGAAGAAGCGGGCTGCCGACATGCCGCCGCCAACATCAACTGGCCAGTCCAGTCAGCTGGTTATTCGCGATCCTGGCGCGGTTGCCGCCGCCGCCGCTGCAGCTGATCAACCCTGCTACCCTGACTACATGGTGAAGGTTAGCCAGCAGCACCAGGTCGGCTTTTCCCCCAAGGACCGGAATCTTGCTCTTCAGAAAGGGAGGAAAGCCGTGGCAGTGGACTCCAGGCCCCCGGCCCCAAATCAAGACAAGTCCATCTCCATTGCTTCTCGGGGAGTTCAAGACCAGGCGATAACGTCCCAGAGCCTCGAGCAAGTACTCGACTTGATCGGCTTCATCGATGCCAAATGGGACAGCAAAGTTCTCGGCAACACCAATTGGAACGGCACCGATCTGGGCGACATCGACCATATGCGTGTGGATTGGAACAAGGTGGACTTGGGTTACAAACCCATGACTGTCTCAACCACCTCTGCTACCCTTGCTGCCAAGATGTTTGTCCACCGCAAGAACGCCGAAGACCTCGAGCAATCCTACGCGGTAAGTTCCTATTCAGCCTCTCTGAGTTGCATTTTCACTTCTCTTCTACTCTTCTTCTTTTCCTTATCCATCACCCAGTCCCCGAGATTCTGGCCGAGTAGGCGGACACTCTCCCGAGTAGCCGCCTTCTCGGGTTGAATCTCAAGTACTTTGCCTGATTCTTGTTTCTTTTGCTTCTCAGAATAGCGTACTGAAGCGGACCGACTTGCATCGTCGGCTACTCTGGAACCACGCCATTGCCAAGAGGCGCATTGCCGCCTTGGAAAAAGAGAAGATGATTGCCGAGGAAGCCGACAAGGAAGTGATGAACAGCACTCTGAGGCTGTCTGAAGTTGAAGGTACGCTTCTAGCTGCGCGGTTCTTGCGTTTGGTGTTTACGCCCGCTTTTGCTTTTTGCGCTAACTAATTTTACCCTGCAGGGAAGCTGAAGGCCCTGTCTGACGAGCACGAGAACTGCCGTGCCTTCGTCGAGATTGGCCATGCCACCATCAAGAGATTGGAAGGTACGTTGCCGTCTACTCGGCTTCTCCTGTGTTTCTTTCTTTCGCTTCTCTGCTAACCGTGCTTCGCCTTCCGCAGAAGATCATAAGAAATTCGCTGAGGAGCATCAAGACTGCCTCAAACCGGCTGAGGTGCAGCAGCAGTTGTCCAGCCAGGCTGTCGAGCTGATGAAACAGCACACTACTGAGATGGAGAAGCTCCAAGTCCAGCTGCAGACTGCGCTCCAGGATGTTATCAACCTTGGTGCCGAAAGGGATAGAGTAATCGCCGAGAAGGCAAAGAGCGAAGCAGCAGCCAAGGCCAGGGAGAGAACCCTCAAACAGGAGTGTGAGGTGCTGAAGAAGAGCAACGCTGGGCTCTTCACTCAGCTAGAGGAGCTCCGCTTGATCCAAGAGAAGCATATATCCAACGAGGAAACATGGAAGACCCAGCTGTTAGGGCTGCGCCACGATTTGAACAGTAAGTGCTCCCTTTTCTCCGCTTCTCTGCTACTCGACTGCGCCTTTCTTCTCTGCTTCTCGTTTCACGCTTCCACTCTGTTACTGTTTCTGATCTTCTCGATAGCTCTTGCAGGAATCTTTCCCGACCTTGAATCTTCTAGCGTGCCCGCCCTGGAGAAGGTCCGAGCAGCTCGTGTTGAGAAGGGCGAGCCTTTGGACACCAGAGCAGAAATCGAGGAAAGTATCCTGATTATGCAGAGCCAGTGTCCGCGGCTAGCGGGCGTGGGCACCGAGCTGGTGCGCGTCGCCTTCCAGATCCACAACGTCTTCTGGCCTGATGACTCCGCGCCGACAACAATCTCCGGACTTGCCTTGAAGCTGCAGCGCGTGAAAGCTGAACTGAAGAAATGGCGCGCCTCGGGAGCTCGGGCAGGTGCGGACATGATGTTGCTCTTCGTCACCACTTGGTACGAGAACCTCAATATGCAGATTATCCGCGAGATGCGCCGAGACTCCAGGTGGGAGAAGGACCCCGACTGCGTGGCTATTCGCCAGGTGGTTGCTCACAAGGTCGCTCAGTATGCCGACACAACGACCTTCATCGACGGCCTCACCGAGCCCGACACCGAGGTGGATGAGGGCGAGGATGAGGATGAAGACAAGGAGACGGACACCGATGAGCCGGAGCTGAGCTACTTCGACTCTCCTGCTGGCAAGGACGGGAAGGGGAGGCTGCGGTCATCGCGGGTAGCGAAGAGGAGGACGAGAACGTGGAGATGTCGATCGACACCTCCGCGCTCGAGTTCGGCACCTCGTCGGGAGCTGCCCTCGACGACACCGTCAACCTTCGCGCCCACGCCAGCGGCTCCACCTCCGCGACAACGCCCGTCTCGGTGGCCACGACCACTTCAGACCAGGTAGCCACCGAGCCCAACGCCGAGGACGAAGCATCGAAGCTTGTTGATGCCAACGCAGAGGCGGACACAACCACTGCCACTACCGAAGATGAGGCAGTTAAGGCTAGCACCGAGAACGCCGCCTCGACCTGAGTTTATCCTGCAGCTTTATTTCTCAAACACTTATCAGATCTCCGGGATGCCGGGTGCAAATGTATCAGACTATTTATGCCGTTGCTACTCATTTTTATTCCCACTTGTTATTTTTCAACTTAATCAATTTGTCCAGCCTGGGCTCGATGTCGGGTTGCGTTATCATGCGAGTCCCCGAGTTGCATTTCTTATTCACTCTCTCTTTTCATCTCAGCTCTACCCGCAACTTGTTGCTTTTTTGGTATTCGAGTCACAAGAGTTAAAGAGCAGAGCTGCAAATACTTAGCCGCTTAGAAACAATCATAGTAACGCAGCCCACCACTTAGCCGAAAAGATAAGACAAAGAACAGTAATAAAAGCACCCTACTCGGTTCCTGCACTCTTTCTTTCTTTAGTAATTTTTCTTGTGCTCATGGACCCTTTGCTTGTTCTCTTGCTTGCCATGAAGCCGGGTTTCGGACAACGGCAAAGTCGAAGAGTTGGCATGTGGGTTTAAACACAGTACTCGATGTACCTTTGAATTTTGAAGTAGAGCAACCGAATAGGCAAAAGGTAAAGCCGAGTAGAAACACTTAGAGCAATTTTGGACGAGGGCAGTCCCCGAGTTCAATTTCAGATTGCAGAATAGAATTTCAACTCGGATAAGAGGGTACATACACATCTTTTCTCACGAATGAAAACGACGGAGTAGAGCTACATTCCAAGGGCGCTTGGTTTCCTCTCCAGCTTTATCTGCCCTGTTCGCCTGTGGTGGGCGCGCATCTATAAGATAGTATGCATCGTTGTGCAGCGCTTTGCTCACAATGAAGGGCCCTTCCCATGGAGGAGACAACTTGTGCATCCCGGCTGTGCGCTGCACGAGCCTAAGGACCAAGTCTCCTTCTCGGAAAACCCTTGGGTTCACCTTTCGGCTATGATAACGCCGCAGGTTTTGCTGGTAGATAGCCGAACGTGACAGAGTCAGCTCTCTTGCTTCTTCAAGCAGGTCAACGTCGTCTTCTCGAGCTTCTCTCGCCTCCACCTCAGTGTAGAGGGTTACTCGGGGGGAGTCATGCTCTAGGTCTATTGGCAACACGGCCTCAGCCCCGTATACCAAGAAGAATGGCGTGTAGCCAGTTGACCGGTTAGGGGTAGTCCTTAGACTCCACAACACCGCTGGCAACTCGTCTAGCCAACACCCAGGTGTTTTCAACAGTGGCTCCATCAGCCTTGGCTTTATGCCTGCCAGTACCATGCCGTTTGCTCTTTCCACTTGTCCATTGGAGGCTGGATGCGCAACAGACGCAACGTCTAGTCGGATGTGCTTATCTCTGCAGAACCGCACCATTGCTCCCTCTGCGAAGTTCGTGCCGTTGTCGGTGATGATGCTGTGCGGGTAGCCATATCTCAGGATCACATCCTTCACGAATTTCACAGTTGTGGCCCCATCGCACTTCCGAATAGGCTTCACTTCAATCCATTTGGTGAATTTATCCACCATGACCAGAATATGAGTCATGTTGCCTCTAGCCGGCTGGAAGGGTCCGACCATGTCCAAACACCAAACAGCAAATGGCCATGTGATAGGGATTGTCTTCAGCTCGGAAGCAGGCATGTGAATCTTACTCGCGAACATCTGGCAGCCATTGCACTTCCTCACGATGTCTTCGGCTTGCTGCAGAGCTGTGAGCCAGTAGAAGCCATGCCGAAAAGCTTTCTTGACCAATGCCCGAGAAGAGGCATGGTGCCCGCATTATCCTTGGTGTATCTCTACCAGAATCTCTTCTCCTTCCGCTGGGTCCACACAACGTTGCAGCACGCCGGTGGCACTTCTCTTGTGCAGCACATCTCGGACTATAGTGTAGGCCTTGGATCTTCTCTGAATCTGCCTTGCAGTCACTTCATCTTCTGGCAGAGTGCCGTCCCTTAGAAAGGATAATATGGGCATGGCCCAACTCGGTGTTTCCCGTGTGGGAAACACTGGTTCGTCCACTTCCATTGGGACAGGCACCTCTGGTTGCTCTTTAGGGTTGGGAGCACTTCTCTGGAGCCCTGATCGATTGGCAAGGACTTCCTCAATGAATGCGACAGTCCCCGGGTTGAGGACAGCAGTCCCCGAGTAAGGAGTGGCAGTCCCCGAGTAAGGAGTGGCAGTCCCCGAGTAAGGAGTGGCAGTCCCCGAGTAGGGAGTGGCAGTCCCCGAGTAGGGGACGGCAGTCCCCGAGTTTCCTGTAGCATTCTCCCAGTCACTTCGTCCACTTCCATTGGGACAGGCACCTCTGGTTGCTCTTTAGGGTTGGGAGCACTTCTCTGGAGCCCTGATCGATTGGCAAGGACTTCCTCAATGAATGCGACAGTCCCCGGGTTGAGGACAGCAGTCCCTGAGTAAGGAGTGGCAGTCCCCGAGTAAAGAGTGGCAGTCCCCGAGTAAGGAGTGGCAGTCCCCGAGTAGGGAGTGGCAGTCCCCGAGTAGGGAGTGGCAGTCCCCGAGTAGGGGATGGCAGTCCCCGAGTAGAGGACGGCAGTCCCCGAGTTTCCTGTAGCATTCTCCCAGTCAATTTCCATGGGATCAGATTCCTCACTTGGCAGAGAAGGAACAAATATGGACTCCGAGTTGGGAGAGGGCTTGATGGATGGCTTCCTCAAGTGCTCCAAGGCAACCCCCGCCGGGATGGATTGCCGAGAAGATCCCAACTTGGACAGCTCATCTGCCGCTTCGTTCTCTGCTCGGTGAATGTGCTGGAACTCGCAGCCCTCGAAGAATCCAGTCATGGACTGTACCAGGAATCGATAGGATGCCATGTTGGCATCCAGAGCATCCCAAGTGCCAAAGACTTGCTGCACCAACAGATCCGAATCGCCATAGCATATAATGCGTTGCACGCCAACCTCCTTGGCTACTCGCAAACCATGCACCACTGCCTCGTACTCTGCTACGTTGTTGGACGCCTTGAAATGAATCTGCAGCACATACTTGAGTTGATCTCGCTTGGGTGACGTAAGCACTACGCCAGCACCAAGGCCTTCCTTCACCTTCGAGCCATCAAAGTGCATCTTCCAGTAATTAGAAACTGGGGCAGGAGGTTCATACTGCACCTCGGCCCAATCCACCAGGAATTCTGCCAGAATCTGAGACTTGATGGCTTCTCTTCTCGCATACGCGGGTGCATACGCGGCCAGCTCGATTGCCCACTTGGCTACTCTGCCACTCGCCTCCTTGTTGCCCATGATATCCGAGATGGGAGCAGAGCTCACAACTGTGATAGGATGCTCTTGGAAGTAATGCTTTAGCTTCTTGGCGCCCAGGTACACGCCGTAGGTCATCTTCTGGTAGTGCGGGTAGTTTTGCTTGGAGCTGGACAGCACTTCACTGAGATAGTACACTGGGCGCTGCACACTCTTGCCTTCTTCTTCTCGTTCCACCACAATCACCACGCTGACTACTCGGTTAGTCGCAGCAATGTACAACAGCATTGACTCCTTGGGTAGCGGACTAGCCAAGATGGGAGCGCTAGCCAGCATTGCTTTCAGCTCGTTGAATGCCACATCCGCTTGCGGAGTCCAGACAAACTTGTCACTTTTCTTCATCAATTGGTACAGAGGCAGGGCCTTCTCGCCCATTCGGCCCAGAAAACGGCTCAGAGATGCCAAGCAACCAGTGAATTTCTGCACGTCTTTCAGGGATCTCGGCAAAGACATGCTCTCAATAGCTTTTATCTTTGAAGGATTGGCTTCAATGCCCCGACTAGACACCAGGAAGCCGAGTAGCTTACCAGCCGGGACACCAAAGGTGCATTTACTCGGATTCAGCTTCATTTTGTACTTGCGTAGGTTAGCAAAGGTTTCCTCCAGGTCGGCAAGCAGAGTATGTGTTTTATTCGTTTTGATGACAATGTCATCTACGTACACCTGCACATTCTTGCCGAGCTGGTCGTGCAAGCATTTCTGCATGCATCTCTGATAGGTTGCACCCGCATTCCTCAAGCCAAAACACATGACACGATAGCAATAAGCCCCGTACGGGGTAATGAAAGCAGTCTTTATTTGATCAGCAGGATTGAGTGCAATCTGGTGGAAACCAGAGTAGGCATCTATGAAAGACAGCAGTTCACAACCAGCAGTGGAATCGATCACCTGATCGATGCGAGGTAATGGGAAGGGATCCTTGGGGCATGCCTTGTTCAAGTCGGTGTAGTCGACACACATGCGCCATGCAGCGGCAGCCTTGGGATCCTCCTTCTTCTTCTCGACCATGACCGGGTTGGCTAGCCAATCCGGATGCAGCACCTCCATGATGAAATTGCTTATCAGCAGCTTGGTGATCTGGTCATCAATGGCCTTCCTTCTCTCATCTCCGAAGCGGCGCATAGCCTGCTTCACTGGCTTGGCGTCAGGACGCACATGTAGTGAGTGCTCAACCAACTCCCTCGGGACTCCTGGTAGATCTTCGTTGGACCAGGCGAATACATCCCGATTCTCACGGAGGAAGTGGATGAGCTCGCTTTCCTATTTCTCCACCAACCCGGAGCCAATGATGGCTACGCGGTCGGGGAACTCGGGGTCGACCTGGACCTTCTTGGTCTCCTGAGATGCGTGGAATGCGGTCCCGTGTTGGGTACTCGGCACGCCTTGCGCGCCAGCTTGCGCGGATTGCGCCATAGCCACCACCTCATACATCTTCTTCTTCTCGGCAGCAATCACCATCGACTCCGCCAACTGGGAACTAGCAGAGGCACACTCCATGGACTTCTTGTAATCACCAGAGATAGTAATTATGCCATTGGGACCAGGGATCTTCATCTTCAGATATGCAACATGAGTAGAGGCCATGAACTTGCTCAGAGCAGGCCTGCCGAGTAGAGCATGGTAAGGGCTCTGATGATCAACCACTTCGAACTGCAGGCGCTCAGTGCGGCAGTTCTCCCTGGTGCCGAATAGCACATCTATCCACACTCGGCCAATCGGGTTGCACGAGATCCCGGGCACAATGCCATGGAAAGTGGTCTTGCTGGGCAGCATCATGTTCTCGGCCAGCCCAAGCTTCTCAAGTGTGTCTTTGTACACTATGTTGATGCTGCTGCCGTTGTCGATTAGCACCTTGCTGAACCTCACATTCTTCTCGGGACCCAGGAAGGTAGGATCCAGCACCAAGGCGTAGCTACCCGGATTGGGCATCACCTTGGGATGATCTACTCGGGACCACCTGATCTCCTGGTCACACCAATACATGTAGTGAGGGACAGCAGGAATCACTGCATTGACCTCCATGGCACGCCTGTGCTGTGATTGCTTGTCGACTGGTTCAGAGGTGAAGATCATGTAGCTCTCATGGTGCTCTTGGTACTGGTTGGAGCCTCCGCCCCCATTGTTGCCGTTGTTGTTGTTGTTGTTGTTGCCCTGGTAGTTGTTGTTGCCTCTGTTGTTGTTGTTGCGGTTGTAGTTGTTGTTGTTGCGGTAGCTCTCATTGTTGAAGTGTCGGTTGGCTCCCAAAGCCACTTGGTTCACATTTTCTCTTCTCGGGAACACTGGCGGCCGAGCTGCGGGTGCACGAGTAGGTTGCACATTGGCATTGGCCGCTGGCAGAGGAGGAGGAGGAGGCAAGCCATCATTCTTGATCACATCCCACCACTCGCACTGCCGAGTAGTGTGGTTAGCAGGCCTTGAGGGGTGGTGAGTGTGAAAACTGCATGGGCCATCCTTCATGTCGTCAAAGACGAACTTCCTCGGCTGCTCGGAGTTGCCGCTACCCGACTGAGGAGTACGGAATGGTTTCTTGTTGCCTTGGCCCTGGTTCTGGTTCTGCCCGTAGGCTCCAGCAGGTTTCTGCCTTTGGCTACCCCCAGCTCCAACAGTCACTGCATTCACCTCTTCAGGGTCGTACCGAGTATCTATTCGGTCACCCCTGCGCTTGTTGCGGAACTCGTTGCGCTTGCTATTGCTGAAGTTTCTTCTCGGCTCAGAGGAGTCCATCAGGGGCTGAGTAGGATCACCGAGTGCGTACTGATCCGCAATCTTGATGGTCTCCGCCAGAGTGTTTGGCATCTCCCTCTGCAACCTCTGCCACAGCATACTGCCATGCCTGCAACCCTGTGCAAACCAAGTGATGGCCTGGGCTTCATTCACACCTTCACAGGTGTTCCTCAATGTGCTCCACCGAGTAAGGTACTCGCGGTCTGTCTCGTCTTCTCGCTGCCTGCAAGCGGACAGCTGCTGTGGCCTATTCGGCCTCTTGTAAGTGCTTGTGAAGTTGCTGATGAAGGCGTCTGAGAAGTCCAGCCAGCAATTCATGCTGTTCTTGGGCAAGTTGTTGAGCCAAGTGCGAGCTAGACCCTCTAGCATCTGCGGGACATAGCGTACCGCCCATCTCCTGTTACCGTTCGCGATATGGACCGCGGTGACATAGTCATTGAGCCAATCTTACGGCTTGGTGCTGCCATTGTAACTCTTGGTGCCCCTTGCGAGCTGAAAGTTCTTCACGGACGGCTCGTTCATGATGCGCGGGCCAAAGCACTCGGGGCCAGGAGGACCCGTGTTCTCCAACCGAGCAGACAAGTTGATCCGGTCCAGCTGATGCCTTGCGTCTCCAGGCGCCAACACGCGCTCGCCAACACGGTCCAGAATGTCATAGCCAGCCATCTCCATGGCCGAGTAGCCGTCATCATATCTATCCACATGCACAGCTGCAGGCTGCTCCACCGGGTTGGCGACTGGCGCCACTGCGCGCGGCTGCTGCCTCTGCCGAGTAGGCGGAGCAGCGGGACGCTGAGAAGGACCTGGGCGTGCTCCACCTCGGGCCTGGCTTTGAGCTTGATGGGCTTGAGAGCCTGCTCTTGCAGCGTTGTGTTCCTGCCCGGGCTGCTGCGGCACAGCAAGCTGTCTCGCGGCAGCAGCCGGGTCATACACCTGCATTTGCCTATCTCTGGCGGAACGTCCGCTGCGGCTCTTCTCGCGGCTGGGGTGCGGAGACGAGGCCTGATCGTTAGATCTAGCCACGTGCGAGTGCACCACCTGCGAAGCTCCAGCACCCGGGTTGGCCTTCCGGAACTCCTCATTCTGCCTAGCAGCCTCCAACACCAACTCGTTGAGCCTTTCCTGCTGCCTAACGCGCGCGTCGCCGTCGAGACGAGGCAACTCGGCAGCTACAGCCTCTGCAGCTCTAAGTGTCTTGGCGGGTGTGCTATATCTGGGCCTACTGGAAGTGTTTGCGGTGGCGGACTGAGCAGGAACCTCTACAACTGTCGCCATCTCGGCACCTAGATTGCGCCGCGTGGCGCCTACTCTGCTAGCTCTCCTAGTGACTGGCGTGAAGCCGTGAGCCTTGTTGTACTCAAGCTGGTCTAAGCTAAGTTCTAGCCTGACCTTGTCCAACTCCGCCTGCTCGGCGAGCAGCTCCTGGCGTTGTCGCTCGAGCTGCTCCTTCATGCTCAGGAGCTCGAGGTCGGTGGGAGGCGGCATGCCATTCCGCCCAGCCGACGCGGGAATAGTTGGAGTGGTGGAGGGAGGGAGGTTGCAGTCCTTCTCGTAAGGCCTGTGAGTCCTGCCACCAGCGCTCGAGGCAGCAAGATCCTCGACGACGGCCGCGGCGCCAGTAGCAGCTGCGCCGATGTTTGCCGCCAAGCCGGTCACCATCACCTCAGCGCGGTCCGCAGAACGGCGCGCAGGCCTTCCGCGAGCAGCGATCACAGCAGGAGGATCCTCCGCGTCATGCACCAGCTCGGGGTAGACACGGTCGGTGACGGTGGCGACGTAGACGAGGTGCGCGCCGAAGGAGATCACCGTGCCGCCCTCCGGCATGGCCTTGCCGCCGAAGTCGCCTGCGTTGTCGGTGACGAAGTCGAAGGAGCCGAATCTGTGGACAAGGCCACAGACTACGCGCTCCCCTGAAGAAGATCCCGTCCGAACAGAAACTCCAGCCAGCGCCTCTGGTTGCCCCACGGTGGGCGCCAACTGTCGTGGTGGTGTCACGGCAGATGCCATAGGATGGCTAAAGATGTGGGGACGAAGGACGGTGGAGGTGCTCGGGGAGGGATCACGCGACGAGTAGCCGCGTGAGGTAAGAACTAAACACGGCAGACAACACGATCTACCCAGGTTCAGGGCCCTCGTGAGGAGGTAAAACCCCTACTCCTGCCTTTCTTTATGTATTCTGGTGTCTCACCGAGTAGCCACGGTACAATGTTCTTGCTACCGAGTAGCCACTCTTCTCTCTTTGTGATGAACTAGGTCAAGAGTCTAGGGTTTCTTGTGTCCCAGCATGCGATCCTCACGCAGGAGGCGGCGGGGCACCTTATATACACGGTGCCCAGCCGGATACGTCCAAGCACGGACAAGTGTCGACATAGTGTGCACATCGTCCTTCTTCCGAGTTCTCGCTGACAGCTTTGGTTCCTAATCTTGCCTGCATCCGGAAAGTCGTTGGGCAAAACCAAGGGGACAGTCTGGTATCACTGTGCCAAACACAGAGTAGGGCCCCCTTATCCTGCGACCGCCTGCTTCCATACTGTCGCTGTCAGGCAGGCCGGTCCCAGATGAACAGTAGTTTGAATAGTGCCAAGTACGGACCCAGGATACGCGGGATCCTGTGTCAGAACGGCTCCTTTGACTTCTGGCCCGAGTAGATTCCCGCCAATCTTACTCGGACCAGCTCTTCTACTCGAACGGACATAACTCGCTTAATATCTCCTTCTGGTCATCTTTTCGTAAGACCGAGTAGCAGTCAACCGGGTAGCAAGTACCGGGTAGGCGGCTACTCGACCAAACTTCTCTTCTGACTGTTGCCTTTACCACTTGCCTTTACCCTACTCGGGGGTAACCCCCCGACAGCACCCTGATAAAAAGGGAGGCACCCTGATGTTGTGTGTTGGGATACCCCAAGAGGAGAGTGTGATGAGCACATCGGTAGGAAATTCCCCTTAGTTAAGAACCAAGGTTATCAATCCAGTAGGAGGAAGAGGATCTCAGGAAGGTTGATGCCACTGACGGTGGTGCTGGCGCCTCACCGGTGTCAGCAACAACGTGGAACCTCCACACAACACAACCAAAATACTTTGTCCCAACTATACAGTGAGGTTGTCAATCTTACCGGTCTTGCTAAAAACAAAGATTAGACGTATAGTGTGGAAAATGATGTATGCTTGCAGTAAGTAAAGAAAGCAGGAAATTGTTGTGGTTTGTTTAACAGTGTGAAAAATGAACCAGGGTTCATAGGTTCACTAGTGGTGTCTCTCCATAAAATATAGCATGCTGGGTGAACAAATTACAGTTGGGCAATTGACAAATAGAGGTTGCACCGTAGTGCACATATATGACATGATGATAATTATGATATTTAGTGCGGGCATTACAACAATATACATAGACCAAAATCCATCTACATCTATGACTAATAATCCACCCTCGGGTTATCATCCGAACCCCCTTAGATATTAAGTTGCAAGCAACAGATAACTGTATTAAACAAAGTGTGTAATGTAAGCAATGATTATGCACGCGGGCACTCTCACCGCTGTTTTCTCCCCAATGGCAAAAACACATCCTCCCCCTTCACGTTTATGTCACTTGAGCAAGGCGGTGAGGAGGTATGAATCCACTACCGAGCATAAATACTCCCTCTTGGAGTCACTAGCAACTACTTGGCCAGAGAAACAACTAGCAACGGAAAGCATGGAAGATCACAAATAGCATATGCAAATAAAGACTATAATCAACTTGGCATAAGTTCAATATTCATCGGATCCCAGCAAACATATCTTATAGAATTACATAAGATCAATATCGACCATGATAGGCAGCTCACGAGATCTAAACATGGAGGCATACGAGGAGAAGACAACCATCTAGCTACAACTGCAAACCCGTGGTCCAAGGATGAATTACTCACGCATCACTCCGGAGGCACGCATGGTGATGTAGAAGCCTCCGGTGATTATCTCCTCTCCGGCAGGGTGCCGGAAACAGCTTCAGAACCCCCTGATCTAGGGTTGACGGTGATGGCGGCTACGGAATTTTTTGGGGATTTTGATCAGGTATCTAGGGTTTTCCATCCGGGGGGATTAAATAGGCGAAGGGCAAAGGCGGTGGAGCTCCTGGGGCCCCATAGCTGGCGCGTCCAAGGGGGGCGCGCCACCCTATGGTGTTGCTCCCCTGGTGCCCGTCTTCGACTCTTCTTCGGTGTTCTGGATGCTTCCGGGGAAAACTGGCACTTCGGGCTTTGTGGGGTCTTGTTAATAGGTTAGTCCCGGAAAACGTATAAAAATGCTATAAATAAGGGAGAAAACAAGTAGCAATTGGCATAATATGATCATGGAGCATCAGAAATTATAGATACGTTGGAGACGTATCAAGCATCCCCAAGCTTAGTTCCTACTCTTCCTCGAGTAGGTAAATGATAAAATGATAATTTCAGAGGTGACATGCTACTAACATAAACTTGATCAATCTAATGTAAAAGCATATGCACGCTGAGATCATAGATCTCAAACACAAACATGATAAATAGAACTTTAATAATAAAGCTTAGCAATTACTTTGCATCACGAAGAGTAACTCAAATAAAGGATCATGAATAATAATGCAAAGAAAGGTAGACGTTTATTTCAGATATAGAGAATGCATGGCAAAGTGATATTTCGCTAGTCCTTAAGAGTGGGGCAAAACATAAATGCCAGGACACCTTCAAAGTTCATGAGGAAGACTAGAACAAATAATTAGAACAAATAATATCACATTATGAAGTAATTATTGATGCTTATGGGACAAATGCACATAGAACTCAGAATGGCAAAAATGCTCTCTCAACTGTGCATACAGTTAGAAGATGGAGACTCAACATAAAAGTAAAAGAAAGGCCCTGAAAGTGCACTATGGTCAACTAGAGGGGGGGGTGAATAGGTTGACTACCAATTTTTCTTTTCTTTTCCTTTTAAGGGGCTTAGTAAGATAAGATACGATTCTCTAGATGTGCAACTAAGTGAACAACCTATGTGAAGAGAGTAGTATGCGCAACGGAAGTAAAGCGTAAGGTAGTAAAGCAAACAACAAGTGTAAACAAGGAGACAAGGATATGTTTCACCGTAGTTCCTTCTCAAAGAGAAGTACGTCTACGTTGGAGAGGTGGGGAGCCACCTAGGCGCTCCTCAATAGCACGGTTGTGCACACCTTGTTCTCCTTGAGCTTCTCCGGTGAGGGAGATGCTCGTTTCCACTATGAGGTCGACTTGAAGGCGTTGACCAAACCTTTACAAGGGCTTGAGGTCACTCCACAAGGATGGAGGCTCTCAAGCAATCCGTAGCTTCTTGCAACAAGGTGGAAACTACAAGCACGAGATCTACTAAGGTTTCTAGGCCTCAAGTAGGATTCTAGATCTACTAGGTTGTGGTGGATGGATTTGAGATTCCTTTGGTGGAAGTGTGGATCTAGGTCTCCTCTAGCTCTCCACCAAGTTTGGGAGTGATTGGGTGGACGGAGAGGGAGATCTAAAAGGTTGAAGCTTTCATTAATGGCTAGGAGAGAGAGTGGGAAAAGCTTGGCATTTATGAGGTAGGTGAAGGGGTATTTATACTCTTGGCCACGAAGTAGCCGTTTGCAGTCCAGAGCACCGGAGGCTCCGGTGGTTTCACCGGAGGCTCCGGTGGGTCTTCTTTGCACTGCGCAGTTGCGCAGTGCCTTATCCTTTGCGCGCTGCTGAGGAGGCCGGAGGCTCCGGTGGATCGAGCGGAGGTTCCGCCCACCGGACCCGCACCGGAGGCTCCGGTGGAACCTCCGCCACTTTCCAACAGAAGGGGTGCCAGGCGGAGCTAGCACCGGACCCTTCACCGGAGTCCATTTGCCCTAGGGCCAGGGGGCCACCGGATGTCCACCGGAGCCTCCGGTGGAACCTCCGCCACTTTCCAACAGAAGGGCATCTTAGCGGAGGGACCACCGGATGCGCACCGGAGCCTATTTGCTCACAGGCTGAGTGGCAGCAGCGGGCTGAGCCTCCGGTGGATTCACCGGAGCCTCTGGTGGATTTACCGGAGCCTCCGGTGGGTTCACCGGAGCTTCCGCCCCTGCATATTTTGGCTCCCTGGCATCCTTTCTCTTAGCACTTTTCGAATATATCAAGCATTAGCCCCATAGATATAGTGAACCTAATAACCTGGGCATTTTCATCATTTGAACAAACATTAGATCCAACAATTATGTTGTCATATAATTACCAAAACGGACGATGATCTTTCAATCTCCCCCTTTTTGGTAATTGATGACAACATAATTATTTGCATGATTACGGACTCAATATGAACGGAGCTCGAGCTCCCCCTAAAGATATGCTCCTTTCATATTGAGATCACTAAGACATGATATAAACTAATAATATGACAATGATAACACATAGCACACATATCACATAGATAATATGAAACGAGGTTCACACATGATCACAATATAGCGAGGTTCACGATAGATACGAATAAGATAAACAACCGAAGTTCCAAATAGTTCAAATCAAATTCCCTCAAGCAAAAGAGAGATGCAAATCAAAGAAAGCTTGAGGGACCATGCAAATGCCCGTTGCCTAATATATCTTTCTCCCCCTTTGGCATCAAGATACCAAAAGAGGGAGAGCCAAGTGCTAACGCCCCAAATCATTCGGAGGATGTGGGAGATGCTTCCGGAGCCGGGGAGGGAACACGGTGAGAACTAGTGGCTTCATCTCCTTCTTCCTCGGACCATTCAATGAGCTTGCCCTTGGAGTCCTTAGCTTGCCAAGCATCCCAATATGTGATGCTATCAAGAACCGGGGATTCAATGGAGAGACCCTCTTCACGGAGACGTTCACGAGATGCTTGAGCCTTTTTACGTGCCTTGAGTTCCGCATCATAATGTGCCTCCCATTGATGTTGCTCAATCTTTTTGTTCAAGCAAAATACTTTCTTGAGAGCCCGAGCCATCCATTTGAAGGCATTGCTAGAAGGAGGGGGTTGAGATGGACCCTCGGCTTCCTCTTCCTCATCCACAATGATGCGAGGCCTAGCCTTGTGCTTGCGAACAGCTGGAGTGGGATGCACAACGGGCTCGGTGTGATTCTTCATGAGAAGCCTCTTTTCCGTATGAGAGATCCAAAGAGAATCATCCAAAGGATCATCCGGAAACCTAGCATTCCACACCTTCAATATGATCTTCATGATGAAAGGCCCAAAACAAGCATTCCTTCGGTTGGCAATGACATGCCACAACTCGTTCCAAATGTAGTCAAGGACATCAAGCTTGCGAGGAGTGGCATCCATACGGTATTGATGAGTAAGAAGCAACAAGTTCTTCATGAAACCTTGAATCTCATCCACATTGCCCGCCTTTGGATTGATAGTCTCTCTATAGACCCGTAACATGATGTCATAAGTGGGAAAGAGACCCTTGACGAAACCCATGGCATATTTCTTCCAATGATAGAGGGGAGTGAGGTCATCCTTTGAATTAGCTTGAGCGGAGTGAACTCGAAACCATCCATTAGCAAATTCTTCTCCGTTGGCAAAAGGACCAAAATCTGGGTAGCCACCAAGAAGAGTGCCAACATCCTTCCAAGTGATGTCAAGTTGTTTGTCCTTGGTCATCCAAATGAGGTGGCGGTTGGTCTCATTGCCAAGATGAACTGTGGCAAGGAACTGACAGACGAGCTCTTCATCAAAGTCTTGTTGAAGGGTGATAATGGGGCGGAGACCAAACTTCTCAATGATCTCAAGGGCCTCCCCAAAGTACTTGTGATTGCGTTCCATGTGACCAATACTTATAGCATGTTGGGGAACAACATTTTCCTTGGGCTTCCTCATCAAGATCTCCCTGAATATCTGTCCTTGGAAGGCGGTGTGAAAACGCGGATCCTTGCCCCGGAATTGGGGCATTTGGCGGTCACGGGCAATGACATATGGATTTTCCCTTCTTTCCTTTATAAATGTCGCATCGGACATCTTGGATGCGGTTGGTGCGGTGTTCTTCCTTGGCAAGGTCTTCTCGGGAGCCGGAAATCTCTTGCGCTTGCCTTGAGTACGGTCAAGTTCCTCTTGAATTTCATCCACGGGTTGGGGCTTGCGGCGGCCCGTGGACTTGTACCTTAGTCCTTTCCCTTTGGAGCCGGAAGCATCTAACATAAAAATCGAGAAGAGCATGAAGAACGAGTAAAGCTCGAGTCAAATAAGGCACGCACAAACCAAAGAACCAAGATATTCATGGTGTTAGGGTTGAATAATCTAGGGTTAGGGCAAACTTCCCATGGAACCGCAACGATTCAAGCCTAACATGCATTATCTAGGTTGCTAGGGTGAGTACTTGAGAAAATCCACTCCTAAAACTCCAAAACCACAAATCTAGAAGGCTAGAACATGAACTCCTATGCATCTCATCCATCAACTAGATGAGAGAGAGAGAGAGAGCACATACCGGCTTCATCCATGGTGGAGAAAGGAGGAGGGAAGGTTCCCGGGGCGTCCCTAGGCAAGGAGGAGGTCTCCCCGCGGTGGAGCACCCGAATCCGGCGGCGGTGAGCTTGGAGGCGGCGGCGGTTCGAGAGGAAGAAGATAGGGGCGTGGGGGGAAAATGAGATTGGATCTCACTTACCCCCGTGCGCCCCAATCTTATCCGCAGTGATTTTTCCGCCGGCGGAGCCTCCGGTGGTTTCACCGGAGCCTCCGCTCCCGCCAGCGGAGCCTCCGGTGGAATCACCGGAGCCTCCGCTCCTGTCCCAAAACTTTAGGTTTTGGCCCGCTGAGCCACAGGGACCCAGCGGAGCCTCCGGTGAGGTTCCGGTGGACAGACCCGGTGGAGCCTCCGGTGGATTCACCGGAGGTTCCGCCCAGATGAATTTCAGCGTGCCGAGATTGGAAAAACTCGAGCAATACTATAAGAGCAACGGTTTGGGCAAGTGGGGCTTGGGTTGGGAAAACGTTACTGTCATACGAGAGACATTGCTCGACGGGGTTCGCAAGAACCATAAAACAAGTGAAAAACCGAACCCGTACGAGTTGTCAAGATGAGGATATAAAGTGAGAAAATGATCAAAAACACCTCAAGGGTTGGTGGCCGAGGCCACCATGTTTGAGTGTGTAACTTGGCACCGCGAAGATATATCTTGGGTCCAAAATTACTACTCACAATTAAGCACAATGAGTCACAAATTGACTAGATATGCAATGATTGATTGATTTTCGCATAATAAAAGGAGTGCATACTCATGAGTTGAGTAGCGCTCCCCCTATATCCATGCCTACACCTAGACTAGATAGCAAGTATAATGAGGGTAGATATGCAAGGTTTCAAGTGAAGTTGGAGGAATCGATGACATTTAGTTCATTCCTCAAAGCTCGAAATCTTGGTTCATCAAGGGCCTTCGTGAAAATATCGGCAAGTTGATCCGTGGTGGAGACATAAGAGAGATCAATATCACCTTTCTCAACATGATCCCGAATAAAGTGATGACGAATCTCAATATGCTTCGTCTTGGAGTGAAGAACCGGGTTGTAGGCGATCTTGATAGCACTCTCATTGTCACAAAGAAGAGGCACCTTGTCAAAATGAATACCATAATCCTTTAAGGTTTGCCTCATCCATAGCAATTGGGCACAACAACTTGCCGCGGAGATATACTCGGCCTCGGTGGTGGAGAGAGCAATACAATTTTGCTTCTTGGAAGACCAACAAACCAAGGAGCGGCCAAGAAATTGGCAACCCCCGGATGTGGACTTCCTATCCGTCTTCTCTCCCGCATAATCCGCATCCGAGTAACCAATGAGATGAAAGCTTGAACCCTTGGGGTACCAAAGACCGAAGTTTGGGGTATGAACTAGATATCGAAAAATTCGTTTCACAGCTTCCAAATGACTTTGCCTCGGAGAGGCTTGAAACCTTGCACATTTACCTACGCTATACATGATATCGGGTCTAGATGCACAAAGGTAAAGCAAAGAGCCAATCATGGAGCGGTATACCTTTTGATCTACCTCTTTCCCATTAGGGTCGGGTTTCAAGTCGGTGGTTGTGGACATAGGGGTCTTCATAGGTTTGGCATCATTCATATTAAATCTCTTGAGCATGTCTTGAGTATATTTGGCTTGTTTGATGAAGGTTCCTTCATAATATTGATTCACTTCGAAGCCAAGAAAGAACTCCAACTCTCCCATCATAGACATCTCAAACCTATCGGTCATAAGCTTGCAAAACTCCTCATTGAACAAGGTGTTAGTAGACCCAAAAATGATGTCATCCACATAGAGTTGGCATATGAACAAGTCACCTCCAACCGTCTTGGTAAAGAGGGTGGGATCGATTAAACCAACATTAAACCCGCGATCTACTAGAAACTCTTTAAGGTGCTCATACCACGCACGTGGAGCTTGTTTAAGTCCATAGAGCGCCTTATCAAGTTTATAGACATGATCGGGGTGGTTGGGATCCTCGAAACCCGGAGGTTGCTTGACATATACTAACTCATTAATGGGACCATTAAGAAAAGCACTTTTGACATCCATTTGTTGTAATTTGAAGTTATGATGAGATGCATAGGCAAGTAAGATACGAATGGATTCAAGGCGAGCTACGGGGGCAAAAGTTTCACCGAAATCGATACCTTCGACTTGAGAAAAACCTTGGGCCACCAATCTTGCCTTGTTGCGAATGACAATACCATCTTTGTCTTGCTTGTTCTTGAACACCCATTTGGTACCAATAACATTTTTGCAATCCTTGGGTCTTGGCACTAATTTCCACACCTTGTTGCGCTCGAAGTTATTGAGTTCATCATGCATGGCTTCAAGCCAATCTTGATCTTCGAGAGCTTCATATACCTTCTTGGGTTCAATGAAGGAGACAAATGCATGAGCCTTGCTAAAATCCGCCAATTGCCTTCTAGTGACCACTCTTCCACGAACTTGACCAAGAATCATGTCCTCCGTATGACCCGCTCGTTCAAGATTCTCTTGCCTTCTCTTTGCTCTTCGAGCCAATATCTCCTCCAAAGATTCCTTGGATATGGATTGAGAATCACCTTCTTCATCGGAGACATGTCCATCTTCATTTTGTCCTTGATCAATAATGGGTGATGAATCACCACTAGGTTGAGCATTCTCAACAATAATAGAATCTTGATCATGATTTAGGTGTGTTGCTTGGCCTTGTTCATTAGCTTGGCCTTGATCGTTAGCTTGAGGGCTTGGTGCATCTTGTTGGATTGCTTGATCATCAATGGGTGTAGTCAATGGCTCCACTTGAGTGGGGCATAGTCCTTCTCCCTCCGTCATCCGGTGTCCCTCAATGGGGATTATTTCACCAATCCCCATTCTTCTTATGACGATGGGAGGAATTGCATCTCCTACAACACCATGATCTATACGCCCCCCTTGGGAGCCATTATCCTCATCAAACACCACGTCTATAGCTTCTTCAACTTGTCCGGTGGACTTGTTGTAGACTCTATAGGCGTGAGCGTTTGTGGCATAACCAACAAAAATGCCCTCATAAGATCTAGTCTCAAATTTTGACAACCGTTTACCTTTCTTGCGAATGAAGCACTTGCAACCGAAGACCTTGAAGTAAGATACATCCGGTTTCTTACCCGTGAGAATCTCATAGGGAGTCTTGTTCAAGATCTTGCGAAGATATAACCGGTTGGTGGCGTGACATGCGGTGGAGACGGCTTCGGCCCAAAAGTTATAGGGAGAAGAGAACTCCGCAATCATAGTTCTAGCCGCATCCATCAAAGTCCGGTTCTTTCTCTCCACAACACCATTTTGTTGAGGGGTATAAGGAGTGGAGTATTGATGAGCAATGCCCTCTTCACTAAGAAAACCCTCAACGGTGTAGTTCTTGAACTCCGAGCCATTATCACTCCGGATAGCCAATATGGTAGCATTGTGTTGGCGCTCAACTAGAGTGATGAACTCGATGACTCTACTTTGAGTTTCACTTTTCCTCTTGAAGAAATACACCCAACAATATCTTGAATAGTCATCCACAATTACCAAACAATACTTCTTTCCTCCGAGACTATCATAGGATAGTGGACCAAAGAGATCTAAGTGAATGAGCTCGAGAATTCTTGTAGTGGAGATAGATGTCTTGGTTGGGTGTTGTTCTCCATGTTGCTTCCCAAAGGTGCAAGAGCTACACACACGATCTTTAGCAAATTTAGCTTTGGTTAGTCCTAGAACGTGATTGCCACTTTGGAGATCATGCAACATTCTCATATTGGTGTGGGCTAGTCGGCGATGCCAAAGCCATCCCACATCAACTTTAGCCATTAGGCATGTCGCGGCACACGTGTCTTCTTTAGAGAAGTCCACTACATACATGCCGTTCTCGACAAACCCAACAAAGGCTACTTTAAGAGATGTCTCCCAAGTGACAATCACACTCTCTTTATTAAAGAACGAGGTGAAACCACAATTTGTAAGTTGAAGAACGGACATCAAATTATAGCCAAGGGACTCAACAAGGAGAACATTCTCAATTGATAAATCATTTGAGATTGCTACCTTGCCTCGTCCCAATACCTTAAGCTCGGACTTATCACCAATAGTGACGCAATTGAGATGAGGTAGAGGAGGTTCAAGATTGCTTATTGCGTCAAGGCTTCCGGTCATATGTTGGGATGCACCACTATCCACTTGTCCATTTGTTAGACCCGGAAGCATTTCCCTACAAGAGATCAATTTCTTGATTTAGGTACCCATCCTTCAATGGGTCCTCTTTTGTTAGTAACAAGGGTCTTAGGAACCCAAATAGTCCAATGATAATCATCACCATAAGAAGTACCAACGTATTTAGCATAAACATGTCCATCCCTAGATTTCATAAGAACATAAGATGGATTATATTTTCCGGCGAAATCATTATGAGTGATGCTCCCCCTAGAGGTATCACCACCCATAATGGCGTTGGTCTCCTTTTCTTTGGTCACCTCACCCTCTTTTACAAAAACAACATTTTGAGGGGGAGAGGTGACATTCTTGGATGTCTTCTTTGACTTGGAAATAAACCCAAGTCCCTCTTTACCTTTCTTGGCACCTTGAGAGCTTATTGCATCGTTGAGAATTCTTTCCTTCCCTACATTGTTAGTCGTAGAGGAAGAGGTAGGTGCAATAACAACGCTATTTGATGAAGATGCAACATGCTTATTTGATTGTTGAGCTAGAAGCTTGATTCGAGACTTGGCAAGTTTGTCATGAATTTCCTTAAGAGATTTAAACTCTTCTTTTAGTTTGTCATGTTCCTTGTCAAGTTTTTCATGAGCTATTCCTAGCTTCAACTCTTCCTCTTCAAATTCTTTAAGCAAAACAAGAGATTTGGCATGTTCTTTCTTAAGTTTGGCAAGAGATTTTTCATTGTCTTTCCTAAGCTTAGAAACACTAATAGCATAAGAGTCTTGTAAACTAGATAGTCTTTCTTCAAGAGAGGCTCTCATGGATCTCTCCTTTTCGAGAGCCTTAATTAGTTCACCATCATGATTCTCATTGGTACCACCATGATTCTCCAAGGTCATGATGATTTCCTCTTTCTCATCAATGAGAGAGTTGGCATCATCAAGTTGCCTTAGGAGAGTTTTTACCTTTTCTTTAGTTTCACCTTCAAGACTACTCAACCAAGACCCTAGGTTCTTGGCCTCCTCATCTTCACCAATGTTTTCAACACAATCCAATAATGAGGGAGAGGTAGTGTTAATAGACTTGGAGGTGGAAGTTATTACCGCGGTGGCTTTTGCCATGAGACATGTAGGTCGGATCGATGTCTTCTCATTGGGAGATTCAAATAGAGAGACCGATGAAGAGGAAGTGGTAGCTATGGCGACGTGGGCAACACCTACGACTTCATCTTCTCCTTCATCTCCGGAGTAGTATGTCTCCAATGTGGGGCCTTCTTGAACATATAGAGCCCTTGGAACCCTTCTAGCGAGGTTCTTGTTTTGTGGAGCTTTGTTCTTGTCCTTGCGAACAAGCTTCCCTTCATTCTCTTCTCTTGGCTCAAAGGGACACTCCTTGAAGAAGTGGTTTGCACTTCCACAATTATAACATGTCCTTGGCCGTTCCCCTTTCTTCCTAAAGATCTTGTTCCTTGAAGGTCTTGGGGCACCGGCTTTGTGAGCCTCCCATCTCTTCCAATACCCTTGCATGGCAAGAGCAATACATTTATGGGCACCCTTGTATGTATCCTCATAGTCCTCATCATCATCATCATCATCATCAACTTCTTCAATCTTGGCCATTGCTCTAGACTTCAAGGCAAGGTTGGGAGACTTTCCATGTCCTCTAGAGCGAGCAAGAGCATCATCCGCACTTTTGTGAGATAGGGATATGGCAATGAACTCACTTAGCACTCCAATGGAGTTAAGGGAGTTGTAGTCGGATCTTGTTCGAATGCTAGTGGAGAGGTTCTTCTCAAATGGAGTTATGGCCTTGACAAACTTCCTCTTGATCCATTCATCCGAGATTTCCTCTTTCCCAAAATCTCTTAGTTGATTGCCAAGAGTGACAACTCTTCTATATAGCTCCTCGGGACTCTCGTCTTCAAGCATGACGAAGTTCTCGGACTTGTCGAGAGCCACATCATATTTTGATGATTGAATGCTAGCATTTCCTTGGAACAAGGAGTCAAGTTTATCCCATGCTTCCTTGGCGGTCTTCAAGCCGCGAATGTGCTCAAGATGTTCTCTTGGGAGAGCCTTTTGGATAGTCACAATAGCGGTCTTGTTGAGTTGGAACTCCACGTCCTCTCTTGGGGTCAAGTTGTTTGGATCATGAGGGTGGAATCCATGAACAACGCTTCTCCATAAAGCGGTGCAACAACCTGAAATATGAGACTCCATATCGAACTTCCATGATGAGAATTCGTTAGTGTTAAGCATGGGAGGATTTCCAACATTAACCATGTGTGGTATTGTAGCAATAGGGTGGATAGAATCGTAATTGGGAGGCGGTGGAACTTTAGAGTTAGACCCCGAACCGTTAGCCGATTGAGACTTGGAGCCCTCGGAGTTCCCACTACTCTTAGCCTTTTTATCGGCTTTTGCTTTGGCTTTCGCCTTAGCTAAAGCGATGTTAGCTTCCATTTCATCAATGTCCGGAATGGATTCTTCATCCGAGCTAACATCGTTGGTAGTGAGAGGTGCTTCCTCGGACTCCTTGGTTCTCCCCATCAATACCTCCATCATTTTCTTGATGCTAGAAACCTCCGTACTGACAGTAGAGCTAACCTTAGACATTTCGGCTTGGAGGATTCCAACCGAGTCTTGTAGGTTAGATATACTGTCGGACATCTTGGAGATTTCCGCACTAGAACTACCGGGGGTATTTTCATCGACCATTGTACTCTTAGGCGGTTAAGCCCTTAGTAAGAGACGAGGCTCTGATACCAATTAAAAGTGCACTATGGTCAACTAGAGGGGGGGGGTGAATAGGTTGACTACCAATTTTTCTTTTCTTTTCCTTTTAAGGGGCTTAGTAAGATAAGATACGATTCTCTAGATGTGCAACTAAGTGAACAACCTATGTGAAGAGAGTAGTATGCGCAACGGAAGTAAAGCGTAAGGTAGTAAAGCAAACAACAAGTGTAAACAAGGAGACAAGGATATGTTTCACCGTAGTTCCTTCTCAAAGAGAAGTACGTCTACGTTGGAGAGGTGGGGAGCCACCTAGGCGCTCCTCAATAGCACGGTTGTGCACACCTTGTTCTCCTTGAGCTTCTCCGGTGAGGGAGATGCTCGTTTCCACTATGAGGTCGACTTGAAGGCGTTGACCAAACCTTTACAAGGGCTTGAGGTCACTCCACAAGGATGGAGGCTCTCAAGCAATCCGTAGCTTCTTGCAACAAGGTGGAAACTACAAGCACGAGATCTACTAAGGTTTCTAGGCCTCAAGTAGGATTCTAGATCTACTAGGTTGTGGTGGATGGATTTGAGATTCCTTTGGTGGAAGTGTGGATCTAGGTCTCCTCTAGCTCTCCACCAAGTTTGGGATTGATTGGGTGGACGGAGAGGGAGATCTAAGAGGTTGAAGCTTTCATTAATGGCTAGGAGAGAGAGTGGGAAAAGCTTGGCATTTATGAGGTAGGTGAAGGGGTATTTATACTCTTGGCCACGAAGTAGCCGTTTGCAGTCCAGAGCACCGGAGGCTCCGGTGGTTTCACCGGAGGCTCCGGTGGGTCTTCTTTGCACTGCGCAGTTGCGCAGTGCCTTATCCTTTGCGCGCTGCTGAGGAGGCCGGAGGCTCCGGTGGATCGAGCGGAGGTTCCGCCCACCGGACCCGCACCGGAGGCTCCGGTGGAACCTCCGCCACTTTCCAACAGAAGGGGTGCCAGGCGGAGCTAGCACCGGACCCTTCACCGGAGTCCATTTGCCCTAGGGCCAGGGGGCCACCGGATGTCCACCGGAGCCTCCGGTGGAACCTCCGCCACTTTCCAACAGAAGGGCATCTTAGCGGAGGGACCACCGGATGCGCACCGGAGCCTATTTGCTCACAGGCTGAGTGGCAGCAGCGGGCTGAGCCTCCGGTGGATTCACCGGAGCCTCTGGTGGATTTACCGGAGCCTCCGGTGGGTTCACCGGAGCTTCCGCCCCTGCATATTTTGGCTCCCTGGCATCCTTTCTCTTAGCACTTTTCGAATATATCAAGCATTAGCCCCATAGATATAGTGAACCTAATAACCTGGGCATTTTCATCATTTGAACAAACATTAGATCCAACAATTATGTTGTCATATAATTACCAAAACGGACGATGATCTTTCAGGCCCTTCGCAGAGGGAAGCAGGGATCACTCATGTGCTAGATCTTTTATTTTATTAAATAGAGGTATTAAAAGTTTGACATTGAGTGTCTATATTTTGGGAGATGTATGCTAATGTCAACGAATGGTAATCAGAAAATACAGTACGTCACAAGCCAACTGGACTCACAAGAGAGGCTCCCATGGTGAAGGACGCAACTGGTGTAGAAGGTCATCCCTCTTTCTCTTTTGTATACACAATTATGCTTTGACTGATAAATCAGAGGCAAAAATAGTGAAGAGAATTTGTTTGCGTTAATTTGGGGCTGGGCACCCCGCTGCCAGCTCTTCTATCATTTGGATAAGCGGATGAAGCCACTAGTCCATGGTGTGAAATCCAATCAAAAAGTGAGATAAAGATTCTCTATTAACGTCCTCATGAGAAAAACAGGAACATAAAGCAGGAGTAATTTTGAAGGTTTTAAAGGTAACACATGAGCAATTTACTTGGAGCGGCAATTAAATACCACATGTAGGTAGGTATGGTGTACACAATGGGAAAAACTTTGGTTTAAGGGTGTTTGGATGCACGAGTAGAGCTCATACTCAGTACAGGTGGAGGCTAGCAAACGACTGGGATCGACAAATCAAGAGAGCATAAGAGCCATAATCATGCATAGAGACATAAGCATCATTAGTTAAAACATAAGCAGTATCACAAGTTCAAAAACTAAGTGGTCATGGAGGCTATTCGTGACTGGTTTGTATCCATAAACATGGTGTGAGCGTATGCCAAGTCAACCAAATAAAACATTCGAAAGAGAATACCATATATTGATGCTTTACTATGACAAGAACAACTCATGAATCTTTCAAGACATATTAAACACTCTCAGCTATTTGAGGCTAATCATGCTACTCAATAACCACAAGGCTTTCAAACTAAAATAACATTTAGCATGGCATGAAAAAGTTCTAGCCACAGTCTATACAAGCTTCTACCAGTACTGTTATAAATTCTACTTCAAGCAACAGTTTTATTCTCCCAACAAGCACCATACAAAACATGCTTTAACAAAAATACACTTTATGATACAACAAGCAAACATGAGAGTACTCATATAACACTACAAAACTAACAGCTCTAATAAGAGATGCATGCAGAACAGAAGCTAAATAAATGCAGCAGCTAGACAGAAATTAAGAATACAATGTATTTTTATGAAAAAGCGGGGCGTGTCACTCTCCAATAAAAGAATGCTGGGGTCCAACCAAGCTTATTGAAAAAGTAAAAACAAACTGAAAGCAAAAAACAAAAACAAACTGAAAACAAAAATAAAAGACGCTCCAAGTAAAGCACATAAGATGCGACCGAATAAAAATATAGTTTCACTAGAAGTGACCTGATAATTTGTTGATGAAGAAGGGGGTGCCTTGGGCATCCCCAATCTTAGACGCTTGAGTATTCTTGGAATTTTCTGGGATGTACCACCGGGGCATCCCCAATCTTAGGCGTTTCACTCTTCTTGATCACATCATATCATCCTCTTCTCTTGACCCTTGAAAACTTCCTTCACACCAAACTTCTCACAATCTTCATTAGCAACGTTAGTGCAATCGAAATAATAAATTCACATGGTTCAGTTTCAACACAAGTTTAACACTCAAAAACACATTAGCTATTTTCACAACTTCTTTTAAAACTCTTTTTCTCAAAACAACACCAAAAGAAATATGTTAAAACAGAATAGCAGGTAAAGATCAATTTTTTCAAAAATCTTATGTTGCTCAAATCAAAAAGTGGTAAACTAAGAAAAGTTGCGTATATAACTCAGGATTAAGCACACAACAAATCAGGTCATTTTGAATTTTATGTGATTTTTTACGGAATTAATAGTGGACAGCAGAAATCTGTTTCCTGCGCAGAAATTCGAAATATAGCCTCAACTTTCCACTAGAGCTTTACTTGGCTCAACGAAAACTCAAAAGAAAAGATACATCGGGGTTTCTAAGGAAATAGACAACACCCAGGCGCAAAGCACACAAAAGAAAACAAAGTAAAATGGGTTGAAAATAGATAAATAAAACGGGTTGTCTCCCGGAAGCGCTTTTCTTTAACGCCTTTTAGCTAGGCCCAGAAAAGTGGAATCACGTGGATGCTCACATAAGAAATATGAATTGAAGAAAAAGAGAGCATCACGAAGAAAATGTAAAACAAATTTAAGTCTAACCCACTTCCTATGCATAGGAATCTTGTAAAGAAATAAATTAAAGAAGCTCAAACTAGAAATCATGGGAAGGTAGAACAAGAGCAACTTCAAAACTTTCGACAAAACGAGAGGTGTTTTAGTAACATGAAAATCCCTACAACCATATTTTCCTCTCTCATAATAATTTTCAGTAGCATCATGAACAAACTCAACAACATAATTATCACATAAAGCATGTTTTTCATGGTCTAAAAGCACACAATTCATATCAAGCTCAAAAACAGTGGGATCAAAATTTAAAATCAGCTCTTCTTTTCCCCCACTTTTAGCAATAGCAAAACAAGATAGTTGGTCACTCTTAATAGGTATAGGACACATTATAGCAATCCTGTTTTCAGTAGCATTATGACTTATAACATAAAGTAACATAGGACCATCATCAAGAGAATTATCATAAGATTTATCCAAGTAGCATGGATTATCATAAATAACAGTAGCAATATCATTCTCACAAGTTTCATTCATAGTAGTATCAAGATCACAAGTATGGCAAGTATCAATTTCATCAAATAATGTATGAGTTAAAGAGTTACTATTATTGGGAGGTATACATGGGTTCCATTCTTCCTCCTCTTGATCATCACTCTCCTCCTGTTTTTCATCCAATGAGCTTCCAGATTCAGCAATTTCTTCTTCCATAGGCTCCTGCAAGGCATCAGTTACTTCCTTAGGTTGAGATAATTTATTAAGATATTCCATTATGTAGTAATTACAATACTTGTAATTATCAAAGCAATATTCAAGTATAGCATAAATATCATATTTATTAGGTGCATCATCAATACTTTCAAGCAAATAGGCAATTTCGAATGCACCCTTCCAAGAAATAAATTCTTCAATTTGTTCCACATCATATAATTCATAATTTCCCCTGACATAAGAAGATATGATAACATTATCATTATACTCACATTTAAAAGGGAGGTGTTTATACCTCCTACAAAACAACAATATTTATCAAAGCAATAAGTAATATTATAAGTAGAGCACAAGTTTTTAGCATAGGCATGCAATTTATTAATTTGCTCCCATAAGTGTATCCCTTTTTGTGACAAGCGGTGTTCCTTATAACGTTTTTGTTGTTCATCCGTGAACCCACCTTGCCTAAAAGATCTAGTTTCAAAGACATCAAATATTGATAGCAAGCATGATAAAGCAAAAAATAACAACTAGAATAAGAACTAATTTTTTTGCGTGTTTTTGATATAAAGAAGCAAAACAAGACAAAAATAAAAACAAGACAATAAACAAAACAAAGAGGTTGAGAGTGAGAGACTCCCCTTGCCAGAAGACTTCTTCCTCCCCGGCGAGGGCGCGAGAAATTTCCTTGATGTTATGTGGTGGGATACCCCAAGAGGAGGATGTGATGAGCATAGCGGTAGGAAATTCCCCTTAGTTAAGAACCAAGGTTATCAATCCAGTAGAAGGAACAAGATCTCAGGAAGGTTGATGCCACTGACGGTGGTGTTGGCGCTTCACCGGTGTCAGCAACAACGTGGAACCTCCACACAACACAACCAAAATACTTTGTCCCAACTGTACAATGAGGTTGTCAATCTCACCAGTCTTGCTAAAAACAAAGATTAGACGTATAGTGTGAAAAATGATGTATGCTTGTAGTAAGTGAAGAAAGCAGGAAATTGTTGTGGTTTGTTTAACAGTGTGGAAAATGGACCGGGGTTCATAGGTTCACTAGTGGTGTCTCTCCATAAAAGATAGCATGTTGGGTGAACAAATTATAGCTAGGCAATTGAAAAATAGAGGTTGCACCGTAGTGCACATATATGACATGATGATTACTATGATATTTAGTGCGGGCATTACAACAATATACATAGACTGAAATCCATCTGCATCTATGACTAATAATCCACCCTCAGGTTATCAGCCGAACCGCGAACCAACCTATGGTTGGATGGTTAGGAGGGTGGTTGTACCCCCAGCCCACCAGAGTTCAAACCTCAGGTTTGACATCTGTGTGTCGCATTTAGGCGGAATATTCTTTCAGTGGGAGGCGACGTTCCCGTCGACAGCGAGGCGCCTGTGGTGACTTCGTCAATGTCAAGACCCGCTGGCTCAGTCTTTCGGAGGTGCTCATAGGGGTAGGGTGTGCGTGTGTGCGTTCATAGGGGTGGGTGTATGCGCGTGTATATGAGCACTTGCGTTTGTACTGTGTTTCTAAAAAAAAGGTTATCATCCGAACCCCCTTAGGTATTAAGTTACAAGCAACAGATAACTGCATTAAACAAAGTGTGTAATGTAAGAAATGGTTATGCACGCGGGCACTCTCACCGCTGTTTTCTCCCTAATGGCAACAGCATATCCTCCCCCTTCACATTTCTGTCACTCGAGCGAGGCGGTGAGGAGGCATGAACCCACTATCGAGCATAAATACTCCCTCTTGGAGTCACTAGCGACTACTTGGCCAGAGCAACCACTAGCAACGGAAAGCATGAAGATCACAAATAGCATATGCAAATAAAGACTATAATCAACTTGGCATAAGTTCAATATTCATCGGATCCCAGCAAACACAGCATATAGAATTACATAAGATCAATCTCGATCATGATAGGCAGCTCATGAGATCTAAACATGGAGGCATATGAGGAGAAGACAACCATCTAGCTACAACTACGAACCCGTAGTCCAAGGATGAACTACTCACGCATCACTCCGGAGGCAGGCATGGTGATGTAGAAGCCTTCGGTGATGATCTTCTCTCCGACAGGGTGCCGGAAACAGCTTCGGAACCCCCCTGATCTAGGGTTGACAGTGACGGCGGCTACGGAACTTTTCGGGGATTTTTTATCAGGTCTCTAGGGTTTTCCATCCGGGGGGGATTAAATAGGCGAAAGGGCAAAGGCGGTGGAGCTCTAGGGGGCCCACACCCATAGCTCGCGCGGCCAAGGGGGGGCGCCACCCTATGATGTGGCCCCCTGGTGCCCGTCTTTGACTCTTCTTCAGTGTTCTGGATGCTTCCGGGGAAAATAGGCACTTCGGGCTTTGTGGGGTCCAATTCCTAGAATGTTTCGAGAACAACTTTTCTGAAACAAAAAAAGCAGAAAATAGGGAACTGACACTTGGCATCTTGTTAATAGGTTAGTCCCGAAAAATGTATCAAAATGCTATAAATAAGGGAGAAAACAAGTAGCAATTGGCATAATATGATCATGGAGCATCAAAAATTATAGATACGTTGGAGATAATCACACCCCTCCCCTTTTCTCCATCCAATTTTCTCTCTCTCTCTCTCTCTCTCTCTCTCTCTCTCTCTCTCTCTCTCTCTCTCTCTTATCCAACCGCGGTTCCCTTTGGAGCTGCGCAACGAGTTGAGAATTCTCTACTAAAACACACTGCCATGTTGTTAGTTTTCAGTCCATCTCTCTACTTCCGCAATCTCTGTACTGGGCCGCAGACCGGGAGTCATCGACTACACCGTATGTGTGTAATCCCACGAGGTGTCACACTTGGGACACTAGTCGTGAACCACTCCTCGATCTTGAGGTCGGCTTCGTTGTCTTCATCGACAACCCTTGTGCGGGAGGGTAATCCCCGCTTTCGGTCTTCACGGGTATGATCACCGTTCCTTCTCTGTTACTCTATATCTACATAGTAATAGATCCTGGCTGTTTTTCGGTTATCGTTGTTAAGATATTTTTTGTTTTCTGCTACGAAACCCTTCACTAAGCTTAGAAACAGTTCAGTAGTCAGTTCACCCCGTCTGTAATGCCTGTTTAGAGCAAACCCAACCCCCCTCCTCCCAAAATTTGATCGATTTCGGTCCGCTTTTGGTCCATTTGGGGCGATCCGCGGACCAAAACTGCCCCAGACTGCATTTATAGGCTGCGCCCATCCCAACGCCCCTCCTAAAACCGGACCAATTGGCCTTTTGTCAATTTTTCTACTTACTCTCCTCTTTAAGTTCAATAATGTAACTTGATTCTTACAATAGAAATTAAATATTTGAAAATCAAATAAGCAACAAATTCGACATAGTTTGTGTAATAAAATAAAACCAAATAAAATAAAATGCAGATTAAACTACTACCGATTTTCTATGAAACCCCATACATACTCAACCAAATCATATTGTAAAGCGTGGTGGGTGGCTTGATCACGGATATCATGCTGCACGTGCATGTACCCCTGAAAAGTTGATAATCGAGGCAATGGCGCTACCAATTTGCCCTGAAAAATCCCAACCTTGGTCAAAGAGGATGGTATCATACTCATTCTCAACTATCATGTTGTGCATAATCACATAAATAGTTATCACCTCCCATAGTTTCTTGTTGTCCCATGATCTAGCAAAGTGTCGAACAATATCCCAACAAGATTGAAGCATAGCAAATGCTCGCTCCACATCCTTTCTACATACTTCTTGATGTTGGGAAAACATGTGCTCTGTCTCTGTTGCAGTCTCGTGGATTGTCTTCACGAATGTAGACCACGGAGGGTAGATGTCCGTGGCAAGATAGTACCCCTTGGTGTACTGGTGGCCATTCACCGGATAGGTGACCTATGAAGAATTGCCCTCGAAAATCTATCAAACTCAGGAGAGCGCTGAAGCACATTGATGCCATTGTGAGTATCTGCCATGCCGAAGAATAAATGCCAAATCCAAAGATCTTGAGACGTCATGGCTTCAAGAATGATTGTGCACTTGTGGAAGTGCCCCTTGTATTGCTCATGCCAAGCAAAAGAACAGTTCTTTTACTCCCATTGCGTGCAATTTATGTTGGCAAGCATCCCAGGGAAGGCTTTTGCCTCGTTGGTCGACAATAGACATTGACTGTCTTTAACATTTGGCTCTATTAAGTACCCTTTTCCAAAGACTCGAACAATTGTTTTGCATAACCTAAGTATTGACTGAATGCAAGTGGCGACACTCATGGACAAATACTCAACGACAAGATCTCCTATTACACCATATGCAAGTATTCGAGTAGCTGCAATGCATTTCTGGTACGAAGAGAAGCCAAGTTTACCAACGATATCTAGCTTGCACTCAAAGAAATCGTCATACTCCTTGACACCATCAAGAATAAGCAGGAACAAAGACCTTGACATCCGAAACCGACGGAGAAGAATATTTGCTGGATAGGTTGGATTGGAGGAATGGGAATAATATTTCCATAGTTTCTCATAGCCCCCTTCTCTGTCCCGGTCCAAAGGCGCGGCATGCCCGGTCACCGAGCCTCGACAATTCATGCCAAATGTATATTTAGTAAATTTAGTAAATTTGTAAATGAGGGAAGCCAGTGTCACATAGATTTCCGTATCATCGTCAGACGAATCATCCAAAGTATTGATGAAATGGTTGAAAAAGAAGAGGTCGGATTCATCCATCTACAACCAAAAAATAGCAACTATGATTAGCAAGGGACAACAAATGCCCATTGAAACGAAACAAAGGTCCTTATTGTACCTTACTTCGGCTCGGGAAATGGGCGAACAGTTGGTGTGCAACACGTTGCGCCAACGAGGTCGACGCATTGGCGTCCGCTTCTCAACTGTGCTGGCCCGATGAGGGAGGCCAGTCGAGTCCTGTAAAACCTCACCGCGTCGGGAGTGGACATGGTGAGCGGTGGCGGCACGGGCCAACGCGAGCGAGCTCACCGACGATGAGCGCTGCCGTGGCCACCAACTGCATCGGCAACGAGGTCTATGACGGGCCGGAGAAGACAGCCGGGACGGCAGCGTATCTACGGACCGTGAATCTGAGTCAGCGGTGTAGGGAGAGAGAAGCTACGATGCGGGCGGCGACGCTGACGAGTCGGCATGGGTGGATGGAACACAGAATGACTCCTGCTAGTGGGTTAGAGAGGGACATATACTGTCATCGGACCATTACAAACTTGAGCCACGTTAGGGGGAAGTTTGGGTCGCCCCCTCCATTCCTGGTCGATTTGGGGGGTTGTTGGGATGAGTATTTTACCCAAATCGCGGTCCACGGACCAAAACAGACCGAAATTCCGATTTTTAGGCCGTAGATGCATCTAGAATTTTGTGAGACGGAGTAATTACAATGGTTTTATACCGCAACACTATCAGTTAGAAGGACATGCTCTGTTCATGCTGCATCGTTCTCCGCAGTTGACAATCGCCACACAAGCCCCACGGACGTTGGGTCCTTGGCTGTCGCTGCCACACGCCTCACTCACTACCCACCCCCACGTTCTCGCGGCACACGCGCACGCAGATTGACCCAAGGCGGCCAACTTGGGCACGCACATCACGTTGGAGCCGCCCGTTGAGGCGTTGACCCGGAAAGGCGACCATCGCGGGCATCGCGGCACGAGATCGCCACACGATCACGCGCACCCGCGCTTGTCTTGTCCCGCCTCCCCCGCAACAATACGACGAGCTCGCTCCATTTCCGTGGAGGAGAGAGCCAAGCAGCCATCTCGAGAGATATCATATGATTAACAATCTCGGTGCGCAGGTCAAAATCGATTTGCCGCCCAATCCATCGAGTGGCTCAGCTCTCGACTCGAGCTAATGCGGCAACACTAACACCAAGCCAGGCATGTGCGCCATGCGAGAAGCTTCCGCCTCCGATCTCCTCCTGGTCCCTTTCCCTGCCGTCACCTTTCCTTTACACATCGCCGAGGAAGCACCCCACGAAATCGGAGGCGGGCGGGCGGGAAGCTTCAAGAAGATCTCATTCTTAATTCCGCCAGATAGGGCTCTGCAACTTTCCGAGGCGTATTTTACGATTTCGCGTCGTAAAGATCGGATGGCGGTGTGCCAGGTGCAAAGCCAGGCCGTGACGATGTGCGGACTTCGTATCGTATATGCCGTTAACTGCATAAAAAGCAAGAGCTTGACTTGTTTCAAATTGGGACTGGGCTCCAGCCTGCATGCCCACCTCACCTGCAGCCTCTTCCTACCCAATTCCGCCACTTCGTCGTCCATCCCACTGCGATTTATAGGAGCAAAAGCGCAACGGAGACACACACACACTCATGGATTAGTAATCTAGTATTATCCCAGCTAGCTGGATTGCTGATTTGACCAACCGGCGCAGAGAGGAGCTACGATACTGGTTGACCCCGAATAAGATAGCAGCAAGTGTTCATGTGGTCCTTTTGCTTTTGCTCGCTCGCTGGACAAGTGTGCTCTTTTTCAGCTTCTTCGGAGCAACTTAACATGTGGGTATATTTGTTCACATCAAGGACCTGCACTAGCTTACTTAGTGCATTTGTTTTGGTCATATGCCGGCTTTAACCAGTCATGAATCAGGCACGTGACTCCCTTTCTAGCAGAGAAGGGAGAACTTTTGTCACTACTTGGATTCTTTGCATGACATTCAAGTCTCAACATGTCATATTTTACGGTGAATTACATTTTTTACTACCTAGGATCAACTTTGTGACGCTCTTAATGGCTCAAAAGCACGCATTTTTTCGAAAACGAAGAACAAGTACGCGGTTTAAGCAAGTTTATACCACTTTTTGCGCATTTTTATTTTTTAACCTCTACTGGCAGGTGGGTCCGTCGTTAGTCTGACATGGCAAGTCAAGTTAAACGCTACATGAGAAGCGGCTTTGCACAATCGACGTGGCATAGCCTGAATCCAAGGCAGTAGCTGGTTAAGCCTAACCTTGACTACATGGGATCCATACTAGTCATTCTTCTCTCCCGCAAGCTCGGGTTGTGGAAGCTAAGCAGCGGGAACGACTCGCTACGGATGAAACGACGGAAGAGGCCGTTGGTGTTGAAGCGGAGTTCTACATGCTAGTGGCTAATGTGCTTCGTGGGGCGATTGGTCGCACGAACTTGCTAGCAAAAAGGAAGTCAAAGGGGACGATCCTACAATAGGGATCCGCCTTTTTTTTCCATGAGGAGTGAGGCTCGACAACGGTAATGGTGCTCTGTGTGTGTGTGTGTGTGTGTCCCTCCCTCCCTCTCCTTCTCCCTCTCTCACACAACCTCTAGTTAATGAGAAAATGAAGAGATACCCCTCGTGTTGGAATATGCACTACAGGAAATCATATTGATGAGATTTCTCTATATATTCACGAGTTATTTATGTTGTCCTTGCTCGAACGTCATGAATGATATGTATCAACGAGCACGTGATGTTTTTGTGAGACTAAATATTGTAATTAGTCCATAATCATTAATGTTTCACGGACACATATCGTAATTGGTCAATAACGTTAATGTTTCACGGATACATCTGAATCGTTACAGACACAGAGCACGAAATATGTGTCGATGACGATATTAGTGATGCCCGATGAAGAGTCCCGCGGCTAAGCACAGTGAGGGTCTCACGTGTTACCCCTCTGAGAGTTTGCACACATACGTCTGTCAAATTCCTGCAGTGCTTCACTGTCTAAAACTACGAACCACATGTGCACATTGAGGTGGAGATATCTCAACACATTGAAGAGAGAGAGAAATTAGAGTTATAACTAATCAGGAGAGGATACCTCAAAACTCAATTAGAAGAAACTCTAATTCAATTAGAGGGCCTCTAAATAGAAGATCTAATTAGACCCTCTAATTCAACTAGAGAGAGAGGAAGAGAGAGAGGCACGAGGCCAATTGTGTGTACTCTCAGTGAGAGAAGGGGTGGACTTATATAGTGGGAGGAGGAGGCGGACTTGCCTTGAGGTCTAAGTTGGTTGGGAGGATGAAGGAGATATGCCCTAGAGGAAAATAAATAACAATATTTTATTTATTATATCTCATTAAAGTTTATGATAAAGTTTTATGCAATGTTATAATTGTATTAATAGGAAACATTAATACATGTGTGATATATAAACAAACCAAAGTATCTACTTATCCTCTACACGAACTAGTTTATTGGGCATTGTTGATCGAAGGTTTCACGATCATGTGATAATTACGTCAATTTACAATAAAGACATTTTATTGATTGAATGAAATGATGTACATACCCATTATAATTATTGCAACGTGATCGTGTCACAATGTTCATCGTTGTAATATTAGTAAGATACAATATACTAATTCTTAGACCATGAGATCATATTTTAATCACTGTCTTGAAGAATATTATGATTACATCAACGTCACATCGTAAAAGGGTGATTGAGGTGTGCACTGAATATTCCAAGAGATGGGTTAAGACGTATGATCGGGATCAAAATTTGTTCATCCACGTGACAGGGAGATACTCTGGGCCCACTCGGTGAAATTGCATCTATATAGCTGCAACGTATGACTACGTCATGAGGATGTAATTATCTCGGTAACGAGTAAAGCAATTCTTTTAGGTAACGAGATTGAAAGAGTTATCAACGATAACATGTTCGAAAAGATATGTATCTAAGTAACAGAAAGAACATTACGCTATAATCATGGTTCAAAGATGGTTTAAATTCTGGAATGCACATGGGTCATTATGGGCATAAAGGACCCGCTATTGATCATTGATCGGAGAGAGTACTTGTTCATGTCTGGAGTATTCCCGAACTAGGGGTAACACACTTAAGGGCTTGATGACGCTCGGAGATCGTTATAGGAAACATCGGAATTATCAGAGTAAAGAAAGAGAGAGACTGGAAGGGTTCCAGAGAATGGGAAAACATCGAAATTGTTCCGAGAAAATACCGAAGGAGTTCGGGGAGATCCGGAAGGGGTTCTAGAGTCATTTTTTTATTAAATAATATATAAATATATTAATTATGAATTAATTATATTTATATATTAATTTAATATTAAAGAATTAAAATATATTTATTAATATATTGATTTCAAATAGTATTAAATAATTAATTAAAAAGGAAAAGGGAGGGCAACCCACAAGGGGGATCGGACCCTCCCTTATGGGCCCTTGTGGCCCGTGCGACTAAAGGGAGGGGGTGGAATCCCCTCCCCACTTCCCCTTCCTTTAATTCCACATTGGGGGCTAAAGGGAGCTGCTATATAAAGAGATGGAGGGATGTTGTTTTTTAACACAGAAAAAATAGAAAAAATCCCAGAAAATAGTTGATACGTCTCAAACGTATCTATAATTTTCGATGTTCCATGCTTGTTTTCTATCCAATACCTTTATGTTTTCATATGTTTTCCTTCGTTTTCCGAACATTTTCATGGACTAACCTATTGACAAGATGCCACCGAGACCGTTCCTGATTTCTGTTTTTTATTTCAGAAAAGTTGTTCCGGAAATATTCTTGGAATTGGACGAAACAAAAGCCAAAAGTCTTAGAATTCCCGACACGTCAACGTAGTCTAAAGGAGACCCGGAGGGGTGCCCTGGAGCCACCGCACCATGGGTGGGCGCGGGTCCCCCTGGCTGCGCCTACAGGTGGTGTGCGCCCCTCGGGCGCCCACCGCCATCGCCCTTTCGCCTATTAAGTCCCCCCGAAGCATAAACCCTAAATAAATCGGCCTCCTTCAATGAAAAGTTTCATAGATCCGCCGCCGCCGCCAACAAGTTTTGGGGGACAGATATCTCTGTTCCGGCACCCTGCCAGGACGGGGAAGTGCCCCCGGAGCCATCTCCATCGACTCCGTCGCTATCTTCATCGACGTTGATGTCTCCTATGATGAGGAGGGAGTAGTTATCCCCGGGGCTGGCTCTACTGGTATCTATGTGTTTCATCTCTCTCTCTCCCATGGTGTGATCTGTATGTGATCATGAGCTTTGTAATCTAGTTGAATAAATAGATGTTACTCTTCATTTGTTATGTTACTCAAGTGGTTTTGTTATGAGATCTCCGTAAACACTTTGATCACGGTGTAAAGGTGACAGTGTGTGCAACGTGTGGTTTAGCATGATATTTATATCTTATGTTGGATGACCCTATGAAATTGTGGCATTTGTTTAGTACTAATTTGGGGCACTCATAGTGACAACGTGGGGTGCCCTAGAGAGGGGATACATACTTGAGGAGTGCTGTTACAGCCCTACGCAATGATTGGTGTTTGTTATTCAACCGGAGTTTGGTTTGGAGTAGCGTAGTGAAGAGAGATATTTATGCATTCAATTATATTATCATTGTTGAGAGTGTTCACTAGTGAAAGTATGATCCCTAGGCCTTGTTTCTAAGAGAAGAGGGTGATATAATGTGATCAAGAAGAGTGCAAGGACAAAGTTTGGGGATTCCCCCGTGGTTCATCCCAGCAAATTCTAAGAAGACTCAAGCATCTATACAACTAACAATTGTATTAGGTGTGTTGGGGACACAAGAGACTTCTTGTATCGTAATTACAGGGTTGCTTGAGAGGGATACCTTTGACCTCTATCTCCCTGAGTTCGATAAACCTTGGGTGATTCACTTAAGGGAAACTTGTTGTTGTTCTACAAACATCTGCACTTGGAGGCCCAACTCTGTATACAAGAATAGAAATGTGCGTAGACATCAATAGTCGGTCGAGTTTTTTCCTCCACCCGCTATCCCTCTCTCTCCGAGTGTGCGGGTGTCTTCTCCCTCTTAAAACCACCTGTCGGATATATACCGATTAGGGGTATGTCCGGCATTGTCCTAAAGAGCCGGATTACCAGGGTGGCCTGATTGGTAATGGATCAAAGTCCACTAGGCGGCCCAGTAAGCTGACGCGTATAAGCCAGATTCTAGAAGAACCCGGACCACGACCCACGTGGTGCGGCTTGGAGTAGAAGGCGGATTCTTGCCTTCCAAGTTAGAACTTACCGTAGTCTTCTAGGTTTCCTTTCTGTAAGCCCTAACCCGGCTATCTATATAAAGTTGGACGGGAGAAAAGAAAGAGAACAGAGAATTAGCTAGAAGCCAACTCGCCGAGAAGTTGATCCTCATCGAGTTAGCAACCCAAACTCACATTGTACTTTGTATACTTCAGGCTTCATCCCTGATTTAGTGAGATTGCAGGAGTAGGAACGCCGCCTAGTTGCGACGTACCGAACCTGGGTAAACTTTGATGTCCCTGGTTGTCATACTACCACGTCCCCCCCCCCCCCACGTCTTTACCCGTAGGCCTCATGGCACCCCTGTCTATGAACCCTACTACGATGTCTCGACACCACCGCCATTTTGAGAGAAACTCCGTCGAGGATATCTACTTCCGCAACCTCTGTTGGATCAGAGACCAGGAGTCAACGTCAAGCATCGTACGTGTGCGAGTACTTGGAGGCGTTGTTCATCATCACCAGCAACATTGTCGTTGCACCGTGGTTGTCATCAAATCGTCAAGTTCTTCACGATTTTGAGGACGGCTATGTCGTCTTCCTCATCAACGCTTGTGCGGGAGCGTAATCCCCGCTATTCGGTCTACAAGAGGTATGTTACCAAAACACCCCGTAACCGTTACTGGATTACTTACAGATAGATCCTGGCTAGTTTTGGTGTTCACAACATAGAAATTTTTGTATTTAGTTGTGAACCCCTTCAGTGGTATCGGAGCCGGTCTATGCGTAGTATTGCTGGTACGGTTAGAACACATGTTGAATGTGGGCGTAAATTTTTTGATGAAGCATCCCTAATACCAACCTTACGCGCACGCTTACGCGAGACTGGTTCCACGACAGAAATGCGGGTTGCGCCGTATAAAAGTGCCTAGTAGGCGTCTGTCTCTTTTACAATAGATAGCATGGCATTTTCAATGGGAGGCCCATAAGGGATATGTAATAGGAAAAATGTGATCGGTGTTATGGTTCATGTTCGTAGGTAGAAACGATTCTTCCACGAAAGCCTTAGCATCCACTTAAAACATGCAAATATAAAGTATAAGCGTCTAACTTTATTTTGCAGAGGCTTTTGATATTATATGGTCAAGGTGAGTTTATTTTGATCTGTTTTAACAAACTGGAGGCGATAAGGTGGCACCGTGGACTTGGTGCTATGCCGGGGCGCATGATGGAGATCAAGATGCAAGACCATATCATGATAAACTTTAATGCATTGGATGTTAGTTTTGCCTGTTGTGTGCTTCTTATATTGCTTGTATATAATATGTTATTATGCAGCGGTAGCTATATAAGATGAACCCTTACACTTAATACCAATTTCATGTTCTCCCTTAAAGTGTGCACCACCATGGAAGTCCGCAGTAGGAAAGTGGGCCCTGACGATCGAGTGCTCCCTTCCAATATAAATTACGAAAATGTATAGAGCCTCAATATAAATTTATTCATAGCCATGACCCTCATGTGGATCCAATCCACATGCCCCGTCCATTATGTCGTCAACGAATCCAACTATAGCAAGACCCAAAACTACTGGAGTAGTTCTTTGTACTAGAGGAGATATGCCAAGGGCAAATCGAACGTGCTAGGATTGCCAGAAGTTTGTAAAAAATCTCACTATGACGTTGAAAACAAAATGACACAACTTCTCAGGAAGCAATCCTGAACAATCTAAATATTAGAGAACTTTCTAATATAGTTGCACAAACTTATGCAATGCCTGCACTCACCGGTGCTCAAGATTGTATATGTACCTACACATAGACCAATCTGATACCACTATTGGGTCGCGTGCAGGAATTTAAAATTATCCGTCTTATGAAACACACATGATCTTTTATGAAGGTAAAGACGGAGATAGATCTGAATCGTTACTGACATGGAGCGCGGAACTTGTGCCCATGACGATGTTGGTGATGCCCGATGAAGAGTCCCGCGGCTAAGTCTAGCGGTGCGACTTTGCTGTTGATGCTCGCAGACGTGATCACACGCTCGTTGGGTAACCCCAAGTGGAAGTATGATGTAGTCTAGCGGAAATTTTCACCCAGTTGTGGAATCAGGGTTTATCAACCAGTATGACTTCAAAGTCTTGGAGAAGTTTTCTTGGTGTATGGCGCGTCAACAAGCATGGAACTTGCACACAACACACAAACTCTCTCTTGTCCCCAACTTTCCAAGAAGGTTGTCAGTCTTCTCGTCTTGCTCAAAACTTGATCGTATAGAGTAATGAAAGGTAATATAAGTAAAAATGGTACAACAAGAAAACAATGATTAAATTTCTTTAAATAAGGTTGCAATAATGAAGAAAATAGGAATGGGGCCATAGTTTCACTAGTGGTGTCTCTCCAAAGAAAATAACACGTTGGGTGAAAAAATGACAGCTGCGCAATTGACAAATCATGAACGTATAACAATACTATTATGATGAGATATAGTTCACGGGTTATAACATCCTAGGCATTACGTCAAGGCATATGGACCACTATCCAGCATGTATCCATAATTAAAAGTACACCTCAAGAAAACTATCCAGCAAATCCATCTGGTATTAAGTTACAAAAATGAAGTGATTGCTTTGTGTGCAACAGATAAATGCATTAAGAACAATACGTAATCTAAGCAGTGGTCCTCGTCTGTAGACAAGAGCACTGCTGTTTTCTCCCTAGTGTTAATAGCACATCCCTCACCTGTCACGTTTCTGTCACTCGAGTACAGATGCAAGGGAGACATGAACCCACTATCTAGCATATAAACCCTCTCTTGGAGGTGAAAACAACTACGTGACCAAGGTAATCATAAACACCAGAGAGCATTGAAAGAGAATATTAAAACTCTCTACAAATATAAGTGAAGCATCTCAGATTAACATGAACAAAATAATCATAATTTCATGGTTCATCGCATCCCAGCAAACACAACATGCACTATTACATAACGGTGGTCTCGATCATGTGAGGCAGGTCACGAGACTCTAAACATGGAGGCATAACAGAGAGAACAACCAACTAGCTACTACTATGGACCCGTAGTCCCGAGATGAACTACTCACGCATATGTACGGAGGTGATCATGGCGATGTAGAAGCCTCCAATGACGATTCCCCCTCTGCAAGGGTGCCAGAACAGGGCTGCAGAAGCCCTAGATTGTACTTTCAACGTGACGGTGCCTCTCTGTATGTTTCATGGAAAATAACTCCTTCCCCTGAACATTTTAGGATTTGGGGAAATTTATAGGCGAAGAGCCGACGAGAGGCGGTGGCCAGGGTCCCCAGGGGCCCACCAGGCGCAACCTAGGGTGGGGTTGCGCCTGGCACCTCCCCTGAGGGATCCCTAGCTCCCGTCTTGCTCTTCTTTGGACTTCGTCTTTGTTCCGGGTAAAAAACGATCTCCGTGGTTTTTCAGCCCTTTCCAAGAATGTTTTTTTAAGAAATTTTCTAAAATAGAAAAACAACATAAAACAACAACTATCTTGGGGCATCTCATTAATAGGTTAGTCTATGAAAACATCGGAAAACAAAGGAAAACATGTGAGAATATGTGGAAAACATAATTTCATTGGATAGAAAACAAGCATGGAGCATCAAAAATTATAGATATGTTTGCAACGTATCAGCCGTCTCCCCATATCCAGCCTTCCGGATCCAGCAGAGTGAGTGTCTCATGTGTTACCCCTCTGAGCGTTCACCGTCCAGAACTAGGAATCGCGGGTCCACATTGAAGTAGGGAGTTCCCAACACATGGGAGAGAGAGAGATATTAAATCTAGATCTAATGGAGAGAGGACTCCTCAAACCCCAATTAAATTAATCTCTAATTCAACTAGAAAGAGAGAGAGGCACACGACCAATTGTGTGTACTACTAATGAGAGAAGGGGTGGGTTTATATAGTGAGAGGAGGAGGGGGACTTGCCTTGGGGGCTAAGTCGGTTGGGAGGAGGCCTAGTTGGCCGCACTCCTCCACCTTGTCCAATTCGGATTGGACTCTCCCAATTGGGATAGTCCTTTCCCTTTAGGACTCCTCCTCCATTTACTTTTTTTCCTTTTAAGTTTCAGCCTTTATTTCTTTTGAAAAAAAATCAATTATGGAAAGTCTGGGCCTATGGCCCACTTGGAAGCCACCCAACAATTGGGTGCAACCCTGGGACATCTCTGCCCCCCTCCGGCACATCCCTCCTTTATTGGGTTTTCTCCAGAACTCTTCTTGAACCTTGTAAACCTTTAAGATAAAATAATTTATCTTATCTACTGATGTCAGAAACATATTTCCGACATCTCAGAACATCTCATATCCTCCGTAATCTCTCTGAATATTAATTCTATCACACCGAAATTACCCAGATGATACCTTCTCTCTTCTCGGGACCATCCAATGTGAACAAATGACTTTGACGCCTTAAGTGTGTGACACCTACAGGTTCAATAACAAGTAGACATGATCGGGAAACTATTTTGATAATCAATAATCAACATCGGGACTTTGGACGTCCATATTGAGTCCTACAAGTTATGCGAAGAAACTCTGCTGAACCTGTTGGTTATTAAGTAAGTTTTCATTACTTCACAATACCAATCAATACCTCAAGACGAGGTGAATGATAATACCGTGATTAAACTCTTTAATCACTATATCACATTATTCTTCATGCTCGGTATGATTCATTTTACTCGTTACCATGTCATAGTATCGCCATGACTAATGTCATGCCTTTCTCTACGTAGACTTATTTACCATATACCATTACACCGGTTAGATCCTGGATGTATCTCTCTATTGACTGGAGGAGTAATTTCAAGTCTTGAACTATCACGATAAATTGAACACCTTAGAGAATACCTAGAAATAACCTTTTTGATCATCCAGTTTATGGTGTGATACTTGACTACACCAAAGCAAACTTTCCAGCAAACACCACCGTATATTCTCGTGGTCAAAGAAAGCAAACAAATTAACCATATTGTGATGATACTATTTATAGAAATAATAGAATCATATCTCGTAGTATCTCAACTATTTGGGTCTACCTAGCCACAATGTTGAAACAACATTGTGCTCCCATTAATATTGACATAACAAATGTTCATGACCAGGAAAATATGGTCATCTAATATTAACGAGTTTGTCTATGAGACATGACAAAGAGTTATAAAGGTGTGTTTATGTTTCTACACGTGTGTATGAGTTTTCCTATGAATCGCATATTCGGTGTCCATAGCAGTTATAGCATAAAAACATAATACATTAATCATTGAAACGGATGTATTTTATTGTCTCTTGGGAGTACATCCAACAGTGACTTCTCAACCTTGATGAAGATAACCACTTAACATCATCCCCTCATGGGCTATATATAATCTTTATTTTGATGCAACCTCATGCAAACATATCTAACCCCACATAGAAATACCATGCATATATCATAGGTTAGTTCAAAAAAACTATATGGACGGTTGTTTACTGTACCACTAGATCATCTAGCTTTGTTTGTTGATCAATTTGAATCCAGTATTTGGACTTTGTATTAATAATTATTTTATATTTTCTTATTTATTCATTATGATGATATCTTAAAGGTAAACATGAATGCTCACTATATCTTATTCAAGACATATTCACAATAGGCATCCACGCGTATAGGGTAAGCTTGAATACTCCCATCGGGGCAGCGAAATCATTGTGCTCATCCGACTCATAGAACGGTTGGGGGATCCCTTGAACTCCTTCGTGTCAGTGTGGTACATGTAATGTCTATATGGAATCCAAATGTACATGGTGGAACACTAGGTAACGGAATTTCTAGATTCGTTAGCGCGACTCGGGATAGTGGTCTTTAAGGTTTCCAACACTTGGAATATCTCACGTACAACCTTTTGGTTGTGTTGCCTCCACCATATATAGGCATCCACCGGGGCCCCATCGGATCCTAATCCAAAAACAACATGAATCCAATTCATGTAGAAGTCTTTGTTCCTATGCTACTCTAGTCCAACCTAAGTAGCATGTTTTAGTCGGATAACATCTAATGATCTTGTAGATTCACGAGCACTTACACATCTATAGTTACTACTCAAAGTTATCGTCATGGCTCTGAGTCACCACTCCCTTTCATGAATGCTCAACTTTAAGTCAATAACTGGTAGTGGATCCTATCAAAACATGCGAGCTCCCGAGTGGCATAAAGTCATCATGCACTGTAATAACGTGTCACATGATGCATTCTATTCATTCCATGATACAAATTTCATGCTTTAAGCGAGTATTTTTCATCCCATTAATAGCTTTACCTCTCTTATTGATCCTATGATATAGGTTCAATGCACTAAATCTTAGTATGAGTTCTCGGTTAACTCTTACCCAAGTCGCACGGCCACGTTTCCTAAATCAAATCACTCAAGAGGGGCTAGAAAATATATCTCTGGGTAAGGGGCAACTTCTATCTTTCCAAGCATGCCACGTAACTTTCTTCTTGGCGAACCTGAAATCTACCTTTGCAACTACGCAATCATGGAGTAGCGTTTTCCTAGATCCTAAACTAGTTGACCCACAATCCATTTCATGTGAGGACCTCACGTCTAAGCATATGGCATATACATCATACTCTAGACGTACAAATGAAAACTTGCTTGTTGCATCTCAAAGTGTATATGTCCGACTCGGTACTCTTTTACCAAAATTAGTATATCGGATTGGCATCACCATGCCCACCAGTTGTGAAACCGAGTCTTAGTTGAATTCTACACCAGTCGAGGCCACATTTCTCATAACCTTATCGAATAGGGACCAATAAAACAAAGTATAATACAATACATAGTTGAACAACTGAATCACGTCTTCGGTTATATATCACTGATGATACTCAAGTACAACATAAACTTATGAATACCTTCAGAAAATATCATCATGCATGATTTCATATAGCCTATATTTCAAACATCCAGCACTGAATTGACGAGCGCCATGATAAGTGACCGTGGGCGCACACCATGGCAAGTTGGTGATTCTTTTTTTAAAGGGTGTTTTATCGTTTATGCCAATAGTTGTGTCCCACTGATTAGTTTTACCATTAGGAGTTTCAAGTGCTCAAAACTGTCATCGTTACGTGGGCCGCTAAAAATGCCAAGACAACGGTACTGTCACGTCAAAGCACGTTGACCATATTATATGACTAAAAATACCCCTAGGCACGTACTCTGTCATGCTTTCACTTTATGCGTTTTAATCGATTTTGTCAACAGAGAAAAAGGCCGACCCCACGCATTTTGCACCTGAACGCGACATCGGACACCGCACCGATGCGGTTGTTTGTGACGATGGCTATGGGTCATCAACACCGAGCATCGTTGGTGACTACCCGAGATCTTCCGACTGAAACAACACCGCATCGCTCCTAGCGTGCAGGCACACCATGGAAATGTCTGACATGATGTTGAACTTGCATCGCGGATCGGCTTCTAGGTCGGTTGGACCACTGGCGCATGTCCACACCACGAGAATGTTGATATCGATCTTATAGAACAGGTTTGACCTAACAGTAACAATGTCTAATGACATTTTCGAACAAACATCTAACCGAACAATGCTATTTTTTTTAGCAATTGAGACTTCTAGTGGAAAAACTGAGTAGTGAGACACAACTAGTGGCATAAATGACACACCTATTTGGTGATTAATGAGCATATGTGGGGCAAGTTCATATACCACATATGTGTTTTTCTATATTTCCAATAAGCTTGAGCACATACTACAAAACATCCTATACAGTAGAGTGCAAATGAATCCTTCTAGCATGAGATTTCAATCTTCAAATTTGCTCTGACGGTCCCTTGAATCAAGAAGGCCCCTGATATGTAGGCCGAGGGATCCATAAGAAATTTCGTCTGAAAGATCAAAGTATGAGATGAACATAGAATAAATAGACGAGGAATATCTTTGCATTGCCTTATCACGTGCAGGACAGCCTTTTTCGGATTATATTCATTTTCTAAACGTACAAACTATACACTGATTGTGATTAGGCGTTACACATCCTGTCAGCATGGTGGTCGAGGACAAGGCGGGCCTCACTCGTGGTCGTGTAGCGCCTAAGGGTAAGCCACTACACCCCTGGTACCTTCACTCCTAACTTCTAGACGCTACACCTTGACTTGGAATTTTTTGACTTGTTGGCTCGGTTCTATTGGAATTTTTTCCATATTGAAGGTTGTAACACCTTTTCATTGGGCGCTGCATGACCTTCACTCCCAATGACATAAAAATATATAAACACAACCAATATAGCACATATATAACAAATATAGCACAAACAAATACAAAACATACAGTACAAAAATATATAAAAAATATAAACACAGCGGTACAAGTTTACCAAGTCCGACATATATCAAATATGATAACAAGTGCAACATTACTACAAGTCCAATAGAAAAAAGAGAGGCACCACAAGTGCGACGTTACAACAAGTTCATAGAAAAAAAGAGTTACAAGTTCAATAGACATTAACATGTCCATGACGGGTCCGGGCATATCTTCTACTTCCGTGTACGAGGCGACATTGAGCCTCGACCCCACCAGCAGCGACTGCTCTTCTTCCTCGTCGTCATCCTCGATACACCTCATCCTCCTAAACGTAGTTAACCTCCGCGGTTGCTCGTCCTCAACAAGTTTCTCCTTTCCTTTCTATGAAGCTCCTTGTCTGTGTTCTTCCACTCAGGCGGGTGACACTGAAACATCCCACACTGCCGCATCATGCGTTGTGGCAAGTGATTCTCTACCGCCCAACTGCATATCAACGGGCATCATATAAACCACAAACGTTTTTCCTCCAAGCACTTCGGGTTCAACTCAAAATCAGGCATAACACCAAAATTGTACCCGCTCCCATATGGCTTCCCTCGATAGGAAGTCCAAGGATCGTGGAAACATTCAGAAGAGTGGGGTCATCTCGCCGGTCCAGAGGTGGAAAGTGTGTGTCTCCGGCCTCCATCGGTTGACAAGGACGGCGACTGCAGCCGCCTTCAGGTTTGGAGTTGACCGGCTAACAAGTTGGATATTCAGGCTGCTATGCATGACGCCGCGGGACCGAGACTCATACTCTTGCGTCTTGCCGGGTGGAAATCACCACTGAAAAGAGACTTACATTCCTAGGCGCGAGAGACCCTATGGCCCGAGAAGGGCACCTCGGTGTTGTGTATCCTGCCATCACGATGACTGGAGACGAAGCTGTTTGCGAGGAACTCGCGAGACAAGCCTCGATGTTGTGTTTATGTTTGTTGGAAACTCGGTGTTGTATTTGTTTGTGCTATATTTGCTATATCCGTGTTATATTTGCTTGTATTTATATTTGCAGTCAAATAGTACATGTGTAGCACCTAGTCATTGGGAGTGAAGGCGGCGGTACACCCTTCAATATGAAAACAATCGAACGACGATCGAAACAGAGTCGAGCTAAGCACGCCAAAAAAAAAAGGTGTATCGCCTAGACGTTAGGAGTGAAGGTACCGGGTGTAGCTTTTATAGTCATGCGCTACACGACCACGGGTGGGGCCCGCTTTGCCTTCAGTTGTCACGCTGGCAAGCGCCTGGTCCGTAGAGTGTAGCACATTGCTGCAGGGCGCTAAAAAAATGGTTATTTGGGTAAAATATTTTCGGCCAACCGTACATTTTATGAATTTATTTCAGCTCTGGTTATTTTTGTCCATTTTACCCTCCTACGAAGCACACGCTCCAGGACGGTCGGTTCTCAAGGAATACAACGACATAGCTCCAAACGTGGCACACGAGCATAAAGGACTGTTAATTACTGAATCCCATTACCAAATTAGGCTAAGTGCATGTTTTATAAGAACTTCCATTGTTCCACATCTGTACAAACAGGTTACAATCGCAAATTCCCCCATCAATTATGCACACGCACACCTAATGGTTTCCCATTCCCAACCAGTCACACTAAAAACCAATGAGACCTAACTAGAAGGCTAAAACCAGGAGAAAGGTGAATAAGAAGTTAGCCGACGAGCTAATACACCGGCTAATTTCCCTGAACACGCTTTTCTCCTGGCTTTCTTTCAGAGTGCGCGTGCCACTAGGCCAAGAGCGACGTGAGGGCCCCGCCGCTACACGGCGCCTTGAGGAGAGCGCCGATGGCGCGGCCTGGGCGCGCGCCGCAGCGGCCGCACGGCTCGCCGCGTGGCAGCTCGGTGGCGACCAGAACCCGGCGGCAAGACGGGCACGAGGAGTGCGAGCGCAGCCAGGCATCGACGCAGGCGGCGTGGAACCCGTGGCCGCACTGTGGCAGCACCCGCATGTCCTGGCCGTCCTCGAACTCGGCGAGGCAGATGGCACACTCGTCCGTCTCCGCCTCCACCTCCGCCTTGCCGCCGTCGGAGACGTACTTGACGGTCGGGAGAGCGCGCAGCACCTCCTTTTTGACGCCCTTGTTGGCGCCCGGCGGGGACGTGGTCCCGCCCGCGGCTGCCCAGCGCCGCGAGCACGCGCACCGCGCCACGAGGCCGAGGCCGAGGACGCAGACCAGCGCGCAGAGCAGGCCGGCGAGGATGAGGACCAGGTCCGAGTTGAGCGAGTCTGCCTGCGGCGCGCCGGCGGCCGCGACCGCCTGGAGGAGCCTTCTTGCCACCATGGCTGGAACTAGGAGCTCACGAGCTGCTGACTTGCGCGGAGAAATAGCTCGCGCGTGGTAGCAGCTTGGAGGAAGTGTGGAGGGAGCGTGTGTGTGTGTGTGAGCCAGGAGGGGCTGGCTCGCTTGCTTATATAGAGCTCCCGCGTGGAGCTCACCCGCGACTTTCGGTTGGTCTTTGGAAATTCTGAAAACAAGAAAAAGCACGGGTCATAGTAGGTCGCTCAGTGGAGTGCGGTTGTTTGGGAAGTTGCAAGCTGAAAGCGGATCCTCCTTGGCGCTCGAAATTACGAATAGTTCTGCATCACGCACGCACAGCTTGAAATGGTAGCCGCAGTGCTCACTTTCAGCACATGTCTTTAACCAGAAGCCTTTAGGTGTGATTTGTTTTTTCTTTTTACAATTTCAAGGTCAACATGTCAAGGCCGCCAGGAAATTAGGATCTCAGGGTCGTGGCGAAATGCTAAAGTGTATATGTATGTCCCCAACCCAGTATCCCACGACCACTCAACATGATGCGAGCAAAATTACGAAATTTCAGTATGTATCTACGTAGGTTACAGGAAGGAAAAACGAGGTTAAGACATTGACTCATCGGCAGGGGCGGAGCCAGGATTTAGGTATAGGGGGGAGCGAGGCGCGGGATGGCCAAAAAATTGTTCCGTGTTCGAGCAAGGTACTCGATATTTTTCCCTCATGTAACCTCTAGTATCTGTCAAATCACTAATAGTGTAATTTTTTCGCAAAATCAGATCTTATCTAGCATAATTAGGTATCATAAATATGAAATTTATGATCAACTTCTACATACTTAGTATAGGTGAAATTGTAGGGCCACGGTGTTCGGCAGTGGCAACAAGCTACCAATGTTGATGTTTTGTCTCTTTGGCTGTGTGCATCCTTAGTGTTTAGAGATGTTCGTTATTTTATGTTGGTGCAGAGGCCAGGTGTGATTGATATCTTATGGATATTAATATATTCTAATTGTAAAAAAGGTGAAATTGTTAGATTTTCTACTAGCAATTGCGACTTGTCTTGAATTTAAAATTATTACTGATCTTGACTAGAAATTCTACAAGGAGTGGTATTATTGCATACACGTGTTCAAGGCAAATGATTAATTAAGTGTATAGAATGATCAGCTCGTACCTCTATATTTACAGAATAAGTGGCATAACTCAGAGATCGACGTATGGTGAGGCGAAGAAACAGCCAACCCGATCAATACTTCAACACAAAGGTTGAAACGAAGACATCGAGGGAGAGTTTCCTAACGGATGACTCTTGGCATAGTTTTCGAGCAGCCAAGGGCACCATGGCGGCATGGCAGATCAATCTGATCTTGGGGCAAGAGCTCGACTGCCGGAAAGAAAAGGAAGTTACGCTAAGAAGAAATGTGTCTTCTCACTACGTGCATAGTCATGGGTTTTAAGTACTAATTAGCACGTATATGAGATAATTAACACGTATATGCATTACTCACACTAGTAATACATACTCCAGATTATTAGGGGGGGCCAAACCTTGGCAGGGGTCTAACCCCTGCTAGCCCCCCCTTGTCTCCGCCCCTGCTCATCGGAGCAAGACCGATGAGCTTCGCACTACTAATCCTCATCAGAGCACGCCTTGTAGCAAACGGGGTTAGAGAAGGGACAGGTGGCGTGGTTGGGAGCCGCAGGAGCAGCACTTTGGTATGGTCCAGGGACTTTCGGTTGCTGTCTGCTACCTGTCACTCAGCTACAGCCTCCATGTTCCGTTGCGTCCTATTGACTTTCTGCGTTTGGTCGCCCAGTGGTCACGTTTCTGGCACAGGGCCTTCACCTCCGTTCTTTTCAGCCTCTCTCGTCGTATCTCTATGCACGCCCGGTGGCCGTAGGTCCATCTCCGAGGCGGCGATCGAGATCCCATCTCGCGTGTCATGAAGGCGATGCACCGTTGTTTCCACGACGAAGAGACATCATCAGTAGCAGAGACTCCACATAAAACATTGCGATTTCTGTAAAAAAAAATATCGTGAAAAAGAAATACCAGAGTCTCGTTGCGTGCGGTCTGACAACACCAGATGGCGATGAACGCCGACAAGTGTCGAGTCTCCGTGGACGATCTCGCGGGGTTGCCGCGGCGGGGGAGAAGGGATTTGCCCGAAACGGGCGGAGATGCTGCGGAATCGTCATCTTTGCAGGGAGACGCTCGCGGAGCTGCCTGTTTTAGGCAGCCGGCCCAGCGGGTAGTGGTGAACAGACGCACCCACTTCGCACATGGCGCTGCCCCTTTCCGCAGCACTTATCACATGGCCGAGTGAGCCGAGCGTAACCGACGGATCGTAGTAGAACATGCACTACTCGCCGCGCGCGACGTGTAGAGCTTGCAGGCTACACACCATGAAAGGCAGCAGAGCACTGGTTTGTACGTCGAGGCACGGTGAGGTGAGGTGACTCCATGATATGATGTGAAGCGGAAACGGATGTGGCCTTTCGAGACCGAAGCCGCACGTTCTGTGTGTAGCCTTTGTGGTGCGGTTTCTGTGGTTGCGTTTTGAAGTGACAGCCAAAGCGTTTAGCACCTTTGCCTTGCCTCTGTTGCAGCACAAAAAATGAGAAGAAATTATAGGAGTACTCAACATACATGAGAAAAATATGCGGGGATGCATGAGAGAAAAGGCGTGTCCATGTGAATTTTCTGCTCCAAATTCCGCGTACTTTGTGAGGTACAAGATGGACAAAACCATCTGCCATTCTGTATTTCCCAGACATAATAATATTTGAGGTTGAGAATTCGCAGGGATGTGCAATGCAGTACGCTAGTATTAGCAGTACCAGTTACCTGGAGAAGTTTCGAGAACCTGTATCCTTTTCAAGTGGGATTTTCTATCTTCTGCCTTTGTGAAAACGATGCTGTTTACGAGGATCATCTTCTATCATCCGAGGACCGCAAAGTGCCTTTCAAAACGAGATGATATTTGCGAACTGGCAGCGACGTACCAAGACACAAGGACGCTGCATCAAACCCAAAGCAATGCCGATAACATGCCACCTGAAAGAAAAAAAAGTAGACATTGCAAACAATTACTTCATCCTTCAACAAGATGAGCACCTATCCTCCCAAACAGGGTCCAATTCGCTAGGGAAGGACCGCCCTCCAAAAGACAGCTAGCTAGAGAATGACTAAAGGCGCGACCTAGCCATCGCCATGCTACTGAGTGCAAGCATCGCCCTGTGCTTTTTCCTCATGGATAATTGGATCATGATTCTGTGATTAAAGCTATATATGCGCAGACCGTACGTACAAACGGATAACTCATTGGCCTTCAGTAAAGCTGGGCTAAAAAGCCTCAGTTCTAACCAGAAAAAATATGATGTTACATGCATGGTATCATATCCACCACGATTTATTCCGAGGGACCGATCGGCCTGCACTTTGCGTGGTACGTTGGTTCCGGCCATGATTCCGCTTGATAGACACACTTCACTGCAGGATCTCACACCAGATTGCCAGCAAAAGAACTTTGCACAAGCTTAAAAGCGCAGGCCTGCAGACGTGGTCTTCTCTTCAAACACAAAACAATGCCGGCCGGTTTTGGCTCGCCAGGTTTCCAATATGCCGTCACTGGCTGGGTTCATGGAGCCAGAAAAAAATACTTGGAGGGGGTCAATTGAACATTAGGTTAGTTGGAGAGGGGCATATAGACAATTTCTGGTAAATTTGGGGACCAGTCTGCATACTACATAGGGGGTCCCAGCACATTATGGATTATCACTGTGCCTATATATCATGCTGCTGAGGACCTGAGGTTGCCCCCTGCAACTTGCATGGTATACGTTGTTTCTGGCCATGATTTCGCTTGATAGGCACACTGCAAGATCTAATATCAGATTGCGACGAAAAGAACTTTGCACAGGCTTAAAAGCGTATACCTGCAGACGTGGTTTCTTGTTCAAACGCAGACAATGCCGGCCAGATAGCGCGGGCTGCATTTTGGCCCTCCAGAATTCCAATGTGCCGTCACTGGCTGGGTTCGGCACATTGTGGATTAACTGTATCTACCAAGTATATACCATGCCGCTGAGGACCTGAGGTTGCCACTGCGGCGAGCATGTAGCCAATTGTTTCAACAATGAACAAAGGATCCAGGAAGGATGATCAAGCTAAATAAACACTCAACAGTCTCAACTCTGGGATGGTTTCATCCTTCATCCTTCAGCCACGGCCCACGGGTAGAATCAAAACATGTGCAAAAGGAACTGTCAGAATAAAGTGCTACTGAGTGCAACTTTGGATGGAAGATGATTCCGACTGAGAAAGGCATGAGGCCAAACATGTCAGAATGGCGTGGATAAGACCCTGGTGTCGTGATAAGATAAGATCTGTCAAACTGAATGATATGATATGGCCATTTCGCTCACTGTTTTAAGTGGAAACCATCATCTGAACAAGTGAATGTCCCTGGTGAAAGAAAGGTGTCTGTGCTCGAGAAGTAGGTCGCATCAATAGTGCACTCCGAATGGTTCATCAGAATAGGGATTGTCCTTTTATAAAAATATCAGAATAGGGTATTATTGGCCATTCGCAATTGAGCTTCATTATCATAGCAATATAGGGGGAGGCTGAGCTGACTCGGTCCCAATTTTCTGACTTGATTTGAACGCAGACCATAAATCCATATCCATTGGTCTATATAGTACTATAATGACAAGACTGTGTCTCCTTGACAAAATGAATAAAATGAAGATTGCAGTTGACCGCTTGAGCATTTTGTAGGAAAAAAATTACAAGTTGGGACCTATAGAATTAGGTTAAGAATGTAAACTTTTTAGCAATAAATTTACAAAAAAAATATAGTGAAAATATATTGATTATATCCATGAACAGAATGGGGAAAATAAGGTATTGCAGATCTTTTCAAATCCACTAATATTTTTTCAGAAAATTCTGAAATGTTTCGATTTTTGTAAACATCAATCAAGATTTAGAATTCTTGACCTATTTTTCATTGTTTCTCCAAAATTATGATAAAGGGCATGCCAAAAGCTCCCAGACATTGTGGGATCTGAGGAAGGGAATTTGCTTTTCTGGAAAGAGGCTGATTCGAACCCAGGACCTCCAGGACACAAGTGGGGAAACTCTACAATTGCGCCAGGCCCCGCCCATCTATTTTTCCGAAATTATGATATCTATCTATCTAAAAAATCTGAAGCTTATCCAAACCTTTTCAAGAATTTTTCATCGTGTACAATATTTTTACACTCAAATTCAACTTCTAGGATCAAATCTAATATGAATCATATTTGAAATGGAATTTCTCGGAACGGCATAAATGCAAATTTTGCTTCTGACTATGCACAACTTTACTGTTGGATGATTTTTGGGAGTCCTGGCTGTGTTCCCTTAACAAGATCCAAGCTTATCGAAAAGTTAGATGCACTCAATCTAATAACTTATATTTGGATTTCTTAAATTTGCATGGTTCTACTATTTCAATCTCTGCATATTTCCTTGCCTTAATGGGAATACAAACGCAACACAGAGATAACAAAACATATGTACTGTATAGACTTGGGTTTTCCATGTTTTCTTAAATTTGCATGATTCTACCAATTGATGCAACTAAAAAATCCAGCATAAGTTTGCAGATACTGTGTTCCATATCAACCAACATCCTAGAATGAAAATGATGAAACAGCTCGCACCTTCGCAGTGGTTAATTTTTTGCTGAAGGCATCAATTGTCACTTGACAGAGTCCTTAAGGAATAGTCTTGCGAAGTCTCTCTCCAACAGAAGGCATAGTTCCTCGTGCACCTTTTTTTCCCTGCAAACAGTGAAATTCAGCTCGAGTTCCCCAAGCATTACTCAACTGGACAGTGTCCAACCAGTAATTTAACTAGTTATATTGTTAATATCTTCCTAAAATGAGCCCTAAATCATGTGTGTAAATGTATTGACAACTTTTTACCACTAGTAAGCTGGCCAAACAGGGTAACTGGCAAACTCATAAGTAAATATTATAATCTGATGTTCATAAAAACAGAAGGTAAAACAAATGTAAAGCAGCCTTTCAAGTTTAAGTATTTTTTCCAGTTTCCCATAATATTTTTTTCTCAGAAGTCGACATGTTTGGCGATATCACAACGTCTGCACCCGCAAAACTTGTCTCACGCATTTAATAATGAAAGGCTGCATAAGGAAACAAGGCATTATTAAACATGTCATCATAAGTACATCATTGATCACATATCATATTTTATTAACAAAAACCTTCAGCTCAAATTCCAAGGTTACTATACACCTGAAAATTTTGTGAAACCCTCCATGAGGACGCCCCAAAAAAATTTAGGCTTGGTGTCATAGACAACCAACCCCTCCAATCTTTCAGGATGATTCTCAAATCTTGGAGTTTGCTTTGCAATCAAATGCAACAGCTTGCATGCATAGTGCAAACCTCATTTAAATTCACTTGGCTCACAAATACCACCAAAGTATGTAGTACTTACTTAATTGTCAATCCAATATCCGTAATGTAAGGATCATGCTTTATAATTAAGTACGACCTGATCATAATAACCAGGTTATCTTAGTCGGATTGTCCGGCTTCACTCCATTAGCAACATTTCTTCAGTCAGTTGCACTGCCTAGATAGCGATCACATGCAATCTGAAAATCTCAATTGGGATAAAAATATGGAAATGGATTGCCAAACCACATGACGTCTGCATCCTGAAATTAGTATGAAAGAAATAAATAGGTTTATGCCAAGTGATTTGACTCATTCATATTTGCTATTTTTCAGGAAAAGGGTACATCTTATTGCATCGGGGTCAAAGTTGACTACAAATGCAATAGAACATGAACTAATGTACACATGGATATTCGCCGACAAAATGAAGCTGTAATCTTTTTCAAGAATTAGGCGCCAGAAATCCAGTCTTTTCCACATCATCGTCAGATATCCAGAAGTCTGAAACCTCTTCTCTTACAAGAAGTCCACATCATCGGTAACAACAGCAAAACAGTGTGGATGGATCTATCATCTCAGTACATCGTTTATATGTGCTTTCCTATCAAAGAATATTATCATAGATGTTTCGGTAGGGAACTTGTCCTAATACCACGACAGAAACTATCAATGAAAATATCTATAACTGAGCCTAAAGAAGCCCATGCAGCATTAAGTGTCGTCAATGTAATGGTTTTATTGTCCACAGAACCCTCTTGTAGAACTTGCTCCAGTTGGCGATAATCACAGTCCTACAAGGATGAGTATATTAGGTGATGCACAAAGTCACAGCTTATCAGTTCTGCCTCAGGAAGCAATTTGATAGCATTTCAACTGTGCGGTAAAATGAAATCATCTCATCATATAAGCGTAAGAGCAAACACACACTGGTAGAAAATAGGCCTACAGTCCCGGTTCGCCAGGACCATTAATCCCGTCCGGGCAACCGGGACTAGCTATGCGCGACTAAATGCCCCCCCCCCCCTATAGTCCCGCCACTTACGGACCGGGACTAAAAGCCCGTCCACGTGGGCGCTAGGGGTCCGTTGCGGCGGAGGACCTTTAGTCCCGGTTCTTGTGGTTAACCGGGACTGAAAACCTGCGCAGGTTTAGGGTTTTAGGCCCCCTAAACCTGTTTCCTTTTTAATTTGTTTTGTTTTAATTTCAGTACACATATACATGCATATATATATATATATATATATGAAATATCAAACAAGGAGAATTCAATAGGAATATATAATATATATTCAATATCGGGTGACCATATATACAACCTCGAACAAGTTTCCATATTACACAATTAAGATGGACGAGCATACACAAATTCGCACAAATTTCAAAGTACTTAGGGCTTATACATGCGTATAAAAGTCATCGTCGGTGGACGCATGGAACTCTCCTTTCTTCTGGATGACATGCCTAAGGAAAAATCCTGCTATTTCCTCTTGAATTGGTCGGAAGCGAGCTTCTGGAGTAAGCGCCCTCCGCAAGTTATTGAGACCCTTCCGCGTTTCCTCGTCCTTCTTCCTCTCAGATATTTCTTTCCGTATGTTCTCACAGACATAGTATCCACATAGACCGGTCCCCGGTGGCTGCTTATCCACACCTTTGACTACATTTTTAAATCGTAGCGCATCTTTGAATTCACCGACATGTTGAAGTGAGAGCCGTCTCCAAACTCTACAATGCAAATAAAATTAAATGAACAAGGGAGTTATTAGCTTAGAAAATGAACAAAAGAGACCGATCGATATAGAGCGCAAATGATTGAAAAATAATTACTTTTGCATCATTTTTCTCATGTCGATCCAAAGATCTGTATTTGAATTCATAGAGTCAATGATGAAAACTATGGACTTGTGAAGATCAATTTTTAGCAGAATCCAGTGGTACCTGCGGACACATTAGATGCAGAGTCATGCATAATTTATCGATTGGACATACCATGCATGGAGTAAACAAAAGAGAATGGGAACATGAGAGAAACACTCACCCAAAATGGTAAGGAAATAGAATATATCTTTTGGATTCATGCTTTTTAAAAAAATTGTACAAGTCTTTCTCCACGTCTATGGGGTGACGTTCTAACATAGTTCCATTAATGATTTGTGGGTCAATGAACCCAACATCATGGATGAGTCTTACTTTGCATTCCCAAATCTTCAATCTGCATAATAGCGTACGGAACAATATAGTTAGGACAATATATATATATATATATATATAGTGTAGGCAATGAAGAACGAGATGAGGTAGAAATAAATCACTTACAGAACGTAGCAACTCAGGATAGATTTGTCGAGCTCACGCATATTGAACAGCTGGAACAATTCACTCAACTCAACTGTTACAGAGTACTTTTTGGTGTGATGCTCCTCTGTATAATCCACATACACATATTCTTTGTCGGTAAATGTTATGAAATCTTTGTACCAACGTAGCAGACTTTGCATTAGTGGTGGTAGATCCTTTTCCTTCGCAGGCTCGACGAGAGGCCCTTTCTTCACATATTTTAATGCTACATCAGCCATTGGCATATCATCCATGTCTAAAAAGGCACGAAGAGACATACCGGCCTCGGACGCATTTTGCATGGCAGTAGCTACAGTCAATCCCATTGCTGTCACAGCATTTATGACCTCGGGGTCCTGTTCCGGAGCGGCTGTCACTATGAGGGGGGGGATCGATTGTTTACTCTGCATCCCGAGCTGGGCAACTTGTTTCCCGCTTTGTATCATTTTTGCTTTTTTTTTCTCCTCCTCCAATATTCCTGCTTGCTTACGAAGTTCAATATCATAGTCTTTAGGCAAATTCTTCACGGATTGGGACACTGTCGATAAAAAATCCGTAGCCCAATAGTCTACAATCGGAGGGAATACTTCCTTGGGCTCAGGCTCCTTTAGCGCCTTCAGTTTGCCCTTCCATTTCTCAACGTCAGCCTTCACGACCAATTTGGTTTCAGCATCACTAAGTTCCCAAGGCCTTGGGGTGAGAGGCTTCAGTGATGGCTCCGGTACCCGTGTGGTCTTAGGTACATAAGGGTCCGGGTTAATAGACCAAGAGCGGGTTCCCTTGCTGGCCGCCTGCTTCTGTTTCTTCGCTGGAGGAGGAATGGGGGGCGACGTCTGCTTATCCTCCGGAGGAGGAATGGGGGGCGACGTCCGCTTATCCTCCGGAGGAGGAATGGGGGGCGACGACGTCTGCTTTTCCTCCGGAGGAGGAATAGTGGGAGACGTCTGCTTTTCCTCCGGAGGAGGAATCGTGGGCGACGGCTGCTTAACCGCCGGAGGAGGAAGATCGGGGGACGGCGTCGAATGGCGTGAAGGAGGCGTAGGTGAACCAGCACTAGCACCACCACCACCACCAGCACCTGCACCATCGTAGGGGGGTGGACTTGTTAGCCTTGGCGTCTCGCCTGGAAACACTATGTACTTCTTTTTCCATAGAATGAACTGGCGCTTGACATCTCCAAGTCTTCTCTCCCCTTCGGGTGTAGCTATGTCAATCTCCAGGTCCTCAAACGCTTGGACTATGTCTTCCACCGTGACACGAGCATAGCCATATGGAATGGGGTTGTTGTGATGGAGTGCTCCAGGTGTATAGGGTAAAGCACTGCCGGTAGCCACCTTCATGGAAATGTTCCCCACGGGATAATGCAGATCACATTCTTTCATCTCCTTTACGTCATCCACGGGGTAGTGAGGCTCCGGTGCACGACTCTCGATCATCGGTGCATTAGCACCTGCAGTCGGGGCCTCCGTGGAAGCCACGCTGCTTCTCCGCTGCTGGCTTCCGAGATCCGTTGCATGTTCTTGATGCGGCCCTGCAGCCGACGCTTTTTCTTTCTCAAGTATTCCCGCCACGACCTTCTTCAGGTCAGAAACTTCCATTGCAAGATTCGCCAGTTCATCTGCAGCCCGGTCCGTACCTCTCCTACGGCTTCTGTAACAGTACGGGTCACCCTCCTGGGAAAACCCTACTTTCCACGGCAATCTGCCTTTGCCTCGTATATGTCCTCCGTGTTCAGGATTTCCGAGGGCAACTGTCAGTTGGTCTCTCTCTCTGTTGAACGTGATCTTGCCCTGTTGAGCTTTGGTCATTGCGTCAACAAGGTCTTTTGTGGGAGCAAACTTTTTCTGCCGGTGAACACACTCCCCTGTCTCCGGGTCTAGCGATCCCCCATGCCCGTACCACCACATTTTGGCTCTTTCGTCCCATCCCTCTGTACCTAGACGGATTCCTCTTGCCCTTAGGCCGTCCTCCATTGCCTGCCACTTAGGCGCCGAAACGCGGTATCCTCCTGGCCCCATAACATGATGGTACTGTTTCTTTTCCGCATTAGCCTTATTTTTTGCCGACATTTCCTTGAAATGCTCCGATTTATGTTGCGTCACAAATTCTGTCCAATCATCTCTTAGTTTCTCATATTGTCCAGTGAAAATCGGAGTCTTGCCCTGGCTGACATATTCACGGAACAATTTTTTCTTGAAGTTCCGGAATGCTTCGGCCATCTTCTGAAGAGCGAACTCTTTGACTATCCTCCTCCTCTCACGTCCACCCGGAACGTCCTGACCGAATTCATCTTTTTTGTTGTATTCCGGAGGTAGAATGAAATGTGCAATAAGCTTTCTAAACATAATCTTTTTCGTTCTCTTGTCGACATAACTGAAACCAATACGTGCTTTCTTTGGCTCCTTCCATTCCTGGACGGTGATCGGGACGATGTCTCTAACAATGACTCCGCATTGGTTGATAAACTTTGTGGTGTGCTGTAGGGGCTTGCCGATTTCACTGACTGATTCGATGGTATATATTTCGGAATCTTTCATCGCCTTGGATTTGCCACGCTTTGTCATACTAGATCCGACCGAGGGCTAAAATAAGAAAGAGAGTCGCGCGCGTTAGTCTTTGCAATTGGACCGAGGGCTAAAATAAGACCGAGGGCTAAAATATATACCTCGCCGGAGGTGGTTGTTCTTTGCAATTGGAGATCGTCGTTTGTCGACGGTTGACCTCCGTCATCAATGTCCATTCCTTCACCTCCTTGATCATCGACAATGTCTGTTCCTTCTTCACCTCCTTGATCATCGACAATGTCTGTTCCTCCTTCACCTTCTTGATCCTCAAGGTTCAGATAAGAAGAGATTACATCATCGACAATGTCTGTTCCTCCTCCGGCTATGATATCTAATATATAACCTTCAGCCACCTGTTCCGCCGTCAGGTCTCTATTGTCTGCCATATGTCACTCCTGCAGACATGCATGTAGTAAAAATTAATTAAGTATATAGGAGACTTAGCAAATATTGTCGTAGAAAGAGGGAAAACAGATTGGTAGGGTCGCTCAAATGACTTGGAGAACCCCATAGCTAGGTTGCATTTGCTTTTCTGGTCATTTTGGTATATTATACTTAATATTCTGAATTTATTGAATTAAAACTTACTTTCATTATTTTAATGAATTTAACTCAAATTCAAATATGGTCTCATTTTAAACTTTGTCAAACATGAATGATAATGATATAAACAGATAGCTTACATTTTTGTGAACATTTTGCATATTTTTCCATAATTTTTGGAATTATAAATTAAAAGTTATTTAATTTAGAAGATTTAATTATGTTCTGTAATTCCATATACAGTGGGACCCACGTGTCATGATGACGTCATTAAAAAAACTCGTCAACACGTGGCCAGGTGACGTCATGATGACGTCACCCCTGGCGTCACACGGTGGCCGGCGGTGGCAGTTCAGGCTCTCGGGTCTCCGGCGATTCCGACGATTCCGGCCACGGGGGAGGGAACGGAGATGGGGAGGAGGCCACTGTGGTGCTCGCCACGGGGGAGGGGACGGAGATGGGGACGAGGCCACGGCCACTGTTGTCTCGCCGGCGGGGAATCTGGCCGCGGTAGCGAGCGCGAGGGCGGCGCGTTCTCAGTTCGTGGTCGCCGTTCGAGGGCGGCGCGTTCGCGCGTGATTCGTGGTCTCCGTTCGATGGCGTTCGCGCGTTGGATCTAGGGCGACGGCGACGGCCCGCGGGGAACCTACCGGAGAGACGGCGACGGGACGGGGGCGGAGCAGGGTGGAGGCGGTGGAGAGAAGGGCTCGACGACGGCGACGGCGATGGAGACGGTGCGGTCCTCTGCGCGGGCGACGGCGACGGGGCAGAAAGACGAGCAGGCGCCGGCGCGAGGGAAGAAGAGGGTTTGTGACTTAGAAAATTTTGGGGCAGGAAGGCATCGCACATATATAGGTCCAGCCTTTAGTCCCGGTTCGTGACAGCAACCGGGACTAAAGGTCCCCTGGGGTACCCTCCGCGGGCCTTTAGTCCCGGTTGGTGTCACGAACCGGGACTAAAGGTGAAAATTTTCGCGACGTTCTCGTTCCCGCGCAGAACGAGCCTTTAGTCCCGGTTCGTGACACCAACCGCGACTAAAGGTGGTTATTCGAATAGAAATAATAGATGCGTGCAACCTTAAAAATACAAATAATATATCAGAAAATTCAGAAAAATAAAACTAATTCTTTTTCCAATCTTAAAAATACAAATAATATATCAGAAAATTCAGAAAAATAGAACTAATTCTTTTTCCAATCTTAAAAATTCCCATAGATAAAAAAGGCAGTACATAATGGCAAGAGTGGATCTAAACCTAAACGGAGAGCATAGATGCATGCATGATCTGATATCTGCTGCTAGTCATACTCCTGCCTAGGCCTACGACATGAGAAAATTCAGAGCCCAGGACTGGGCCTGAGGGTAGCGCAGGCGGGGGTTATCGCCGGCCCTGATGTAGTCCATGACGCTCTGTAGAGTCTGGCCGGACCACCATAGCCGACGACCGGCCTCGTGAAAGTTCCCAGGAGGCAGGCGTCCTCCTCATACCTGGCGAGCGCCCTCTCACGCCGATTGATGAAGAAGGCATCCCAAGTATGTTGGTTATCGGGATGCCAGCTGGGATCTCTCCGCTGCTCCGGCGTGAGCTCGTGGTAGTAATGGTTCGTGATGGCCGTCCGACGTGCCACACCTTGAGGAAGAGGAGGGACCGGCACTCCTCCGGCGCTCAGCATCCAACCGGCGGGAACACTGTAGCCGGGCGGGCAGGGGTAGTTCGAGGCGGAAAGTGCCTCGGCCTGGTTAAATGTTAGAGTGGGTACGGTAGAAGCCATGAGAGAGTGGTGAGTTTGTATGTGTTTATGCCAATGGTGTGGCAATGCACATATATATAGCGAGAAGAAAACATCCCTTTAGTCCCGGTTGGGGACACCAACCGGGACTAAATGGGTTAGGGTTTCGTTTGGACCAATCAGATAGAATCACACGGATCGTGTGTTTCTTTAAAGCGCTTGTGAGTCGTTGGATCCGGGGTGTGTTTCTTTTGAGCTGTTGTGAGCCGTTCGATCAGGGCTACGGTGTGTTTCTTTCGAGTTGTTGTGAGCCGTGGATGAGGTGGTTTCTTAACCGTTGGATCAAAACCCTAGCACAACACTTTGTGAGCCAGAGGACCCTATACATAGCCCACCTTCATACATCGGTCAGTTCATCGAGCAAATACAAAACATCCGGATTCGCCATCATACGTCCTACCGTGCATTTGGTATGCATATTGCACTGAGTAGCCACGGTAGGGCTGTATGATGGTGATACCGATTGTTTTGTTCTACACCCCCCCTTTAACACATCCATCCATGCTTGGGTCAGTGTTCACTTTGAGCTCGGGTAGTAATGTGCAACTATTTGCTTGGTTGTGTTAGGGTGGCGCGTGGCGCGGGAATTGTGACGCGTGGCGCGGGAGTTGCGACGCGTGGCGCGGTAGTTTGTGACGCGTGGCCAGGAGGGCGCGGTATAAACTGTCGCGCCTCGAGCGCGTCTTCTCCTCTCCACGCACCGTCGCGCTTCCACCATGCCTCTGAGGAGAAACAGCACCACCGGCTTCCGCGGCGTCCGAGCACGGCAGAACGGAATGTTCAGCGCAGATATCCGCTGGGGGGACGACCGCATCCCCCTCGGCACCTTTGCGACGGCGGCGGAGGCAGCCCGCGCCTGGGACGCGGCGGCCTGGCGCCTCAACCGCCCGCGGTCGCTGATGAACTTCAACGACTGCCACACCGTCTGGGAAGCGGAGGCCAGGGCGCCGAAGCCGCAGATCATCACTGCCGCCGACCACCTCCACCTCCGCCACCGCGCGTTTCAGGGCCTAGTCGACGCCAGGGAAGACCGCGTCGTCCGCGAGTATTACCGGAACAACCCGGGGGAGGAGAGCGCCGACGAGGAGCTCTGGCAGACCCGTGCGGGTCAGCGGGCGGAGCGCCGCCTCGAACGCCACCTCGCGTTAGATGCCGCTCGGGAGGCGAGGACGAGGGCGCTGCAGGAGCTTCGTCGGGCCGACCGCGCCGGCGAAGTCTGGGCCTCCGACGATCCGAGGTGGGGGCCTATCTCGGACATACCATCATGCACCTCCGACGACGACGAGGAGGTCACGGACGAGTTTGGCGACGATGATGACCCGGAGGAGGTCACCGACGAGTTCCCCGACGACGACGGCGAGGAGTAGCTAGTGTTCGTCTGTTTTCTCTTTTTAATAAAAGAATTTGCATTCCGGCGACACTGCGGCGCACTAGCGCGTCTGTTTTCTGTTTTTAGTAAAAGTTTGGTACAATAAATTAATTAGAGATAATATAATTCAAAATGATCCATTAAACATGATCCATTCAACAAAGTTTGGTACAATAAATTATTACACATCAATTCTTCCCTTGTGTCCCCGCTTTCTTACGATTTGGACGTATCCATGGAGCATCCTCATCATTTAACTTAATGCTTGGGTCAGAGTTCACTTTGAAGGGCGGAATTTCACCAAACATATTATAATCTTCTGACATGTCTGTCTTGTCCTCCACTCCCACGATGTTTCTTTTCCCTGAAAGAACAATGTGACGCTTTGGATCATCGCATGATGCACTGATCGTTTTCTTATCTTTCCGTTTCCTCGGTTTGCTACTCATGTCCTTCAAATAGAAAACCTGAGCGACATCTTTGGCTAGGACGAATGGTTCGTCAAGGTAACCAAGATTGTCGAAATCCACCATTGTCATTCCGTATTGCTCGTCCACCTTTACCCCACCTCCTGTTAGCTTGAACCATTTGCACCGGAACAAAGGGACCTTAAAATAGGGTCCATAGTCAAGTTCCCATATCTCCTCTATGTAACCATAATATGTGACCTTTTGCCCAATCTCGGTTGCTGCATCAAAGCGGACACCACTGTTTTGGTTGGTGCTCTTTTTATCTTGGGAGATCGTGTAAAATGTATTCCCATTAATCTCGTACCCTTGGAAAGTCGTGATAGTCGAAGATGGTGTCTTGGCCAACATGTACAGCTGATCTTCAACATCATTGTCATTCATTAAATGTTTTCGCAACCAACTGCCGAAAGTCTCCATGTGGGCCTTTCTAATCCATGATTCAGGCTTCCCCGGGTTGTTCGAGCGTAAAATATTCTTGTGTTGCTCGAAGTACGGAGCCACCAAGCTCGAATTTTGCAGAACTGTGTAGTGTGCTTCAGTCATAGAATGACCGTCCATACATATCGTTGATATCCTTCCGATCGTGCCTCTTCCACTTAGTCTCCCCTCGTGCCGCGATTGAGGAATACCAATCGGCTTAAGGTCAGGAACATAGTCAATACAGAACTCAATTACCTCCTCATTTCCATAGCCCTTTACGATGCTTCCTTCTGGCCTAGCACGATTACGAACATATTTCTTTAATACTCCCATAAACCTCTCGAAGGGGAACATATTGTGTAGAAATACAGAACCGAGAATAGAAATCTCTTCGACTAGGTGGACCAGGAGGTGCGTCATAATATCGAAGAAGGATGGTGGAAACAGCAACTCAAAACTGACAAGACATTGGACCACATCGTTCTGTAACCGTGGTAGATCTTCTGGACTGATTACCTTCTGAGAGATTGCATTGAGGAATGCACACAGCTTCACAATGGCTACTCGAACATTTTCCTGTAGGAGGCCCCTCAAAGCAATCGGAAGCAATTGCGTCATAATCACGTGGCAGTCGTGAGACTTCAGGTTTTGGAACTTTTTGTCCGCCATGTTTATTATTCCCTTTATATTCGACGAGAAGCCAGACGGGACCTTCATACTGCTCAGGCATTCAAAAAAAATGACCTTCTCTTCTTTCGTAAGAGCGTAGCTGGCACGACCTTGAAACCATTCCGGATGCCGGTCATCTGGGTCTTTCAAAAGTTGTTGATCCCGCCGTGCTTCCTTTGTATCCTTTGTCTTCCCATACACGCCCAAGAAGCTTAGCAGGTTCACGCAAACATTCTTCGTAACATGCATCACGTCGATTGCAGAGCGGACATCTAGGACTTTCCAATACTGTAGCTCCCAAAATATCGATTTCTTTTTCCACATGGGTACGTGCCCGTCAACTCCCTGCGGAACTGATTGTCCGCCAGGACCCTTTCCAAAGATGACATTCAAATCCTTGACCATATCAAATATCTCAGCTCCAGTACGTTCCGCAGGCTTCGGCCGGTGATCTGCCTTGCCGTTGAAATGCTTGCCTTTCTTTCTTACGTTATGATTTCGGGGAAGAAATCGACGATGACCCAGGTACACGTTCTTCCTACAGTTATCCAAAAATACACTTTCAGTCTCATGTAAGCAGTGCGTGCATGCTTTGTATCCCTTATTTGACTGTCCAGAAAGGTTACTGAGAGCAGGCCAATCGTTGATGGTTACAAAAAGCAACGCTCGTAGGTTAAATTCCTCTTCTTTGTGCTCATCCCACACAGGTACACCAGGTTTGCCCCACAATTGTAAAAGTTCATCAACTAATGGCCTTAGGTACACATCGATGTTGTTGCCGGGTTGCTTCGGACCTTGGATGAGCACTGGCATCATAATGAACTTCCGCTTCATGCACAACCAAGGAGGAAGGTTGTAGATGCATAGAGTCACGGGCCAGGTGCTATGGCTGGAGCTCTGCTCGCCAAAAGGATTCATGCCATCAGTACTTAGACCAAATCTTATGTTCCTTGCGTCAGCTGCAAAATCTTTGAACTCTCTGTCGATCTTTCTCCATTGCGTTCCATCAGCGGGGTGTCTCAACTCCCCGTCGGACTTACGGTCCTCTTTGTGCCATCGCAACAACTTGGCATGATCTTTGTTCCTGAACAGGCGTTTCAACCGAGGTATTATAGGAGCATACCACATCACCTTGGCGGGAACCCTCTTCCTGGGTTTCTCGCCCTCAACATCGTCACCAGGGTCATCGCCTCTGATCTTATAACGCAATGCAGTGCATACAGGGCATTCATTCAAATCCTCGTATGCACCGCGGTAGAGGACGCAGTCGTTAATGCATGCATGTATCTTCAGAATCTCTAAACCTAGAGGGCACACAACCTTCTTTGCTTCGTACGTACTGGTGGGCAACTCGTTATTCTTCGGAAACATATTCTTCAACATTTTCAGCAAATTTTCAAATGATGAGTCAGCTACACATTCCCGTGCCTTCCATTTCAGCAAATCCAGTGTGCAGCCCAGCTTTTTCAGACTATTGTCGTATCCTGGGTACAGTGACTTCGTGTGATCCTCTAACATGCGATCCAAGTTCTCCCTCTCCTTGTCAGTTTCGCAGCGTCTCCGTGCATCAGCAATGGTCCGACCAAGATCATCAGCGGGCTCATCATGTGCCTCTTCTTCACCTTCACCAAACCCTTCCCCACCTTCAGCATCATCCTCCATGAAAGTATCACCGAAAAGGTCATGATAGTTGAAATCGATATCATCCTCTTCTTCATCTTCTTCCATTCTAACCCCTCTTTCTCCATGCTTGGTCCAACAATTATAGCTTGGCATGAAACCGTGCCGAAGCAGGTGCATGTGAACGACTCTTGAGGAGGAGTGACCCTTCTCATTCTTACATTCAGCACATGGACACATAATAAAACCTCGCTGTTTGTTCGCATTTGCCACTACGAGGAAATCTTTCAAACCCGTAGTGAACTCACCGGAGAGTCGGTTACCGTACATCCATTGCCGATTCATCTGCATTATTATTATATAAAGTATATAATTAACCATCATGCATCTGTTAAACTAACTAGCTAGCTGGAAATAATACAAATCATGAAAGGTTCAAGTTGCTAACCGCGATCACGGAGGTAAAATAAATGAAAACGCTCAAGTGTGTTTCATGCTGTGGGGCATTTCATCGAACACCTTGTGTGCATAGTAGGAACCAAAAGCATACCCACCACCCCCTTGTGAATATTGTGAGCAAATGTGGCCAAGTGCAGCGAGGTGAGTCCTATATATAGGGATGGGCCTTTAGTCCCGGTTCACCTGGACAACCGCGGCTAAAGGCCGTGGGGCCGGCCCGAGGACCTATTAGTCCCCGTTGGTCTGGCCAACCGGGACTAAAGCCCCTCCCCTCCGCCAGCTGTGGGCCGAGCGCGCTGGGCCCAGACTATTGGTCGCGGGTCTCGTCCCGAACCGTGACTAAAGACCCCTATGGTCGCGGGTCCATTATTTTGGGGACTAATGGGGGCGTACCGAAGGCCTATTTTCTACCACTGACAATGCCCCCCCCCCCCCAAATCAGACCAGTTTTGGTCCGTTTGGGGTGGTCCGTGGACCAAAAATCGCCCCGGACCAGATGTTTGGGCTGCGCCCATCCCAACGCCCCCCCCCCCCCCACCAACTAAAAAGAACATATGTAAAAGAAACAAAATGCAAATAAAAAGTACTAATATTCATAATATTTACATATTTTGGGGGCCAAAATACACTAAATTTAAACAAAACAAAAAGCCCTGCTGGGCTTCGCTAGCCCCATGCGCGGCGCCGCTGTCGCTCCCCGCCTAATCTAGGAGGATGTAGGGCTGCGGCGCGTAGAGGTGGGAGGTGGGAGGGTGGCGGTGCCTGTGACGCCGCGGAGCTAGACGAGCCCGTCTGCTCCGGTGGCGCCTGCTGCTATGCAGGAGGTGGAGGTGGCGGCGCCTGTGCCGCTGGGCTCGCCGCCTTCACCCAGGAGTCGCGGAGCGCCAGAGCTAACTCTGGCCACATCCCGAGCTCCTGCAGCTCCGACACCTCCACGGTGAGGCGGAAATGCTCCTCTTCCTCCTCCTCGGTCCGTGGCGCTAGCACGGCCGGCTCAGGCATCTCCTCCGCAGGCGGGAGCTCGTCCTCCTCCTCAAGCTTGGGCTCCTCCTGCTGCGGCGGCGGCGGTCCTTTGGAGGCAAAGTAGGCGCACTTGTGCCTGTCGGAGACCGTTCCGGGGACGAACCAGCGCTCCCATAGACCGCTGTCGAACCCGAACGTGGGGTCGTCGTCGTGCAGATCGGGTGAGAGAAATGCCCACCGCCGCGCCTGCCCATATGCCGGCACGGGAGGCACCGGGACCTGCCTAGCATTGAGATGCCAGTAGTCCGGCAGCTGACGTGGCCATAGCACTGGCTTGTTGCGCTGCCAGTACCATGTCGAAAGTGACGCAGTGGCGGTCGCACCGGCACGACGAGCCGGCCTCATGGTCGTTCGTCGCCGGGCCAAATGGGTCCGCCTCCTTCACCATGGCGTCGGCGAGCCTAGGGTTGGTCGGTGGGGAGGGGGGACGGGGGAGTGGCGCCGATGCGGTCCCATTAAAAAGGACCGGTCAAAGGGAGTCCAAGCGACCACCCTGGTCGCTGCCAGGTGGGGTCGGGATGTGGAGGGACGGCCATGCGCGCCTGACACGTGGGCCAGAGAGGACCAACGAGTGTCCGTGGACCGCCGCAAACGTGGCCCAAGTTTGGGGAGCCGTTGGGATGGGTTTTTACCCAAAACGGACCAAAATGTCCGTTTGGGGGGCGGGGGGCGTTGGGTTTGCTCTAGCACTACTAAGAATAAAAGCATCAGATTAACCACTGACATAGCAAAGAGTTGGAAGTTTTTTTTTATTAAAACAAGTTTGGACTCGAGCTAGGGCTGGAATTCGAGCCGAGCCGAGTCAGCTCGGCTCGACTCGCTCAAACTCGGTCAACTGACGAGTCGAGCTCTGCTCGACTCGTTCAACAAACGAGTCCGAAAATAAAACTCGGCTCGGCTCGGTGAACTCGCGAGTAGCTCGCGAGCTACTCGTTTAACTTTTTTTATTTTATAAAACTATAAAAAGTCAACATTATGTATTGTATATATACTTATTTTTCATTATTTGGGGCACGTATAATAAAATCATCACAATAATCGATGAAAAGATGTCACCATAAAATAATTTGTCATAAATAAACTACAATAATCAGTAAAAAAATGTTCACATATATAAGAATATCATTAGAAATTCTTTTTACCGAGTTAAACGAGTACTCGTAAACTCGGCTCGTTTAGCTTGAACTCGTTTACTGTCGAAAACGAAAACTCGACTCGGCTCGTTGGACAGCGAGCTCGAGCCGAGCCGAGTCGAGTTGCGAGCTACTCGTTTAACTCGCGAGCTTCGAGTTTTAATTCTAGCCCTAACTGGAGCTATACAAGTGAGAAGAAGAAAATTTTGACTTCTCAACAGGAAAAGTTTTTTTATTAAGGCACAAAGATACGCATTTGAGTATTTGACATATCAGTATGTGGAACATATTTCGAGTGAATAGCAAAAGCCTACCACAGTTGGGGTAAAGTTGTCAACCATGTAGAGAAAAAACTACCACAAATCACATGAAATTGTAGGTGTTTAACACATTTTCCCCAATTGTGGTAGTTTTTGCTATTCATCCACATATTTCCAACTGATAATAAGCTTAGAATATTGCCATAAAAACCGGCAGATTTAAGTGTATTCATCCACTTCTTAAGGTCTGAAGATTTCAAACATCCCAAATCATGCGTTCATGATCATGCTAAAATTAAATTGATTGACCTAAAGCTCAAAATCAAAGGGAAACCTACATAAGAACACCCTATCGCGTATATAACAAAGTACTTGGTTTATCTTAATGGGGAAATGAACGAAATCAGGAATTTAAGCGTACGTTCAGGAGAAGTACTTGGTTGATCTTATAGGGGAAATGAACGGAATCAGGAATTTAAGAGCATGTCTAACAGGACCCTTAAAATTTTGCCCCCTAAATCGCGTGTAGAGGGCCCTGTACAGGAAATCTAGGAAAATCTGTGCTCAGATTTACAAGTTCGTCTAGCAGTCCCCCTATCTCCGCCCCGTATGTTTGAATTTGAACTACGCGGGAGAAAAGATAAACTCGATTTCATTCATCAGAGGATCACCATTGCTACATGGAATCGAGCTCGAGCTCGTCCTAATCTAATCTAGTCTAGGAAGACGACGGGGCCGGAAGCCTCCATCGCCTTGAACTGCTCGACGTCGGCGACGGCCTTCGCCTCCTCCTCCGCTTCCGCCTGCGCCGCGGCCTCTGCTTCCTTCTTCGAAAGCTCGACCGCCGCCGCGAAGGCGGCCTCCTCCTCCTCCTCTGTCGCCGGTAACTCCTCCTCCTGCGCTGTCGCCGCGTCTCCTCCTCCGCTGCCGCTTGCGCCGTCGCCGCCGCGCTTCAACTGCTGGTGCAGATCCCACTCCGCGCGCCATTTCGCGAATTGGGGGCCGCTCATCGGCCGCGGCGGCGGGTCGACGGTGTAGTACCTCCCGCCCGGGGCGTACTTCCTGGCGCCGCGGCGGCTCCCTGCAACGGAATGTTTGCAGTGGAGCCGCCACGCCTCCTCGAGCGTCTCCGGCTCGCGGCGGCGCTTGGAGCGGGCGGTGGAGGAGCCGGAACCGTCGGGGGAGCTCATCGCGGTGGAGGCGCTTGGAATGCGGCGGCGGCGCGCGCGTAATTTCTCGCCGGAGCTGCGGCGGAGCTAGGGTTGCGGGTGGGGGGTTGGACCCCCACCCCGACCCTCACCCTCTACTTGTAGGGGGCGGCGGGGGCGGTTTGGCAGGCCCCGTAAATTTTTCGTACGGGCCAGGCCGCATACGGGGCGTGCTAGACGGCCGTTTTGGCCCGCACCCCGTATGCCGCCGGAATTTTACGGGGCGCTCGCGTGATACGGGGCCTGTTAGACATGCTCTAAGCACACGTTTCAGGAGTACCGTAGAAAAAAACAGTAGCAAAGGATAACAAAGAAGCCTGGAGAACAGCATGTTAACAGCCTAAGATAGGTGATTTTATTACCTAGGTTGCCAGAGTTGGTAGGTAACACTAGGAGACGAGAAAGCCACACCAGATCGTCGGCGGAAATGGGGTCAGGTCGCCGTTACAGCGCGGCGCAGGGCAGCACCACGGCCGCGGCGAGGAGAAGTACCGCCGTTGCTTTCTGGAAGTACGAGGCGGGATGAATATGTGGCTGCGTGTGTGAGTGTTTCCATGGAGGCGACGGAGGGAGGTGGCGGACGGCAGGCCGGGTTTGGCAGCGACGGCCTCGCCGTTGCGAGAGGGGCGGCGGTGTGTACGTATGAGCGAGCCTGTTGTCACCCAGCGTAACGGTCCTGGAAGGCGGAAACACATGCGTGCCCGCGAACGTATTTCGTAGGCGTAAACTGCGTCTGAAAGGCGGAACCGCCTGCACGCGGGCGGGATGGGATGGAGCTACCGAACAGACACGGAGCAAAGCCAGTGCATCGCCACGAGCCACGGCTGAGCCGAGCGGTGGTCCACGTCAGCCCGTGAGATTGGGGTGGCGCCAGATTCGCGTGCCACCGCATGCGAGGTGTCACTCGCGTGCGTGCGATCGCCGCTGAATCTACTTGCGCACGTCGCAGATGATGACAACTCAGGTATCCGCCGACTCGATGACCGTCCGGGACACCACGCCCTGTCGGCCGCGGCGGGACCCACGAGTCAGCCGCAAGAGAGTCCATCTAGGCCGTCACTCTCTACTTTTTTTTCCTACTACAGGGAGGACCGCAAGCCGTTGCATCTAACTACCGCGGGCCAGCTAACTTTGCTTCACCTCCCCGCATGTTCCCCTCATCACCTCTCTTCCTGTGCGCTCGTCACCACCGAGCTCTCTTCTGCGACTCCTCGCCGTATCAGAACGAGACGGGTGGCCAGCAGAACCGCCCCGCTGTTGAAGAATTCGAGGGTCACAGACTCGATGGATGTGTTGCCCGGGGAGCTGTGCTTCAAGATCTTCCATCTTCTGGATCACCAGTCCCTCGCCGCTGCTCCCCAAGGTTCGCGCCGCTCACTTAATTCTCCACTCATCGGCGATCAAGCAGCCTTCCTTACCCCTGCAAAAAAAAAGTCTTCGTTACTTCTTATGTTGATGCTGGCCTACTACCATGTTCTTGATGTGGAGCCCTGTAATTTACTGCTGCCGGTGGCCTGAATTGCCCGAACTGTGTAGTTTGCAGGAAGTGGAACGCGTTGACCTGCGACGACGAGCTGTGGCGCAAGCTGTTCGAGGACAGATGGGGCGCGGACGCTGCAGCGTTCTACGCGCCGGCGCCAGAGGGCTGCAAGCCCTGGAAGGACGTCTTCGTCGTGCAGGACAGATGCGACCGATACGGGCTGTACGTCAACAACATACTACTCCTACTACTAGCTTTCACTACCTAATTCAGACACTGCGTAAGTAGCATATCTGAATTTATTTTACGCTCTCTGTTGCCTCTCCAGGGGCGTCAGGATCATCAGGGAAGGAAACGACTACTACCTCATCTACCAAGGTGGTGAGATCCAGAGAAAGGCTTGGTTGAAAAAGCGCTGTCGGTTATCTAGGGCTCGCTCTCGCGATGGCGATGGCGACTCTGTAGATTCCTCGACCGATTTTGACGACGGTGGATCGCTGACCCTGTCGTCTCTCTTCTTCCCCCTCCCAGCCCTGCCCCCGTCTTCCTCTCAGTGTCTCTCGCTTGCTCGGGGTGATCGCGGGGCGTCCCTCGGTCGCTGCCCACCCCTGGCAGTTGCGGTTTTCGGTTTTTGAGGAAGATGGCGACGGCGCCATCGGAGGCGGTGGATCTAGTCCCGGATAATTTGGAGGCTGGGGATCAAGTTCTGCGGGTTCGGGAAGCGGACCAGAAGCAGAAAGGAAAGGCCACGGAGGGCTCCTGCTCCGGCATATCATCCTCTGGTGACAAGGTTGCAGAGATGATGGGGCGCCTCCACCTAACTGCCCAGGAGTCTACTGCCTTTGTTCTTGAGGATGAAGACGATGAACTCCTTGGGTGCCCGGAATGGGCTCTTGTGGGCAAGGTGCTAGCACCAAACCCTCTCCATATCAACACGATCAGAGCGGTGATCCGCCCGGCGTGGGGGAACCCTAGAGGATTGGAGTTACGTCCCTTGGGTACTAACATATTCTTGGCAGAATTTAGCTCCAAAGCGGATAGGGATCGGATCCTAGATGGGGCTCCATGGCACATCAACAGGCATGGAATCTTGCTGCGGGATTTCGACCCTTCTCTTCGGCCTGGTGATATTTGCTTCAACAAGTTCACTGTTTGGGCTCGGATAATGAACCTTCCTTTTGGTTTGATGAATGATAGCAAAGGGAAAGGATTGGCTGGTAATATTGGTCTGGTGGAAAAGATTGATGTTGATTCCAAAGGCCGTGCTTGGGGAAATTATCTGCGGGTTCGTGTCACTATCAATGCCCTTGCACCGGTTCCACGGTGTGTCTCCGTCTACTCCGCTAAACGGCAGAACACGGAGGTCTATCAGATCATGTACGAACGTATGCCCACACATTGTTTCTCTTGTGGTGTCTTGGGACATTCTTCAGCTGTGTGTCCTCTGCCAGCAGAAAGGGACGAGGAGGGGTTACTACCATACCATGGCTCTCGGTTGTGCGTCCCCGATGATCGCAGGAAGTCTTCTGGTGATCGCTCCAGCCACGGCTCTTTCTCGGGTAACCAAGGCGCTGCACCTAAGAATAAGGGGGCACCGGAGAATAGACATGGTAAAAAAGCCTCTGATACTTCGGGGTCTGGGGAAGTTTTGTCTCCGAAGAAAACACGCAAGCCCAGGACGAGCCGTACTTCGGCTATTCCTAGTGAGGTTTCAGGGTCTCAAACACAGCTTGCAATGTTCAAGAAAGATATTCCCCGTATGAGTGGCCAGAAGAGGAAAGGGTTTAAGGCCAAGGTACCTGCGTCGATCTCGGAAGAATTATCGAACCCCAATCTGGTCATGGCTATTGTTCCTGTGAGCAGGGCTGAAACCTCCATTCATGCAGCTACCATGGATGGAGGATCTACTGAGTTAGCACTGGTTGATTCGAACAAGAAACAAAAGAGGGTTACCCATTCACTCACAACTCGATCGGCGGATCTGGCAGCGGCTGCGGAGCAGCCCTGCCGCACGCAATGAATCTCCTGTGCTGGAACTGTCGTGGGCTGGGGTCGGACACGACAGTTGGCGAACTTCGCTGGTTAGTGAGGTTTTTCCGACCCACCTTCCTCTTCCTCTCGGAGACGAAGATGAAGGATTCTCGTGTGCAAAATTTCATGTGGTCTCTTGGGTTCACGGGGAGTTTTGCTGTGAGCAGTAATGGTCTTAGTGGGGGGCTGGCTTTGTTCTGGATGCAACCTTATTCTGTCTCACTCAAGTGCTACAATTCTCATTGCATTGATGTTATCATCTCAAAGGAGGAGTCCTCACCTTGGAGGGCCACTTTCGTGTATGGGGAGCCTCGCAGGGATTCACGGCAGGTTTTTTGGGACCTCCTTCGACGACTCCACCCGATGTGGGAGGGTCCATGGCTATGCTGTGGCGATTTTAATGAAGTGTTATGCAGTGATGAACACCTGGGCCTATCAGATCGATCGGATGCACAAATGTCCTTGTTCCGTGATTGTATCGAGACTTGTGGGCTGATTGATCTAGGGTACTCTGGGCCGAAATATACGTGGACTAATCGGCAACAGGGCGAGAATCAAGTCTCTGTTCGTTTGGATAGGGCTGTGGCAAACGCAGCTTTCATGTCTCTCTTCCCTGGTTATGAAGTGGAAAATGTGATAACAACTTCTTCTGACCATCTTGCGGTTTTGATTGGTCTTGATGCTCTGAATACTAGGCCGCAACAGGGGCAGGTGCTGCAACAATTCAGATTTGAGGCTGCTTGGTTGCGGGCACCAGACTATACCGAAATTATGGAGAAATCTTGGTTGGAGGGCCGCACTGGTGTGTCATCTTTGCAGTCCACTTGTGACAACTTACAGAGGCTCACTGGTTCGTTGCGCAAGTGGAGCAAAGAATGTTTCGGTTCAGTCCGTAAGAAAATCAAAGTGCTTGAAGGTAAACTACAAGGGCTACGTTTGAGCAATGCTGATTATGGACAGATTCGCCAAGTTGAACATGATCTCTGTGAACTATTTGAGAGGGAGGAAATCATGGCTAGACAGCGCTCGAGAGTGGACTGGTTACGTGAGGGTGACAGAAACACGGCCTTTTTTCATGCTAGGGCCTCGGCTAGGAAGAAAACAAATAGAATTTCTCGGCTTGTTGACGATGATGGGTCGGTTTGTACTGATGCCGAAGGCCTAAAACAGCGGGTGCATCATTTTTATGGGCAGTTGTTTACTTCTGAACAAGGCCTATCTAGTGGTGTGGTATTGGATGCTATACAACCACGGGTTACTAGTGAGATGAACCATGATCTATGCAAAGAATATTCGGATGAGGAGATCAAAGTGGCGTTGTTCCAAATGGGGCCTACTAAAGCACCGGGTCCTGATGGTTTCCCGGCATTATTTTACCAGAAGCATTGGAACTTCCTTAAGGAGGAAATTTGCGGAGCTGTGCGGAGTTTTATTGATGGGGAGGAGCTTCCTGATGGTTTCTGTGATTCTGTGATTGTCTTGATTCCGAAGGTTACAAATCCCCAACACCTGAAAAATTTCCGTCCTATTAGCTTATGCAATGTACTCTATAAGATCGCCTCCAAAGTGCTTGCTAATAGACTCAAAATGATCTTACCTCACATAGTATCTGAGAACCAGAGTGCTTTTGTTCCGGGGAGGCTTATTACGGATAATGCTTTGATTGCTTTCGAGTGTCTACATACCATCAAGCAACAGAGAGCTAAGAGGCCTTTCTTCGCGTTGAAAATTGATATGATGAAGGCATATGACCGGGTGGAGTGGAGTTATCTTCATGGCTGCCTTACTAAACTCGGTTTTGACCCTTCTTGGATTCATTCGGTGATGAGATGTGTCACCTCGACTCGATATGCGGTTAAAGTGAATGGTGATCTAACAGAACCGGTGATACCTTCTCGGGGTATTCGCCAAGGGGACCCCATCAGCCCCTATCTGTTTCTCTTATGTACGGAGGGTTTATCTTGTCTTCTGCAAAAACAGGAGGCCCAAGGAGAGCTACAAGGTATTAAAAATGGTAGACTTGGACCTTCTATATCACATCTTCTTTTTGCAGATGACAGTATCTTCTTTGCACGGAGTGACATGAGAAGTGTTGATGCCTTACAAGGTGTGCTTTCCACCTTTTGTGAAGGTTCGGGTCAGAGGATCAACTTGACAAAATCTACCATTTTCTTTGGTTCTGGTTGCTCGGAGGGAGTCAAGTTGGAGGTTAAACAAAGATTGGGTGTGCATAATGAATCCCTACAAGATTCTTATCTAGGGATGCCTACTCAAATTGGTAGATCTCCAATTGCTACCTTTAGATTCCTCTTTGACCGTATGTGGAAGCGTGTTAATGGTCTGTCTGATAGACCTCTTTCCAGATCAGGTAATGAGACTATGCTTAAGGCTGTGATACAAGCTTTACCAACATATGTCATGAGCTGTTTTCAGATACCAGTGGCCATTTGTGAAGAGATGAGGAAAATTGTTGCCAATCATTGGTGGGGTGCTAGAAATGGGCAAAGGAAAATGCACTGGAAGTCCTGGGAGTGGCTCACTTCTCCTAAGAACGTTGGAGGGATGGGTTTTAGGGACATGGAAATTTTCAATCAAGCCATGCTCGGACGCCAAGGTTGGCGTCTCCTTACTGATCCGGACTCGTTGTGTGCCCGTGTGCTTCGTGGCAGGTATTTCCCCTCTGGTGATTTTTGGTCGGCTAATTGTCCGAGCTCTGCTTCTTACACCTGGCGTAGTATTATCCATGGTAGAAAACTGCTAAAAAAAGGTATTCTGTGGGGTATTGGCAATGGAAAATCGACGTGTATCATGTCGGATAGGTGGATCCCTGGGATCGCACCTTTTATGATCAACCCGAGACGGCAGATTCCTGTTGGACAGAAGGTTGAATCCCTCTTACTGCCATCTGGTTTCTGGGATGCAATTAAGATCAGTGAGTTGTTCTCGGATGAAGTGGCAGCTAAAATCATGGCGATCCCGATCAGCCGTATGGGGGGAGATGACTTTGTCTGTTGGCCACACAACAAGCAGAGGGTGTACACTGTCAGATCAGCGTATCACATGGCACGGAGGGATTCTATGCTCCTTTCACAGTGCAAGAATGGGCATGGCATGTCATCTAGATGGGACGATGAGACAAAGAGTTGGAAGGCGTTGTGGTCTATCATTGCTCCTGGTAAAATGAAGATCACTGTTTGGCGATTTGTTCATGACTGCCTTCCCAGTGGGCAGCAGCTACAACACCGCAAGATCTCGGCGTCTCCTGTTTGTGTTCACTGTAACTGTGAGGAAACAGTGGAACACTCGATGTTGTTCTGCCCCTTTGCGCGGGAAGTGTGGTCTGAGGTGAAAAAGGACATGCCAATTGAATTATGTCGGAGAGGTTTTCAATCTACTAAGCAGTGGTTTTTCGACTTCCTCTCTCGTTGTACTGCGCAGGAGGCTACAATTCTCGTTGTTTCATTTTGGCACCTATGGGATCTTCGTAATAAGCTGCGAGAAGAAGGGGGCTTTTGCCACCCGAGAAGCCTGGCCCTGAAGATAAACTCATATGTTCAGATGATTTTCCAACATCTGTACAACTCCAAGGCTACTTCTCCACATGGTTCTGCTACCCAAGCTCGTTGGAGTCCACCTGAGACAGGTACGCTGTTGGCTAACGTTGATGCTGCGATTTTTTCCTCCTCTGGATCGATGGGATATGGCATTGTTGTCCGTGATCACCTGGGGGATTGTGTCTTGGCCAGTGCGGCCAGTATGCCGAGGGTATCTGACCCGGAGTTGGCTGAGGCACATGCGATACACGCGGCCCTTGTACTGTTACAAGAGGAGAATCTAAGCAATGTACGGATCGCCTCTGACTGTCTATCCGTGGTGACAAAAGTGAAGACGCCATCGCGTGATCGTTCTGCTGTTGCTCCGGTTGTTGAGGACATCAAGCTGCTCTTGAGGAGTCTTGGCTCGGTTTCTATATCACATGTTAGTAGATGTTGTAATGAGGCTGCTCACTGTCTTGCGCGGTCCTCTGAATTTCAGTCTAAATTTGTGTGGCGTGGTTTGTCTCCGGAGATTATCCGGCAGATAGTTTGTATTGAATCCTCATTTGGTTAATCAATAAAGCTCACTGTTTATGTCAAAAAAAAAGGTGAGATCCAGAGCTACCTGGGCACCAGCTCCTCCCAAGCCAAGGATGCACGGCCCCAGAGCGGCGAGGCGGAGAAGAGGCAGATATCTGACCGAATCCTCTTCTTCCTGGGGGACTTGGAGACTGCTTACGCGGATGCCAAACGCGTCAAGGCGTGACCAACCGGTGTCCTTCAGAAAGCAACCTGTTGAAATGTCTGTATAATTCCCGTTAGTGTATTTTTGCATATCTCGTGCATAAAGCTGTATCTACGTACAGACACTCCATACTGTTTCACCTTCTTCGTCATTCTCGCAATTTATTCGTTAGGAGATTACAATTCAGATGTTCGCCTGTAATAAATCTGTTGCGCACATTTCAACTGTAGATGCATACGAGCGACACTGTCATTCAGTCGCTTGCTTACGAATACGAAATGCTTGCAGCAGTGATAAAACAATCGCGGAAGGGCAACAAATTCATTGAGTTTCAGCATCTTTAATCAAATCTAACTCTTCTGGTTCAGTTTCGTACAGATAACCAATCACTGCTATCAGTGGATGTTTTATGCCAAGGAACATACATACTCAAATGCAGCGCTCCTTTTGCGACTCAATCATAACATGGTTGAGGCTGTTTTACTGCTTCGGTTGAACTAGCATTTGAGGGCAGCTCTTGCCATTTCCAGCGCTCCTTCGTAGGTCTTATTCCCGCCGATGAAGCCACTCATATGAATAAACACACAGCCAGGGATGCCAGTTTCCTTCGACAGTTCATCGTCTCTCATGCCCCTCCACTTTTCTGGGAGAGCCTGCCGGCTCTCAAATCTATCCGGAGCAACAGAGACAGCTTGCACCCGCCAGCTTTTGCTCCTCTCATCCTGCAGTTATGCCGCCGAAATAAGCATAAGTGTAAAAGTCTGGTGAACAATACCAGGAAGAAAAGGTTGAAACAAGTTGCAACGACAAAAATAAAAGCATGTGGAGAAAGTTTATCCAAATGCTGGCTCACAAACCATCAGTTTAAGTGCTAAACGACCTATACTAGTCTACTACCCACTGCGTTCCAAATAGATGACTTTCATTTGTCCAAATATAGATGTATGTAGACATATTTTACTGTATATATACATCCATATTTAGACAAATGGAAGTCAAGTATTTTGGGACGGATTAGCATTCAGGTCACATACAGGCACAAGTATTACACCACTTGACTTCCACTTGACTTCCAGATTAGCATTTTGGCAGTAACTAGGCACAAGTTTACTTACTGTAAAAAAAATCTAGAGGTACTAAATGAAATTCATATCGGATGACTGGGAAGGGGCAACACTTCTTACCTGATACAGAACATACTTAGTCAAAGGATCAGTCTTCAGCTCCTGCTCTAGCTCAAATAAATGAAGTTTCCACTGCCATAACAGAGAAGCGTTCAGGTCACATACATGGTTTTCCTAGTTTTATCACACTTAGATACTAATTATGCAAAGCACTTTCTGAAATAAGTTTAAATAAGAAAAAACAGAACACTAGTCAATATTGAATAGCTAATGCAATCGGCAACAAAGTCGGAAAACATCCGGTGCTGATACTTAGAAGCATGTGCTACTGTTCTGTTATGCAACTGTCTTCAAGTTTCAACACTTCTACAGAAGATAAAAAATGGCATTTGTTCAAGGTAGAAAACACGAAAACAACGAGCACATTAAAGATTAACATAAACATATTACGTACAACAACTATGCTTCCGCATGCATCAGATACCAACAGTCGAAAAACATCAGTTGTGGATATAACCGATATTGATTAGTTTAATAACTACCAGGATCTTACCGGGCAGAATCTATCTAGAACCATGATTTCTCCACTTGGATCAACATTTCCTCTTGACAGCAAACACTCCATGACAATAGATCTTGCAGGAAGCCACGACTTGACATGAAAGCGAACACTCTGGCATTGAAAGCAGAAAAATATAGTCATACAGACAGGAGATGTTCAGCTTAGGTAGTAATGGAATCCAGGATCCCATTCGGTAAAAGGCAAAGATATATATCAGCCTTTATTTAACAATTCCTTAAGCAGCGCGTGAAGAAACACATCAAAACCAGGCATAAGTCATACCTCCATAAATTCACTTCCTGCCAGCACCATTGCCTGTTGAAATGCAGCATTTTCCTTCTCAGGTGATTGATCTGGATCAGTCCAGTCTGGATTAAGACGCCCAACACGTGAAGACAAGTGTGTGTTGTTCACATACTTGGGGGGTTGCTCTGTGTCATATTGATTGATGCCATTATCAATTGCATCAAGTGCCTGTTACATGAAAGATACACTGCATCTTTGGCACATCACATGGGAAAATATTGTATTGGGCAATTAAGACATAAATAGTAGACAAACAGATACATAATGATTAGGAGGACAACTAAATGTGGCAAAGAAAACTGATGCCAGATGACAGTTCTTTACGAATTAGTAACTTGTAAACCTTCAGGATAAGTACGTAATCTTGTCAATTAATTGATGATAGGCCTATATTACCCCTTTTCTGCCTTCAAGAAACAACTCTAAACCACACAGACAGCAACAAGCACCCGACAGCAACAGTATTTTGCCAACGTACAGTGTATCTTTCCATAGATCCTACTATCTGAAGCAAGTTTTCAAGAAACTGCTGGAGTTTTAGCAAAAGTAGCTACAAAATATAACATAAGAAATGACTCAGAAAAAAGTGTAGATCCTTGAACTCCCTGCCTGAGTATCCTACTAAAGCCAAAACACATCTATATGTCAAAGCTAGCTACAAAATCTAACATAAGAAACAATTCAGAAAAAGGTGTAGATTCTTGAACTCCTGCCTGAGTAACCTATGTTTACACAACCCTAAACTCATAAATTTTACAGCTGGTATTGTTGATTCCTATACTACTAGTCAACATAATTATTCTCTTATCCTTTGATCGAAGTTTCCACATTACAAAAGTACTAATGTAAATTCAGCGGCTGGTTACAAGTTTAGATTAGTACCTCAACAAAGCTTTTGTATATGGCAAGATACACACGGTGAACATCTTCATGATCCTCATTAAGCTGAAGCTCCTTTGCAATTATCTCCTTGCCGAAATGCTGCGATATCACAGCAGTTTTAAATGATAAGCAAGCCATCATTTAATAAATAGAAAAGAGTAGCATTGAAAATCGATTTGCAACATGTAAACTTCGATGGATTGATAAATTGTTAAAAGGTTGTGCGTGCATAAGACAAAGTCTGCTATGAAATTTCACAACATCCAGCAACAAACCCCCATAGAATACACCTTGTTATGTACTGCAGTTGGTGACCCATTTTAGTAGATATTGCTAAAATTTATAGCATACCTTCTAATGGAAAAGAATTATAGTAGAAAACCTGCATCATATATGGGAGATACCTTGTAAACAAGCCCGGCACTGCTAAGTTTCGTGTTAAAGCCATGTCCAAAGACCTCGCTGAAGCCCTTCTGGTGATGATCATAGCGATGCCGGCTGGGATCATAGACGCCACCTACATCAAGAACAGCCTCCAGCGAATCGAGGATCTAGAGTGAAGTTTCAAGATGAAAAGAGGAAAACAAGTAAGTGGAGGACAGGATATACCAAATGACAGAGCATATGTTCAATGTTTTTGCTGTATCACATACAGCAGAGATTCATAAGCAAATCACTAAATCAAATGAAGAACGCGCGACCGTATTAACAAAAATTCATAGCCTTACTCAACTCCAATGATTGCATTGGCACGAACTAAACACCGAAGGGGATATGATAAAAGACTACTACCATGGACAAGAAAAACATTCTTAAACTACATGGCATACTCTATACTTAGCATGAGATGTAGAAAAATATAGCTCATGAATTTCTATACCAGATGATAGGATTGTCGCAACACACAAGAAAAAAAGATCCGAAGGGTTTCAGTTCACAATTTCGCATTCATAGAACAGTATGAAACTACTGTCCAGATATAACAAAATCAGTCTAATAATGGGCTAAATTGGTATATCCAGACCTAATGGCAAACTAATACGTCCGTAAAGTTTACGAATCTTAGCACGCAATCCCGTAACTTCGCGGAAACAACCGCCGAAAAATTCGCTGAAACTTCCTTTGGGGGGGCAGACCTGGGAGTCGCGGGTGCGGACGACATCGGCGCCTGCGAACTGGGAGGTGAGGCGGATGAGGAAGCAGCCGAGCGCCTCGTCGCAGTGGAAGCTGCCGTTGTGGGTCCCCACGCGGTTGACATTCCCCGCGCCGTTGGATGCGCCGTCGCCGGTGGCCGCTGACGAGTAGACCCTCAGACGCTTGGGCGAGGAGGCACCGGCGGCGGCCATGGGGAAAGGGTTTAGGATTTGGGAACGCACGCGGGGAAGGAACGTGACGGCTCGCTGCGACAGCCTCCAGGCGCAGGCGGCGAGCATGTAGAGACGATGGGCTGAGGTGGTTTCGTGGTTGTGTCGAGATGTAGGGTTTCGAGGGGGAGGTCTTGGGCTTTTGGAAGACACCAAGCCGCATGCCATTCCCCTCTAAAAAAACTCTTCCAAGCCATTGATATTTCAGAGTTTCTATAAGAAAAAAGTACTCCTAGTATTGCTGTCAACCAAACTCAAACCATTTATTCCCTCAAAAAAAAATTCAAGCCATTCTTTTAGAAAGAACTCGAACCATTTTTTGACATCATTATTAGGACATGGTCATCCTCCTTTCAATGTCTCGAATTTTTAAGGTAAACATTAAGAACCGGCAACATGCATGTCAAAAAAAAGGACCAGCAACTTTTTAAGCTTCTTTCCTTCCCTACAACCAAAAACATGGGCTAGATTTTTCAACGTAATTCATTGTTGTGTAAGAATAATATTTCAAAATTATTCATGGTTGTGGGTTTTAGGGTTCAGTCAATTACCATCATCCCAAGAAAAAAATGTTATGCGGTCTAGAAACGACCTTGTGTCATCCGACGGGTGACACGGATGGACATAACGACCACTTCCATCTCACCGTCGTGAAGTGATCTGTATTCACCTCCACCGAGATACCGACCACTTCCATCCCACCACCGTGTAGTGATCTATATTCACCTCCGCCAGAAGGTGCTGTCAAGCAAGCCCAAGCGGATGACGGAGATGACGAGTGATGCATTGCAAACGTATCTATAATTTTTTATGCTCAATGCTTGTTTTCTACCCAATACCTTTTGTTTTCCACATGTTTTTTCCATTTTCCGGATGTTTTCACACAATCCTATCAACAAGATGCCCCAGGTCAGTTGTTGTTTTCTGTTGTTTTTTATTTCAGAAAAGTTCTTAGGGAAATATTCTCGGAAAGGTCTGAAAATCCACGAAGATCATTTTTTACCCGGAACGGCGACGGAGTCCAAAGAAGAGCCGAAGGGGGGACATGGGGCCACCAGGCGCGGCACCTCCCTAGGTCGTGCCTGGGGGGATCTTGGCGGCCTTGGCCACCGCCTCCCGTCGCATCTTCGCCCATAAATTGCCTTCAACCCTAAAAATCACAGGGACGAAGTTATTTTCCACGAAACATACAGAGAGGCGTCGTCACCTCGAAAGTGCAATCTAGGGCTTTTGCAGCCCTGTTCCGGCACCCTGTCGGAGGGGGAAATCATCATCGGAGGCCTCTACATCGCCATGATCGCCTCCAGACAGATGCGTGAGTAGTTCATTCCGGGAATACGGGTCCATAGCAATAGCTAGATGGTTGTTCTCTCCCCTATGCCTACATGTTTAGAGTCTCGTGAGCTGACGAGACCACTGTTATGTAATTGTGCATGTTGTGTTTGCTGGGATCTGATAAACCATGAGATTATGATTATTTTGTTCATGTCAATCTGAGATGCTTCACTTATATTCGTAGAGAGTTTTAATCTTGTCCTGCAATGCTCTCCGGTGTTTATGATTATCTTGGCCGCGTAGTTGTTTTCACCTCCAAGAGAGAGTTTATATGCTTGATGGTAGGTTCATGCCTCCCTTACATTTGTACTCGAGTGACAGAAACGTGACGGATGGGGGATGTGTTGTTGCTACTAGGGAGAAAACAGCGGTGGTCTTGTCTACGGACGAGGACCAAGTCTTACACTACGTATTGTTCTTAATGCACACACGAAGCAATCACTTTGTTGCTGCAATTTAATACCAGAGAGATTTGATGGATAGCTTTTTCGAGGTGAACTTTTAGATATGGATGCATGCTGGATAGCGGTCCATATGCCTTGATGTAATGTCTACAATGTTAGAACCAATAAAATATATCTCGTCATAATAGTATTGTTATACATTCATGATTTGTCAATTGCCCGGCTGTATTTGTTCACCAGCATGTTTGTTTTCTTTGGAGAGACACCACTAGGGAACCTATGGCCCCGGTCCTATTTTCCTCATACTTGTAACCTTCTTTTAAGCACTTTTCATTATTGTTTCCTCGTTGTTCCGTTTTTATTTTATTTGTTTCCCAAGACTCTATACGTTAATTCTCCCGTTTTCAGCAAGACCGGAAGATTGACAACCTTCCGAAAAGTTGGGACAAAAGAGAGTTTGTTTTGTGTGCAGGTTCCACACTTGTTGACGCGCCAGACAACAAGCGACCTTCTCCAAGACTATGAATTCTTACTGGTTCAATAAACCCTAGTTCCTTTGGGAGAAATTTCCGCTAGACTACAAGCGTGTGATCACATCAGCATCAAGTGCCTTTTCTGGCGCTGTTGCCGGGGACTTCTAGCTTGCTACAAGGGGAGTCCCACACTTCCACTCTATTTATTTTTTTTTTTTTTTTTTTGCTTAGTTTACTTTTATTTAGTCTTATTTTCTCTTTAGCCCCCCAAAAAATAGTTCTCTTGTTTTTAGTCTTTTATTTGTGTTGTTAGTTTATTTTGTGTTATCTTGCAAACATGGCTACCAATGATACTACCAAGCTTTGTGACTTTATTAGTACCAATAATAATGATTTCATATGAACACCAATTGCTCCACCTGCTGCTACAGTGGATTCTTATGAAATTAAACCTACTTTGTTGAATCTTGTCATGAAAGATCAATTTTGTGGTATTGGAGAAGATATTGCCTCTCGTTTGAATAACTTTGTTGAGTTATGTGACATGCAAAAATATAAAGAGGCAGATGGTGATATTGTCAAATTAAGATTGTTCCCTTTCTCATTAAGAGGAAGAGCTAACGAATGCTTATTATCTTTGCTTAAAAATATCATTGATTCTTGGACTAAATGCAAAGATGCTTTTATTGGGAAGTATTATCCACCTGCAAAAATTATACAACCAAGGAGTAACATTATGAACTTTAGAAAAAATGATAATGAACATGTTGCTCAAACTTGGGAAAGAATGAAAACTATGGTTAAGAATTGTCCCACACACGGACTAACTACGTGGATGGTTATCCAAACTTTCTATGCATGATTAAATTGTTCTTCAAGGAATTTATTGGACACCGCCTCTCGTCACCTCTCTGCCCATAAATTTTCTTCAACCCTAAAAATCATGGTGATGGAGGAATACTTTCCGAGTCCCCCTGACGGGCCTATACGGTACAAGACATGCATGGGAGCCCAGCGCGTGGAGCTACCCCGATCTTCTAGAAGGCTCAACCGCGGCCCACACGCAAGACTTGCGGGTCAAGGATTGGAGGAGGCAACCAACGTAGGCTAGGATTTATAAACCTACCCGGATAGGTCTTCGGGACCTAGCCTCCTATATAAAGGCTGGGAGAACCCCCGGGTAGGGCATCTATTCATTGTCTTCCACCGTAGGTGCTGCCTCTCTCGAGATCATATATATCGACTATGGTAGTTGCCATTGTAAACACCATATCAATACAAACCAGACAAGCAGGAGTAAGGGTTTTACCTCCTCGAGGGCCCCGAACCTGGGTAAATAGTGTCCCCTGTTAGCCAACGAGATCACCAGCGCCCATCAGTTCCTACTCTCAAACCCCGAGTATGTCACCCGGGGGATATGCCAAGTCAGGTACTCGACATTTGGAGACGTCTATGGGAACGACAGGCGCTGAATGTACGACCTCGCAGGTCTCATCTGCATCGGGTTCCAACCGGAACTCCGGATCGTTTACTCCTTCGTAGTCAATCTGCTTCGGGTCGTTCGTCTACACGCCCCACTCGTCGGCCTCTCGCCCGGCGTTCAGCGGTCTCCAGGAGGGCGTCAAGCTGACGTTCGACAACTTCCGCTTTTGTGCCAGCAAGGAGGGAATATTGCGCTTCCCTGACTCAATGGCGCCCGCCGAATCTGAGGCTGGGTCGATCTCGAGCACGACAACCCCGACATTGCCACTCGCCGATTCTGATCTTCAATCGGAATCGAGCCTCGCATCGGTCTACCTCAACTACCTCGACTTCCACGCTATAGCAGCCAAAGAATTCACTGATCTAGAGGATGGCGATCGGTTCGCCCCGGAGACTCGCGAACCCTACCTAGCCCATGTCTACATGGCCGACGCGGCCGAAGAGCCCGCTGAAACGGCGGCCAGCGCGGAGGAGAGACAAGTCGTCAACGTCTCGCAAGCAACATGGGTTAAGGCGAGAACAACAGTGCGAAACAGTCTCACGCTGGAACCAAACGCCACCCAAGAAGATCTTACAGCCTATCACTACTTCATGTCCAAGAAAAACCAGGAAATGATACGGGTGATGTCGTGGTGGTGTCACGGCAGATGCCATGGGATGGCTAAAGATGTGGGGACGATGGACGCTGGAGGTGTCCGGGGAGGGATCACGCGACGAGTAGCCGCGTGAGGTAAGAACAATGCACTGCAAACAACACAATCTACCCAGGTTCAGGGCCCTCGTGAGGAGGTAAAACCCCTACTCCTGCCTTGCTATATGTATTACGATGCCTCTCCGAGTAGCCACAGTACAAATGATATCGCTACCGAGTAGCTTCTCTCTTCCCTCCGAGTAGGACTAGGTCAAGAACTTAGGGTTTCTAGGGTTCACTGGGAGCATGTATGAGCGTGCCTCGCGCAGGAGGCGGCGGGGCACCTTATATACATGGTGCCCAGCCGGATACGTCCAAATCTAGACAAGTGTCGACATAGTGTGCACATCGTCCTTTCTCCGAGTACCCGCTGACAGCTTTGGCTCCTAATCTTGGCTGCTTCCGTAAAGTCGTTGGGCAAAACTAGGGGACAGACTGGTATCACTGTACCTAGGCACAGAGTAGGCCCCCCTTATCCTGCCACGGCCTGCTTCCATGTTGTCACTGTCAGGCAGGCCGGTCCCAGATGAACAGTAGTTCGAATGCTGCCAAGTACGGACCCAGGATACGCGGGATCCTGTGTCAGAACGGCTCCTTTGACTTTCTGGCCCGAGTAGGTTCCCGCCAATTCTACTCGGGCTACCTCTTCTACTCGAAGAGATAGAACTTGCTTGATTTCTCCTTCTGGTCATCTTGAGGTGAGACCGAGTAGCCGTCGACCGGGTAGCGAGTACCAGGTAATCGGCTACTCGACCAAACCTCCCTTCTATAAGCTGCCTTTACCACTTGCTCTTACCCTACTCGGGGGTAACCCCCCGACAGCAGTCCCCGAAGCTGGTTGAGTCTTGCGAACTTGTTCACTAGGCTCTGCCAGCTTAAAACCAGCCTTTGCATCTCAGCCCTTGAACCTCAAGATGCCGAGTAGAACCTCCGAGTAGCTATCTGGAAAGTACCTTGAGTTTCCTCTCTTCCGAGTAGCATTTGCTTTCTACTCCGTAACCGAGTAAAAAGACTAGAAATTTCTTAGATTGAGCCACTGCAGCGCAGAGCACAATCCAGCCCTTTGCGCAGCAACTGCACACGTGTCAAGCATCCACGACCTCGTCGTTTCGTTGCCCAGGACATGACCTGCCACGCGTCCAGTTTTCACGCAGTGGGCCCACCGGCCGTCATGTCCCATCAAGTGTAGTTATAGGCCACGATTCGGTGGTGGGATCAACTGCGGCCGTTACGCGCGCCTCCGGCGCTTGTGTGCGTTTCTAGCCGGCCACAGGATCCACCACACGCCACAATCGATCCCACTTTCACGACGGTAACGGTAAACTCGCGGAGGAGATATAAATACCTCCGCCGGTAACTTCCTTTTCCCCTTCCCTTGCACTATTCCTCCTTCGTCTCCTGCTCTTCTCCGCCACCGAGCTCTCCGTCGCCGCGCAAGCTTTCGCGCCGCCGCGGACTCAATTCACCCAACCATACCGTCCAGTCTCTTCCACTCCTCCTACCCGCAACAATGGCCAAAGCCGGCTGGGCGGGCTCAATCGTCACCAGTGAGGACTTCGCCTGGCTCGTTAATACCAGGCGAGTTCCTCCCGGCGTGGAGTGCCGGGCGCCTGACAATGAAGTCGTGCCAACTCCGCGGGAGGGCGAGCGCGTCGTCTTCATGTCGCACTTTGAGCGCGGCTTCGGACTGCCGGCCTCCGAGTTCCTCCGTAAGTTTCTCGACCACTTTGGCCTCCAGATGCATCATCTGCCGCCGAACGCCGTCGTCTTCCTCGCCTACCACGCCGTGGTGTGCGAGGCCTTCCTCGGCATGCACCCGACGTCGGAGACCTGGCTGAGGTACTTCCACCTCCGCCAGCAGACTGTCGGGAAGAAGGACAGCGCGGGCGTGGCCGGCCGCGCAACCGACACCGGCTGCGCCATGATGATACAGCGGACCGGGACGAACCACCCCCGTATCAAGGGGCTGGACTCCGTTCGGCTGTGGCAGAAGACATTCTTCTATGTGAAGAACATCCCCGCCGCCGAAGGAGCCCAGGTACACGACAGGATCAACCTTCCCGCTTGGAGCCTCCGTGCTCCCACTCAGAAGAACTGGAAGGAGAAGCCCGCCAACGACGACAACGCCATCGAGATAGAGAACAGGCTTGGCTGGCTGATAGGCCAAGGCCTCAAGAACGATGATCCGGTGGCTTGCTGGATTCAGCGCCGAGTGCTGCCTCTACAGGAGCGCTGCCATCTCATGTGCTACATGGGAGGCCCCCGAGACTGCACCAGGACGACAACCATCGAGATCGACAACATCGATGTTCCTGGGCACGCAAGGGCCATCTTGATGACGATCCTCAGCGATCATTGGCAATACGGGTTCGTCCCGTACAGCCGCACGAAGCCGATTGAGCGGGTACGCCTTTCTTACTTTGCTCTCTGCATTTACTTTCCGAGTAGATAATTCCTCCTCCTGCCGCGAGTAGCGATCGTCCTCTGCACCGAGTAGGGTACTTAGCCGAATTGCGTAGGCTTAATGTGCTTCGTGCTTGCACGCCTTGCCGGATAGCCTACTCGAGAACAACTCTTAGGCTCGATGTGCTTTATACCTGCACGCCCTTCCGAGTAAGACCTTTCAGCAAACGTGCTTAGGCTTAGTATGCTTTGTGTTTGCACGCCTATCCGGGTAGAATGCTTAGTAAACTGCCTAGGCTTTGTGTGCTTTGTACCTGCGCGCCTATCCGAGTAGAATTCCTTCCTGGTACTCGGCTAGTCTGTGATCCTTCTCTGTCTTTCAGGTCCTTACTCGCCAGAAAATAGAAAGCTGCGAGCGCTTCGATGGCAACTTCTCTGCCGATCGCGAGGAGGACGATGTGCCCTCCTTCGAGGCCGCAGATCAGATCAATCTCTCACGCTCCCCAACAACAGAGAAACGCGAGACCGAATCATCCCTCCGCGACTGGCCGGAGGACGAATCTGAAGGTAATTGCGCACTTGCTTTGCTTGTTCTCAAAAGACACCAATCCACCGATTACTGTTTCTGACTTGCCCCTTTTCTTTCCTGAATCCGCAGATGAATTTGCTGATGAGCACGAGGATGAGGACGAAGACGAGAACGAGGACGATGCGGTCCTTGTCGTCAAACCTCTGTCCGTCGCAGCCCCCAACACCCGCAAGCGGACCGGCAGTGACGCCCAAGGGCCTCCAGCCAAGAAGAAGAAGCCAGTCGAGAAGCCGAAACCGACCAAGACAGTCGTGAAGAGATTAAGGCGAAAGCTCCCTTCCACCACTGCGTAAGTCTTCTTCTTCTCGGTCGTCTCTCCTCTCGCGCCGTGCTGTTTTCCCCAATCTCCTTCTAATTTCTGATACTCTCTTTCTCGGCAGCCCTGCCATGGACGCGAATGCCGCTCTCGCGCCCGACCAAGCCAACAAAGCACCAGTACCTCTGATCAATCTCGACGATGAGGAGGATGACGCCACCAACGTCCAAGGAGCAGAGACAGAACAACAGAACCGTGCGTCGTCAGCAGCACGGGACACTGCTGCTCATCAGGACAGAGCGCCTTCTCCTCCTGCCAGCAATGCCGAGGAGGGTCAGGACCAGGAGATGCATGACACCGCCACCCACGAGCAGCCAGACGCAGAGCAAGAGCAGCCCACCACCGGGGCTGCCGCACAAGAGAACCCGGCTGGCGAGCAGCGGGTAGAGGACGCCACCACCGCGGATGCCACCATGGCGGACGCCTATCCACTGAGCGACGCGCACACAGGCGCCGCACCAACTAGCGCCCAGACCGATGCCGCGCAAGGTGATGGTTCTGTGGTACCTCCAATCGTTCAAGGCACCACACCGTCGGCTTCCTCCTCAGTGCCACAGAGCCAGGACCCAGCCAGGCAACATGCCCTAGATGCCCTGAGGGATGAAGTTGACAGAAGAGCAGCCGAGAAAGAAGCTGCCGAGAAGGCCGAGGCTGAAAAAGAGGCAGCCGAGAAGGAAGCCGCCGAGAAGGCCGAGGCCGAGAAAGAGGCAGCCGAGAAGGAAGCCGCCGAGAAGGCGAAGGCGAGAGCTGAGGGGAAGAAAATCGAAGATCCCGAGAGGCAGAGAGCCGAAAAGGAGAAGGCTAAGAAGCGGGCCAGAGATCAGAATCAATTGCCGCCGCCAGCCTCTGGTGGAGCACTGGTGATTCGAGATTCCGGCCCGGTTGCCACTGCGACCGCTGCCGCCGCCATCGCCGCTGGCCAACCTTGCTTCCCGGATTACATGGTTAAGGTTAGCCAGCAAAACATAATTGGCTTCTCTCCCCAGGACAAGCAGCTTGCCCTTCTAAGGGGACGAAAGGCCGTAGCCAGGAACACCCCTCCCCCAGATCCAAATCAGAACCAATCCGTCAGCATTGCTTCTCGGGGAGTTCAAGATCCAGCGATAAAATCCCGGAGCTTAGAGCAGGTGCTGGATACCATTGGCTATATTGACGCCAAGTGGGACAGCAAGGTTCTCGGCACGGACAACTGGCACGGTCTTGGTCTCGGCACGATTGACCACATGCGCGTTGAGTGGAACAAAGTGGATCTGGGATACAAGCCCATGACCGTCTCCACCGAGACTGCCACTCTCGCCGCCAAAATGTTCCTGCACCGCAAGAACGCCGAGGACATTGAGCAAGCTTATGCAGTAAGTCTCAGCTTTCCTTTCCCCGAGTTGAATTTTTCTTCTCTTCTATTCGCCTTCATTCTTCTTTACCATCACCCAGTCCCCGAGATTCTGGCCGAGTAGGCGGATACTCTCCGAGTAGCTTCCTACTCGGGTTGAATCTTTTCTGCTCTGTCTAACTTGTTTTCTTCTCGCTTCTCAGGATAGCGTCTGAAGCGGACCAACTTATACCGCGTGCTTCTCTGGAATCACTCTATCGCCAGGAGGCGAATCGCCGCATTGGAGAAGGAGAAGGCAGCTGCGGAGGCCGCAAGCAAGAATGCCAACGACAGCACTCAGCAGCTGGCTGAAGTGAAAGGTACGCTTTTAGCCATGCGGTTACTGCGTTTCTTGTTTACGCCCGCGTCTGCTTTCTTTTGCGCTAACCTCTCCTATTCTGCAGAGAACCTGAAGAACTTGGCTGAGGAGCACGAGAAGTGCCGTGCGTTTGTGGAGAACGCCGAGGCCACCATCAAGAAGCTAGAAGGTGAGTGGCCGTCTACCCGGCATCATTCCTGTGCCTATCTCCTTTGCTTCTCTGCTAACCGTGCCTTGCTCTTTTCAGAAGATCACAAACTGTTTGTTGAGGAACACCAGGACTGCGTCAAGCCGGAGGAGGTGCAGAAGCAGCTGTCCGACCAGGCTGTTGAATTGGTGAAGGTCCACACCGCAGAGGTGGCGGAACTGCAAACCCGGCTGCGGACAGCACTCCAGGATGCTGTTACAGTTGGTGAAGAGAAGGACCGAGTAATTGCCGAGAAGACCAAAGCGGAGACAACCCTCAAAGCCAAGATCAAGGCCCTAGAGCTGGAGTGCGAAACCCTGAAGACATCCAATGCTGGGTACTTCACTCAGTTGGATTCTCTGCGCCAGATTCAGGATAAACACATATCCAATGAAGAATCCTGGAAGACCCAGCTGCAGGCGCTGCGCGTCGAGCTTAAGAGTAAGCTTTCTCTTCTCTGCATCCTTTTCTTCTCGGTTCTTCCTCTACCATGTTCTCTTCTCCTCTGATTTTGAATTTCCTACTTGCTTTCCCAGGAATCTTTCCTGCCATTATGTCTTCCGGCGTGCCCGCTCTGGCCAAGGCCCAAGCAGCACGTGCTGCGAATGGCGAGCCAGAGGACACTAGGGCCGAAATTGAAGATAGCATGCTGGTGATGCGAAGCCAGTTCCAGCGCCTATCCGCCGTTGGTTCTGACCTCGTGCGCGTGGGCTTTGAGCTTCATAAACTCTTCTGGCCTGAGGAACCTGAGCCAACAACCATTCGGGGCCTCGCGCTCAAGCTGCAGAATGTGAAGGCCGAGTTGAAGAAGTGGCGTGCCTCGGGAGCTCGGGCTGGTGCGGACATAATGCTCCTCTGCATTGCATCCTGGTATGAAAATCTTGACATGCGACTCATCCGCGGGAAGCGCAACGACTCCAAGTGGGAGACAGACCCCGACTGCGTGGCCGCGCGCAAATTGCTTGCGTATGAGGTGGCGGAGTGCGCTGAGACGGAGATCTACATCGACGGCCCCCCCGAGCCCGACACCGAGGTGGAGGAGGACGAGGAGGAGGAAGATGAGGAGACAGAGTCCGACTTGGAGGGCCTCTTCGATTCCCCCAGGAGCAGTGCCGGGAAAGGGAAAGGCACGACCATCTCGAGTAGCGATGAGGAGGCCGAGCACATCGAGACCGCCCCGCTCGACTTCGGCACTTCTTCAGGAGTTGCTCTTGACGACACGATGCCCGCCCCCGGCCGAGCCTCCAGTTCCTCTACAGCTCCAGGGCCCGTCTCGGTGGCCACGGCCACTTCCGACCCGGCAGCCACCGAGCAGGACGTCGAGATGAACGAGTCCGCCACCATCCAGTCGGATGCGGATGCCACCCACGCCAGCGCTGAGGAAGATGCGGCAGCCAGGGCCACCACCGATGATGCAGCAGCCAATGCCAGTACCGACAACACTGCCACCTCCACCTGATTTTATCTGCAAACTTTTTCACTCGAACACTTATCAGATCCCCGGGATGCCGGGAGCAGATGTAATAGACTATCTTTGTTTTGCTTGCTACTCAGTTTTTATGCCCACTCTGTTTATTTCGACATTAATCAATTTGAACAACGCTGGCTCAATGCCGAGTTGCGTTTCCATGCGAGTCCCCGAGTTGCATTTCTTATTCACCCTATCTTATCATCTCTGCTCTACCCGCGACTTGTCGCTTTTTTGGTATTCGAGTCACAAGAATCAAATAGTAGGGCTGCAAATACTTAGCCGCTAGAAACAATCATGGTAACGCAGCCCACCACTTAGCCGAGAAGACGAAAACAGGGAACAAAAGTAACAAGCAATCTACTCGGTTCCTGCACTCTTTCTTCCTTAGCGATTTTCGTGTGCTCATTGACCTTTTGCTTGTTCTCTTGCTTGCCATGAAGCCGGGTTTCGGACAGCAGCAGAGTCGAAGAGTTGGCATATAGGTTTAAACACACTACTCAATGCACTTATGAGTTCTGAAGTGGAGCAACCGAAAAGACAAAGGACCAAGCCGAGTGAAAACACTGAGAGCAATTTTGGACGAGGGCAGTCCCCGAGAACAATTTCAGATTGCAGAGTAGAATTTCAACTCGGATAAGAGGGTACATACACATCTTTGCTTACGAATGAAAACGACGAAGTAGAGCTACATTCCAAGGGCGCTTGGTTTCCTCTCCAGCTTTATCTGCCCTGTTCGCCTGCGACGGGCGCACATCTACAAGGTAGTATGCATCATTGTGCAGCGCTTTGCTCACAATAAAAGGCCCTTCCCAAGGAGGAGACAACTTGTGCATCCCGGCTGTGCGCTGCACCAGCCTAAGGACCATGTCTCCTTCTCGGAAAACCCTTGGGTTCACCTTTCGGCTATGATAACGCCGCAGGTTTTGCTGGTAGATAGCCGAACGTGACAGAGTCAGCTCTCTTGCTTCTTCAAGCAGGTCAACGTCGTCTTCTCGAGCTTCTCTCGCCTCCACCTCAGTATAGAGGGCTACTCGGGGGGAGTCATGCTCTAAGTCTATTGGCAACACGGCCTCAGCCCCGTATACCAAGAAGAATGGCGTGTAGCCGGTTGACCGGTTAGGGGTAGTCCTTAGACTCCACAACACCGCTGGCAACTCTTCTAGCCAACACCCAGGTGTTTTCAGCAATGGCTCAATCAGTCTTGGCTTTATGCCTGCCAGTACCATCCCATTTGCTCTCTCAACTTGCCCATTGGAGGCAGGGTGCGCGACTGACGCAACGTCTAGTCGGATATGCTTATCCCTGCAGAATCGCACCATTGCCCCCTCTGCAAAGTTGGTGCCGTTGTCGGTGATGATACTGTGCGGGTAGCCGTATCTCATGATCACATCCTTCACAAACTTCACAGCTGTGACCCCATCGCACTTCCGAATAGGCTTCACCTCAATCCACTTGGTGAACTTGTCCACCATGACCAAGATATGTGTCATATTGCCTTTAGCCGGCTTGAAAGGACCAACCATATCCAAGCACCAAACAGCAAACGGCCATGTGATAGGAATTGTTTTCAACTCGGAAGCAGGCATGTGAATCTTACTTGCGAACATCTGGCAGCCGTTGCACTTCCTCACAATATCTTCAGCTTGCTGCAGTGCAGTGAGCCAGTAGAAGCCATGCCGAAAAGCTTTCTTGACCAAAGCCCGAGATGAGGCGTGATGCCCACATTCCCCTTGATGTATCTCCACCAGAATTTCTTCTCCCTCTTCCGGGCTCACACAACGTTGCGGCACACCAGTGGCACTTCTCTTGTGCAGCACATCTCGGACTATAGTGTAGCCCTTGGATCTTCTCTGAATCTGTCTCGCAGTCACCTCATCTTCAGGTAAAGTGCCGTCCCTTAGAAAGGATAATATGGGCATAGCCCAACTCGGTGTCTCCCGTATGGGAAACACTGGTTCGTCCAGTTCCATTGGGACAGGCTCTTGCGGTTGCACAGGAGGAGTGGGAGCGCTTCTCTGCAGCCCAGACCGATTGGCGAGAACTTCTTCAATGAATGCGACAGCCTCCGGGTTGAGGGCGACAGTCCCCGAGTAAGGAGTGGCAGTCCCCGAGTACGGAATGGCAGTCCCCGGGTTGGGAATGGCAGTCCCCGAGTGCGAAGTGGCAGTCCCCGAGTAAGGAGTGGCAGTCCCCGAGTGCGGAGTGGCAGTCCCCGAGTACGGAGTGGCAGTCCCCGAGTAGAGGACGGCAGTCCCCGGGTTCCCTGCAGCACTCTCCCAGTCAATCTCCATTGGGTCAGATTCTTCACTTGGCAGAGAAGGAACAAAGATGGATTCCGAGTTGGGGGAAGGCTTGATGGATGGCTTCCTCAAATGCTCCAAGGCAATCCCTGCCGGGATGGACTCCCGAGAAGATCCCAATTTGGATAGCTCGTCTGCTGCTTCGTTCTCTGCTCGGTGAATGTGCTGAAACTCACAGCCTTCAAAAAACCCAGTCATAGACTGCACCAGGAAGCGATACGATGCCATGTTGGCATCCAAAGCATCCCAAGTGCCCGAGACTTGCTGCACCACCAGATCTGAATCGCCATAGCATATAATGCGCTGCACGCCAACCTCCTTTGCTACTCGCAAACCATGCATCACTGCCTCGTACTCGGCTACATTGTTGGATGCCTTGAAATGAATCTGCAGCACATACTTGAGCTGATCTCGCTTGGGTGACCTGAGCACGACACCAGCCCCAAGGCCCTCCTTCACTTTCGAGCCATCGATATGCATCCTCCAATAATTGGAAACTGGAGCAGGAGGTTCATACTGCATCTCGGCCCAGTCCACAAGAAACTCTGCCAGGACCTGAGACTTGATTGCTTCTCTTCTCGCATACGCGGGAGCGTACGCGGCTAGCTCAATCGCCCACTTGGCTACTCTGCCACTCGCCTCCTTGTTACCCATGATATCCGAGATGGGAGCAGAGCTCACAACAGTGATGGGGTGCTCCTGGAAGTAATGTTTCAGCTTTATGGCGCCCAGGTACACACCATATGTCATCTTCTGGTAATGCGGATAGTTTTGCTTGGAACTGGATAGCACTTCACTGAGATAATAGACTGGGCGCTGCACACTCTTGCCTTCTTCTTCTCGCTCCACCACTATCACCACGCTGACTACTCGGTTAGTCGCAGCGATGTACAGCAGCATAGGCTCCTTGGGTAGCGGACTAGCCAAGACGGGAGCGCTAGCCAGCATTGCTTTCAGCTCATTGAATGCCACGTCCGCTTGCGGAGTCCAGACAAACTTGTCACTTTTCTTCATCAGCTGGTACAGAGGCAAGGCCTTCTCGCCCATTCGGCCCAGAAAACGGCTCAGAGATGCCAAACAACCCGTGAACTTCTGCACATCTTTCAGTGATCTCGGTAAAGACATGCTTTCAATAGCTTTTATCTTAGAAGGATTGGCTTCAATGCCCCGACTAGAAACCAGAAAACCGAGTAGCTTTCCAGCCGGCACACCAAAGGTGCACTTACTCGGATTCAGTTTCATTTTGTACTTGCGTAGGTTAGCAAAGGTTTCCTCCAGGTCGGCAAGCAGAGTATGTGTTTTATTCGTTTTGATGACAATGTCATCTACGTACACCTGCACATTCTTGCCGAGCTGATCGTGCAAGCATTTCTGCATGCATCTCTGATAGGTTGCACCCGCATTCCTCAAGCCAAAACACATGACACGATAGCAATAAGCCCCGTACGGGGTAATGAAAGCAGTCTTTATTTGATCAGCAGGGTTGAGTGCAATCTGGTGGAAACCAGAGTAGGCATCTATGAAAGACAACAGTTCACAACCAGCAGTGGAATCGATCACCTGATCGATGCGAGGTAGCGGGAAAGGATCCTTGGGGCATGCCTTATTCAAGTCGGTGTAGTCGACGCACATGCGCCATGCAGTGGCAGCCTTGGGATCTTCCTTTTTCTTCTCGACCATGACCGGGTTGGCTAACCAATCCGGGTGCAGCACTTCCATGATGAAGTTACTTATCAGCAGCTTGGTGATCTGATCACCGATGGCCTTCCTTCTCTCATCTCCGAAACGGCGCATAGCCTGCTTCACGGGCTTGGCGTCAGGACGCACATGCAAAGAATGCTCAACCAACTCCCTCGGGACTCCTGGTAGATCTTCATTGGTCCAGGCGAACACATCCCGATTCTCACGGAGGAAGTGGATGAGCGCGCTTTCCTATTTCTCCGCCAACCCGGAACCAATGATGGCTACACGGTCGGGGAACTCGGGGTCGACCTGGACTGTCTTGGTCTCCTTGGCAGCTTGGAAAGCAGTACCATGCTGGGTACTCGGCACACCTTGTGCGCCAGCTTGTGCGGACTGAGCCATGGCCACCACCTCGTACATCTTCTTCTTCTCGGCAGCAATCACCATCGATTCCGCTAGCTGGGAGCTAGCAGAGGCACACTCCATGGACTTCTTGTAATCACCAGCGATAGTGATTATGCCATTGGGACCAGGAATCTTCATCTTCAGATAAGCCACATGGGTAGATGCCATGAACTTGCTCAGAGCAGGCCTGCCGAGTAGAGCGTGATAGGGGCTCTGATGATCCACCACTTCGAACTGCAAGCGCTCTGTGCGGCAGTTCTCCCGAGTACCGAATAGCACGTCAATCCACACTCGGCCAATCGGATTGCACGAGATCCCGGGCACAATGCCATGGAAGGTGGTCTTGCTAGGCAGCATCATGTTCTCGGCCAGGCCAAGCTTCTCGAGTGTGTCCTTGTATACAATGTTGATGCTGCTGCCGTTGTCGATTAGCACCTTGCTGAACCTCACATTCTTCTCGGGACCCAGGAAAGTAGGATCTAGCACCAAGGCATAGGTACCTGGATTGGGCATCACCTTGGGATGATCTGCCCGAGTCCACCTGATCTCCTGGTCACACCAATACATGTAGTGAGGGACAGCCGGGATCACTGCATTGACCTCCATGGCCCGTCTGTGCTGTGACTGCTTGTCGACTGCCTCAGAAGTGAAGATCATATAGCTCTCATGGTGCTCTTGGTACTGGTTGGAGCCATTGCCCCCATTGTTGCCATTGTTGTTGTTGTTGCCCCGATAGTTGTTGTTGTTGCCTCTGTTGTTGTTGTTGCGGTTGTAGCTGTTGTTGTTGTTGCGGTATCTCTCGTTGTTGAAGTTCTGGTTGGCTCCTAAAGCCACCTGGTTCACATTCTCTCTTCTCGGGTACACTGGCGGCCGAGCTGCGGGTGCGCGAGTAGGCTGAACAGTAGCATTGGCGGCTGGCAGGGGAGGAGGAGGAGGCAAGCCATCACTCTTGATCACATCCCACCATTCGCATTGCCGAGTAGTGTGGTTAGCAGGCCTCGAGGGATGATGAGTGTGAAAGCTGCATGGGCCATCCTTCATGTCATCGAAGACAAACTTCTTCGGCTGCTCGGAGTTCCCGCTACCCGACTGAGAGGCGCGAAATGGCTTCTTGTTGCCTTGGCCCTGGTTCTGGTTCTGCCCGTAGGCTCCAGCAGGTTTCTGCCTTTGGCCACCACTGCCTCCAACATTCACTGCATTCACCTCTTCAGGATCATACCGAGTATCTACTCGGCGCTTGTTGCGGAATTCGTTGCGCTTGCTGCTGTTGAAGTTTCTTCTCGGCTCAGAGGAGTCCATCAGCGGCTGAGTAGGATCACCGAGTGCGTACTGATCCGCAATCTTGATGGTCTCTGCCAGAGTGTTCGGCATCTCCCTCTGCAATCTCTGCCAAAGCATGCTGCCATGTCGGCAACCCTGCGCAAACCAAGTGATGGCCTGTGCTTCATTCACACCCTCACATGTGTTCCTCAGCGTGCTCCACCGAGTAAGGTACTCGCGGTCCGTCTCGTCTTCTCGCTGCCTGCAAGCTGACAGCTGCTGTGGCCTATTCGGCCTCTTGTATGTACTCGTGAAGTTGCTGATGAAGGCATCCGAGAAGTCCAGCCAGCAGTTAATGCTGTTCTTGGGCAAGTTGTTGAGCCAAGTGCGAGCTGGACCCTCTAGCATCTGCGGCACATAGCGCACCGCCCATCTCCTGTTGCCATTCGCGATATGGACCGCGGTGACATAGTCATTGAGCCAATCTTCAGGCTTGGTGCTGCCGTTGTAACTCTTGGTGCCTCTTGCGAGCTGGAAGCCCTTCACGGAAGGCTCGTTCATGATGCGCGGGCCAAAGCACTCGGGGCCAGGAGGACCCGTGCTCTCAAGCCGCGCCGACAAGCTGATACGGTCCAGCTGGTGCCTTGCATCTCCAGGCGCCAACACGCGCTCACCAACACGGTCATGAATATCATAACCAGCCATCTCCATAGCCGAGTAGCCATCATCATACCTATCCACCTGCATAGCTGGGGGCTGCTCCACCGGGTTGGCGACTGGTGCCACTGGGCGCGGCTGCTGCCTCTGCCGAGTAGGCTGAGCCGCGGGTTGCCGAGAAGGACCCGGATGCGCGGCTTCTCGGGCACGGCTTTGAGCTTGATGGGCTTGAGAGCCTGCTCTTGCAGCATTGTGTTCCCGCCCGGGCTGCTGCGGCACAGCAACCTGTTTCGCAGCAGCAGCCGGGTCATACACCTGCATTTGCCTGTCTCTACCCGAGCGCCCGCTGCGGCTCTTCTCGCGGCTAGGATGCGGAGACGAGGCCTGATCGTTAGATCTAGCCGCGTGCGAGTGAACCACCTGCGAAGCTCCAGCTCCCGGGTTGGCCTTCCGGAACTCCTCGTTCTGCCTAGCGGCCTCCAACACCAACTCGTTGAGCCTCTCCTGCTGCCTGAGACGCGCCTCTCCATCCAGGCGCGGCAACTCGGCAGCCACGGCCTGTGCAGCTCTGAGCGTCTTGGCGGGTGTGCTGTACCTTGGCCTTGTGAAGGTGTTCGCAGTGGCGGACTGCGCGGGCACCTCCGCAACTGTCGCCATCTCGACACCCAAGTTACGCCGTGTAGCGCCTACTCTGCTGGGCCTCCTGGCGACTGGCGTGAAGCCGTGAGCCTTGTTGTACTCGAGCTGGTCCAAACTCAGCTCAAGCCTGATCTTCTCCAACTCCGCCTGCTCGGCAAGCAGCTCCTGGCGTTGCCGCTCGAGCTGCTCCCTCGCGGCTAGGAGCTCGATGTCGGTGGGAGTGGGCATACCAGCTCGCGCAGCAGACGCGGGGATGACCGTTGACGTGGAAGGTGGCAAGTTGCTCTCCTTCTCGTAGGGCCGGTGATTCCTGCCACCAGCAGGCTGGTCGTCAACCTCCTCGACGACGGCCGCAGCGCCAGTAGCAGCTGCGCCAGTGTTTGCCGCCAAACCCGTCACCATCACCTCCGCGCAGCTTGCAGAGCTGCATGCGGGCCTTCCGCGAGCAGCAATCACCGCGGGAGGATCCTCCGCGTCATGCACCAGCTCGGGGTACGCGTTGTTGGCGACGGTGGCGACGTAGACGAGGTGGGAGCCGAAGGAGATCACCGAGACGCCCTCCGGCATGGCCATGCCGCCGAAACAGCCGGCGTTGTCGGTGACGAAGTCGAAGGAGCCGAATCTGTGGACAAGGCCACAAACTACGCGCTCCGCTGAAGAAGATCCCGTCCGAACAGAAACTCCAACCAGCGCCGCTGGTAGCCCCACGGTGGGCGCCAACTGTCGTGGTGGTGTCACGGCAGATGCCATGGGATGGCTAAAGATGTGGGGACGATGGACGCTGGAGGTGTCCGGGGAGGGATCACGCGACGAGTAGCCGCGTGAGGTAAGAACAATGCACTGCAAACAACACAATCTACCCAGGTTTAGGGCCCTCGTGAGGAGGTAAAACCCCTACTCCTGCCTTGCTATATGTATTACGATGCCTCTCCGAGTAGCCACAGTACAAATGATATCGCTACCGAGTAGCTTCTCTCTTCCCTCCGAGTAGGACTAGGTCAAGAACTTAGGGTTTCTAGGGTTCACTGGGAGCATGTATGAGCGTGCCTCGCGCAGGAGGCGGCGGGGCACCTTATATACATGGTGCCCAGCCGGATACGTCCAAATCTAGACAAGTGTCGACATAGTGTGCACATCGTCCTTTCTCCGAGTACCCGCTGACAGCTTTGGCTCCTAATCTTGGCTGCTTCCGTAGAGTCGTTGGGCAAAACTAGGGGACAGACTGGTATCACTGTACCTAGGCACAGAGTAGGCCCCCCTTATCCTGCCACGGCCTGCTTCCATGCTGTCACTGTCAGGCAGGCCGGTCCCAGATGAACAGTAGTTCGAATGCTGCCAAGTACGGACCCAGGATACGCAGGATCCTGTGTCAGAACGGCTCCTTTGACTTTCTGGCCCGAGTAGGTTCCCGCCAATTCTACTCGGGCTACCTCTTCTACTCGAAGAGATAGAACTTGCTTGATTTCTCCTTCTGGTCATCTTGAGGTGAGACCGAGTAGCCGTCGACCGGGTAGCGAGTACCAGGTAATCGGCTACTCGACCAAACCTCCCTTCTGTAAGCTGCCTTTACCACTTGCTCTTACCCTACTCGGGGGTAACCCCCCGACAGGTGAACCTAGCATTCGACGCTCAGACGCGCGGCAGAAGCATCGAGTGTCCGTAGAGCGGCGCTATCCACGTCGGCGACTGGTAGATCGACGGGACCACCGCCGAACAGGAACAAGAAGTACGTCTCAAGGACTGCGTGCATGTGCCAGGAGTCTCTCAGTGGTACTACTCGAAGCCTCGAATCCTCGTTCATGACTATCGACGAGGACGGCAATGTGCAACCCAGGACTTTCGCGGCCGCGGTCCTCGCAGTTACAACATACCTGCGAGTGATCCAACCACCGGAGGGCGACCCCGCGCGGAATAATATCGCCAAGAAATCAAAGGACTGGGTATGGCTGGAGCGGCGATGGCTGCTAAGGTGCACAAGAAAGCAGCCGCGCCGGAAACCGCTGCACCACACGCAGAGAGATCCCCTCGCCGCCACGACAACACCTCCTTAAGAAGAAGGGACGCCAGATCTCCCCGTCGACACTGGAGCAAGGACCCGCAGCGTCGGGATGACAACTCGCCACATCGCGATGATCAGCCGCGACACCGTGATGAGGAACCACGACAACGCAGTGAAGAGCCGCAACACCATAGTCGGGACCTGCGACGCCGCAGCAGAGAACCTCGACACAACAATAGTCGTGATAGAGGAGTACACGACGTCTGAAGCGACATTCCTCAGCATAAGGTCGATAGGGCTCGAGCGCGTAGGACCTAGGCGTACTCCACATCCGAGTTAGATGATGAGGAGGCCTGCGGCACACTCTGCTTCAGCCGCGACATCCGCGGGGCGCAGATGCCCAAGAAATTCAAGCTCACCTCAGAGGTTCTGAAGTATGATGGTTCCCAAGAACCTAGGACCTGGCTGTCAGACTACCTAACCGCCTAAATGACAAAGGGGCGGCAAATTTTTTAGTTGTGCCAGGTAAAGTTTCTAGCAAAAGTTGGAGTTGGTTTTGGATTTCTACGCAGGAAACAGATTTATGTTGTCCACCGTAATAAATCGTATAAATTACAGAAAGATCAAAATGACCTGAAACTTTTTGTGCTTATTCCTCATCTAATTCCAAAACTTTTGCGTTATTTATGTTTTTCTATCTGAGCAACTTAAGTGTACCAAAAAAACTATTTACAGACTGTTCTAGTTTTGGTAGATTCTGGCTTTTTTCTTGCATTTGCTATTTTACTATGTCAAGTGGATTTCTTTGCTTCACGAAATATCAGTGGCTGTAGCTAATATTTAAGAGTACCAATAGCACTTGTGCCCATGCATAACCCATGTTTTTTTTTCACTAAGCTTCTAATGTGAATTACTTTGAGTGTGGTGTGAAGGAAGTTTTCAAGGGTCAAGAGAAGAGGGTGATATAATGTGATAAAAAAGAGTGCAAGGTCAAATCTTGGGGATGCCCCTGTGGTTCATCTGAGCAAATTCTAAGAAGACTCAATCATCTAAGCTTGGGGACGCCCAAGGCATCCCCTTCTTCATCAACAATTTATCATGTCACTTCTAGTGAAACTATATTTTTATTCGGTCACATCATAAGAAATTTACTTGGAGCGATTGTTTGTTTTTCTTTTGTTTTCCTTGCTTCAATAATATATTTGGAACCTAGCATTCTTTGTGTGGGAGAGAGACACGCTCTGCTTTTTCGTAATACCTCCGTTTCACAAAATAAGGCGCATATTTTTAGTAAAAAGTCAACATAGTATAACTTTGACCAATCTTTTGGACAAAAAAAATAAACATTCACAACATTTAACAAATATACTATGAAAATATATTATTTGATATGTGTAATAATATTAATTTGATATTTTAAATGTTTATATTTTTGTCAATATGATTAGTCAAAGTTGGTGCATGTTGACTTTTGACTAAATTTATACGCCTTGTTTTAAGGAATGGAGGGAGTATGAATACTCGTTAAGCTCGTATTCTTAGTTTTTCTTCTAGTTGCTGCAAAAATTCCTGTTTAGCTTCTGTTTTTCTTGCATCTCTTATTCAGAGCTGTTAGTTTTAGTAGATTTATGTTAGTACTCTCTTGTTTCATTGTTGCATCTCTTGGAGAATTTTTGTTTAGTATAAAATGCTTGGTATTGGAAAACAGCAGTACAATTTTCATGTTTATAACGGTGTAAATAGAAGCTTGTATAGACTGTGGCTAGACTTTTTCATATCATGCTAGATGTTATTCTAATTCTAAAGCCTAGTAATTATTTTGTAGCATGACTTGTCTCAAATAGCTGATAGTATTTAATGTTCCTTTGAAAGAATCATGAGTTGTTCTTGTCATATTGAAGCAAAAGTTTGTGGTGTTCTCCTTTGAATGTTTTATTTGGTTGACTTGGAGCATGCTCACACCATATTTATGACTACAAACCAGTCACTTATAGCCTCTATGATCATTTTGTTTTTGAACTTGTAGTACCACTTATGCTTTGATTAATGATTTTTTTGTCGCTATGCATGATTATGGCCATTATTGCTCTCTTGATTTGTCGCTCCCAGTCTTTTGCTAGCCTCCACCTGTACTGAGTATGAGCTCTACTCGTGCATCCAACTCCCAAAAACCAAAGTTTGCCAAATGTGTCCACCATACCTACCTATATGTGGTATTTAAATTCCACTTCAAAGTAAATTGCTCATGTGTTACCTTTAAAACCTTCAAAATTATTCATGTTTTGTGCTCCTGTTTTAACTCATGCGGACGTAAATAGAGAATCTTTACCTCACTTGTTGATTGGACTTTCACACCCTGGACTAGTGTCTTCATCCGTTTATCCAATTGATAGAAGAGCTGACAGCGGGGTGCCCAGCCCCAAGCTAATACAACAAATTCTATTCACTATTTTTGCCCCTGATTTATCAGTCAAAACATAATTGTGTAAACAAAAGAGAAAGAGTGATGACCTTCTACCCATATGCGTCCTTCTATGGGAGCCGCTCTTGTGAAGTATAGTTGGCTTGTGACGTACTGTATTTTCTGTTTACCATTCGTTGACGTAATCATACACCTCTCTAAAAAATGTTTTTAATACCTCTGTTTAACAAAATAAAAATCTCTAGCACATGAGTGATCCCTGCTTCCCTCTGCGAAGGGTCTTTCTTTTAGTTTTATGTTGAGTCTCCATCTTCTAACTTTATCCACAATTGAGAGAGCATAGTTGTCATTCTGTGTTTAATGTGTGTTTGTCCCGGAAACATTATTAATTGATTCATGATGTGTTATTATTTGTTCTCAAATTATTTGTTCTAGTCTTCCTCATAAGATTTCAAGGTGTCCTGGCATTTATGTTTTGCCCCACTCTTAACGACAAACGAAATATCACTTTGATATGTTTTCTCTATGCTTGAAACAAACGTATAACTTTCGAGTGCATTATTATTCATGATCTTTTGTTTGTGTTACTTTTCATGATGCAAGGTGATTGCTATGTTTCATTCTTAGAATTATATCTATCATGCTTGTGTTAAAGTTTTATGATCTCAACTATTCTTATGCTTTTATAATTTAGATGATCAAGTTTATGTTGGTAGCATGTCACCTCAGAAATTATGTAATTTTGTCGTTTACCTACTCGAGGACGAGTATGAACTAAGCTTAGGGATGTTCCTTAATTTCTGGTGTTCCATGTTGTTTTCATTCCATATGCTACATGTTTCCTTACACTTTATGTCATTTTTATCGATTTCCCGGGACTAACCTATTGACAAGATGCCACCGAGTCAGTTTCTGTTTTCTGCTGTTTTTAGTTTCAAAAAAGTTGTTCTGGAAATATTCTCGAAATTGGAAAATTCAAAGCCAGGAAGTCTAGAATTCCCGAAGGTTCCACGGAGTCCCTAAGAGGCCCGGAGGGGGGCCACACCATAGGGCGGCGCGCCCCCCTGGCCGCACCGGGAGGTGGTGTGGGCCCCTCGGGCACCCACCACCATCGCTCTTTCGCCTATATATTCCCACCGATGCGTGAACCCTAAATATATACCACTTTTCTATGAAAAACACTCGATGCCGTCGTCATCGTCAACCCGAGATCGGGAGGATTCTGGAGTTCTCCCCGGCACCCTGCCGGGAGGGAAAATCGTCACCGGATGGCTCTACACCACCATGCCCGCCTACGGAGTGATGCATGAGTAGTTCACCCTTGGACTACGAGTCCATAGCAGTAGCTAGATGGTTGTTATCTCCCCTTTATGCCTCATGTTTAGATCTCGTGAGCTGCCCTACATAATCGAGATCATCTTATTGTAATGCTACATGTTGTGTTTGTTGGGATCAGATGATTATTGAATAATATGTCTCTTGATTATCAATCTATCATGTTGTCTTCATGTGTATGTTATATATGATCTTGCATGCTCCCCGTTGTTAGTAGATGCTCTAGCCAAGTAGATACTAGTGACTCCAAGAGGGAGTATTTATGCTCGATAGTGGGTTCATGCCTGCTTTGCATCTGTGCTCGAGTGACAGAAACGTGATAGATGGAGGATGTGTTGTTTCCATTAGGGAGAAAACAATGATGTTTACATTGTTTACATTACACACTTTGCTTAATGCGATTATCTGTTGCTTGCAACTTAATACTCAACGTTTGTTGGGATGATATTAGGAGGGTGGATTATTAGTCATAGACGCAGTTGGATGACGGTCTATGTATCTTGTTGTAATGTCCGCATGAATCTCATAGTAATCATCATGGCATGCATGTTTCATTATCTATCAATTGCATAGTTGTAATTTGTTCACCACACTCGTTAGCTATCTTTTATGGAGAGACGCCTCTAGTGAACTGTGGACCCCGGTCCATTTTCTCATACTGATAATACAACTACTCTTCCACTGTTTTCACACGCTACTGCTGTTTTCATATTGTTCTCATACTGTTTTCCACACCATACGTTTAACATCTTTGTGCTCTGCAAAATCAGTGAGATTGACAACCTCACTGCTTCGTTGGGGCAACGTGAATTGATTGTGTTGTTAAGGTTCCACGTTGTTGATGAATCGGCAGTGCGTCCTGCCACCTAAGCTGCATCAACCTTCAGAAGTTGCTTCTTTATCCTACTGGTCGATTCAACCTTGGTTTTTCTAAGGGAAACTTGCTGTTGTGCTCATCAAATCTTCTTCTTGGGGTTTCCAAACGAGTGCAAGACCTGCATGCTCAAGAACAGGCCTCGCACATGCTACAAATCTTGGTACAATTTCACTCGCGATTTCAAAAAGAACTTCCAAGAAACATGTAAAAGGCCTGCATCCGTTGAGGAGCTCTGAGCCTGCGAGCAGAAAAGAGACAAAACAACTCGCGAGTACATCCAAAGATGGACAACACTCAGAAACACGGCGGAAGATATATCGGATGAAGAAACAGTCGAGGAATTCTCCAGAGGAGTACGGAGAACAACTTTCCGAGAAGAGCTGGGGCATTACGCGCCCAAAACTATTGGCGAGCTGATGACAATAGCCAACAGATGGGCCAACGGGGAAGACTCCCTGCGCAATGAAAGAAACGTCTCGCCAGCACATGATGATGACCGTAATGGCGACGGTGATAGGAAGAAGAGGAACCGCCCGTATGACCAGGACGACCAGACGGAATACGTTGCAACATAATTGACCAAGAACCGCTATGGAGAATCTCGCGGAAATCGCGAGTGGAGGAAAAAACGGAGGACAGGCCGCCCGAAGAGGATCTGGATGGGTACTGCTCTATGCACGTCTTCACATATAAGAAGACGAGAAAGCTCAAAGCCACCCACCTCTTCAAGGACCACAGAAAATTCTTGAACCTCCACGAGGCGTACCTGAAGAAGCATCGGACTGCCACGAACCAAGGGTACGCGCATGAGCCCGGAGGCGGTGCAGTGGCATACAATGCACCACCAACACCACCACCAATGGCGGTACAACCCAACTCAGTGATGGTGACGCATCCCCAGCCAGCAGCGAATCAACCAACCGCGAACACGTTACTCGCGAACCAGCCGGTCGATGCATACCCGCCCGCCCGCGGAACCCTGTCGATCCATACGCGCCTAGAAGACAAACACCCGTCGGGTTAACATGGCAGTGCAAGCGCCACCGACTAGAACAAAATACCTCAAGGGGTCGGAGCAACCCATTACCTTCTCCAGCGAGGATTACCCACCTCGGGTGTACAGGCCAGGACACGCGGCACTAGTCATCCACGCCCATATAGGACACTACAACATGAAAAACATATTCATGGACGGAGGCAGTGGAATCAACGTTATATACATGGACACACTCCGCAAAATGAATAAGAACTTGGATGGACTCGCTGAATCAAAGACCTCGTTTCATGGCATAGTTCTGGGCAAACCAGTCCGACCACTGGGCTCGATTAACTTGGAAGTCATACTCGGGGATCCAGGAAATTATGGAAGAGAATTTCTCGACTTTGATGTAGTAGACTGGCCATCACAGTACCACGCCATTCTTGGCCGAACTGCGTTCGCAAGATTCTTGGCGGTACCACACTATGCATACCTCAAGTTGAAGCTCCCGGGACCATACGGGACTATCACGGTGAATGGAGACTTCCAGAAATCAGACAAGTGCTATGCAGATTTCCACGAGATCGAAAAATCTTTCGGGATGCAAGAGGAACTGGAAGAACTCACGAAAACCACAGATAACTCTGTGCTCCCCCTCACGGAGAGAACCTCTCCAGACCTCTAGTTTGACTCCACCAACGACACCCGAAAGCATCAGGTTCACCCGACAGATCCAGCGAACAAGGCGATGGTCTTGATCATCCTCTCCCCCGCATAGGAAAGCGCGCTCGTCGAGCTCCTCCGTGAGTACTGGGAATTTTTTTTCCTGGCAGCCATCTGACATGCGAGGAATCCCCGGAGAGTTTGCCGAGCGCTCACTAGAAGTGTACCCAGACGAAAAACCTGTCAAGCAGACCACTCGCCGCTTCTCCGAGCCGAAGCGCCTAAAACTCGGAGAAGAAGTCAACTGACTACACGCAGCAAAGTTCATAAGAGAGATCAAGATCTCTACCTGGTAACCAAACCCGGTACTGGTCCCAAACAAGAACACCAACATCCTTCGCCCTTGTATCGATAATACGTCTTTAAACAAGCACTGCCCCAAGGATAACTTCCCGCTCCCGCGGATCGACCAGATCATCGACTCGACAGCAGGCTGCCAACACCTCTCCTTCCTTGACGCCTACTCAGGATATAATCATATCAGAATAAAGAAGGAAGACGAGGAAACGATAGCATTCATCACACCATACGGTGTATACTGCTACACAACCATGCCCTTCGGGTTCAAGAACGCAGGCGCCACATATCATTGTTGCATGCAGAAATGCCTTGCCAAACTAATTGGCAAGAATGTCCAAGTCTACATGGACGACATAGTCATCAAAACCCGAGTAGAGCTTTGCACCGGCCGGCCGGCCACAAAATTGCTACCGAGCTAGAGCTCGCTGGCTCGCTCCACTGACCAGTATGCTGCTTGTCTGGGAAGTAATGTTCGTTTTCTAAGAACAAAAGGACTTTGGTGGTGGTCGCTCGCTCCACCGATCGATTGCGGCGCAGGAAGGACAAGAGCTGTTGGACACACCGACGTGCACGGTGACACTCTAGTCTGCACCCACCGTCTTCATGCTAATCTGCATCGCCATGGAGCACGCCCTCCACAACCTCCGTTCCAATAAGGCGACATCCACCATCGGTTACTGGCCTCCACCCGTGCCCTGGACATGTGTGCGGCTCACCATGCCCGTGGCGTCCGCGTAGATGGCGTCGCATTGGTCGGAATTGGAAGTCGGCCACAATGCCATCTCGGGCACGACACTCGAGTCGTGGCTCTTTCCGGCAGCAGTGCCATAGGAGGACGGACCCAAGGGGCTGTCCAACGACGGCTCGGGGCGGAAGCGCGCGCTGCAGGGAGAGCACACAACACCGGCAGCGGTGCAGGGTGGAGGGGCATACGGAGAGCACGCGTCGGCTGGCCTACCGAGCTTCTCACAAGTTCAGGTTGATGCAAAGACGAAGGTTAGGTTAAAAAAATAAACACACGGGAACACTGGAACATGAAAGAGATCTGCGGGAGAGCAAGTGGGCGATACGAAAATGGACTTCCCAGACGGACCAAATGTAGAACGCGGCAGAGGAGTAAACCGCGAGACCAGGCATCATCCATGGCGGGGCAGAACGAACGCCAGCTTATGGCAGATCAACAGGGACAGCGAGGAGCGCACCAGTCGTGTGAGGCCTGCAGGCGACGGCGCGAATAGAGGGGCTGCCATGGCGGTGCTCGCCGGCTGCGCTCAGGGCGCCAAAGCTGGAGGATAATCCGCTTCCCCTTTCCTCCAAGGGTTTCTACATGGGGCGCTTTGACATGGTCTCTACGTGGGCAAGGTGGGCAGTCCCACATATCCCACATAAATTGGACTCTTACCCGTGGACACCCACGAACAAAATTATGTGGGCTTGGGTAGTGGGCTCCGTGGGGAGCCCACTCCCACCTGCATCTTGAGGCACTGCGACCGCGTGGGAGGGAACTGCCTCCACCGCCGAAACGGAAGTCGACCGGACGCGGCCACAGGCACACCAATCCTAGTTAGGCCCGGCCGCTACCAGTCCCAATAGGGTCCACCCGGGCCCGAATTGGGCCCATAAAGCCCGCAACCACGCTGCAACAAGGTCACCCGCTGATGCCGCCGCACACCTGCAAGAGCACCACCACCTCCATCTGCAACATAGGATGCCTACCAGGCAGGCCAGCCCGCCAAGACCCATATGGGGCCTCGAGGGCCCAGATCCGGGCCAGCAGGCGCTGCCTTGCAGAATCCCGCCGCCCCTCCGTGTCGAGCTGCCCACCACACCACAGGGACACCACTGTCGGAGAGGTGGTTCTGGCAAAGACAGGGTCACCTCAAAAGGTTCGAACACTAGGGGCTAACCACATTCTCACGCACCTCGCGAGGCTTCGAGAGGAAAGCTCGATGAACAAACACTGGGGACAAGGTGGGTTTACCCAGATTTAGACCACTGTTGCGGTGTAAAATCCTACTCCTCCTTGTCTGTGGATTGCACCGCAATGAGTACAAGGTGTGAGCCTGTGCTCAAGATTAGCTATGGTCGTCTCCTGAGGAGATGAGTTCTCGTCCGGTCTCGTCCTGTTCTACGGAGGCCAAGAGGCCTACTTATACCGGCATTTTCGGGCCTCCTTCCCGTTCATACTTGGCGGGAAAGGGCTCTGACAAGGTGCCAAAGTGGAGGAGAGCTGTGCTTCGTGCTGTCCCCTTGGTCGTGATCGTCGATGACAGTGCCACCGTCCATGTCAGAGCAGTGGGGCTTCAATGATGTTCCCTATATCTTGTAGCGTCAGACCATTCTTCTTGCACAGAAGAGGAAAGCTTTGGGAAGGGCTTTGGCGCGCGCAGCTGCAATGTGCGAGACTGGTAACTGTGTCTAAAGCGTATCTGTCGCCTGTGACGCCCCGAGATCGGGCACTATGCAGATTTCAGCATTCCCACCAAAATCCACATAATAACCGATTCCAGGTTGCCACTTGTGATAACATTACAACAGTTCACGAATATTCCGCAACAACAACAGAAAAGATATATACCAGAAGACTCAAACGAGTCAAGGATACAACTGATACAATACAAAGATCCAAATAACAACGGAAGAAACAACATAGCGTCCGACTACGGACAAGATACAAATTGGACTAAGAGTCCTGAAGATAACCGATGGCGTCCAACCCCTGCCCAGGCCAAGCCGGAGGGATTCCCAAGCTAACGTCGTCAGACTTCAAACCTGTTGACTGCAATGTGGAATATGCAGCCACGAAAGGGATTCGTGGGTCAGTACAGTTAAGTACTGGCAAGTGGATAAACCATACTCACAAGATACCAGCGTAACCAATCATCACAAGATACCAATACTTTGGGTACAACGGAAAGGAAGGGGATTATTGCAACGAAGCGGCAGCGGGCTGCACTAACTAACTACAGAGACTCGCTACAACATCCGGCTAAAAGAGGGGGATAAGATAGCGTATCGGAACCAACTACAACTACTCACCAAACAATACCCATCCAATGTTACCCCCTACTAAGGAAGCAACCCAAGGAAACTCACACGGTTGATTAACGTGACATTCATTTTTATGGTGGAGGAAATCTATATTACTAGTCAAGTTATCATCGTTAAGTGTAAGTTGTCTGAGTACTTGTTAGCCACCACTTTCACCAAGTCTTCCATAACCGCGGACAACACGGCTTCTCGAGAAGATTTAACCCTGCAGGGATGCACCAATTTGGCCGTACACGTAAGAATGACCCGCCAGATGGAAAGGCCCTTCCACCAAGCGGGGCACTCAACACAACCCAACTCTTCTTCGCATCAAGCCAAAGAACCACATGCTGTGCGTGCGCGGCTAATCGAGCCCCCACGAAGAAAAGGGGGACCCTCATAGCACTCTAAGACCACGCCGCGCTAAATGCCGACTACAAAAGTTCCACCCTGGCGCCAAGGGTTCTCACCTGCATATGCATGCATCAAATGGAAAGCCCGAACTAAGTGTGGCGATTTGGACGAGATGCGAATCGAATCAGAATTGCGGGGGACGCCCATACTCGCTTCCCACATGCGGTTAGTGCGCTCATCATGGATCAATGGACAAGACCCTTTTCCTAATTAGGGTCGACACTAGCAGGCTTCAAAACCACGTCGGGCCTCCTGCCGGTGCCTTATCATCAAATTATTATTACCCAAAACATTAACATGTTGTTGATTGAATGGAAACCCAACTATCAAACTAAACAGGTGATAAGACGGACAACAAGACTTGAGCGCAAACAACACTAAGCATGCAACTACGACACAAGGCCAACAGGGTAAACAAACAACAGTTAATAGGAAGTGGAAGGAAGGCTATATCATGGTTGCAAGGTAAACATGTGATAGGATCGAGACACAAGCATCGAATCATAAGGCTAGCATAAGAACAACGGAAAGAATCGGTAACAAGTGATGAAAGGCAGCCATTTGGCAGCAAGTGAGTATACTTGCCTGAGATCCAGCAAGTAGAGGTACATCCGCAGAACTTGTCGTTGCTCACATCATCTCAGCGTCCTATCCGCGAAGAAGCAACGAACTAGAACAAACACCGGATGCAACAATTACTACTACGGCAAAAGATCCAGCATGATCCTATTTTATATGCATGACAATTAATTGATGCATCAAAGTAAACCAATTGACATGGCAAACTTATTTAAATGGGCCCATATGCAATTTGGATTGCATATGGAAAAGCCCATGAATTAAAGTTGGGTTAAATGATCTACAAATAACCAACATGTGAAAATGGATTAGCATGATGCAAGGATGAGGAAAACAAAAAGAAAACAACAATAGATTCAATTTGAAATGTTGTTTACCAAGTTTGGAAATTTATTTATTAAGTTATGAAATTTGGCTTCTTAAATGATTTACACAAGCATTTGTTGTTCTCACCCATTTTAATTGTTCAAATGGATAACCAAATTCATATTTGGAAAGAACACAAAATTTTAGATGGAATACATATTTCATTTGTTGACAAAGGATTTAAAATGAATTAATTATGAATTAAACAAGTTTGAACAAGATTTAAATGAATTTAATTCAAGTATGAATTTATTTGAATTTTTTATTTGTTCAAAACATTAAATCGAATTCATATTTGAAAAGTTTATACTTTTCTGGTTTGAAAACATATTTTATATGTTCAAAAAGAATTTTATTTGACCAAGTTATGAATTTAGCAATGTTAAATGATTTAAACAAGGTTTAAATTATTTAACCAATTTTAATTAGTCAAAACAGGAAACAAAGTTATATTTGAAAAGGTGGTTCAATTTGGCATGGAAAACATATTTTATATGTGACATTTGAATTAAATTTGAATTAGTTATGAATTTAACCAAATTTGAAATGAATTGTTTGAATTTGAATTTTGAAAACATTTGAAATGTTCAAAACAGAAAACAAATGATTTAAACAGGTAGAGAATTAAATTTGGTTCAGAATACAAATTTTATTTATTTTATTTGGAGTTGAAATTCAAAAGTTATTTGTATTTTGAAACCAGGGACTATTCTGTAAATAACAGGGACTTAAATTAAAAAGAAGAAGGGGCCAAACTATTTACACCTCGCAGTGCCTAGCCTGGGCCGCTGACAGCGGGCCCTAGGCCACGGTGGCAGTGTGTGTGTGTTCGCGTGGAGGCACTCGTCGCTGACAGGGAGGCCCCACCTGTCAGCGAACGGTGCAAAAGTGTGGGATTAATCCCGCGGGGGGGGGCAGGGATCGAACCCGCAACCTAGGGCGTGTGCATGTCGTGCTGTTGCCACTGCGCTGCTGAACGGATCGTGACAGAGAGGGAGACCGCGGGGGGTTGAGGTTCAGTCCGTGGCTATTACTGAAACTTTGCAGTTTCAGTTAACTGAACCCGACAGAGGGGATCGTGGTCGCCGGCGGCGAGCTGCAGCGCTGCTGCTGCTGTGCGTGCACGGGTGCCTTGTGCGTGCGTGTGCTTGTCACGAGGAAGCAGAGAGGGAAAAAGGAGGAGGGGGACGTGCTGCTCACCGTCCCTGTAGCCGTGGCAGCGGCTCGACGTGGTGCAGACGACGGCGACGACAGTCGAGGACGGCGGCGGCGATGCAGGCCCTCCCCGTGCTCGCTGCGGTGTCGAGGAGGAAGAGGGGAGCACGGGGAACTCGTTCCCGTGCTCAACCTGCGCGGAGGCTAGCCATAGCGGCGGCGATCACCGGAGATTCAGCGCGGTGGTGGTGCGGTGGCGGTGCAGAGAGAGGAGAAACAGGGCAGCGAGGTAGAGAGGAGGGGAAAACGGCGGCGCTGCGAGGGAGAGAGGTGGAGGAGGGAGCTAGGGCAGAGAGGAGGGGTTCGGTGCAGCTATAAGGAGGAGGGGGGCGCTCGCTGGCCGTTCCCTCCGCCGTACCGTCGACGTGGGCGCCTCTGATGCGCGCCGTACAAAGGTTAGGGGCGAAGGGGTAGCAGGCCGTGGCTGGTGGGCTGGGCTCAGCCCACTGGCCTGCCCTCTCCCCTCTGCGTTTTTTTTTTGTTTTTCTCTGTTTCTGTTTCATTTTTTTTTTGCAGAAAAAGAAAAGGAGAGAAAAGGAAAGGTTTTTGGGGTTTTTAAATTTTGGAAAAAAATTTATAGGTTGTTTATTTCAAAAGCTCAGCTGTGCAAGTGTTTGTTTTCAAAATTTTTGAAATTAGTTGCTGTTTGTATTTTATTCGAATTTGAGTGAAATTTGGTGTTAAATGAATTATTAAAAAGAACCATTTAACTAGTTTGAACCTTCAAGTTTATAGGAAAGAATTTGATGTTTTGATTTGAATATTTTTATTTGGAAATTGTAACAGAACAAGTATGAAAAAAGAATTTGAAAATTGGTTTGAAATTCATATTGAGAAACAAGGGAAAACAAATGAAACAAATGGAAAACAAATGCAAAACTTATGCAATGATTATGATGTCATGATGCAAAACAAAAAAAAGAAAAACAACCAACTTTTCTAACTTAGGGAAAACACCCCAGGTGTTATAGACGACACCACTAACAAGGGATTGCGCCCTCGCAATCCACCTACTAACCCGGGAGGGGAAAGAAGTTCGACTATCGATCCTTCAGGCTTCTAGTTGATCTCCTCGACGCCACTAACAAGGGCTTCTCGACACCACTAACAAGAGATTCTTGCTCGGGTTGATGACGATGTTCTTCCACCAGGAATCTTCCGATTATCGAACCTATTAGGTTAAAGGCTCAGAAAACGTCCACCCACGTAGGATCCTAAAACTTTGAAATATTGAGAGGGAGAGAGACTCCAAAACAAATAAGATGGGAGGGGAAATAGAATAGAGATAAGGAGAAAACAAGAATCCTATTGAGATGTTTCCAAAACAATTTTTGCACAAATAGTTTTTGACACTCTAGAAACAACGACCGTTAGCGAGGTTATCCTACAGGCTTTGCGGACCCGTTGCTTCGATAACCATTCGTATCGAAACAACTTTGGGAATCGGAAACCAGGCTCTGATACCATTTGTGACGCCCCGAGATCGGGCACTATGCAGATTTCAGCATTCCCGCCAAAATCCACATAATAACCGATTCCAGGTTGCCACTTGTGATAACATTACAACAGTTCACGAATATTCCGCAACAACAACAGAAAAGATATATGCCAGAAGACTCAAACGAGTCAAGGATACAACTGATACAATACAAAGATCCAAATAACAGCGGAAGAAACAACATAGCGTCCGACTACGGACAAGATACAAATTGGACTAAGAGTCCTGAAGATAACCGATGGCGTCCAACCCCTGCCCAGGCCAAGCCGGAGGGATTCCCGAGCTAACGTCGTCAGACTTCAAACCTGTTGACTGCAATGTGGAATATGCAGCCACGAAAGGGATTCGTGGGTCAGTACGGTTAAGTACTGGCAAGTGGATAAACCATACTCACAAGATACCAGCGTAACCAATCATCACAAGATACCAATACTTTGGGTACAACAGAAAGGAAGGGGATTATTGCAACGAAGCGGCAGCGGGCTGCACTAACTAACTACAGAGACTCGCTACAACATCCGGCTAAAAGAGGGGGATAAGATAGCGTATCGGAACCAACTACAACTACTCACCAAACAATACCCATCCAATGTTACCCCCTACTAAGGAAGCAACCCAAGGAAACTCACACGGTTGATTAAGGTGACATTCATTTTTATGGTGGAGGAAATCTATATTACTAGTCAAGTTATCATCGTTAAGTGTAAGTTATCTGAGTACTTGTTAGCCAGCACTTTCACCAAGTCATCCATAACCGCGGACAACACGGCTTCTCGAGAAAATTTAACCCTGCAGGGATGCACCAATTTGGCCGTACACGTAAGAATGACCTGCCAGATGGAAAGGCCCTTCCACCAAGCGGGGCACTCAACACAACCCAACTTTTCTTCGCATCAAGCCCAAAGAACCACATGCTGTGCGTGCGCGGCTAATCGAGCCCCCACGAAGAAAAGGGGGACCCTCATAGCACTCTAAGACCACGCCGCCCTAAATGCCGACTACAAAAGTTCCACCCTGGCGCCAAGGGTTCGCACCTGCATATGCATGCATCAAATGGAAAGCCCGAACTAAGTGTGGCGATTTGGACGAGATGCGAATCGAATCAGAATTGCGGGGGACGCCCATACTCGCTTCCCACATGCGGTTAGTGCGCTCATCATGGATCAATGGACAGGACCCTTTTCCTAATTAGGGTCGACACTAGCAGGCTTCAAAACCACGCCGGGCCTCCTGCCGGTGCCTTATCATCAAATTATTATTACCCAAAACATTAACATGTTGTTGATTGAATGGAAACCCAACTATCAAACTAAACAGGTGATAAGACGGACAACAAGACTTGAGCGCAAACAACACTAAGCATGCAACTACGACACAAGGCCAACAGGGTAAACAAACAACAGTTAATAGGAAGTGGAAGGAAGGCTATATCATGGTTGCAAGGTAAACATGTGATAGGATCGAGACACAAGCATCGAATCATAAGGCTAGCATAAGAACAACGGAAAGAATCGGTAACAAGTGATGAAAGGCAGCCATTTGGCAGCAAGTGAGTATACTTGCCTGAGATCCAGCAAGTAGAGGTACATCCGCAGAACTTGTCGTTGCTCACATCATCTCAGCGTCCTATCCGCGAAGAAGCAACGAACTAGAACAAACACCGGATGCAACAATTACTACTACGGCAAAAGATCCAGCATGATCCTATTTTATATGCATGACAATTAATTGATGCATCAAAGTAAACCAATTGACATGGCAAACTTATTTAAATGGGCCCATATGCAATTTGGATTGCATATGGAAAAGCCCATGAATTAAAGTTGGGTTAAATGATCTACAAATAACCAACATGTGAAAATGGATTAGCATGATGCAAGGATGAGGAAAACAAAAAGAAAACAACAATAGATTCAATTTGAGATGTTGTTTACCAAGTTTGGAAATTTATTTATTAAGTTATGAAATTTGGCTTCTTAAATGATTTAACAAGCATTTGTTGTTCTCACCCATTTTAATTGTTCAAATGGATAACCAAATTCATATTTGGAAAGAACACAAAATTTTAGATGGAATACATATTTCATTTGTTGACAAAGGATTTAAAATGAATTAATTATGAATTAAACAAGTTTGAACAAGATTTAAATGAATTTAATTCAAGTATGAATTTATTTGAATTTTTTATTTGTTCAAAACATTAAATCAAATTCATATTTGAAAAGTTTATACTTTTCTGGTTTGAAAACATATTTTATATGTTCAAAAAGAATTTTATTTGACCAAGTTATGAATTTAGCAATGTTAAATGAGTTAAACAAGGTTTAAATTATTTAACCAATTTTAATTAGTCAAAACAGGAAACAAAGTTTATATTTTAAAAGGTGGTTCAATTTGGCATGGAAAACATATTTTATATGTGACATTTGAATTAAATTTGAATTAGTTATGAATTTAACCAAATTTGAAATGAATTGTTTGAATTTGAATTTTGAAAACATTTGAAATGTTCAAAACAGAAAACAAATGATTTAAACAGGTAGAGAATTAAATTTGGTTCAGAATACAAATTTTATTTATTTTATTTGGAGTTGAAATTCAAAAGTTATTTGTATTTTGAAACCAGGGACTATTCTGTAAATAACAGGGACTTAAATTAAAAAGAAGAAGGGGCCAAACTATTTACACCTCGCAGTGCCTAGCCTGGGCCGCTGACAGCGGGCCCTAGGCCACGGTGGCAGTGTGTGTGTGCGCGTGGAGGCACGCGTCGCTGACAGGGAGGCCCCACCTGTCAGCGAACGGTGCAAAAGTGCGGGATTAATCCCGCGGGGGGGGGGGGGGGGGGGGGGGCAGGGATCGAACCCGCAACCTAGGGCGTGTGCGTGCCGTGCTGTTGCCACTGCGCTGCTGAACGGATCGTGACAGAGAAGGAGACCGCGGGGGGTTGAGGTTCAGTCCGTGGCTGTTACTGAAACTTTGCAGTTTCAGTTAACTGAACCCGACAGAGGGGATCGTGGTCACCGGCGGCGAGCTGCAGCGCTGCTGCTGCTGTGCGTGCACGGGTGCCTTGTGCGTGCGTGTGCTTGTCACGAGGAAGCAGAGAGGAAAAAAGGAGGAGGGAGACGTGCTGCTCACCGTCCCTGTAGCCGTGGCAGCGGCTCGACGTGGTGCAGACGACGGCGGCGACAGTCGAGGACGGCGGCGGCGATGCAGGCCCTCCCCGTGCTCGCTGCGGTGTCGAGGAGGAAGAGGGGAGCACGGGGAACTCGTTCCCGTGCTCAACCTACACGGAGGCTAGCCATAGCGGCGGCGATCACCGGAGATTCAGCGCGGTGGTGGTGCGGTGGCGGTGCAGAGAGAGGAGAAACAGGGCAGCGAGGTAGAGAGGAGGGGAAAACGGCGGCGCTGCGAGGGAGAGAGGTGGAGGAGGGAGCTAGGGCAGAGAGGAGGGGCTCGGTGCAGCTATAAGGAGGAGGGGGGCGCTCGCTGGCCGTTCCCTCCGCCGTACCGTCGACGTGGGCGCCTCTGATGCGCGTCGTACAAAGGTTAGGGGCGAAGGGGTAGCAGGCCGTGGCTGGTGGGCTGGGCTCAGCCCACTGGCCTGCCCTCTCCCCTCTGCGTTTTTTTTTGTTTTTCTCTGTTTCTGTTTCATTTTTTTTTGCAGAAAAAGAAAAGGAGAGAAAAGGAAAGGTGTTTGGGGTTTTTAAATTTTGGAAAAAAATTTATAGGTTGTTTATTTCAAAATCTTAGTTGTGCAAGTGTTTGTTTTCAAATTTTTTGAAATTAGTTGCTGTTTGTATTTTCTTTGAATTTGAGTGAAATTTGGTGTTAAATGAATTATTAAAAAGAACCATTTAACTAGTTTGAACCTTCAAGTTTATAGGAAAGAATTTGATGTTTTGATTTGATATTTTTATTTGGAAATTGTAACAGAACAAGTATGAAACAAGAATTTGAAAATTGGTTTGAAATTCATATTGAAAAACAAGGGAAAACAAATGGAAGACAAATGCAAAACTTATGCAATGATTATGATGTCATGATGCAAAACAAAAAAAGAAAAACAACCAACTTTTCTAACTTAGGGAAAACACCCCAGGTGTTACATGGCCATGCGGCGCATTCGTCATGGCGCAGGGCGAAGGACGTCGGCTCCACAAGGGTTGTCCCCAGCGAACGTTGGTTCCTCTGGAGGAGAGCGGGGGTGAGGTAGAGCTCCTCTCCATGGGTCTAGCGATGGTCTCCCTGAGGGGTTCATTCGTTGGGAGGCCTTGTTGGTTGAGAGACACTCGGATGTCTGCCTCTGGAAGGATCCAAGGCAGATTACTGCCACGCGGAGGTAGACCGGGCCTACTGTAGACGGCCCAGGATACCCTGGTATCCATGGGTCCGACAGATGACGCGCCGACACAACCCCGCTAGAGCCAAACTGCCGCCGTCCTAAGAGCACCATCGTCGGGAGGGAGGGCTCCGACTCGCCTCCAGCCGCAGGGAAAAGCGGACCATGGCGCCGACGCCAGCGGCTATGATACGTCATAAACACATCCTTAATTTCTGATGTTCCATGTTGTTTTCTTATTGTTTCCCACATGTTTTCTATACACTTTATGTCATTTTTATCGATTTTCCGGACAAACCTATTGACAAGATGCCACAGAACCGGTTTCTTGTTTTCTGCTGTTTTTAGTTTCAGAAAAGTTGTTCTGGAAATATTCTCGGAGTTGGAAAAATCGAAACCCGGAAGTCTTAGAAATCCCGGAGGATCCACGGAGTCCCGAAGAGACCCAGAGGGGGACCTTAGGGAGCCCACACCATCGGGTGGGGCGCCCCCTTTGGCCGCGCCTGGGACTGGTGTGGGCCCCCTGAGCCTCCACCGCCTCTGCCCTTTCGTCTATATAATCCCCCGAGACGTAAACCCTAGATATATCCCACTTTTACCCGAGAAAGACCCGAGGCCGCCGTCACCGTCATCCCAAGATCGGGAGGGTTCTGGAGCTCTCCCCGGCACCCTGCCGAAGGGGGAAATCATCACTGGAGGGGTCTACACCACCATGCCCTCCTCCAAAGTGATGCGTGAGTAGTTTATCCCTGGACTACGGGTCCATAGTAGTACCTAGATGGTTGTTCTCTCCACTTTGTGCCTCATTTTTAGATCTTGTGAGCTGCCTATCATGATCAAGATCATCTTTATGTAATGCTACATGTTGTGTATGCTTGGATCTGATGAATGTTGAATGCTATGTATTCTGATTATCAATCTATCATGTTATCTTCATGCTTATGTTATTTATGATCTTGCATGCTCTCGGTTGTTAGTAGATGCTCTGTCCAAGTAGATGCTAGTAACTCCGAGAGGGAGTATTTATGCTCTATAGTGGGTTCATGCCTCCTTTTGATATGTGCTCGAGTGATAGAAACGTGACGGATGGAGGATGTGTTGTTGCCATTAGGGAGAAAACAACAATGCTTTGTCTAAGTATGATGTTATTGTTACATTACACACTTTTCTTACTGCGATTATCTGTTGCTTGCAAATTAATACCCAACGTTTGTTCGGATGATATTCGAAGGATGGATTTTTAGTCATAGATGCAGTTGGATAACGGTCTATGTATCTTGTTGTAATGCCCGCATGAATCACATAGTAATCTTTATGTCTTGCATATGCACTACGATGCGGCCTTGATTTCTGTCAATTGCCCAGCTGTAATTTGTTCACCACACATGTTATTTATGTTTCACGGAGAGACACCACTAGTGAACTGTGGACCCCGGTCCATTTTCCTCATACGGATAAAACACCTACTGCTTTCATACTGCTTCCATACCACTGCTACTGCTTTCATATTGTTTGCCTACTGTTTTCCACACCATATGTTTAACCTCTTTGTGTTCAGCAAAAACGGTGAGATTGACAATCTCACTGCTTCGTTGGGGGCAAAGTGATTTATTTGTGTTGTGTAGGTTCCACGTTGCTTCTGAACCGGTAGTGCGCCCTGCAATCTCAGCTGCTTCAACCTTTTTAAGTTACACCTTTCTCCTACTGGTCGATTAAACCTTGGTTTCCTACTGAGGGAAAACTGTTGTTGTGCTCATCATACCTTCCTCTTGGGGTCTCCCAACGAGTGCAAGACCTGCACCATCAAGCTATTTTTCTGGCACCATTGCCGGGGAGGAAGAGAATTTCTGCAAGGGGAGTCTCTCACTTCCAATCTCTTTACTTTGATTTTGTTTTGCTCAGTTTATTTTATTTTGTCTTGTTTGCTTCTCTCTTTATAAAAAACACAAAAAATTAGTTCTTATACTAGCTGTAGTTTTATTCCTGTTTTTAGTCTTGCTAAAATGAGTGTTCCTGAAGTTGAAGTTCGTTCCTTTAAGAAACAAGGTGGAGAAAGTTTGAAAGATGCTTGGTATAGGATAAGTGATGCTCATCATAGATGCACTAAGAAATATTCCACTTTAATCCTTCTTAGGAATTTTTATGTTGGTATTACTAGTTGGTATAGGTATGTTCTAGACACTCTTACATGCGGTAATTTTCTGGGAACACCTTCTTTGGAAGCGTGTAATTTAATTGAAAGTTTAGTTGGAACACCACCTACTAAGGTTGTTAAAACTGAGATCACTTTAGATGATGTTATTGAAAAGCTAAACTCTATGGAGAAAATTTTGCCAAATTTCCTTGATAATGCTAGCAAAGGTAATGAATCAATAGTAAGTATAAACAAGAAAATCACTGTCTTAGAAGCTAGCAATATCCATGATAGTCAAAATATGAGGATTGGTAAACTAGAGGAGGCTATGGAAACTTTAATCTCAACCTTTTCTGCTCTCAAGTTTAAAAGAGAAAAGCCTTCTGTGGGAAAATAGAAAAAAATTATGTATGTCCCCAAGGCGCCTAAACCAAAAACCCCTAATGTGCTTAAAATTAATAAAACTTTTAGTGAATCTAAAAGTGATTTAAATGTTGAATCCTCTTCAGGGGTTTCTAAGGTACCCATTGCTACAATTGGTGTTTTGGAGGAAATTATTGATTTGGATGCTTCTTCACTTTAAAATAGTTGATTCCACTTTTCTGGGCCTAGCTAAAAGGCATTAAAGAAAAGCACTTCTTGGGAGATAACCCATGGTTTTATTTTTGCTTTGTTTTTATCTATTTTATTTGATTCAAGGGGTTGTATTCTTCTATAGAAACTCCTTTATATCTTTCTTTTCATGCTTTAGTAGTGCCAACTAAGGTTTCTGACGAGAGTTGGAGTTGGTTTTCGGATTTCTGCGTAGGAAACATATTTCTTTTGTCCACCGTAAAAAATCGTATAAAATCCTGGAAGATCAGTATGATCTGAAATTTTTTGTGCTTATTCCTTAGCTAATTCTGCAACTTTTTTGTTCTTTAAGTTTTTCGATCTGATCAAAGTAAGTGCCTCGAAAAAAATCGTATTTACAGACAGTTCTGGTTTTGACAAATTCTGCCTTTTTCTTGCATTTACTCTTTTGCGATGTCAAGTGGATTTCTTTGCTTCACGAAACATCAGTATCTATAGCTAATGTTTTAAAGTATAAATAGCACTTGTTCCATATAGAACCCATGGATTTTTATTTGTTGCACTAACCCTCTAATGCGAATTACTGTTTGAGTGTGGTGTGAAGGAAGTTTTCAAGTGTCAAGAGAAGAGGTGATATATGTGATCAAGAAGAGTGCAAGGTCAAAGCTTGGGGATGCCCTCGTGGTTCATCCAAGCATATTTTTAGAAGAATCAAGCATCTAATCTTGGGGATGCCCAAGGCATCCCCTTCTTCATCAACTATCTATCAGGTCACTTCTCGTGAAACTATATTTTTATGGGAACTGCTGGGCGTCCCCCGGGGATGAAAAAATTCCATCCCCCGGGTCCTGGCAACGACACGTGTCCATTTTCCTGTCAAATTCCCACTTTTGCTCCTATGTAGCAAAAAAACCTCCCGCTTTTTCTCCATGTAGCAAAAAAACGATTCGTTCCAAGATCAAAAGAAAAAGTCAGACCTCGCCGGAGTCACTGTAGCAAAAAAAAAAAAATGCTACTGTAGCAAACATAAATTTCGTCGAAGACATTGCTAGAACAAATCTCGCCGGACAAATGTCATAGCAAAAAATTTATATTATTGTAGCAAAAGAAAATAATAATTATAGCAAAATTTTTGTTTTATTGTAGCAAACAGTCGACCTCGCCGGAGATATTGTTAGAGTTCTGGTAGCAAAAAAATTATACAAAAAAGCAAAAAAAAAAAAAGCAAAAAAAAATCCACCACTTAGCACCACGTCTCCATGTCCGGTAGCACCCAGTCCGCCCGTGGTATCTTGCCGCCGCCGCCGCTTGAGCCGTATGAACAGGTTGGTGTGCTGAGCGCGAAATGGGCTCCACGCAAGCAGCGCTGTCTTTGCCGCCTTGCTGCAGGCTCCAAGGAGGTAGAGAAGAGGTCCAGGAAGAGATTGAGTTCCATGACCTGACCTGCCGCCGTGGTCGTTCTGCATCCGGACGGGGGGTGGCGCGACTCCGGGGGGTGACCTCGAAAATGGGCTTCAAGGGGGTGGCGCGACTCCGGGCCGAGGCGCGGTGCTTGGCGACGGACCGGACGATCTCCTCCACCGGCGGAGGAGAGCGAATCGGCTGTGCGGACGACGCGGCGGGGCGCGGGAGAGGATGCGACGAGATCCAATCCCCGCGGTTGCCTAGAGGTTCGGGCGCGACGGTCCGGTCCCGGTGCGCTGGACGGCCGGGGAGAGGGGAGGGAGGGCTCGCCAGGTCGCTGCGGCGGCGGGCGTGTGGAGGATTAGCGAGCGAGGAAGGAAACCGTCCGTGTGCGTGACCAGAGTGACGACCCGGACGATGGATTGGTTCGATCCCCCGGGGGTACATCAACGTTTTCCTATTTTTATTCGGTCACATCATATGAAGTTTACTTGGAGCGTATGTTTGTTTTTCTTTGTTTTCTTTCGTTTTCCTTTGTTTTCGTTTTGTTTTCCTTGCTGCAATAATATACTTGGATCCTAGAATTCTTTGTTTGGGAGAGATACACGCTCCTCTTTTTCATTTGAATATTTGCTATACTAGTATTCTTAATTTTTCTTCTAGTTGCTGCAAAAATTCCTATTTAGCTCTCGTTTTTATTGCATCTCTTATTCAGAGCTGTTAGTTTTAGTAGTGTTATGTGAGGCCTCTCATGTTTGCTTGATGTAGCATTTAGAGAGTTTTTGTTAAAACATGATTTGTATGGTGCTTTTGGGGAAAGAAACTGCTGCTTGAGGTAGAATTTTTAACGGTGCAAGTAGAATCTTGTATAGACTGTGGCTAGAACTTTTTCATATCATGCTAGATCTTATTTTAGTTTTAAAGCCTTGTGGTTATTTAGTATCATGATTAGCCTCAAATAGCTGAGAGTGTTTAATGTGCCATTGAAAGAATCATGAGTTGTTCTTATCATATTGAAGCATAAATTTGTGGTGTTCTCCTTTGAATGTTTTATTTGGTTGACTTGGCGCATTCTCACACCATGTTTATGACTATGAACCAGTCATGAAGAGTCTCTATGATCATTTAGTTTTTGAACTTGTGGTACCACTTATGCTTTGATTAATGATGTTTATGTCGCTATGCATGATTATGACTCTTATGCTCTCTTGATTTGTCGCTCCCAGTCTTTTGCTAGCCTCCACGTGTACTGAGTATGAGCTCTACTCATGCATCCAACTTCCTAAAACCAAATTTTTCCCATTGTGTCCACCACACCTACCTACATGTGGTATTTAACCGCCACTAAAGTAAATTGCTCACGTGTTAGCTTTAAAACTTTCAAAATTACTCATGTTTTGCTCCTGTTTTAGCTCATGAGGACGTAAATAGAGAATCTTTATCTCACTTGTTGATTGGACTTTCACACCCTGGACTAGTGGCTTCATCCGCTTATCCAATGATAGAAGAGCTGACAGCGGGGTGCCCAGCCCCAAATTAATAACACAGATTTTCTTCACTATTTTTGCCCCTGATTTATCAGTCAAAGCATAATTGTGTAAACAAAAGAGAAAGGGGGATGACCTTCTACCCAGATGCGTCCTTCTATGGGAGCCGCTCTTGTGAAGTCTAATTGGCTTGTGACGTACTGTATTTTCTGTTTACCATTCGTTGACATAAGCATACACCTCTCTTAAAATATAGACACTCCTCCGCAGTATGTGATTATTGGCAGGCACCCAAGGATTCAGTTAGCCATGGTTTGTGAAAGATGGTTGGGAGGAGTGTCAAGTTTTTTATACCCCTGTTTAATAAAATAAAATCTCTAGCACATGAGTGATCCATGCTTCCCTCTGCGAAGGGCATTTCTTTTACTTTTATGTTGAGTCTCCATCTTCTAACTTTATGCACAGTTGAGAGAGCATTTTTGCCATTGTGAGTTTTATGTGCATTTGTCCCGGAAACATTATTAATTGATTCATGATGTGATATTGCTTGTTCTCTAATTATTTGTTCTAGTCTTCCTCATGAACTTTGAAGGTGTCCTGGCATTTATGTTTTGCCCCACTCTTAAGGACTAGTGAAATATCACTTTGACATGATTTTTTATACTTGAAACAAACGTATATCTTTCTTTGCATTGTTATTTATGATCTTTTATTTGAGTTACTTATCATGATGCAAAGTGATTGCTATGCTTGATTATTAAAGTTTTATTTATTATGCTTGTTTTGAAGTTCTATGATCTCAGCTTACTTATGCTTTTACATTTTGATGTTCAAGTTTATGTTGGTAGCATGTCAACTCATAAATTATTTGTTTTGTTGTTTACCTACTCGAGGACGAGTAGGAACTAAGATTGGGGATGTTGATACGTCATAAACGTATCCTTAATTTCTGATGTTCCATGTTGTTTTCTTATTGTTTCCCACATGTTTGCTATACGCTTTATGTCATTTTTATCGATTTTACGGACTAACCTATCGACAAGATGCCACAGAGCCAGTTCCCTGTTTTCTGCGGTTTTTAGTTTTAGAAAAGTTGTTCTGGAAATATTCTCAGAATTGGAAAATTCGAACCCCCAAAGTCTTAGAAATCCCGCAGGATCCACGGAGTCCCGAAGAGACCTGGAGGGGGGCCTCAGGGGGGTCACACCATAGGGTGGCATGCCCCCCCTGGCCGCGCCAGGGGGTGGTGTGGGCCCTGAGCCTCCATCGACTCTGCCCTTTCGCCTATATAACCCCCCAAGACGTAAACCCTAGATATATCCCACTTTTACCCGAGAAACACCCGAGGCTGCCGTCACCGTCATCCCGAGATCGGGAGGGTTCTAGAGCTCTCCCCGGCACCCTGTCGGAGGGGGAAATCATCACCGGAGGGGTCTACACCATCATGCCCTCCTCCGAAGTGATGGGTGAGTAGTTCATCCCTGGACTACGGGTCCATAGCAGTAGCTAGATGGTTTTTCTCTCCACTTTGTGCCTTGTGTTTAGATCTTGTGAGCTGCCTATCATGATCAAGATCATATTTATGTAATGCTACATGTTGTGTTGATTGGGATCTGATGAATGTTGAATGCTATGTCTTCCGATTATATTTCTATCATGTTATCTTCATGCTTATGTTATTTCTGATCTTGCACGATCTCTGTTGTTAGTAGATGCTCTCGACAAGTAGATGCTAGTCACTCCAAGAGGGAGTATTTATGCTCGATAGTGGGTTCATGCCTCCTTTCCATCTGTGCTCGAGTGACAGAAACGTGACGGATGGAGGATGTGTTATTACCATTAGGGAGAAAACAACAATGCTTTGTCTAAGGATGATGTTATTGTTTATATTACACACTTTGCTTACTGCGATTATCTGTTGTTTGGAAATTAATACCCAACGTTTTTTCGGATGATATTCGAAGGGTGGATTTTTAGTCATAGATGCAGTTGGATAACGGTCTATGAATCTTGTTGTAATGCCCGCATGAATCACATAGTAATCTTCATGTCTTGCATATGCACTATGGTGCAGCCTTCATTTCTGTCAATTGCCCAGCTGTAATTTGTTCACCGCACATGTTATTTATCTTTCACGGAGAGACACCACTAGTGAACTGTGGACCCCGGTCCATTTTGATAAAACACCTACTGCTTTCATACTGCTGCTACTGCTTTCATCTTGTTTTCCTACTGTTTTCCACGCCATACGTTTAACCTCTCTGTGTTTAGCAAAACAGGAGAGATTGACAACCTCACTGCTTCATTGGGGCAAAGCGATTTGATTGTGTTGTGTAGGTTCCACGTTGCTTCTGAACCGGTAGTGCGTCCTGCCATCTCAGCTGGTTCAACCTTCTTAAGTTACTCGTTCCTCCTACTGGTCGATTAAACCTTGGTTTCTTACTGAGGAAAAACTTCTACTGTGCTCATCATACATTCCTCTCAGGGTCTCCCAACGAGTGCAAGACCTGCACCATCAGGCTACAACCGACGGCGGCGACAAGGGAAGGAGGAGAGGAGGGGGGTGGAGCGGGAGGAGAGGGGGGCGCGCGCCGTCGCCTTCGGGGACGACGGGGGCGCGGGGAGAAGGAGGACGGCGGAGAGAACTGGTTGATGGCATCTTATGGGCCTATAATGTATGCATGCACGCAGAGAACTGGTTGAACAGTTGAACCTTCAGGTTTCGCAATGGTCCATGGAGAAGCTCAAATGCGTCCCTTCAATCTCATGCACAACTTAATTGTTTTCAATTGGTCTACGGTAAGACAGGTATCCGCAAGATATATGGTTTTTTGTTTTTGAATTTGACATTGTCAAGGCAATGAAGGATGATGGAGGCTAGGCAAGCGGATGCGACATCACATTACGGTCGAGGCCTATGGTGCTCTCCGAGTACCGGGTTTTGAGCTTCGGGATGAAAACGCTCGGTCTAGCCCCTTTGTTGGTTGAACCTTGCAATGGTGATACTTAGGCATTCTTATTTTGACCAAGGTATTGCATGGAGTATTGTTAGACATGCTCTATAGGGTGGAATTAAGGATTTGATTATTTATGATTAAATATGACGATGGCTATTTCTGTTCGTTGCTTTTGGAGACTTTTTTCTTGCTCGCAAGCCATGTATCATGTGCGGTGGTGGTTTATGTCGTTATTGTCACGTCAATTTTTTCTTTTCTTTTTTCCTTCATTCCTAATAATTAGGTTGTGCATCCTCAATGTCACGACTTACCTCTAATATAGAATTTTTGGGAGGTTAGTTGCATTTTTATATCATCTTAATATTAATATTTTTATTTTGGACAAGACTAGGCGGCGGCGCCGCTAGGTAGTACTCCCGAGCGGCGGTCAACGCATGCAAGGAATTCCCTCTGTGTGCGAGCGACTATGTTTCTGGGCTGCACAAAAAGGCCCACCAACTCCGAGCGCGAGCGACTATGTCTCTGGGCTGCACAAAAAAAAAACCCAACAACAATACCTCCAACGAAAACTAGCACACCGGCCAAAAAAGCAGATTTCAGCACTCAAAACAAGCAGAAAAAACGGTTACAGAAATTTGAACTGATGCTTTCTGAACGGTCATAACTTCAAAAACAATTAGATCATGCACCAAGTTGCACAGAAACCATAAGATCATAATAGATGGCATAAAAACATCCAGATCATGCACCAGGTTGAGCAAAAAACGTGGGACACAAACAGAATTAGAACATCATGTCTGACGTATTAATTGTAGGGTACTATAACTAGTAGATCATGTATTACACACATGCAGCAAAAAGGAAACCATCTAGTTAAAGTAGGTTAAAAACATGCAGCACAAATTGCTAACAGAATGATTTTGCATATAGCACTAACAAAACATCTAGATGAACCATAACTTGATTTCTTTAGCCGCCGCCTTGCACACCATAACTTGTTGGATTGTTTAGTGTCAACCTTCTACTGTTGCAAAAAAATAGTAACACTAATAAATATTCACATTGCAAAAATAATTGCGGGTACAATATGGACAATGATGAACAGTAGCAAACCTAGCAATTTCAGAGAATGTTATTCCATATAGCCAAAGGTAGCATCAAGATCTATAATCGTAGTTACCAATTTAATGCATCATGGCTACCAGGTTAACTCATGCTAGCTATCAGGTAAATTAAAGCTAGCTATCATGTTAAGTCATGCAAGAAAAGTTAGATTTCAAAAACTACATTCGAGGATAATTCATGCTAGCTATCAGATTAATTGAAGCTAGCTAACAGGATCATTCATGATAACTATCATGTTAAAATCATGCAAAAATTTGATTTGAAAAGCTACCTACCAGGATGGTTCATGCTAGATATTGGGACAATTTAAGATAGCTACCAGATTAATTAATGGCCGCTATCTTAGTTCATGCTATCAAGTTGTCTGCAACTAGCAAACAGATTCCCGAAAACAATTAGATGTTTATAAATGGGTTACCAAGTTCTTAAAAAATGGCTACCGGATTCCGAACACAATTGTGCTTGCTTGTTCCCAACATTTATTAAAGCTAGGTATTATTGTGGGTGAGCATTTAGTCATGAATTAACCTGGTAGCTTTTATGACCAAGTAACCAACTAAGGAAACAATATGCTTTTATCAATGGAAATCAAGCCAGCTACCAGGTTAATTCATGCTAGCTATCAGGTTAATTAAAGCTAGGTATCTGGTTAATTAACGCTAGCTATCATGTTATGTCATGCAAGAAAAGTTAAATTTCAAAAGCTATAGTGCATGTTGGCTATCGGGTTAATTGAAGCTAGCTACTAGGATAATTTATGATAGCTATCATGTTAAAATCATGCACAGTTAAATTTGAAAAGCTATCGAGATATTTCATACTAGATATCAGGATAATTTCAGGTAGCTACCAGGTTAACTGAAGGTAGCTACCATGTTAGTTAATGCTACTTAATCATGCTAGATAGCAGGGTTAAAAATCATGTTTAAATGAGCATAGCTATCAGGAATGCATGCTATCTATCAGGTTCACTTAGGAGAAACAAGTTAACAGAATACATGACGTTAGTTACAAAAAAAAGCATGCCATCTATTCGTCGAACAATTACCAACTTCATTTTCATGGCGTGAACAACAGGATCTGCATCTGCTCAAAAATAATGAACAAGATTTGGTTGCGGCGACAGAAGGAGACACGCTTGAGCATCCACGGAATTTCCTGGAAAACAGAAATATAATTAAAAAATTAGTAAATGAATGAGGGACCAGATGACTTCTTCATTTCACAGGTTATTCAATAGAAAACATGGTGACTGTGCCGCAAAATAAACCTATGGTACTAAAAGTTACCGGTTTACTCAACCTAAGCTACCATGATATTTTCTTGTAGTTATCAGCTTATTTTGCTTGTGTTCAAAGTGTGAGCTAACTGATAATTTGCAGGGTGTTCCCAATTGTCTACTATATTATTTTTTCATTGCTACTAGGTTAATTGAAGGTAGTTAACAGATTATTAACTGCTATATAACAAAAATTGGTCATACAACAATCTCAGTGCGATTCGCTGAACAATAGTGAAAAAATCTAGAACCTTGAATTGACAAGATTTGGTAACCAAGTACAAAGAAAATGCTATCTTTGTCAAAAAAAATGGTAATTATGAAAGACATGTAATAGAAAACATGGTGATAGTGTCGCAAAAATAAACATATGATGCAAATAGTTACCGTATTGTTCCTTAATGGCTAACATGCTATTTCTTCCTAGATACCATGTTCCGTATAATTAGTAACAAGGTTTTCAAACTGCTGGTTAGTGTGCTCACCACTGCTGGCAGCTATCCGCTAATTCAACCTTGGCTACCATGTTAGCTGCTTGTAGTTATTAGTTTATTTTGCTAGTTATCGCATTAATTATCAGGTTAATTATTTGCAGTTATCGCATTAATTATTCAAGGTTATCAAAATATCAAATAATTCTATTAGTTGCTACAAAAATCAGTTATCAACTTAATTAGCCGCAGTTATCGGATTAACTCGTCAGTACTCACAGTCGTGGGGTTGTCCTATGAGTATCTACAAAAATAAAGTAGCCACAATTAGAGTGTTATTATACTATTACCTAGGTTACCAGATTAATTGTCCACAATTATCACATTATATTGCAAAACAAATGCCAGATTATCACTTGGCAAAAATGCAAAATTATTTCTCATTTGTCACTTTAATTGGGGTTAGCTCAGACAACCAATTTCTTAACAAATAACTACCAACTATAAACAAAACAACTACATACAAAAAACAACCACGGTTGTGTGGTCTGTGCGAGGGGCAACTACATGCTAAACACGGCGAGTGGGTTCTCCGGGTTAAGTACGGATAGGCGATCTGCGTAATCACCACGGCGAGTAGGTCGAGTGGGCTGAACACGGCGAGGGGTATCTGCATGCTCATCGACAGATAGTTAGCTATGCGGGCTAAAACAAGGCGATGGGGACATGAATTCAGCCTAACCACATGACAATGGCACTATCTCTACTGAGCAGGCGGTGGCTGCAAAGTGACCGAGCCACGTCTTAACAGCGGAGAACACGGCGTGCCAACATCACCGTGTCCTGGACAGCACGCCAGACCGCCGCAGCGCCGAGCAGGCGCGTGCCTAACTCCTGTCCCCTTCCACGCAAGGTCCTAGAAGTGCCTACTTTTTAGATCATGCCATGAAGCTGTTCTATCACAATGGTATCGACATTCCGGCGAGGCTCTTCTCCCCGCGGCGCCGACACCTGATGCCAAACATGGCACCCTTCCCGCGGAGCACGAGACGCACGCCCCCCCGCAACCGGAGCACGAGACGCACGCCTCCCCGCAACCGCCACCGCCACGACCACTCTTCCACCTCACTCCACTCCCCGCCGCTTTCCAGCCCGCGGTCGCCGCCTCAAGCTCCGGCCCGCAGCGCAGCCACCTCTCCCCCGCTCTGCGGCCAACCTGATTGCATCCCATCCCAGGGGAAGCAGGGAGCTGGGCAACGGACGGATCAAATCTAACCACCGATGTGTGTCCCCGCTCGAGCCCCTGCGGCCGCACCAGCCATGCCTCGCTGCGCCACGCCGCCGCAGAGAGGGGAAGGTGCGGGCTCACCACGACGAGGACAAGAGCGAGGGAGAGAAGAGGGGCTCACCATGGCGAGGACCAGAGCGACGGAGAGAAGAGGGGGCTCACCACGGCGAGGACCAGAGCGACGGAGAGAACAGGCGGGCTGACGGCGGCGCGGAATGGCATATCTGAAGAACCCAAGTAATGGTGAAACGACGCACTCTAAGCGAATAATGGAGGGGGAAGGGCAAGCAGTAACTCACCACGGCGAGGATGCACGGAGCCGAAGCTTCCACCGGCGGCGGACGGGCAAGCAGCGTCAAGGAAGGCGAAATCGATTTCGTCGGCGGGGAGGAGAGCGGCGCAGATATTTGGGCAGAAAACGACCTGGGCACGGTTCCCCAAATTCAAAAAACGCCTCCCCTAATCTCCGCTGAGTCACAGACATCTGGGACCCACCACCACCTCGCCGTTACGCACGCGCGTGACGCGTGGGCGGTTCCATCGCGAGAGCGGTTCCACCGCGTGGGCGCGAGCGACGCGCGCGATCCGTTGCACGAATCGCAACGTTATTTTTTATCCAAAAATTACATGTACGGTCAAGGGCGGGAGCGGGACACAACAAGGTCGTGCTCTGTCTCTCGAACGGGCCGACTAGCAGCAGCCCCCAGTACATGGCCAGCGGTGCAGACGGAGTCGGCACCAAGCAAGCACAGCGCAGCGGTGCGATCTGACATGTGCGAGCGTGTGCCGATCTCTCACGTGTGCCTCCCGAACAACCAGCAAGACTCGCCTCTGCATTTGGTACCGAAAACAATTGGGTGTGCTTAATTAGATGTCGTAACGTGTCCAGAATCTTGCGTGGGGAGGAGCTACCGGCGCCCAAGTGTGCGCGCGCTTTCTCTAGCCGGCCTAGAACGATTCTCCTCGCCCTTGGAGCGTGCAATGTGGCCACATGCTTGCAACTTGTGCGCATCAACTAGCAGTATGCGAAGCATAATTGCCTGCACAACGATTAGTATTTTGTTAACCACTTTTGGTTGCGGGCAAAGCGTATATCTTTGGCCGGTTTGTTAACTCCAAAGTCCACTTTGATTTAGTTTATATAGCAGTAGGAGTACAGTCCTGGTGCTTTTTGTAGCTAGTAAAAGCGTGCAGTTGCGATTTGTTACGGATGCCGATGGTGTGCCCTCCGTACAAATCATATACGGGCGTTGCACGCGCTCTTTTCCGTGCTTCTGAACCGCCGAATCAGGAAGTGCTTTTCAGCTCAAGGCAGAGCTGTTCTTAGTTTAATTGACACGATTATTTGCTTCTCACTCGATCGTCTGTATCCGGGATGCTATACTTTCAATTGAACTCATGGGGCACATCACCAAGTGACATTTATGTATCTATGCCAGCTAAACAACATGTAGAATAGGAGCATATGATCGTAAGAAAAAAATGAATTATATTCTAGAGTCTGGACATGAAGGTGGCACAGCACAGGGGAGGGGAATAACTGTTGGATTTTGTCAACTTGTGCTACAGTTACTCGTTGCAAACCTCTAGCTATTTCCCTGCAAATTCATACAGAGCGTTCCTCGGACGATCTTTTGTGCCTCCAAGCTAGACCTGGCCAGCCAGCTGGGTAGTCACACGCCACGAGCTTGAGAGGCGCCATGCGTACACGCACAATTCTGAAGTTTTAGACGCTAGTAGTATTTGGTATGTAGCAAGACATTGGATTGGATTGGTCGCTGCAATGCTTCTACCGAGCCCAGACAGGCACTCTGTGCGCGTTCTGCTGCTGCCGCTGCTGCTCCCTCTTCGCGGCCGCGGACTGCTTGGATCTCTTCTCCGCCGCCTCGTCGCTGTCGATCTGCTGCTGCCGGCACTCCTCGCTGCAGAACGGGGTGTCGCCTCTGCACGCATGCGCGAATTGATCATTAAGAACCACCACATTTAGATGCCACCATCCATCACAGGACAGAGCGTCATGCATCTTCTACATAACAAAAGGGTGTATATATTGGTCTAGCTGTTAATTTACCTGTACATGAAGATGTCTCTGTTCACCGCGAGTACGCGCGCGCACCGGGAGCACGCGTCGAGGTAGTGCTGGCGAAGCTCGCCGGCGTCGTCGTCGCGGGATGACGCACGGCCGAGCCTCGGCGACGGCGAGCTCCGGTTGCGGGAGGAGGAGTGCACGGCGGAGAAGCTCGTGTTGATTTCGGAGGTTGTCTCCAAGGAGGTGCGGAAGTAGTAGTAGTCCTCCATTTCTTGGTTCGGTGGGCTTCGTTGAACTTGCTGCTGCTTGGTTGGTTGGAGGAAGAACGGCTGGAGGTGGTGGAGTTGGCGGGGGAGAGGAGCGCGGGATATAAAGGAGGGTACAGGGGAAGGGTGGCATTTTTCGTTCTGGACCCTCTGTTTCCTTCGGGACTCCGCTCTCGTCCTGTACGGCTAGATTCTTGAATCTTGAAGGAATCTCGGAGGAGTTTCTTCCCTGGTTGCGTTGCGTGAGGAGTACATGGAGCCGGCTCATTTCTTTCTTACTTTCTCTATCCATGTGAAAAGCCTTTTTAACACTGAATTTTTTATTTTTACACACTACATAAAAAATATTGGTTTTTGTGAAAGAATTTTATGGACACATAGAACGTCGAGAGGTGTGCGAGCAAAATATTTTGTCCAACTTTTTTGATATTTTAAAATAAGTTTAAAATGCATTTATAGAAGTGGAAACATATACTTCCATGTGCCAAAATGCTACTCTCGGAAGCTTATTCTTATAGTGGATGACTCCAATCTGGTTGGAGGAGTTAGCATTTTAGTGTTATTAGCAAGTGGAGATCGTGAGGACTAACTTGTTCTTGGATGGTTCATACCATGATTGTACCCAAGTCTACTAGGGATTGGATGGACGCGCGTTCGTGCAGGTTTGGGTGTGTATTAATATTATGATTATGGAGAAGTGCTTATACACTTGTGACATAGCAGAAGATGTATTTGCTGTGTGATCCTCATGCCCTACGATGTGATTCGAATTAAGCATAATGCACGGGTATTTCATAACACTTTTTTTAGGTCGTTCTTTTTTTAGTAAATTCTTTTTTTACCCTCTAGTTTGATAATTTTGATGCTATTATCCCATTTAATAAGTTTTCATCTTAATTGCCCTATTTAGTAATAGTTGTGCCAATTGTTACCCGTCTAATTTTTTACAGAGTTCCTATAAATTATGCACACCAAGAAAATTCTAGGGCCATCAATTTTCGAGTTATTGATGTTGGAATATGCATCTAGAAAAAATAGCATGGAGACATAAGTGAAAGAGAAGACTGGGACTGAGCAGAGCAGTCATGCCACGTGCCACGACAGCTCATATCAAGCGAGGGTGCGCGGGGAGGAATACAGGAATAGAAGTGGGGATTTTTCGATTACCTGAGGTTGGTGTCCCATCGTCTACGGATGACAATGGGTCTCCGAAACCCGCAAACCCGACGGGTACCCGCCTTAAATGGGGAGGGTTTGGTAAAATGTTCTACCCGCCAGGTCTAATGGGGCGGGTATGGGGATGGCAAACCCGTACCCGCATACCCGCAGACCCGCTCTAAGTCCTAAACATATCCCTAATAATCCTATGCCTAACCACACGTCCAGGAGCTAAGGACCACAAACCTCACACATCACATGGACGCGTTGGAATATGGAATCCCGGAGACAACACACGTACACACATGTCTATTTCCACCAAACTCATCCCAATATTCCATTGTTTTATTCCCCACATGTGTCGGTGTCACTACTTAAATGGGTACCCGTTGGGGCCCCGAACCCGGCCGGGTCATGGGTATGGTAAGAAATCAGACCCGACAAGTTAAATGGAGCGGGTATGGGGGGCGCCGACCTGGCCCCGAACCCGGTGGGTGCCATCCGGCATCGTCCGTTCCTGCCTTGATGTGCATAGATCGGCTGGCCGAACTCCACTATCCTGGTGGCCGCCGTCACGGTATGATGGTCAGCTTCTTGAGCGACGCGACGCTGGGTCGCAGTGAGTACGTCCGGCCGCCCCCCAGGTTGTACCACGATAGATGAAAACAATCTACATGACATGCGGAATCCAGCTATCGAATCGCTCAAAAAATCAGTGGGGGTAAAAATTAACACAATTTTTGCTCAATGGGGCAATAAAGATAAAACTTACAAAATAGGGAATTTAGTGTCAAAATTATCAAACTAGAGGATAAAAACTGGAATTTACTCTTCTTTTTTTAGCCAGATCAAAGTTTTTAGTTGTTCATGCACCGTGCCATCTTTAACTTTAGACGGCCATATTTTTCTTTTATGTTTTTCTCCTTTCAACATGTAGACATTCATGTATTGCTTTATCCATTTTTATTATTTATTATGTTTTTTTTTTGGCTAGACCGAGTCGAAAGTTTCTACTTGTTCATGTACGGTGCCATCCTTCATTTCAGAAGACCATATTTTTGTTTCAGTTTTCTCCTTTCAACATGTAGACATTCATATCTTACTTTATCCTTCTTTATTATTTACTGTGTATATATAAGACAAAGCGTCGGTCCCTCTTTGAAGAATACAATGTGTGTACTGATGGGCCTTAATTGCAATGATACAAAACTGAAAATAATACGACAATGTAGAAGTGCGACATCAAGATATCATAAAAATAGTCACCCGCTACTGATGTGTTAATCCTCCGTCTTCCCTTTATGAAAAGGAAAAATATTCCGAGAAACCCCAAACCAATGATAGAACATGAGTTAAAGCTGGAAATGTACATTATACATATCACAAGCTGGGAGTACCAAATTAAGATGTGTATCCCTCAAAGAGAACAATGAAAAGGTGGTTAGGCAACTGGCCAAGTTGCAGCGTATCTTGAGCTTGGCTCCTTTGAGTGCTTATGTGGCTAATCGGGTGGCCGAGCAAAAACAGGCACGCTTGCATGATGGAACGGTCCCCCGATATTATAGTGAGAAGCATCGCCTCATGGGCACAAACGAGCTCCATATATATATAGTACATGCTTCATATCGCAGTTTGCCCCTTCTCATCTCCTCTCCTTTTTTTTTTTACTTAGTAATAAAATGATCACCCGGTCAATTTGAAGAATATGATAATCTGGCTTGTTGAACTTAGTTGGCTTCTTCTTCAGGGGAGCTTAGAAAAATATGCAATTTGCAAGGACACAACTTGGTTGCAAGTAAGTCACAGAGGGTTTAGTCGAATAGATTATGCCAACTGGCCACTGCCAAGTCTAACTGTCTAACATATATAACAGGTTTTCAATGTCAAAACACTCGACTGATGCGTGTCACTTAAATTCCGTATTAACATATATATATAGCTCCTAATAGCTAGGTAAGCTGCAGCTAGCGGCCTCGCAAGGACTAGACTTGCAAATGTGAAGAAAGACAGGGTACATAAATGAGTGTGCATCTTTGATCGATAGATTTATGAGGAAAATGCAGTTTATTGTTATTTTTGTAGATAATAATGCAGTATACTGTATTATTGTGACTTAGAATTGAATACAGTGCTTGTGCATTATACATAGGAGATAGGACATGTCCTTGTCTTTTCTTCTCATCTCTTTTATTATAGTATAGGAGAAAGACGTGTCCTTGTCAATGGTCATTTTCATGACAACCGCAATACATTGGGCGGGTGCCTAATTAAACTTTAAAAAATGCTCACTGGCTACGAAAATACTAATGAACGTGCCGAGTTGCATGGACGGGGCCCAGCACCGACGCATATGTCGCGCACGCGCGCGTTTACGGTAGTAGTAGCGCCGTCGACCGAAGATCTTTGGTTCCGTGGTGGTCGTGGGCGTCTTCTTCGTTGGGCCATTTGATTTTACAGTTGCAGTTTACCTGGACGTGCTGGGGCAGCAGGCCGGCATGGGCCGGGACATTGTGGTGGGACATGGTTAACTAGGCTAAAAAAAAGGGTTGCGAGCAGCCTCGATCAAGCTAGGTAGCTAGCTGCAGGTGTCGTCTCGATAAAATAAAGATGGCCAATCAACTCCAATGTAGCTATGGTCGAATATATCATCGGAATTCGGAGCGAAAACGTGTGCTCCCTGTGTCGCCACGACGCAAGATAACGAAGCATGTATGATCCGTATATGTAGACATCCGGGACGTCTTCTCCGCTTCGTTGGTAGCATGGTCCGACTGCTTTGCTAGGGTACGTAGCAGCTGTTCTCCGCCATAACCGTATCCTCTCGAAGCCTCGAGGTCCACCGCTGCGGCACCGTTGCTGACGATATGGTCGTGACCCGTCTCCGCCCACGTAGTACGAGACAGCCACATCGCATGGTTAGGCCGCGCGCTAAAGATCGAGCAGTAGATATCGATTCTTTCATAGTCCTAGTAAGACATTTTCTTTCATAGCCTTTTTCGTGTCGACAACGCGTACGGTGGTGCGTGTCCGCCAAGTAGCGCCTTGTGATTCGCGAGCAGGGATCGGTCGATCAGGTCGACGCTAGCTCCGGGCGCTTGATTTGTTGGAATTTTGTATGGGCTATGTATATGGGCTCACATGTCTAGCCCACTAAGCCCACTAAAATCCTGAAATTGTCATGGCCCATTCATGAATAATAAGTGGAGTGAGTGGGACTAAAGTTTAGTCCCACATTGCTAGTTTGGAGAGAGTGGGAGCACCTTATAAGGTGAGCCATTCTAGCTCATGTATGAGTAGGTAAGTCAAGAGGAGAGGTGTGCCACACGCGCGCTCCTCCTCCGCCGCCCGCCTCGCCACGCCTCGCCTCGTCACGACGCGACGCGACGCGCCGCGCCGCGGGTTGCGGGAATGAGCCGAGCCGAGAGCGTTTATTTGACGCGTTAATTCCAAAACCGTTTCCGTTTCCTTTCTGGATCGTGGACCGACTCAGACGTGGGTAGCCGCCACTTCGTCTTATGGTTTCGCACCACCGTTCCAAAGCACTGCGCCGCCAATCAAGTCTTCTCCATCCCTCCTTCCGGCGTGCACCGCGAGAAGGGACAGCAGGCCTCCGGAACCCCGCCTCTTGTGATCCTGTACGGGAGAGGGGCGATCAGGTTTTTGGGTGCGCGACTGCTGACGGCGACGACTTCTTCCCCGACCTCGGCAACCTCTTCATCAACGACATGGCCGACACTGGGGACAACAACAACGGCGGTGCCGCTACCGCTCCATCGTACGTATCTCTCTTTCATCTGTATGAGATGTTACTGCAATTCGTATGTCTAGTACTTGCAATAGATTGTATCAATCTGTCTACTGTGCTAGATCTAGACGTTTGCATAATTACTGTATTTGCTACTGTCGCAATTCATCTACTGCTATTTCGAATTAAATCATGTGCTAAATTGCTAATATATTCAACAATCCAAAAACCTGATTATAGGCAATTTCTTGCACCTGCGCCGTCTGTCATTGCGGCGACAAGGCCAGTCCCTTTCAAGGGCGTGGACTTTAAGAGGTGGCGCACGAGAGCAGTGCTATGGTTTCAAACCTTGCGCTGCTATGCGGCCACCAAGGGCAAGCCTGAGGGCGATCTCAATCCAGCACAGCTGGAGGCCTTTGAGGATATGGACACTATGTTTAAAAGTGCCCTCCTCGGTATTATCGATGATTCCATCGTGGATCCGTATATGTCGTTTGATAACGGCAAGGATATGTGGGCTGCACTCGAGGCCAAATTTGGGGCCTCGGATGCTGGCAGCGAGCTGTATGTCATGGAGCAATTCTATGACTACAGGATGACTGATGAGCGCTCTGTTGTTCAACAGGCTCACGAGATACAGTCACTCGCTAAAGAACTTGAGCACTTTAAGTGTATGTTACCGGACAAGTTTGTGGCCGGAGGCATTATTGCCAAGCTTCCATCTTCATGGAGCACCTTTGCTACTTCTCTAAAACACAAGAGACAGGAGTTTTCCGTAATGGACCTCATCGGATCTCTTGATGTGGAAGAGAAGGCGAGAGCAAAGGATACACGTGCTCGGGTTGCTGAGGTAGGTTCTTCTGCTCATGTGGTACAGAAGAAACATTACCCGCCCAACAAGCCTAAATATATCAAGAAGAAATCCGAGGGTAAAGGCAAGCCCGATGGCAAGTTTAAGCCGTCGCACTCTACCAACTTCAAGAAGAGAAAGGGATCATGTCACGTTTGCGGTGAACTGACCCATTGGGCTCCAAAGTGCCCTAAGCGTTATGAGCTGCAGCAGCAGGAGAACAGCGGCAAGACCGCCAATGTTGTCATGGCTGACACTGAGATGAAGGACTCTGGGTACGGTATAGTTCCCACTATTCTTTCAGTTTGTCATTCACCTGAATGGTTAATTGACACAGGTGCCAATGTACATGTTTGTGCTGATGCTTCTATGTTCTCTTCTTATCAGGTCACAGGGACTTCCCCCGTGCTGATGGGGAACGGGTCACATGCTACTGTTCGTGGTGTTGGTACGGTCGATCTGAAGTTTACTTCGGGGAAGATCGTGCGACTGAAGAACGTTCATCATGTGCCCTCCATCAATAAAAATCTCGTCAGCGGCTCACGTTTATGTCGAGATGGTTTTAAGTTGGTTTTCGAGTCTAATAAAGTTGTAATTTCCAAGTATGGACAATTTATTGGTAAAGGCTATGAGTGCGGAGGCTTGTTCCGCTTATCCTTGTCAGATATTTGCACCAAAGTTATTAATAATGTTTGCCACGATAATGATTGTGATGTTTGGCATTCGCGACTTTGTCATATTAATTTTGGTTGCATGACGCGGTTAGCAAATATGAGTTTAATTCCGAAATTCAGTACTATTAAAGGTTCCAAATGTCAAGTGTGTGTTCAAGCTAAACAACCTCGCAAGTCTCACAAGACCGCGGAGGCGAGAGACTTGGCACCACTAGAACTTATACATTCTGATCTTTGTGAGATGAATGGCGTATTGACCAAAGGTGGAAAGAAATACTTCATGACACTTATTGATGACTCCACTAGATATTGTTATGTGTATCTTCTGAAATCTAAAGATGAAGCTTTAACTTATTTCAAGAACTATAAGGCCGAAGCAGAGAACCAACTTGATCGTAAAATTAAACGGCTTAGGTCTGATCGTGGTGGAGAGTATTTTTCCAACGAGTTTAATTCTTTTTGTGCTGAACACGGTATTATTCATGAGAGGACGCCTCCCTACTCACCTCAGTCAAATGGAGTGGCTGAAAGAAAGAACCGAACGTTGTCTGATTTGGTTAACGCCATGTTAGACACTTCGGGTCTCTCCAAGGCATGGTGGGGGGAGGCGCTAATGACTGCATGTCATGTCCTAAACCGAGTTCCCACAAAGAATAAAACCATTACTCCATTTGAGGAATGGGAAAGGAAAAGGTTAAAACTCTCCTACCTACGTACTTGGGGTTGTTTGGCGAAAGTCAATATACCAATTCCCAAGAAGCGCAAGCTTGGACCAAAAACCGTAGATTGTGTTCTTCTGGGCTATGCTTTTAATAGCATTGGTTATAGATTCTTGGTAGTAAAATCTGAGGTATCCGACATGCATGTTGGTACGATTATGGAGTCGAATGATGCGACTTTCTTTGAGAACATATTTCCTATGAAGGATATGTCTAGCTCATCAAATCAGGAGAAACCTGTTTCATCTAGTCAGGAATTAGCTGAGATTCCTGAATCCACCATTCCGATAGAACACGTTGAGAATCCCGAGGAGGATGACAATGAAGTTCCTGTAAGGAGCAAGAGACAGAGGACTGCAAAGTCCTTTGGTAATGATTTCATTGTGTATCTCGTGGATGACACACCCAGGACTATTTCAGAAGCTTATGCATCTCTTGATGCTGACTACTGGAAGGAGGCTGTCCGTTGCGAGATGGATTCCATCTTGGCTAACGGAACTTGGGAAATCACTGATCGTCCTTATGGGTGTAAACCTGTAGGATGTAAGTGGGTGTTCAAGAAAAAGCTTAGGCCTGATGGTACAATTGAAAAGTACAAGGCAAGGCTTGTGGCCAAGGGTTATACCCAGAAAGAAGGTGAAGACTTCTTTGATACTTACTCACCTGTGGCTAGACTGACCACTATTCGTGTGCTACTATCTCTGGCTGCCTCACACGGTCTTCTCGTTCATCAAATGGACGTTAAGACGGCTTTCCTTAATGGAGAGTTGGACGAGGAAATTTACATGGATCAGCCAGATGGTTTCGTAGTACCCGGTCAGGAAGGCAAGGTGTGTAAGTTGTTGAAGTCATTATACGGCCTCAAGCAAGCACCTAAGCAATGGCACGAGAAGTTTGAAAGGACTTTGACTGCTGAAGGCTTTGTTGTAAACGAAGCTGATAAGTGTGTGTACTATCGCCATGGTGGGGGCGAGGGAGTTATTCTATGTCTATACGTTGATGACATATTGATCTTTGAAACCAATCTTGATTTAATCAAGGAAGTTAAGGATTTCTTATCTCGCTGTTTTGAGATGAAGGATCTAGGAGTAGCTGATGTTATCTTGAACATCAAGCTGTTGAGAGATGTTAATGGTGGGATCACACTGCTTCAATCTCACTATGTGGAAAAGGTCTTGAGTCGCTTTGGGTATAGTGACTGCAAGCCTTCTTCAACTCCATATGATGCTAGTTTGTTGCTTCGAAAGAATCAACGGATTACTAGAGATCAACTGAGATATTCTCAGATTATAGGCTCGCTTATGTATTTGGCGAGTGCCACGAGGCCTGACATCTCTTTTGCTGTGAGCAAATTGAGCCGGTTTGTTTCCAATCCGGGAGATGATCATTGGCGTGCGCTTGAGAGAGTTATGCGCTATTTAAAAGGCACTGCGAGCTATGGAATTCACTATACCGGAAACCCGAGGGTTCTGGAAGGATATAGTGATTCTAATTGGATATCTGATGCTGATGAGCTTAAGGCCACTAGTGGTTATGTTTTTACACTTGGTGGTGGCGCTGTTTCCTGGAAGTCTTGCAAGCAGACCATCTTAACGAGGTCAACTATGGAAGCAGAACTCGCAGCATTAGACACAGCCACTGTTGAGGCAGAGTGGCTTCGTGAGCTCTTGATGGACTTGCCTATGGTTGAAAAACCAATACCCGCAATCCTAATGAACTGTGATAATCAAACTGTGATCGTCAAAGTGAACAGTTCTAAGGATAATGCAAAGTCATCAAGACATGTGAAGAGGAGATTAAAATCTGTCAGGAAATTGAAGAACTCCGGAGTTATTACGTTGGATTATATCCAAACGTCTATGAACTTGGCAGATCCCTTCACAAAGGGTTTATCACGGAATGTGATAGAGAATGCATCGAGGGAGATGGGTTTGAGACCCACGTTATGAGTTGCCCACAGTGGTAACCCACTCTATGTGATCGGAGATCCCGTGAATTAGAAGTGGGAGACAAGCTGTTGGTCGGCTGAGAGGAGAGTATCCTTATATTTTATTCCACTCCATAAAAGATGCAATACTCTCCTGATCTGTACGGTAGGTTGACATTTGTCTTAATGTGTTCCAAGTGGCTTATTTATATAAGCAGAGATGTGTCCTACAGAACATCTCCTGAGGAACTCACCTATATGAGTCTGACTGTTAAACGTCGCAGTCTATGAGAATCGGGTGCTCTCTAATAAACTCATGAAAGGCCTTCGGAGTATGACGCATACGCTCCAAACCGCGGGGAAGCCTTGCGGCAGCCTAGTATCGGTTCAGACGTTGTGTAAAACTGGTATCACAGCAAACTTGTAGTTCAAGGCATAGTCCACTATTCAAGTTGTGAACTAGTGTAGCATGATGTTCTAAGTGGAAGTTCAACTTAACAGTCTCCACTAACACCGGTATATAAACAATGTTTTGGAACAGAGTTTATGAAATGTGCTAATGACACTTTGTGGGGGATTGTTGGAATTTTGTATGGGCTATGTATATGGGCTCACATGTCTAGCCCACTAAGCCCACTAAAATCCTGAAATTGTCATGGCCCATTCATGAATAATAAGTGGAGTGAGTGGGACTAAAGTTTAGTCCCACATTGCTAGTTTGGAGAGAGTGGGAGCACCTTATAAGGTGAGCCATTCTAGCTCATGTATGAGTAGGTAAGGCAAGAGGAGAGGTGTGCCACACGCGCGCTCCTCCTCCTCCGCCGCCCGCCTCGCCACGCCTCGCCTCGTCACGACACGTCACGACGCGACGCGCCGCGGGTTGCGGGAATGAGCCGAGCCGAGAGCGTTTATTTTGTCGATTGGGAAAACTTAATGAGTCATTAATTTGGTAATTAACGGACGCGTTAATTCCAAAACCGTTTCCGTTTCCTTTCTGGATCGTGGACCGACTCAGACGTGGGGTTACGCCCACGTCTCTCCCAGCCCGCATATAAATACGCGCATACGGTAAACCCTAGCCGCCACTTCGTCTTATGGTTTCGCACCACCGTTCCAAAGCACTGCGCCGCCAATCAAGTCTTCTCCATCCCTCCTTCCGGCGTGCACCGCGAGAAGGGACAGCAGGCCTCCGGAACCCCGCCTCTTGTGATCCTGTACGGGAGAGGGGCGATCAGGTTTTTGGGGAGCGCACTCGCGCGACTGCTGACGGCGACGACTTCCCCGACGACGACTTCTTCCCCGACCTCGGCAACCTCTTCATCAACGACATGGCCGACACTGGGGACAACAACAACGGCGGTGCCGCTACCGCTCCATCGTACGTATCTCTCTTTCATCTGTATGAGATGTTACTGCAATTCGTATGTCTAGTACTTGCAATAGATTGTATCAATCTGTCTACTGTGCTAGATCTAGACGTTTGCATAATTACTGTATTTGCTACTGTCGCAATTCATCTACTGCTATTTCGAATTAAATCATGTGCTAAATTGCTAATATATTCAACAATCCAAAAACCTGATTATAGGCAATTTCTTGCACCTGCGCCGTCTGTCATTGCGGCGACAAGGCCAGTCCCTTTCAAGGGCGTGGACTTTAAGAGGTGGCGCACGAGAGCAGTGCTATGGTTTCAAACCTTGCGCTGCTATGCGGCCACCAAGGGCAAGCCTGAGGGCGATCTCAATCCAGCACAGCTGGAGGCCTTTGAGGATATGGACACTATGTTTAAAAGTGCCCTCCTCGGTATTATCGATGATTCCATCGTGGATCCGTATATGTCGTTTGATAACGGCAAGGATATGTGGGCTGCACTCGAGGCCAAATTTGGGGCCTCGGATGCTGGCAGCGAGCTGTATGTCATGGAGCAATTCTATGACTACAGGATGACTGATGAGCGCTCTGTTGTTCAACAGGCTCACGAGATACAGTCACTCGCTAAAGAACTTGAGCACTTTAAGTGTATGTTACCGGACAAGTTTGTGGCCGGAGGCATTATTGCCAAGCTTCCATCTTCATGGAGCACCTTTGCTACTTCTCTAAAACACAAGAGACAGGAGTTTTCCGTAATGGACCTCATCGGATCTCTTGATGTGGAAGAGAAGGCGAGAGCAAAGGATACACGTGCTCGGGTTGCTGAGGTAGGTTCTTCTGCTCATGTGGTACAGAAGAAACATTACCCGCCCAACAAGCCTAAATATATCAAGAAGAAATCCGAGGGTAAAGGCAAGCCCGATGGCAAGTTTAAGCCGTCGCACTCTACCAACTTCAAGAAGAGAAAGGGATCATGTCACGTTTGCGGTGAACTGACCCATTGGGCTCCAAAGTGCCCTAAGCGTTATGAGCTGCAGCAGCAGGAGAACAGCGGCAAGACCGCCAATGTTGTCATGGCTGACACTGAGATGAAGGACTCTGGGTACGGTATAGTTCCCACTATTCTTTCAGTTTGTCATTCACCTGAATGGTTAATTGACACAGGTGCCAATGTACATGTTTGTGCTGATGCTTCTATGTTCTCTTCTTATCAGGTCACAGGGACTTCCCCCGTGCTGATGGGGAACGGGTCACATGCTACTGTTCGTGGTGTTGGTACGGTCGATCTGAAGTTTACTTCGGGGAAGATCGTGCGACTGAAGAACGTTCATCATGTGCCCTCCATCAATAAAAATCTCGTCAGCGGCTCACGTTTATGTCGAGATGGTTTTAAGTTGGTTTTCGAGTCTAATAAAGTTGTAATTTCCAAGTATGGACAATTTATTGGTAAAGGCTATGAGTGCGGAGGCTTGTTCCGCTTATCCTTGTCAGATATTTGCACCAAAGTTATTAATAATGTTTGCCACGATAATGATTGTGATGTTTGGCATTCGCGACTTTGTCATATTAATTTTGGTTGCATGACGCGGTTAGCAAATATGAGTTTAATTCCGAAATTCAGTACTATTAAAGGTTCCAAATGTCAAGTGTGTGTTCAAGCTAAACAACCTCGCAAGTCTCACAAGACCGCGGAGGCGAGAGACTTGGCACCACTAGAACTTATACATTCTGATCTTTGTGAGATGAATGGCGTATTGACCAAAGGTGGAAAGAAATACTTCATGACACTTATTGATGACTCCACTAGATATTGTTATGTGTATCTTCTGAAATCTAAAGATGAAGCTTTAACTTATTTCAAGAACTATAAGGCCGAAGCAGAGAACCAACTTGATCGTAAAATTAAACGGCTTAGGTCTGATCGTGGTGGAGAGTATTTTTCCAACGAGTTTAATTCTTTTTGTGCTGAACACGGTATTATTCATGAGAGGACGCCTCCCTACTCACCTCAGTCAAATGGAGTGGCTGAAAGAAAGAACCGAACGTTGTCTGATTTGGTTAACGCCATGTTAGACACTTCGGGTCTCTCCAAGGCATGGTGGGGGGAGGCGCTAATGACTGCATGTCATGTCCTAAACCGAGTTCCCACAAAGAATAAAACCATTACTCCATTTGAGGAATGGGAAAGGAAAAGGTTAAAACTCTCCTACCTACGTACTTGGGGTTGTTTGGCGAAAGTCAATATACCAATTCCCAAGAAGCGCAAGCTTGGACCAAAAACCGTAGATTGTGTTCTTCTGGGCTATGCTTTTAATAGCATTGGTTATAGATTCTTGGTAGTAAAATCTGAGGTATCCGACATGCATGTTGGTACGATTATGGAGTCGAATGATGCGACTTTCTTTGAGAACATATTTCCTATGAAGGATATGTCTAGCTCATCAAATCAGGAGAAACCTGTTTCATCTAGTCAGGAATTAGCTGAGATTCCTGAATCCACCATTCCGATAGAACACGTTGAGAATCCCGAGGAGGATGACAATGAAGTTCCTGTAAGGAGCAAGAGACAGAGGACTGCAAAGTCCTTTGGTAATGATTTCATTGTGTATCTCGTGGATGACACACCCAGGACTATTTCAGAAGCTTATGCATCTCTTGATGCTGACTACTGGAAGGAGGCTGTCCGTTGCGAGATGGATTCCATCTTGGCTAACGGAACTTGGGAAATCACTGATCGTCCTTATGGGTGTAAACCTGTAGGATGTAAGTGGGTGTTCAAGAAAAAGCTTAGGCCTGATGGTACAATTGAAAAGTACAAGGCAAGGCTTGTGGCCAAGGGTTATACCCAGAAAGAAGGTGAAGACTTCTTTGATACTTACTCACCTGTGGCTAGACTGACCACTATTCGTGTGCTACTATCTCTGGCTGCCTCACACGGTCTTCTCGTTCATCAAATGGACGTTAAGACGGCTTTCCTTAATGGAGAGTTGGACGAGGAAATTTACATGGATCAGCCAGATGGTTTCGTAGTACCCGGTCAGGAAGGCAAGGTGTGTAAGTTGTTGAAGTCATTATACGGCCTCAAGCAAGCACCTAAGCAATGGCACGAGAAGTTTGAAAGGACTTTGACTGCTGAAGGCTTTGTTGTAAACGAAGCTGATAAGTGTGTGTACTATCGCCATGGTGGGGGCGAGGGAGTTATTCTATGTCTATACGTTGATGACATATTGATCTTTGAAACCAATCTTGATTTAATCAAGGAAGTTAAGGATTTCTTATCTCGCTGTTTTGAGATGAAGGATCTAGGAGTAGCTGATGTTATCTTGAACATCAAGCTGTTGAGAGATGTTAATGGTGGGATCACACTGCTTCAATCTCACTATGTGGAAAAGGTCTTGAGTCGCTTTGGGTATAGTGACTGCAAGCCTTCTTCAACTCCATATGATGCTAGTTTGTTGCTTCGAAAGAATCAACGGATTACTAGAGATCAACTGAGATATTCTCAGATTATAGGCTCGCTTATGTATTTGGCGAGTGCCACGAGGCCTGACATCTCTTTTGCTGTGAGCAAATTGAGCCGGTTTGTTTCCAATCCGGGAGATGATCATTGGCGTGCGCTTGAGAGAGTTATGCGCTATTTAAAAGGCACTGCGAGCTATGGAATTCACTATACCGGAAACCCGAGGGTTCTGGAAGGATATAGTGATTCTAATTGGATATCTGATGCTGATGAGCTTAAGGCCACTAGTGGTTATGTTTTTACACTTGGTGGTGGCGCTGTTTCCTGGAAGTCTTGCAAGCAGACCATCTTAACGAGGTCAACTATGGAAGCAGAACTCGCAGCATTAGACACAGCCACTGTTGAGGCAGAGTGGCTTCGTGAGCTCTTGATGGACTTGCCTATGGTTGAAAAACCAATACCCGCAATCCTAATGAACTGTGATAATCAAACTGTGATCGTCAAAGTGAACAGTTCTAAGGATAATGCAAAGTCATCAAGACATGTGAAGAGGAGATTAAAATCTGTCAGGAAATTGAAGAACTCCGGAGTTATTACGTTGGATTATATCCAAACGTCTATGAACTTGGCAGATCCCTTCACAAAGGGTTTATCACGGAATGTGATAGAGAATGCATCGAGGGAGATGGGTTTGAGACCCACGTTATGAGTTGCCCACAGTGGTAACCCACTCTATGTGATCGGAGATCCCGTGAATTAGAAGTGGGAGACAAGCTGTTGGTCGGCTGAGAGGAGAGTATCCTTATATTTTATTCCACTCCATAAAAGATGCAATACTCTCCTGATCTGTACGGTAGGTTGACATTTGTCTTAATGTGTTCCAAGTGGCTTATTTATATAAGCAGAGATGTGTCCTACAGAACATCTCCTGAGGAACTCACCTATATGAGTCTGACTGTTAAACGTCGCAGTCTATGAGAATCGGGTGCTCTCTAATAAACTCATGAAAGGCCTTCGGAGTATGACGCATACGCTCCAAACCGCGGGGAAGCCTTGCGGCAGCCTAGTATCGGTTCAGACGTTGTGTAAAACTGGTATCACAGCAAACTTGTAGTTCAAGGCATAGTCCACTATTCAAGTTGTGAACTAGTGTAGCATGATGTTCTAAGTGGAAGTTCAACTTAACAGTCTCCACTAACACCGGTATATAAACAATGTTTTGGAACAGAGTTTATGAAATGTGCTAATGACACTTTGTGGGGGATTGTTGGAATTTTGTATGGGCTATGTATATGGGCTCACATGTCTAGCCCACTAAGCCCACTAAAATCCTGAAATTGTCATGGCCCATTCATGAATAATAAGTGGAGTGAGTGGGACTAAAGTTTAGTCCCACATTGCTAGTTTGGAGAGAGTGGGAGCACCTTATAAGGTGAGCCATTCTAGCTCATGTATGAGTAGGTAAGGCAAGAGGAGAGGTGTGCCACACGCGCGCTCCTCCTCCTCCGCCGCCCGCCTCGCCACGCCTCGCCTCGTCACGACACGTCACGACGCGACGCGCCGCGGGTTGCGGGAATGAGCCGAGCCGAGAGCGTTTATTTTGTCGATTGGGAAAACTTAATGAGTCATTAATTTGGTAATTAACGGACGCGTTAATTCCAAAACCGTTTCCGTTTCCTTTCTGGATCGTGGACCGACTCAGACGTGGGGTTACGCCCACGTCTCTCCCAGCCCGCATATAAATACGCGCATACGGTAAACCCTAGCCGCCACTTCGTCTTATGGTTTCGCACCACCGTTCCAAAGCACTGCGCCGCCAATCAAGTCTTCTCCATCCCTCCTTCCGGCGTGCACCGCGAGAAGGGACAGCAGGCCTCCGGAACCCCGCCTCTTGTGATCCTGTACGGGAGAGGGGCGATCAGGTTTTTGGGGAGCGCACTCGCGCGACTGCTGACGGCGACGACTTCCCCGACGACGACTTCTTCCCCGACCTCGGCAACCTCTTCATCAACGACATGGCCGACACTGGGGACAACAACAACGGCGGTGCCGCTACCGCTCCATCGTACGTATCTCTCTTTCATCTGTATGAGATGTTACTGCAATTCGTATGTCTAGTACTTGCAATAGATTGTATCAATCTGTCTACTGTGCTAGATCTAGACGTTTGCATAATTACTGTATTTGCTACTGTCGCAATTCATCTACTGCTATTTCGAATTAAATCATGTGCTAAATTGCTAATATATTCAACATGATTTGCGTAGATTCTGGTTAGGCGGAGGCCGGCACTCGATCGGTGTAGGTAGTCGAATCTGCAACTGTGCTGCATAAACTGACGATGGAAGGAATGCAGCAGAGTGCTGCTGTTACCGTTTGCGTGTCCCCGATTGAGCGGATGACCAGTTGCGCAAGGACGACACGGACAAGCGGCGACATAGAAGCTTTTATTCGCCGAGGGACACGCTCACGCTCGCCTTAATTAGATTTTTGGCTTTGTTGTGTTCGAGTGATCGGAGCGGGACAGGTTGCCCCCGTGCAAACAGTGGATCATTTCCAGAATTAATAGAAGCTCTAATTTTGTCATAGTCAATCAAAAAAAGTTTTACTAGGTCTATAAAACTATATTTTAGATTAATCTAACGGAAGCAAACACAAGAACGCAGACACCGGAGGCGACGAAATTGCGCCGCGACTCGGCCCCTCCCCGTCTCTCGCCACCGCTGGGGGTCAAGCTGGGCAAAGCCCGGGCGGTGACGGCGGCGGCGGGATCTCTCCCAGCGGGTGGCGTCCTCTTCTCTTTGCGGCGGCGGTGTGGTGCTTCGCGGATCCGGCGGTGCGGCGCCGCGGGATCTCATGGCGAGGGCAGCACTCCGACGGACACATTGCAAACACTCTATTTAAATATTACCTTTTTCACTAACTTCTCTTAAAGCACTCCACCCCTAGAGAACCATGAAGAAACGAGTAAATACACGAATGCAAATAAAGACAGATATCTGTCAAAGATATCTGTCAAAATAAGAATGTAAGTAAAGACACGGATGCAAATAAAGACATAAATCTGTCAAAATAAGAATGTATGTAAGTATGCTTTTTAGACACTTCTGTGGCTCAAATAAAAGAAAATACTCGCTCCGTCTCAAATTAATTGTCTCAAAGTTTGACAAAAATGGATGTATCGTGTTAGATACATCCATTTTTGTCAAACTTTGAGACAATTAATTTAAAACGGAGGGAGTACTAATGAAATATAGATAGCAAACTGAGGCAAATGCCCAATTGTTTTCAGAATTTTATCATGCTCATCGGGCAAGATACGAATTTAATGGCAAGGCACAAAAATCTGGACAATAAAACCAAACCTGGTACTTTACTTTAAATAGAGGCAATTTTTGGCACAAAACAAAAATAACAGGATAAGGAGAGATTGCTACAGAGGTTAGAACTTCCAAGAATCAAAGAAAACAAAAACAAATTGAAAGCAACAATAAAGTATGTTGCCTCCCATAAGCGATTTTCTTTAACGCCTTTTAACTAGGCATAACACAATAATCAAGTTTTATCAATAACTCTATCATCAAGACCACAAACTTTCTCATAAGAACATCTTTAACTCTACTAGCAAACGCAAACTTACCCCTAATGGGAGCATAAAACTTATAAAATCAAACCTAACATTTATGCTGCATCCCACGATTTTTAAGAAAGATCTACCAAGCACTATATGTCCTTTGTCTCTTTGTACCATAATCATAAAATCCACAGAGGTAACTTTATTACGACTAGAAACTTGAACATATTTAACATTTCCCAATATCTTAGAAACACTACCATCAACATGTGGGTGATAAAATGGGTAATTAATCATGGTTTCGTATTTTAAAGAATCATAGACCATTTTGGGCATAGTAGATATCATGGAACCAATTCACAATAAGCAATAAATATTTGATCATGAATGCAAATTTTAATATAAGGTTCCTGATAGTTATCTAATTTCTTAAGGACTTGCTCATCTTGTAAAGACTTTTCTGTTTCCTTCAAGCTCAAAGCATCAAGTTTTTTCTCAATTTTATCAAGTCTATTAGTTACGTCAGTCATCTCATTATCATCCACCAAAAATCTAACTAATACTTTTATAGAATTAATAGCTTTAGTTTCATCACATTCTAAATTTTTTCCTCCCACAACCAAGTCCAAAGCATGCTTGCACCAACCAAAAAGACCAAGGTAGAAGAACCTAACCAATATATTTAAAGCTAGCACAAGTTGTATTTTTTTGTGTGCAAAACAAATTCTTTCCCAACCATGTTTCAAATTCTCCCCGCCTCTTTGTTTGAAGGTGAGCGGGCTCGGGTGACGTAACAAAAGGAGTAGAACTAGACATACTAATAACACAAGAAATAGACTAAAAGCTAAAATTCTATTGTGTGTGTTTTCGATATAGAGAAAAAGAATAAAAACAAAACAAGACTAAACAAAATGTAAATAAGCAAGAACAAAACAAAAGAGAGATATATGTGACTCCCCTTACTGAAAACTTGAAGTCTCCGGCAACTGCGCTAGAAATTTAGCTTGATGGCATGAATCACACACACCCGTTGGGAACCCCAAGAGGAAGGTATGATATAGCGCGGAGGCAAATTTCATGAGTGAAGAAATCAAGGTGATCAATCCAGTAGGACTTCAAAGCTATCAATTAGGTTGCTTGTTGTCCAGCGCTTCAACAAGCGTGGACCTGCACACAAAGCATAAAACCTCCCCCAAGCTTTGTGAAGTTTCTCATCCTTAAGATGTTTGAAATTAAAAATCTTTTGTAAAACAACATGTTGCATATGAGCAGGAATATATTTCTCGCAAAAGACACGAGTCAAGCATTGAGGGCTCTCAATACATCCATAAGGTAAATCATCTTACCAAATCTTAGCATCACCCTTTAACGAGAAAGGAAACAATTTAACCACATAATAACCTCTTATCAATTTTTTTTTCAGAAAACAGAGCACCAATCTCAAAAAGTTTTGTAAAATGAGAAAAGTCATCATCAGGAATAAGTGGGAGATCAATAGAGAAATTAAAGTCATCAGCTTTAATGTTCGTAGGTGATTTGGCAAATTCAGGATTAGGAACAAACTTGTTTTTCATAGAATGTTTCTCAAGCAGCTTCTTAAAAGTTTCAGGATCAAGAGCAATTTCATAACTCATATATTCTTTAAAGAATTCATCATCAAGTGAAACATATTTATTATTAATACAATCACTTTTACAGCTCTTAGGATCAAGATATTTATGTGATTGTTCAGGTGAAGATAGCAGTTTATCTAAAGTTTTAGCACGTTCAATTTCTTTAGCTTTAGTAATTTGTGTTTCAAGTAAGGAACCTAGCGAACGAGAAGTATCAAGCACAGTAGAAGCATCATCACATTCATCCGACATAGTATCAGACTCAGCAGTAATAGCACGCGAAACATATGATGGTGTAACAAGCTTATTTAAAACAGAAGGTGAATCAAGTGTAGCAACGACGTTCAGAGTTGTACCTTTCCTTGTGGTGGAATGTAATATTGCAACCTTTGGATCAATGGTCTTTCCCACGATGGATAATAAATTACAACTAGAAAAAATAATTCCCAAGTGAACTTATAAATAAAGGCTATGGTCCCCGGCAACGGTGCCAGAAAATAGTCTTGATGACTGATACGTCATAAACGTATCCTTAATTTCTGATGTTCCATATTGTTTTCTTATTGTTTACCACATGTTTGCTATACACTTTACATCATTTTTATCGATTTTCCGGACTAACCTATTGACAAGATGCCACAGAGCCAGTTCCCTGTTTTCTGTTGTTTTTAGTTTCAGAAAAGTTGTTCTGGAAATATTCTCGGAATTGGAAAATTCGAAGCCCAGAAGTCTTAGAATTCACGAAGGTTCCACGGAGTCCCGATTAGACCCATAGGGGGCCCTCAGGGGGCCCACACCATAGGGCGGCGCCCCCTTGGCCGCGCCGGGGGGTGGTGTGGGGCCCCCATGCCTCCACCGCCTTTGTCCTTTTGCCTATTTAATCCCCCGAGGCATAAACCCTAGGACGATACCACTTTTACCCGAGAAACACCCAGGCCGCCGTCACCGTCATCCCGAGACCGGGAGGATTCTGGAGCTCTCCCCGGCACCCTGCCGGAGGGGGAAATCATCACCGGAGGTGTCTACACCACCATGCCCTCCTCCGAAGTGATGCGTGAGTAGTTCATCCCTGGACTACTAGTCCATAGCAGTATCTAGATGGTTGTTCTCTCCACTTTGTACCTAATGTTTAGATCTTGTGAGTTGCATATCATGATCAAGATCATATTTATGTAATGCTACATGTTGTGTTTGCTAGGATCTGATGAATGTTGAATGCTATGTCTTCTGATTATCAATCTATCATGTTATCTTCATGCTTATGTTATTTATGATCTTGCATGCTCTGCCGTTATTAGTAGATACTCTGGCCAAGTAGATGCTAGTAAATCCAAGGAGTATTTATGCTCGATAGTGGGTTCATGCCTCCTTTGCATCTGTACTCGAGTGACAAAAACGTGACGGATGGAGGATGTGATGTTTCCATTAGGGAGAAAACAACGGTGTTTACTTAGTTTACTGATGGAGGGATGATAACCCGGTAGGCTAACGCCAAGGTGTAATTCGGCCCGAAGGGTGCTGCGCAAGATCCGGCTTAGGAAAAAGGAGTTTCTAGAAGGCCCAGAGTGTAGGCCTCGTAACCCGGCTTGTGGGTTCCGATAGGGAAACTTAGGGTTTGTAAGCAGTGTCCGGGTAGGATTCCGAGTATGCCTTGGGCGGTAAGCCAGGGGGGTCCGGATATTATATAAGCCGGCCCCTAGGGTTAGATTAAGCAGAAATCATACAATCGCGAGATATTCGAGTATCCTTTGTAACACGAGAGTTGAGATAATATATTCAGATCGGAGACTCGGCGACTTGATTGTCGGCTACCAGATCGCGTATCACCATGGTTTCCCTTGAACTAAACCCTCTCCCAAACACCAGAGTCGAATTGCCCCAAGACAAGTTACCCCCGGTAACGTCTGCCGTGATTATCCCACGACAGTTGGCGCCCACCGTGGGGCCTACGTCCAAGGGTGTTTACATCACGGGAGAAGCTCGGGAGAGCATGAAGAACCTCGTCATCGGCGATATCTACACCGACCCCGAAGGAGAGAAGATGGTGGACGATTTTGGCTGGGGGCCAGAGTCGGATCTGCTCGAATCCGGATCTGTCATCACGATCGGCCGGGTCAACGTCTTCGTCGGCATGGTACGTGCGTTCGGTTCAATCCCTGACGATTTTGGATTTGATTCCGTGTCAGGAGAGGCCACCCACGTTCAGTCGGACGGAGAAGAATCGGTCGGGACGGTGGATCCGATAGAAGAGCCCACCACGAAGTGCGAACAGCCGGAGGAGCCGGCATGGACCCCGCGTGGCCGGGTCATGAGAGAAGATGATACCGAGTCTATCTTGCACCTGCTGGAGGACCGGTACGAGGAAGATAGCTGCGATGAGGAGGAATATGAGTCTTCGCCAAGCATTGCGCGCCAGGTTGCGGTCTACACGGCCCCTGCAACCAATCTCAATCAGGGGAACGTGACTACGGCCGCGGTCGGAGCGGCGCAAGCATTGGCCCAGCAGCAAAATCCGGTTGACGGAAATCCGGTTCTGACCCGGGTTGACGGAGAGTCGGCTTCAGTCACCAGCCGAGCGGCGGATAGCGAGCTGCAGGAAAATATGTTTGGGTTCCTGGCTAACAGGACGCCAGGGGCGGGTCCTTCAAATCCACAACACCCGGCCCTGTTCAGTAACAATATGGTCTTGGACCCAACAGTGTTAGCTACTGTGATAACCCCGGAAAACGCCGCGGCACGTGCCAGGGACTTGGAGGTAGCACGCTGCGCGCTGGAGCAACAAAGAAGGGATGTGGAAGCAGAAAAGCAAGGGGTAGCCACGCGCCAACGCGAACTGGACGCACTGGAGAACCGACTCCGAGCTGAGACAAGCAGGATGCATCAAAGATACCAGACAAGATTACCGGCGATGGGTGGGGTCATAAACCCGAACGCACTATTCATCACACCCCAGGATCAGCCGATTCCGGCTGTGAATCAGGAAACTGTGCATCAGCCGGCAACCGGAGCAGGACAGCCGGCAAACGTGCAGGCCGGGTTACCCACATTGCAGACTGGGGTCACTGTCGGCAACACAGCACCACCACCACCACCATCACGATTTCGTACGCCACCAGGTCACTTCAATAACCCCATGGATAATGTGTATGCCGCAACATTAGCATTGAATCAGATCCCCGTAAGAGAGTCACCCCATGCGGAGCAGACCCGGCGGGTGATCGATTTGCTGCATACGGCAGTAGCTCAGCAGGTTAATTACCCGGATAATAGGAGTGGAATGCATGGGACACCTTATATCAGCCAGCAACACGTCAATACCGGCAACATTCAAACAAGTTCAGCGCGGCGGAGGGCAGAGCAGCAGCAAATGCCGCCTCCTCCCCGCGTTCAATCAGCGCCAGCAGTATCAGCAGCACAAGCTATTGTGGATAGTTCCAGGGCCAGGCGAGCCGCGGCCGGGTCTGCGGTGCACGGACCAGCACCAGCGCCACGTCCAGCCGTACCCCCCGCAGGATCGCATGTTTCCCGGGTGAGGCCAGTACCGACTAATCTTGCTGGGCCCAAGTGTCTGTCGAATAACATCAGGGCTGAGCCTTACCCGGATAAATTCAAGGAACCGGGTAAAGTAGTGAATTATGAGCCGACTATGGATCCAGAAACGTGGTTGAGCAGTTATGAGATGGCTATGTCGATTCGCAACGCATCTGAAAATCTTCAAGCCAAGTTCATGTACTTAATGATGTCAGAAGGAGCAGCAAAGTTGTGGTTCAACAATTTACCGGAAGGATCTATCAAGTCGTGGGGTGAGTTGAAAACTGCGTTTATCAAGCACTTTCATGGAACGTGCAGGAAGCTATTTACTATTGATGACCTAGAACGATGTGTCCAGAAGAAGGGAGAATCGGCGCGCAGCTGGGTGCGCCGGGTTATGGAGATATTGCATTCATCTACGGATATTCAGCCGAAGGACGCGTTGCAAGCTATGGCCAAGACATGCAAGTATACGCCTTTAGTGCAGAAGTTAACTCGCATGAAATCTAGTCAGAATGCTTCAGAGGTTACAATGGGAGAGCTAATGGATGCATGCAACAAGCACGCTGCAACGGATACCACGGAAGAGGACGTTGATGACAAGAAAGCAAAAGAAAATACGGGTAATAATGGAAGAACCGGCAACGGATCTACGCCGGGTAACCATGGAGGTAACAATGGGAACAACCAGAACAAGCGCCCGTTCGAGGGGAATTCCGAGTTTGTCGCCAGCACAGAAGCCGGGTCTTCAAGGCCCAGAGCAGAAGGAAATTTCAACGCAGGAAATCATAACGGAGGAAACTATCAAGGGCCACCAAGGCCGGGTAACAACTGGGATATCTTCAGAATGGCGTGCCCGAAACACAGCAGGAACGGAAGGCCGGCTAACCACTCATTGGAGCAGTGTGCGGATTTGCAGAGATGGAAGAACGAGGAAGTAAACAAGGCTATGCGAGGGGCAGGCCGGGGAGGAGGACCGGGTCCGGGTGGAAACCCGGGCAACGGCCCACCCCCAGCAGGCAACCCGGGAGTTGGAAATCCGGGTAATAACCAGGGAGGAGCTGGAGGTTTCCAAGCTAACCCCAAGCAATTGGGCCAGTATCACGTTCACACCACAGGAACTTCTAACAAGGATAGAAAGATACTAAAAAAGGCAGTAAACTCGGTCTCCTCGGCTGTCCCGAGGTACCTGAGGTGGTCGGAGCAAGATGTAACATGGAGCAGAAGAGATCACCCGGAAAGGACAGAACATCCGGGAGTCCTAGCATTGGTGGTTGCGCCACAGGTTAATGGTTATGAGTTGAAAAAGGTCTTAATGGACGGCGGAAGCAGCATCAATATCCTATATTGGGAAACTTTCTTACGTATGGGTCTCAAGGAGTCTCAGCTACAGAAAAGTTCAACAGTTTTTCACGGGATCGTGCCGGGTCACTCGGCGTGCCCTGAAGGAAAGATTACCTTGGAGGTTGCTTTTGGAGAATCAAAGGATAATTTCCGGGTGGAATGGCTCACGTTCGAAGTGGTGAAGTTACGCAGCCCTTATCACGCGCTATTTGGGAGGCCGGCTTACGCCAAGTTCATGGCCAGGCCGTGTTACGTGTACCTACAGCTAAAAATCCCGGGTCCTAAGCAGACCATCACCATACATGGGAGCCGGGATATAGCGGCTGAGTGTGACGAAGGAGATGCGGCAATGGCGGAACAAGCTTGTAGAAAGGAGGAGCTCAAGTATTATCGGTCTCAGGTAGACCCGGATGACAGGACAGCGCTGAAAAGGCCAAACACTGAGGATGAGAGAGCAAAATTCAAAGCGGCACAAGACACCAAGATGGTGGCCTTTGTCGAGGGTGATCCCTCTAAGCAATTTGCTATAGGATCTAACTTAGACGATGAGTAGGAAAAAGCACTTGTGGAGTTTATTCGTTCGAATCAGGATGTGTTCGCCTGGACACCTAGCGATATGCCGGGTATCCCTACAGAGCTGGCAGAGCACAGTTTGCACGTTGATCCCAAGTCCAGGCCCGTGAAGCAGGGACTGAGAAAAATGAATGAGGAAAGAAGAAGGGCTATAGGAGAAGAAATTGCTCGGCTGTTGACAGCCGGCTTTATCATGGAAGTATTTCACCCGGACTGGTTGGCAAATCCGGTTCTCGTAATGAAAAAGACTAACGAGTGGAGGATGTGCATCGATTATACAAGTCTCAACAAGCACTGCCCCAAGGATCCGTTTGCACTTCCAAGGATAGATCAGATCATAGACGCAGTGGCTGAAAGTGACCTATTATGTTTCCTGGATGCATATTCCGGGTATCATCAGATCAAGCTCAAGAAGGAAGATTGGGAGAAAACATCGTTCATAACCCCTTTTGGGGCCTTTTGTTACAAGACCATGACTTTTGGATTGAAGAACGCTGGCGCAACCTATCAACGGTGTATTCAGAAGTGCTTTGAGGACCAAATCGGACGCAACGTCCATGCTTATGTGGATGATGTGGTGATCAAGACCATAAAAGCGGAGACATTTATTCACGATCTAAAGGAAACATTCAAGAACCTGAGAAGATACCAGATGAAACTTAACCCGACAAAGTGTGTGTTTGGAGTCCCAGCAGGGAAGTTACTCGGCTTCATCGTTTCAGAGAGAGGGATTGAGGCCAACCCGGATAAAATCAAAGCTATCCAGAGTTTGAAAAAGCCAGAAAACCTGAAGCATGTTCAGAAGCTTACAGGGTGCGTAGCAGCGCTGAGCCGGTTTATATCAAGACTCGGAGAGAAGGCAATACCCTTGTACCGGCTCTTGAGGAAATCTGATAAATTCGTTTGGGACCAAGAGGCGGATGAGGCGTTCGAGGCACTAAAGAAGCAGCTATCTGAGGCACCAGTCCTAGCAGCCCCGGGTCCTAAAGAGCCCATGTTACTGTACGTTGCAGCCGGGCCCCGGGCGGTTAGCGCAGTGGTTGTTGTTGAGCGCAAGGAGGATGGGAAAGATTACCCGGTTCAGAGGCCGGTTTATTATGTTAGCGAAGTATTATCAGAAGCAAAGCAGCGATACCCACATTGGCAGAAGCTGGTTTTTGGGGTCTTCATGGCCAGCCGGAAATTGAAGCCGTATTTTCAGGAACACCCCATAACAGTGGTTAGCTCTATACCAATGTCGGATATCATCAGAAACTCGGATGCAACAGGTAGAATAGCCAAGTGGGCGATCGAGATGGGAGATTATCACATCAACTACGAGCCCAGGTCAGCAATCAAATCTCAAGCTCTAGTTGATTTCATTAGTGATTGGACTCACACAGGCATGCCCACAATGACTCCAAGTTCCGAGTCTTGGATAATGCACTTTGATGGTTCCAAGCAATACGAGGGATCAGGAGCTGGAGTGGTACTCACATCACCCAAAGGAGACAAGTTGAGCTACGTGTTGCAGATTCACTTTGATTGTTCCAACAACGTGGCCGAGTATGAGGCATTATTGCATGGATTGAAGATAGCCAAGGAGATGAACATTAGAGGATACGATGCTATGGAGACTCGGACCTTGTGGTACAACAGGTCTCGGGAACTTGGGATAGAAAAGATGCAACTATGGCAGCATACCGCAGAGAGGTGGATAGGGTTGCCGGGTGTTTTTCCGGGTATGAGGTGGAACATGTAGATATAAGAAAAAACGAGGCAGCATATGCACTCGCTAGACTCGGCTCGCGCAGAGAGCCGGTTCCACCCAATGTGTTCCTGGACGAGCTATGGCGGCCATCAGTTAAAACCGAGTCTGAGGAAGAAGTGGCTAACAAAGACCCGGATTTGGAGCTCGTGGCCACAATACGCACTGCTCCCGAGTGGACAGAGCCGTTTTTGGCTTACCTGTCACGGGGCGAGTTACCACAGCAAGAGGTACTAGCAAGGAAAATTTTGAGGCGAGCAAAAGGTTATTCCATCATCAATGGGGAGTTATATAAAAAGAGCGCTGCAGGAGTATTTTTGCTCTGTGTGGCACCAGAAGAAGGCCGGCAAATCCTGAAAGAGATCCACGAAGGCGACTGTGGGCATCACGCATCCACAAGGTCCCTTGTGGCCAAAGCATACATGCACGGTTTCTTCTGGCTCACAGCCTTAGCAGATGCGGAACGCTTGGTGGCAAGGTGCGATGGATGTCAAAGGTATGCCCGCCAAATCCATGTGCCGGCTATGGAGTTGCAAACAATTCCTTTGACCTGGCCGTTTGCCGTTTGGGGTATGGACATGGTTGGCCCCTTTCACATGTCACCTTGCAAAAAGACACATCTCCTGGTGGCTATCGATAAATTTACCAAGTGGGTCGAAGTTATGCCAGTTACCAATTGTGAAGCAATTACAACAGTCAAGTTCCTGAAAAGGATTATCTACCGGTTTGGGTATCCTCACAGCATAATTACCGACAATGGAACCAGCATGTCCCTTGGTGAGATGGAGAAATTCTGTGGTAACAACGGAATCCGGCTTGACATAGCTTCTGTAGCTTATCCACAAGCCAATGGACAAGTGGAGAGGGCAAATCAGGAGTTACTTCGTTGATTAAAGCCACGACTGCGAGTCCCATGTATCAGAGCTGCTGGAGCATGGGTTGAGGAGTTACCTTCAGTGGTTTGGGGTATCAACACTACACCTAACAGATCTACTCAGATGACACCATTTTTCATGGTTTATGGTGCAGAGGCGGTATTACCGAGTGATATTATCCATGACTCGCCTCGAGTGTCGTCTTACGTCGAGGTGGACAACGAGAAGACCCGGCAGGACGCCGTGGATATGTTAGAAGAACACAGGGAACAAGCTTTGGAGAGATCAGCCATATACCAGCAGGACTTGAGGAGATATCATAGCCGGAGAGTCAGAACCCGGGTCTTCCAGGAAGGAGACCTGGTTCTCCGCCTGGTACAGTCAAAGGAAGGAAAACACAAGTTATCCCCACCATGGGAGGGACCATTCATCATAAGCCGGAATCTGCACAATGGATCATATTACTTGGTAGATGCAAGGAAAGAGTCAGCTACGGTTAATGACACCGCTCATACCACTTCATCTATGCAAGAAAGAGAAAGACCATGGAACGTAGCTCAGCTGCATCCCTACTATACCTAGTTTAGGCTAGATTCACAAGTGGAATTACACGATGTAACAGGCAGCAAGTTTGAGACGCACTCTTTTCCTATCCAGGGTACCTAAGGGGACTGGAGGGTTTTTAATGAGGCGTCTTGCTGACCTAACTTTTCTCTTATCAATAAAGAGATGGTTAAACAATATATTATTCCCTTTTTGTGCGTGTTTTTTATCAAGTTTTTATATTTCTGTTGTGTTCTTATTTTTCTTCCAGGTAAGTATTATTTATTGCTTTTAGTATATTAGTTTTTCTAGTAAATTGCATATATCTAGGTCTTGGGGGCTGATTGCTTGAATAGCACAGTTGCAAAGTCAAAGACCCGGCCACGATGCCATTGAGTTATAAGGGCCGAGTACTTGCAATAAGTACGGCTGCAAGCTTATAACCGGACAAAGGAGCCAAACTTTCTTGACTTTTCTTGCTTAAGCTTGATGTGACAAGCACTAAGTGGCATGCTTTGCTAGCGTATGATTACAATCAGTCATGATGCCCAATGGGACTTGCCTGACCCTGTCTTCATACAGCTGTAGCAACATTGATTATCCACGCGAAAGCCGGCTTACAGTAGAAGAAGGTCAAAAGGGTCATCTAAACCACAAGTTATGCAAAGTACAAGGTTAATAGCCGGAAACTCAAGGTATATTAAGCATAACTTCAAATCCTATGTGAAACGGCTCTAGGTTTTGGGCTTAGCAGTAACAATTTGTTCCCTTCGAAAGACCCAAACACCCTAGACTCGGAATTTCGGGCCTTGGGGACTTGGGAATTTGAAAACAGAAACAAATTATCTAGCTATTCAGCTCAAAAACCCAAAAATCCGAGTCTTGGGGACTTGGGGACTTAGAAAAAAGTCCACTAGTCAAAACCCACGAGACCCGGAAACCGAGTTTCACAAAAGGAACCATAGCAGTAAGTCGGAAAATCAGGGATGAAAAAGCTCAAAGTCAAGAAATATCAAATTCAAGAAAAAGGCCAGAAGGGCCACGAAATATATTACGGTCTTAAAACGTATTACAAACCAGAATAGTAGTATCATAAAGTGCACAGGCGCACTATCAAAAGAATAATTGTTTTAAAAAGGCCCATTGGCCGAATAAAGTGCTTGAGACGGTTGCCGATAAAGAGTTCACTCGGCCTCTTGGGCCGAGTCGTCCATCTTGCCCTTGCCCTTGGCAGCCGGGTCTTGTTCCTTGCCTTGTTCTTCAGCAGTCTTGGTGGCAGCAACACCCGGGTCAGCAGTAGTGCCGTCCCGTGCGGGAGGAGGAACAACCGGCGTGGAGGTAGCAGGCGCAGAGTCGGCCTCAGCCTTCTTCTTTGCGGCCTCTTCCCTCGCCTGAGCAGCCTCCGCCTTCCATCGTGCTAGCATGTCATATGGCTTGGGAAGATCCGACTTAACTGCCTTATCATCAGCATCATATGGTGGGACAATCGAACTGACGTCCAGACTATCGGCAATTATGCTAGCCGGGTGATGAACCTCCTTCTGAATAGCCTTGAAGTTCTTTACTGAGATTCTGGAGCCGTCATGGTTGAAATCTGGAAACCCGCCTACGAGCTTTGCCGGCTCAAGTTTTGGAAAATATGCCTTAGCCAGTGCAAGCCCCCGGGTTACTCCAACCCGGCAGGACGAGCGTTTCCAGTGCTCAATCCACTCGGGGATAGTGGAGCACGCGTCAAGCAGTGTCTTCAAGCTACCATGCCCAACACCCGGCCACTTCAGATCTTGAAGAATCCATTTGGTTCCGGCACAGAGCTGCCGGATCGTGCTCTTTATGGTTTTCAGCTTTGCGATATCATCTTCATCCGGAGTTACATCATCCGGACCTGCAGAAAATAGAAAAAAGTTTTCAGTAAGGAAATCCGACTATTTATCAGAATGAGAATCCGAGTTATAGTTATTAAGTTAGGAATAGTTACCAGTCAAAGCACGATATGTGTCGGCGATCTGAACAGAAAGCTTGGTCAATTCATCTTCTACTGCGTGAGCTCTTTTTCTATATTTTCTTGCAATCTTCCCCGTCTTCTTGGCGTTAGCTTCAGCCGACTCACGCAGAGTCGTCTCCTTCTCAAGGAGTTTGGTGGCCTTCGCCATTGCTTTCTCCGAGTGGGTCACGAAGTCCTGCGTGGAAACACAAGGAAGGGTTAGCCGGATAAGAAGCAAACTATCAGTTGGATACATTATGAAAGTTCCAAGCAAATTATCAATAAGTTCACTTGGAACTTGGGGACTAGACAAATATATAGGCAATATTACTCGGACTTACCTCATGTTTGGCTATCAAGGCTTCTAGGACATTTTCTTCGTCAGCCCTCAAGGTGTGCAGGGCGTCGAGCATCTGGGTAAAGGTCATATCCTCGGGCTTGACACCGGAAGAGCCGGCGGCCTGATCACTCGGAGGAGTAAATTTCTCCGGCTTTGGGGTCGAGACCCGGGCTGCCTGGGTGTCAGGATTGGGAGTGCCCATCCTTGTGTCCAGGATCTCGACGTCGTCGTCCTCAGCTTCCTCAGATGGCTTGGGAGACCCGGTTTCCTGCCGGGCTGAGTCAGTCAGGGGGTCTTGTTCTTGGTTCTTTTCACCAACACCGCCAGCTGCGGCATCCATATCATCAACCGGCCCTTCAGTCTCCCGGTTGTCTATGTCCATGTTATCCGGGTCACTGATCGAGACCTGGGCGCTAAGGAAAGAAAAGAGAAGTGGTTAGCAGCAAAAATTGAAGGTTATCAAAAGGACTAGTATATCGCTTAGCCGGAAATGTAACTTACCCGGCATTCACCACGAAATCCGTCGGGAGTTCGCTGCTGGACGCGGATGAGGCTGTTACAGAATCCGAGAGTGAGACCCGGAACTGTCCCGCTAATGGATGATTGGGGGAAGGGTGTCTTTGAGGTGAGTTGCAGGGATGAGATGGAGGAGTACCAGTGCGGCGAGCTGGAGACGTGGGAATACCCGGGTTGAGGGGATCATCACCAGGGGAATTCCGGGTTACCCTGCGCTTGGTCGGAGGCGGATCCTTCAAGTGTGGCGAATTGGATAACTGTCGGTTAAGTTCGCGCATATTATCAAAAGAATAGGGTTTGGAGGACATGGAAGAGTAGGGAACCTTGAAGACGACCCCTCGGGTTTTCCTCTTGGCTCCGACCTCAACTTCCGGCTCAGCCTCGCTTTTATCGCTCTCAGTTTCTTCCGGGTCTCCCTGGTCATCCTTGTCATCCTTATCATCCATCCCTGAAAGGCACAAATACATAGTCGGAAAAAGAGAAAAAATGGGAAAGCAAAGTAACAGAGGTTAAGGTGATTGAAACCCGGGTGATACCTTCATCAGTGTCAGCCGGTTCTTCTTCTTCCTCCGGATTCCCGGAGTTGGGAGGGGTCTCGATGTTCCAGAAAGCATTATCAGTCTGAGATAAAGGCATAAGAGGGAGAGTTAGTAGTTGTATCGAGTAAAAATACAAGAGTAAGTGAATAAGGGCCGGATTTTACCGCTGGAGCCGGGTTATCCCGAGTGAACGGCGCTAACCCGGCTATATTTTTTATCACCTCCAGCTTCTCAGTCAGGAAGCTTTTGATGATCTTGTTCGTGTCCCCAGCCGGGTAATTCCTTAAAGAATAACGGAGCGCGTCCGTGACATGCCCCGAGTACTCGCACATCAGCTTGGGACGAATGGAGTTGGGCTGAATCCGGAAATCTACCCAAGTCTTAACCAAATTAAGCCCAACAAGACCCTAGGCGAAAAGGACGGCTATCTTGGCTAGGTGGGGCTGGATGGACTCTCTTTCCGACTCAGAGGCGAAGGCATTAAAGGTGTCAGAAAGATCTAGGAGCCCCTCAGAGTAACCCGGCAATTTCCTTTCGCCGGGTGGGGAGGTGTCCCGGCAATAGAAGAAAGATTGCTGCCAATGATTAACATGTGAGTTAAGACTTAGAGTCGGCATAGGCGAATTTTTACGGCGTTGGATAGAAACTCCGCCGCAGGCCAAGAGGGCCCCGTCACCGCTTTCGCGGCACGGTTTGCATTGGAATAGTTCAATAAATAAAGCTAGATTTGGTGGGATGCACAAGTAGGATTCACAAAGGACTATGAAATGGGTTATGTTCAACATAGAGTTAGGCCCTATGTCGAATACCCGGAGGCCGTAGTGGCTGTGGACATCACGAAAAAAAGAGTGACCCGGGGGACGAAACCCCCGGATCACGTGCTCAACGAAGCAGATTACCTCGTTGTGGTTGGGGGTAGGCCGGGTCTCGTCACCCGGTACTCTCCAATGGATCTCCTTCTGAGGAGGGAGAACGCCTCTCTCGGCGAGCTCCTCTAGCTTGGCCTGGGTCACGGTAGACCGTGCCCAGTTGGCGGAGATGGATTGGGTTGACCTTGGCTTTGCCGGCTGTTTGCCCCTGTTCTTGGGGGCCATTTGTTCGGTCTGCGAAGCACAAGGTAAAGAGTACAAAACATGAGTAACAAAGACCCGGAAAATGCCGGTTATCCGAGCATCAATAAACAGTATGGAATCCACGAGTTATCCGAGTATCAGTAAACAGTATGGAATCCACGGGTTATCCGAGTATCAGTAAACAGTACGGAAGCTATGAGTTATCTAAAGTATCGATGAGCAACTATGAAAAGGAGTTGATTGTTTGGTTAACTAGTGAAAATAGAAGATCCGGATATAGAGGATTGTCCGGGTATCGAAGAACAACTGCGGAAATCTTAGACGGACTATGTCTAGATTGGAAAATTTCCAGAGAAATTCGCGGAGAAATTTATGATTGCGAGTAATAGGAGAGTGAAATTAGATCTATTATTGAGCGATTAAGCAAGCAAGGATGAAGTTGAGTAATCTAATTCGGTATGGAGCAAGAAATTAGCCCGCGGGCAAACCTAGATCCAATCTAAATCGAATGGAAAGTTTGGAGTTGAAATTAATGGAGATAGGAAGCTCACCGGTGCGGATTGAAGGATGGCGCGACGGCGGCAGATGGCGCAGTTGTGGTGCCCCTTTGGAACTCCCGGCGGGCAGCTCGAGGGCGCGGCGGCGGAAGCTGACGGCGGCGCGGTACGAGCCGTGGACGAGCGCAAGTGGCGGCGGCTCGGCTCCGGTGGCACGTTCGTGGGCTCCGTGGCGGCGCGGCTGCGAGCTCGAGTGAGATGGCACCGGTGAGGAAGAAGATGGAGAAGAAATGGAACGTTGAGCCTAGGTTACCCCCCCCTAGGGCACCTATTTATAGGTGCGGGTGGGTAAAACTAGGTCAAGTGAGCGGGAGCCAAAATTTTCGGAAGGAATACCCGTCCGGAAATTTTGGGATATGCGTTAAGTGCCCGTGCGTGATATCCGGAAAGGATAGGAAGCAAATCCCTTCCGCGATATCCGGACCAATAAATGAACGAAATAAGCCGGGTCTCTTGCATTTCCTTCGGAGCATTGACCCGGAAGAGTAAAGACCGGTTCAGAGAAAGCCGGGTTATTATATGGACCACCAGTGGAGTTAGGCCTAACTGTTTATCAAAGCAACCTAACCCGGCTTCTATGAACTTGTATGTTTGTTATTTTTGCAGGGAATAGCATGCGTTTCAAGGAGGATCCCGTGAAGCCCAAGCTATTCTGGGGACTACTGATGGAGGGATGATAACCCGGTAGGCTAACGCCAAGGTGTAATTCGGCCCGAAGGGTGCTGCACAAGATCCGGCTTAGGAAAAAGGAGTTTCTAGAAGGCCCAGAGTGTAGGCCTCGTAACCCGACTTGTGGGTTCCGATAGGGAAACTTAGGGTTTGTAAGCAGTGTCCGGGTAGGATTCCGAGTATGCCTTGGGCGGTAAGCCAGGGGGTCCGGATATTATATAAGCCGGCCCCTAGGGTTAGATTAAGCAGAAATCATACAATCGCGAGATATTCGAGTATCCTTTGTAACACGAGAGTTGAGATAATATATTCAAATCAGAGACTCGGCGACTTGATTGCCGGCTACCAGATCGCGTATCACCATGGTTTCCCTTGAGCTAAACCCTCTCCCAAACACCAGAGTCGAATTGCCCCAAGACAAGTTACCCCCGGTAACGTCTGCCGTGATTATCCCACGACATTTACATTGTTTACATTACACACTTTGCTTACCGCGATTATCTGTTGCTTGCAACTTAATACCCAACATTTGTTCGGATGATATTCGGAGGGTGGATTATTAGTCATAGATGCAGTTGGATAACGGTCTATGTATTTTGCTGTAATGCCCGCATAAATCACATAGTAATCTTTATGTCTTGCATATGCACTACGGTGCAACCTTCATTTCTGTCAATTGCCCAGCTGTAATTTGTTCACCACACATATTATTTATCTTTCACGGAGAGACACCACTAGTGAACTGTGGACCCCGATCCTTTTTCCTCATACTGATACCACACCTACTGCTTTCATGCTGCTTTCATACTTCTCTCGTACTGTTTTCCTACTGTTTTTCACACCATACGTTTAACCTCTTTGTATTTAGCAAAACCGGTGAGATTGACAACCTCAGTGCTTTGTTGGGGAAAAGTGATTTGATTGTGTTGTGTAGGTTCCACATTACTGCTGAACCGGTAGTGCGCCCTGCCATCTCAGCTACTTCAACCTTCTGAAGTTACTCCTTCCTCCTACTGGTCGATTCAACCTTGGTTTCTTTCTGAGGAAAACTTGCTACTGCACTCTTCATACCTTCCTCTTAGGGTCTCCCAACGAACGTGTGTTCACACGCATCAAGCACTTTTCTGGCGCCGTTTCCGGGGAGGAAGAGAATTTATGCAAGGGGAGTCTCTCACTTCCAATCTCTTTTGTTTGTTTTTGTTTTGCTTAGTTTATTTTATTTTGTCATGTTTGCTTCCTTTTATAAAAAACACACAAAAAAATTCTTATTCTAGCTGTAGTTTTATTCCTGTTTTTAGTCTTGTTAAAATGACTACTCCTGAGAACACGAAGTTGTGTGACTTTACTAGCACCAACAACAATGATTTCATTAGCACACCTATTGCTCCACCTGCTGAATTTTATGAGATAAAACCTGCCCTGTTAAACCTTGTTATGGGAGAGCAATTTTTTGGTGTTAGTACTGATGATGCTGCTGCACATCTTAATAATTTTGTTGAACTATGTGAGATGCAAAAAATATAAAGATGTTGATGGGGATATTATTAAACTGAAATTGTTTCCTTTCTCTTTGAGAGGAAGATCTAAAGAATGGTTGTTGTCTTTGCCTAGAAATAGTATTGATTCTTGGACCAAGTGCAAAGATGCTTTCATTGGAAAATATTATCCTCCTGCTAAGATTATATCTTTAAGAAGTAGCATTATGAATTTTAAGCAACTTGATAATGAGCATGTTGCTAAATCTTGGGAAAGAATGAAATCTTTGGTAAAGAATTGTCCCACTCATGGACTGACTACTTGGATGATCATCCAAACCTTTTATGTAGGTCTAAATTTTTCTTCAAGAAACCTTTTGGATTCAGCTGCTGGAGGAACCTTTATTTCCATGACCTTGGGGTTAGCAACAAAGCTTCTTGATGATATGATGGTAAATTATTCTGAATGGCATACTGAGAGAGCTACAACTAGTAAGAAGGTAAATTATGTTGAAGAAACCTCCTCTTTGAATGAGAGACTTGATGTTATTATGTCTATTCTTGTGAATGTCCATGCTCCTATTATCCAAATAATGTTCCCTTAGCCTCTTTGGTTTCTCAAGAAGAGCATGTTGATGCGAACTTCATTAAAAATAATAATTTCAACACCAATGCTTATAGGAATAATTTTGGTAGTAACAATTATAGGCCATATCCTCCCAATAATAGCAATGCTTATGGTAATTCCTACAACAACAATAAAAGTGTACCCTCTGATCTTGAAAACATGCTTAAGAATTTTATTAGTACACAAACTACTTTTAATAAATCTTTTGAGGAAAAGTTTGGTAAAATTGATGTTCTTGCTTCTAAAGTTGATAGAGTTGCTCCTGATGTTGATTTTCTGAAACTAAAGGTTATGCCTCATGAAGTTAAAGAAAGTAAAACTTTGAATTCTATCCAAATTCGAATTGATGATAATGTTAGAATATTAGCTGAATTGCATGCTAGATGGGAAAGAGAAGATGAAATAGCTAGAAAGAATAATATAACTAATGTTTGCACCATGACCACCACTAGTAAAACTGGAGCTTCTCATGCTAGAAAACCTTCTACTATCAATGGTAAAGTAGTTGGTGTTGGAAACACTCCCACTTCTGCTAGTAAAAATGCAAAACTGCCTGAAACTGCTAAAAATGTTCCTGATAAAAGTGCTGAAATTTTTAGAAACATGGGAGACAATGGTCCCATTATCTTTGATAAAAATGATCTTGACTTTGATGATTGCAACATAAATGAAGTGATTAAGTTCTTACAAAATCTCTAGTGCTATGAATATGGCCTTCACAAAACATATTACAAATGCTCTCATGCAAATTAGAGAGGATGAATTAAGATGTGAAGCCTCTATCCCTTGGAAGCTAGATGATGGTTGGGAACCTATTATTAAAATGAAATTTAATGATTTTTATTGCAATTCTCTATGTGATCTTGGTGCTAGTATCTCTGTTATGCCCAAGAAACTCTATGATATTCTTGATTTACCACCATTGGAACCTTGTTATTTGGATATTCGTCTTATTGATAATGTTAGAAAGAAACCTTTGGGGATAGTTGATGATGTTATTATCATGGTTAATAATACTCTTTTCCCTGTTGATTTTTTATCTTGAATATTTAATGCAATGCTTCTTGTCCAATTGTTTTGGGAAGACCTTTTCTTAGAACTGTTGGTTCTGTTATTGATATGAAAGAAGTGAATATTAAATTTTAGTTCCCACTAAAGAAAGGTATGTAAAACTTTCCTATAAAGATAATTAAGTTGCCTTTTGATTCCTTTATTCTAACAAGTTACAATTTGGATGCTTCTTCGCTTGAAAATACTTGATTCCACTTTTCCGGGCCTAACTAAAAGGCGTTAAAGAAAAGCACTTCTTGGGAGATAACCCATGGTTTTATTTTTTATTTGTTTTTCTATGTTTGCTTTGAGTCAAGGGGTTTTATAATTATGTAGAAACTCTTTTGTATATTTATTTTCATGTTTTAGTAGTGCCAAGTAAGTTTTTGACGAGAGTTGGAGTTGGTTTTCGGATTTCTGCGCAGGAAACAGATTTCTGCTATCCACCGTAAATAATCGTATAAAATCCTGAAAGATCAGAATGATCTGAAATTTTTTGTGCTTATTCCTCAGCTAATTCCTCATCTTTTTCGTTCTTTAAGTTTCTCGATCTGAGCAATTTAAGTGCCTCGAAAAAATTCGTATTTACATGCTGTTCTGGTTTTGACAGATTCTGCCATTTTTCTTGCGTTGCCTCTTTTGCGATGTCAAGTGGATTTCTTTGCTTCACAAAACATCAGTGGCTGTATCTAATTTTTAAAAGTATCAATATCACTTGTGCCATACATAACCCATGGATTTTTATTTGTTGCACTAACTCTCTAATGCGAATTACTGTTTGAGTATGGTGTGAAGGAAGTTTTCAAGTGTCAAGAGAAGAGGTGATATATGTGATCAACAAGAGTGCAAGGTCAAAGATTGGGGATGCCCCCGTGGTTCATCCAAGCATATTTTAAGAATACTCAAGCATCTAAGCTTGGGGATGCTCAAGGCATCCACTTCTTCATCAACTATCTATCAAGTCACTTCTCGTGAAACTATATTTTTATTCGGTCACATCATATGAAGTTTACTTGGAGCGTATGTTTGTTTTTCTTTTATTTTATTTTTTCCCTTTGTTTTATTTTGTTTTCCTTGCTTCAATGATATAGTTGGATCCTAGCATTCTGTGTTTGGGAGAGAGACACGCTCCGTTTTTTCGTTTGAATACTTGCTATGCTAGTATCCTTAGTTTTTCTTCTAGCTGCTGCAAAAATTCCTGTTTAGCTCTTGATTTCTTTGCATATCTTGTTCAGAGTTGTTAGTTTTAGTAGTGTTTTGTGAGTCTTCTCATGTTTTATTGCTGTATCATTTAGAGAGTTTTGTTAAAGCATGTTTTGTATGGTGCTTGTTGGGAAAAGAAATTGCTGCTTGAGGTAGGATTTTTAACGGTGCAAGTAAAATCTTGTATAGACTGTGGGTAGAACTTTTACATATCATGCTAGATGTCATTTTAGTTTTAAAGCTTTGTGGTTATTGAGTAGAATGATTAGACTCAAATATCTGAGAGTGTTTAATGTGCCATTGAAAGAATCATGAGGTGTTCTTGTCATGTTGAAGCATAAATTTGTGGTGTTCTCCTTTGAATATTTTATTTGGTTGACTTGGCGCATGCTCACACCATGTTTATGACTATGAAACAGTCATAAATAGCCTCCATGATCATTTAGTTTTTGAACTTGTGGTACCACTTATGCTTTGATTAATGATGTTGATGTCGCTATGCATGATTATGGCTCTTATGCTCCCTTGATTTGTCGCTCCCAGTCTTTTGCTAGCCTCCACCTGTACTGAGTATGAGCTCTACTCGTGCATCCAACTCCCAAAAACCAAATTTTTTCCATTGTGTCAACCATACCTACCAACATGTGGTATTTAACTGCCACTCCAAAGTAAATTGCTCATGTGTTACCTTTAAAACTTTCAAAATTACTCCAGTTTTGTGTTCCTGTTTTAGCTCATGAGGACGTAAATAGAGAATCTTTATCTCACTTGTTGATTGGACTTTCACACCCGGGACTAGTGTCTTCATCCGCTTATACAATGATAGAAGAGTTGGATGCGGGGTGCCTAGCCCCAAATTAATAACACAAACTCTATTCACTATTTTTGCCCCTGATTTATCAGTCAAAGCATAATTGTGTAAACAAAAGAGAAAGAGGGATGACCTTCTACCCAGATGCGTATGACGAAGGGATGAACCTTGGACCCGGCGAATAAGGATACCTGGTCCTAGGCCCAAGACTGAAGCCCAATACGGGAAGCCTTTGGATTACTCTGGAAGGCCCAGTTGAAGCCCACCCGCAATACCTTGCGGAATAAGATAGGAAACTTGTAACCGACATAGGTTTAGAGTTCGAGTCCTCCCCGGGTACGGTTTGGGACCTGGCCACCTATATAAGGCCAGGAGAGCCACCGGGAGAGGACCAGGAAATACAGCATCACCAAGCCTTGAGCTCGAGATCGTACTCTCGACTTGAGCAATCCCCCATTGTAACCGATCTATTGGATAATACAGATCGACAGAGGCAGGAGTAAGGGTTTTACCTCTACGAGGGTCCCGAACCTGGGTAAATCGTGCCTCTTGTCTAGCCGACGATCGCCACCAGCGTCCACAGGTTCTCCTATTCGAAACCCCATGGGTTCACCCGAGGGACTTGTTGAGATGCAGATTCGACAATTGGCGCCGTCTGTGGGAACGGCGGGCGCTGGATCTCCGGCGTCTTCGGCTTCATTGACAACCAACTCGCGTTGGAAACCTTCGACTTCGACTCCAACCAACCCGATTCGGATCGGATCTGTTGTAGTCACCCCTCACTCGCCGGAATCACGCCCGGAATTCAGAAATCTGGAGAAAAGCGTCACCTTGACGTTCGGGAGCTTCAAGTTCTACACCAACAAAGACGGGATCCTCCACTTCCCTGAAGAATCGGGATCTGAGTCAATTTCCAGCCCAGGAGCTGTCGATTCACGACCCTACTTGGCGAAAAGTGGCGAGTCAATCCGCCTCAACACCAGCAATTTCCATACTCTCTCTACAGAGGAATCCTCTCGGGTCAGGAAGGCCTTTCGAGTTGCGCCTAGGACTCACAAGCCACGTCTGGCTCAAGTCTGCATGGCAGGATCGGAACAGCCACCTGCGGAGACTGAACAAAGCGCGAAAGAACGCGCCGAGATCAACGTTTCACGAGACGCCTGGCTCCGAGCAAAGGAAGCCATCCGCACAAGCAAACCACCTGCAGCCGGGGTCCCACACGAAGATATGGTTGCCTACCACTACCATCTAGTGAGAGCGGCCACTGCTATTAAAGAAGCTCGAGAAGATCTGGTCGTGCGAAAAAGGATGGCGGATGAGTCAAGCCAACGCCGAGCGGAGCTATCCCTAACACCTTCCGTCGGGAACCGCCCCCAGAAGAAGGGACGCGCCTCGAGAACCGCGACTATGGACGGCGAGTGCTTAAGCGGAATCAGCAAATCACTTATGCGCGTGGACGAACATGGAAACATCCATCTGCAAGCTCCCGCAGCCGCGGTACTGGCTGCCGCTACCTACATGCAGATAAATCAACCAGGGGAAAACGATCCCCGCGCGGAACAATACAAGCAAGTACAAAAGGGACTAGGCATGGCAGCCGCAAAACTCGCCTCCTATGATCGCAGGAAGGCGGCCGAACAGAAGGACAAAGAAGCACCCTGTGGACGTAGGGGCACATCACCCGACAAGGAAAAATCGCCCCGCCGAGCACGGGGAAAAGAAGCCCGGCGACGAGGAGATAGCCCGAGTGGCAGCGACAGCAGCCCAAGGGGTCGAGACCGTAGCCGCAGCCCGAGAAGAAGTCGAGATCGCAGCCCACGGAAGAATCGAGATCGCAGCCCGCGAAGAAATCGTGATCGCAACCCGCGAGGAAATCGTGAACGCAGCCCGCGAAAAGATCGAGACAGCAGTCGCTCGCGGCATAGTAGCAAAGAGCCGAGAGGAGACGCCAATCGAGATGAGCCCGGATACAATGCACGATCGGACATCGCCCAGCGCAAGGTCGATAAAGGTCGGGCCAGAAATCGCGCGCGCTCCCCATCCACATCCTCCGATGATGAAGTCTGTGGAGCCCTATGCTTTACCCGCAGCATCCGCGAAGCGCCGCTACCCAAAAGATTTAAGCTATCCACAGAAGTACAGAAATACGACGGTTCGCAGGAGCCTTCTGCCCGGTTGTCGGATTACCTCACGACAGTAAAATGCCAACGTGGGAACAAAAATACAGCTATGCAGTACCTCAACCTACACCTAGTCGGTGCAGCTCGCAGCTGGCTCGAAGGAAGGCCGAAAGCATGCTACGGGTCCTGGGACGACATAAACATGGATTTCTGCAAAAATTTCCAAGCAACATACAAACGGCCTGCGACCATCGAGGAGCGACGGGCTTGCAAGCAGAAAAGTGGCGAGTCTACTCGCGAATATATTCAGCGATGGACCACGCTAAGGAATATGGCGGGAAATATATCAGAAGAAGTCGCGGTTGAAATATTCGCCAAAGGAGCACGACGAACCTCCTTTAGGGAAGAATTGGGGCGACTAGCACCCAAAACCATGGGAGAATTGATGGCCATAGCCGACAGATGGGCAAACGGCGAAGACGCAGTGCGCAATGAGAAAGATTCATCCCCAGCACGCGATGATGACCGCCATGGTCGAAAGAAGAGAAGAAAGAACTACGACCATGATGATCGAGAAGAATTCGTGGCAGTGGAGTTCACCAAAAATCGCGACAACAGATATCGTGGAAAACGCGAGTGGAAACCAAAGCAAGAAGAAAAAAACCCCGAGGAGGACCTCGACGGTTACTGCACGCTACATCTATTTACAGATAAGCGCACAAGCAAAACTAAGGCAACACACCTTCTCAAGGATTGCCGAAAGTTCGTCGAAATCCACGAGGCCCTCCTGAAGAAGAACAGAGCAGCCACTAGTCAGGGTTACCCGCAGTTTCTTGGAGGAGGAACTCAAGGATTTCAACAACCGCAAGCCCTACCCCCAGCAGGAAACCAAAACGCAATGCTAGCCGCGCTGCCGGCACCACCCGCCCCAAATCAAGGAGCCAGCGGGTACCCGAACCCAGCAGGTCTCTTAGGCATGATACAAAAAGTCTGTCCATCACGCAGAGTTCAGATGACAAACACGCGACAGCTATGCATGGCTGTGCAGACTCCAACTACAAGAACTGAGTACCTGAAGATGGCGGAGCATCCGATAACTTTTTCCAAGGAAGATCACCCTCCAAGAGTCTATCGACCAGGACACGCCGCACTTGTCATACAAGCTCAAATTGGCAATTACGAGCTGGCTCGCGTGTTCATGGACGGAGGTAGCGGCATCAACATCATCTACACAGACACACTCCGGCGTATGAACAAGAATTTGGATGGACTCGCAGAATCAGAGACATCCTTCCACGGGATAGTTCCAGGAAAAGCAGTCCGTCCACTCGGAATGATCAACCTAGAGGTGGTGCTAGGCAACCGAAGCAATTACAGGCGAGAATTCCCCGACTTCGAAGTTGTCGATTGGCCCTCACAATACCACGCCATTCTTGGTCGAACGGCGTTCGCCAGATTCATGGCAGTACCGCACTACGCGTACCTGAAGCTCAAGCTACCTGGAGAATATGGCACAATCACCATCGACGGCGACTTTCAAAAGTCCAACAAGTGCGACATCGAATTCAACGAGATCGTCAATCTTTCGGGATGCAGGAAGAACTAGAGGAAATAGCAAAAACCACGGATCACTATGTGATGCCCCTCACCAAGAAGAATGCTCCAGAGCTCGAATTCAACACAAATAGCGGTACCCGCAAGCATCAAGTGCACCCGACGGATTCTGCGAAGACGGCGATGGTGTCCACCACCCTTTCGCCAGCATAGGAAAGCGCGCTCGTCGAACTCCTCCGTGAGTACTGGGAAATTTTCGCCTGGCAGCCCTCAGATATGCCAGGAATACCCAGGGAGTTCGCCGAGCACTCACTCGAAGTCTACAAGGACGCAAAACCCATGAAGCAGACCACCCGACGGTTTTCAGAACCTAAGCAGAAAGCGCTTGGAGAAGAGATAAACAGATTGCTCGCAGCAAAATTCATCAGAGAGATAAAAATATCCACTTGGTTAGCAAACCCAGTGCTGGTCCCAAAGAAGAACACCAACATCCTTCGAGTGTGCATCGACTACACGTCGCTGAATAAACACTACCCCAAGGATAACTTTCCCCTCCCGCGAATCGACCAAATCGTGGACTCCACTGCAGGCTGCCAACGCCTCTCTTTCCTAGACGCCTACTCAGGATACAACCAGATCCGGATGAAGCAGGAGGACGAGGAAAAGACAGCATTCATCACACCTCACGGTGTATACTGCTACACGACAATGCCCTTCGGGCTCAAGAACGCATGCGCAACATATCAGCGCTGCATGCAAAAATGCCTCGCCAAGCTCATTGGCAAGAACGTACAAGTGTACGTTGACGACATCGTCATCAAGACCCGAGTGGAAGATACCCTTCTTGACGATATCAGAGAAACATTCGACGCGTTGAACGCATACCGAATCAAGCTCAACCTGACCAAGTGGGTCTTTGGCGTCCCCGCAGGACAACTTCTCGGGTACCTGGTCTCCGCTCGAGGAATTGAAGCAAACCCGGAGAAGATACAAGCAATCTTGACCATGAAAGAGCCCACCAATCTACGCGGAGCCCAACACCTCGCAGGGCGATTAGCCGCCTTGAGAAGATTCATCGCACGATTAGGCGAACATGCGTTACCCTTCTATAAGCTATTAAAGAAGACGGATAAATTCGAGTGGACACCGGAAGAAAAGCAAGCATTTGCATATCTGAAGGAAACACTACAGAGCAGGCGTATCCTGGCTAACCCACACGAAAGGGAGCCGCTATACCTATACCTAGCCGCAACAAATCAGGTTATCAGCACGGCCATTGTCGTAGAAAGACCAGAGGAAGGCAAGGCATATGGAGTACAGAGGCCAATTTACTACATCAGTGAGGTCCTTTCGCCATGCAAACAGCGATATCCCCACTACCAGAAGCTTGCATACGGAGTCGTCCTTACAGCTCGAAAGGTTAAACACTACTTCCAGGAGCATACCGTAACGGTGCTAAACGACGCATCACTCGGTACTATCATGAACAATCCAATGGCATCGGGAAGAATAGCAAAGTGGAGCATCAAGCTAGGCGCCTGGGACATCATCTATGCAGGACGCAATTCCGTGAAGTCAGAGGTACTCGTGGAATTTCTGAGCGAATGGATAGAATTACAAACACCCGGACCGCCGGAATATACGAGTAACTGGATCATGTACTTCGATGGGTAAAAAAGGAATGAAGGAGCTGGAGCTTGGATCGTCCTAATATCACCGAGAGGAGATAAGTTGCAGTACGTCCTGCGATTGGACTTCCCACCCGATGATCCAGCATCAAACAATGATGCAGAATATGAGGCCCTGTTACATGGAATGAAGATGGCAATCGCATGTGGAGCCACCCGGTTGATGATCTATGGCTATTCTAATCTCATCGTGCAACAGACAATGAAGGAGTGCGACGCTATCGCAGAAAACATGGTCGCCTACCGAGACATGTACAATCTACTCGAAGGAAGTTTCAAAGGATGCGAGCTGAAGCACATTGCGAGATCCAGCAACGAAGAGGCAGACATGCTAGCAAACATGGGGTCCACAAACACACCCATACCGCCCGGAATATATTTTGAAAAGATGACCAAGCGTTCAGTCAAGGTCAAAAAAACTGCTGAAGCACCCACCACATTGGAGACAGAGGTCAGCCCGCAAATTGCTATCATCGAGCTCAGCCATGGCATCTCACGACAAGTTTTTCTGGTCGAGCCAGTCTGGACGCAGAAATATCTCGACTACTTGTCTGCCAAACAGCTCCCAGCAGACCCTCGCGAGGCTCGACAAATAGTTAGACGCAACAAATCTTTTCGGGTACTCAACAGCGAGTTATACAAGCAAAGCATCTCAGGCATACTGCAAAGATGCATAGCACCCGAAGATGGCAAGGAATTGCTACGAGACATACACCAAGGAGATTGCGGACATCACGCCAGTTGGAAAGCAATAGTGGGCAAAGCTTTTCGAGCAGGATTTTACTGGCTTATAGCGGCCAGAGACGCAAAGGAATTGGTCGACAGGTGCAACGCTTGCCAGCGATTCGCACCCAAACCACACGCTCCTGCTACGGAGTTGCTTATGATACCTATCGCCTGGCCCTTTGCACAATGGGGGCTGGATATGGTAGGGCCATTACGCAAGTCTACACCCGGTGGATACACACACTTGCTGGTGGCAGTCGACAAATTTACGAAGTGGATCGAAGCAATGCCAGTGACCTCGGCTAGCGCCCAGTGCGCCGTCAAATTCCTTGATTCAATCGTCTGTAGATTTGGCGTACCACACAATATCATCACCGACAATGGCAGCAACTTCACGGCAAAGGAAACACAACAATTTTGCGAAGAAAAGGGAATCATCTTCAAATTCGCTTCAGTGGCTCATCCGCAAACCAACGGCCAAGTCGAACGATCCAACGGATTAGTTTCGGCTGGTATCAAGAAACGAATACTCGGTCGCCTACATCCAGCAGCGGGACACTGGGAAGAAGAGCTATCCTCCGTGCTATGGAGCCTCCACACAACTCCTAATCGATCCACAAACTACACACCATTTTTCATGGTATACGGGGTTGAAGCAGTCCTTCCCGAGGACGTCAGATTCAGCGCCCCACGGGTCGTTGCTTACAGCGAAGAAACTTCTAACAGGGCACTCGCAGACGATATGGACGCACTCGACGAAATACGCGACATTGCACTCGCAAGATCCGCAGTATACCAACAGTCGTTGCGAAACTATCACAGTCGCCGAATACGCCACAGAGCCTTCGCGGTGGGAGATTTGGTGCTACGGCTCAAGCAGAAAGAAGGACACAAGCTCAAACCACCATGGGAAGGACCCTTCATAATACACGAAGTTATCCCAGGTGGCGCCTATCGATTGAAGAACCCGGCGACTGGAGGCGTCTACTCCAACCCATGGAATGTTGCACACCTCTGCAAATTCTATCCCTAGATTTACCTTACTCATACAAATAAGGCTATACTAGCCATCCTGTAGCTCGAAACACATGAATTCAGTCATTTCAATTAATATAGATGGTTCTTCAACCATAGCTACTCGCGATCTCCATCCCTACATGCTAAAAAATAGGTACACACCCCAGAAAAAAAATACACGGGGGCTACGCCTAAACTTAGAACCTCAGCACAACAGGAATAATTTCATATATACAATGTTACACACAAGGTAGACGCCTTACAAAGATTTGAGCAACTATACAAGATACATACATCCTATGATTACATATGGCGGCGAGTATTTTCCTCGGCTAACACCCGATCCACTTCTTCTGAGGTCAATCGAATAATCTTCTCTGCGGTAGGCCGAACAACACTATAATGAGGGGACATATCGACTCGACCATCAGGAAGCCTAGCCACAGAGTTGAAATTCACCTCTGGATGCCACAATCGGACGAAGGAAAGCGCCACTACTGAACCACAGATCATCTGATTACGGACACACTCACGTATTTCTCCCTCTCGCCCGAAAGTTCTGAGGAGATGGCTCCAATCTTCTGGACCCCTCTCCAACGGATAAAAAGCGGAGTTCACAGCAATCAAAATCTCGTGGAAGGAACTCACGAGCATCTTGGCCTGGATTACTCGATACTTCAAGGTAGCAAGCACAAAGCCTCGACTATGATCGGACCAAAAGTTATTCGCATGGGGTTTTGAACTACCGACTTCGTGAAGAATATGGTTCTCCACCCACTGTTTCTCACTCCTGTCATCTGGCTGAACAACTGCAAAGAAAGGCACAGAATCAAAGGATGATAGAAGATACAGAAGCCAGGGGGCTGAAGATACTTACAAAGCAAATCCCTAGCGACAACCGCCAACTCATCCATCACAAACTGCTCACGTTCAACCGCAAGTTTTTGTTTGGACTTGGCCACATCCGCCACCCCGCGCAAAAACTTTAGTTTGCGCTCACCATCCGCAACACGATCACGAAGGCCAGCAAAGGTGCCAACAACTGCAACAAGAGGATCTACTCGGGCAGCAGACCCACTTGAGGACTCCGCGAGAACTCCAGTTACCTGGAAAGATAAAGGACAGTGAGGGAATAAGACGCTCCATTCGAGAAATAACACCACCTATTCGACAGGTGCTCGGGGGCTACTCCCATCGGGAGCAACTCACGACAATTCAATCACATGAAGCATCTGAAGATATCAAAACAACATTTCAATTAAAAGTAGAATACGGGAATAGATCCCAAGGTTCATTACATCAAAAGCACAAACTACGGAGAAACTACCCTAAGGAGCTGCAGATGTGCTGCCACTCGCAGCAGTGTGCCCCCTACTACTAGCACGGGCAAGCAAATCGGACAACTTCCGGGCAAGAACTCCAGATGGATCGCCGAAAGGACGAAGTGCTACCTTTTTGCCCGTAGTAGCGTCGACTGGAAGGTTCGAGTACGCCTCCTCCAAGCCCGCGACTCCGTGCGCCAGCGCAAACTGGATAGCAGTCTTCGCCCCGGACTCTGATTGAGCAACCGAGTAGGCATCAAGGAGATTGCCCTCCAGAAAGACCTTCAGAAGATCACTCAGCACGGGCGGAACCGCAGCGTCAACCAGGAAACGCCCATGAAGCTGCGTCAACACTCGAGTAGCATCGCTAATCAGGGTGCAAACCCCGTTAGAATGATGTCGAAGTTGAGCGCAGGAATCTGTCAAGGCGTCCACTCGTTGAACCCCGGGAAGCTCAACAACGACACCAAGAAGACCTGTAGAAAGATAAGTCAAAATCCAAAGAATTAGCCAACCAGTCAAAAAATAAAGGATAAGTGCAACTCACCTGCAAAACGCTGGGCCAGAGGACGAAGGAAGTCGACAAGATTGTTATCTTGCTTTGTGCCAATCTCTTCCAGTTTCTTCAGGGCATCCTGGGCGTCCGCAAGCTTTCCCTCAAAGTCAGTCGACTGCTTACGAGAGGATTCGAGCTCCTCTCGAGCTGTTTCCAACTGAGCCTCCAGGGCGCCTACCCGAGTGACAGCATCCACCTTTTCGGCCTTCAACGCGTCGATTTGAGCTGCACAACAACAAGTTTGAAACCCAAAGGAATTTATATGAACGGAAAGATGAGATAAAGGAATCGATAAATTTACCTCGGAGAAGTTCGTTGTCCGAAACAAGTCGATCGCGATCCGCCCGAAGGGTCACGCATTCTGTCTCCGCCGAGAAAACATAGAAATCATTCGAGGCAAAAACGGACATCACCGGAGGAGGCCAAGGGAAAATATCCCTTTCTCATCCATACGGTGCAGCTAGGGGCCTCCTCGTGCCCATGCGGACACCTCGTGCACCCCCTCGTGTTGTCCCTTCGCGTAGCAAAAGCACTTGACCTAGAAACATCATAAAATATTATTTTTGGGAGTTGTGGATAGAAATCCACCACCGTTGTGAAGAAGAATCTGTATCCTTGTTCTGATACTTTTCCGGAAGGGAAGTCCGTAATCAGAGGCATCTGCGCCACCATTGCCGCCTCCGTGATGATGCATGAGCATTTGACCCTTGGACTACGGGTACATAACAATAACAATAGCTAGATGGTTATTTCTCTCCCATGTTCTTCAATATAAATGTGTTGTGAGATGCCTAACATGATCTAGATCCATATGATGTAATTGCTATCGTTGTTCTGTATGATAGGATATGACGGGTTTTAATGTTATGATCATGTCGTACATGTTATCTATTGATGTTATTTTATTTCATTTAATTGTTTTATTTATAGTCTTACAGACTCTCTGATTTAAATATATGTTCTGGCTAAGTTTATATTTAAATATCCAAGAGAGAGTGGGTGTTTGGTAGTGGGTTTAACCATGTATTCTATGTGCCCGAGTGCCCCTGCAATCTCCAATATGCATGGCCACCAGATTGGCCGAGAGCAAGCCGGGCCCTGACCATGAAAAACCCCTCTTGGAGTCTTGGTAATATCACTGCCTCCTGGTTGAGATGGCCATCTGATGCATGTAAAATGCATACATGAACTTTGCATGTTATTACTTGTTTTCCTACATATTAGCAACTTATATTCATGTTTTATAATGATTTGGGGGATTTTCTAAACAATCCCCCTTCTTTTGGTTCTAACCCTGTTTTTCCAGAAAACGTACTTTTTAGTGTTTCAGACTTTCCGGGAGCTTCGGGACTCCAAAAAGGGCAAGGCCAAAGAGCACGGTTCAGAATTTTTGAGACGAAGACCATGGGCCAAAGTAGAGGGCCAAAAGGCCGAGAGACGAAACCACGAAACAGAGAGACAGAAGGCTACCGCCGGAGAAGATCGGAGGGGGGAAACGCCGCCGGGATCACCCCCGGAGGGCTCCACCCCCCTCCGGCGTGTTCATCATCAACATCTACAGCAAGATCAGCTCCATCTCTCCACTGTAATCTCTTGGCAAACATGATGTATGATGCAATACTATATTCCCTTGATGTATTGTGTCTCCCCGTCTATGTTTGAGTAGTGAATTGTTCTTGGCAATGGTGAAATAGTTCGTTGATTGGTTGCATACAAGTTTGTTATCTTCTATGATTGTCTTTATGTACAATATATGAGTGCACGCATATGTTGGGGAATGCATGTAAGGTGATCACCGGTAGCATAATGGAGTGGTGGTGACTTGGGAGTGACAGTAACCTGAGGCCGAGCCACAAAGTTAAGTTATTGGGGGATATATATAGGGGACCTTAGAATGTAAGGCTATGGTGGGACTTTATGTATTAATCAATCTTGTGCAGTCATTTACTTGGTCACATGATCCATCATAAGGGGTTGTACATCATTTACTTGACTATACCTATTCATGGCTCCTTCATAGAAGAAACAACTAAGACTAAAAAATGTGCTTCACTAATTGTGACAACCACACAAACGAAACACCTATTGCTAGAATACTTGCTCCCTTGAGATACTTGAGATATTTGCTGCTTGCTACTTGTGAAACTTGCTTAGAAACTTGCATTTTAAACTTGCTTCACTAGTTACTAGACAAACCACAATCCACGTCACTTGCTTTTAATTAGTTAGTTCCTTTTAGTCAAACTTATTGCTTTGCATAAACAGCCATATAAGAGGGTTATAGGGCTTTAGAGAATAGATAGCTTACCTTCAGCTCCTCGTGGGTTCGACACTCAAATACTTATCGAAAGGTACTACAATTGATCTCCTGCACTTGGGAGTCATCAGGCGCGCGCACTTAGCGGAGTCACGATGAGGGGCTCCTTTTCGGGTGACTCCTTACCCAAGGAGTTATCCTTAGAGGTAGCTTCATCGTTTTCCGATCTTCGGCGTTTGCGGAGGCGGAGATCGCTACCCGATTCTTCCGCGTCATCCGAATAATCGTGCTCGGAACTCGAGTCGGCTTCGGCAACGCTGGTGTCGGCTGGGGCATCCAGATTGCTCGCCAACAAGTCCGAGACCTCCTCACCGGAGACTGGCGGGTAGCAGTTGACCACAACTAAACTCTACAAAATAGAAGACAAAAGAAAAAAGAAAGAAGAATTTCAGTGAACAGAAAAAAAATCGAGCCAGAAAGAGACAGGAGACAAAGAAAAACTCAAACTTACTTCGGGTGGTGGAGGCCTTGACGCCTCAAAAGCCGCGGCTGGGCAGTCAGAGAAGGGCTCGCCCACTTTCAAGCTGGTGATAGCCGCAATCTTCTTCTCGAGCTCAACATTCGAGAGTTCTTCTCGGCTCACGCGGCTGGGGTCCTCACCGCCCTGATACTCCCACATTGTGGAGGGCCTCTCCTGCAGGGGCTGGATCCTGCGTTTGAGGAATACGATCACCAGGTGCAGGCCATTCAGCGCAACTCCTGTGGCTTGATCACGAAGAGCGGACACCTTGGCGAGTAGCGGGGTGACAATCCGGTTTTCTTCAACCGAAAGTTTGTGCGCCCAGGACTTCCGCCTCTTCAGGACATCGAACGGGTGGAATTCGTGGACTCCACCCGTGCTGTTGTCGATGACGTAGAACCATTTCTTCCTCCATCCTTGGGCGGAGTCGATGAAGTGCATCAAGAAATAGCAGTTGTCCGACTCCACCTGGGTTCCAAAGCCGCCGGTGCGCAGCGGCTCCCCGAGCTCAGTCTCTACCCGCGATCTCTCGCGGAAGACGCGCACCTTGAAGAGAGCTTTCGAAAGGCCCCAATGAGGGCGAATGCCCAGGAAGCACTCGCAAAGGACAATGAAGCACGAGATGTGCTGCACTGCGTTTGGAGGCAAATCGTGGAGCTGTATGCCATAGACATACAACAACGCCACGAGGAAAGGATGGAGGGGGAAGGAGAGCCCGCGCGAAACGTGATCCGCAAAGATCACGCGTTCGTTCGCGCGGGGATTGGGTACCTCCTCTTTTTTGCCGAGGCGCACCCGCTTCTCAGCTTCGGGAGGCAGCAACCCTTCTCGCTGCATCTCCTTGATGCTCTTGTTCGTGGTGTTGGGCGAGCGCCAGTTGCCTGAACGCGGAGCAGGCGGCATGGGAACTTCCTCCGTCGCCCTCGACGAAGAAACGGCGGCACTGCGCTTCTTGCCTCCTGCCATGGACGCTGGTGCGAGCTCGCAAGGAAAGGACTGAGGACAAGAAAGACGAAGGCTGGAGAGAATGACGGGAGATTTTCACCGTTTACCCAAGGGCCACCTTTATACACGGCACCGACCAATCCTAGCCGCTCGTCGAGCCACGTGGCATCCATCGCAGCTGACGCGTGTGGAGATGAAACGAAAGGGCGGCGGAAGCTGTTTCGTGCCATGATCCCAACAGTGGATCGTGCGCAATTACTGCGCGCAGTTCGCGTAAAATCCGGAAACGACGTCTCGTTTCCGGTCAAAAAGCTGACAAGGTGGGCCAGCGCCTCTGCTATCACTCCGTCACGTCCCATCGGGAGGATAAAGTGCGCCGTGACGCCATGGCGCGCATCATCAAACTGGAAATTTATTCGAATAAAAGACCCAAAACGCGAAATAAACTTCGTATGGGCAGATCAGGACGCGGAAACTCATTCGCAAAAGCTCCGAACACGAAATAACTTCGTACGGACAAATTATGACGTGAAAATTCTTTCACGTAAAACAAAACCCTAGACACGAAAACTCTTTCGTATGGGCGTGAAGATTCCAGACACGAAAATTCTTTCGTATGGACAAAATAGTTTGATTTTCTCATTCGAGAAGTCACAGACCTAAAACGTCGCGGGTGCGCAGATCCTGCCACTCCATCACACGATGTCTACACATCACAAACCTGGATTGTTCGGCCGACTAGGCACATCTGGATGCCATATTTTCTCAAATATGAAGGTAAGACCCAAAGGATCTCTCTTGAGGGCCTGGAATCGCACTCAAGCTGCGTCCTCCGGTAAATTTCCGTGTCAACAACAAGAAGAAAAATCCTAGCGGACGCGCCGGGTACCCCTATAGGTTAAGTTCGACTCGGTAAGACCTCTACGGCCCAGTCGCAATGATCACCTCATCGGGTTCGAGTCGGAGGTCTCGAATCTGTGTAGGCCAGAACTGTTTTTGCCCTAGTTGCAATTAATTGGCCCTGATCTTTCGGGAGAGCCAAGCTACTGCGCCACTTCCTTCTGCAAAAATAGCCAAAAACACATGCACTTTCATCACTCGATACTCGAGTAATAAACTCATCACACAGGGTATACACCCTCCGAATAGAAAACGACTACAATAGTCATCCGAAAGAAAGAAAGATGAAAAATCTGAGCGTCTACCCGACTGGAAAAATCCCAATCGAGAAAATGCTCGGGGGCTACTGACGAAGGGATGAACCTTGGACCCGGCGAATAAGGATACCTGGTCCTAGGCCCAAGACTGAAGCCCAATATGGGAAGCCTTTGGATTACTCTGGAAGGCCCAGTTGAAGCCCACTCGCAATATCTTGCGGAATAAGATAGGAAACTTGTAACCGACATAGGTTTAGAGTTCGAGTCCTCCCCGGGTACGGCTTGGGACCTGGCCACCTATATAAGGCCAGGAGAGCCACCGGGAGAGGACCAGGCAATACCGCATCACCAAGCCTTGAGCTCGAGATCATACTCTCGACTTGAGCAATCCCCCATTGTAACCGATCTATTGGATAATACAGATCGATAGAGACAGGAGTAAGGGTTTTACCTCTACGAGGGTCCCGAACCTGGGTAAATCGTGCCTCCTGTCTAGCCGACGATCGCCACCAGCGTCCACAGGTTCTCCTATTCGAAACCCCATGGGTTCACCCGAGGGACTTGTTGAGATGCACATTCGACAATTGGCGCCGTCTGTGGGAACGGCGGGCGTTGGATCTCCGGCGTCTTCGGCTTCATCGACAACCAACTCGCGTTGGAAACCTTCGACTTCGACTCCAACCAACCCGATTCGGATCGGATCTGTCGTAGTCACTCCTCACTCGCCGGAATCACGCCCGTAATTCAGCAATCTGGGGAAAAGCGTCACCTTGACGTTCGGGAGCTTCAAGTTCTACACCAACAAAGACGGGATCCTCCACTTCCCTGAAGAATCGGGATCTGAGTCAATTTCCAGCCCAGGAGCTGTCGATTCACGACCCTACTTGGCGAAAAGTGGTGAGTCAATCCGCCTCAACACCAGCAATTTCCATACCCTCTCTACAGAGGAACCCTCTCGGGTCAGGAAGGCCTTTCGAGTTGCGCCTAGGACTCACAAGCCACGTCTGGCTCAAGTCTGCATGGCAGGATCGGAACAGCCACCCGCAGAGACTGAACAAAGCACGAAAGAACACGCCGAGATCAACGTTTCACGAGACGCCTGGCTCCGAGCAAAGGAAGCCATCCGCACGAGCAAACCACCTGCAACCGGGGTCCCACACGAAGATATGGTTGCCTACCACTACCATCTAGTGAGAGCGGCCACTGCTATTAAAGAAGCTCGAGAAGATCTGGTCGTGCGAAAAAGGATGGCGGACGAGTCAAGCCAACGCCGAGCGGAGCTATCCCTAACACCTTCCGTCGGGAAACGCCTTTCAGCTAGGCATAGAAAGAAACTCAAGTATTTTGAAGTGAAGAAGGATCAACATCATAACTTTCTATAATAATAGAGTCAAAAGGTAGCTTCATTCTCTTTCTAGAGAAGTGTTCCATACCTTTCTTGAGTGGGAATTGATATTTAATGCTCCCCTCTTTCATATCAATAATAGCACCAACAGTTCTAAGAAATGGTATTCCCAAAACAATAGGACAAGAAGCGTTGCATTCAATGTTCATAACAACAAAATAAACATGGACAAGGTTATTGTTAACCATAATAAGAACATCATCAATTCTACCAAAAGGTTTCTTCTTAGCATTATCAGCAAGATGAACATCCAAATACCAGTGTTCCAACGGTGGTAGATCAAGCATATCATAAATCTTTTTAGGCATAACAGAGATACTAGCACTAAGATAACACAAAGCATTTCAATCAAAATCATTTAATTTTATCTTAATGATGGGATCCCAACCATCATCTAATTTCCTAGGGATAGATGTTTCAAGTTTCAGCTTTTCTTCTCTAACTTTCGAGAGCATTGGTAATATTTTTAGTAAATGCCATATTCATGGCACTAGCATTGGGACTTCTAGCAAGATTTCGTGGGAACATAATAACTTCAGAAATATTGCAATCATCAAAATCAAAATTATTATCATCAAAAGTAATGGGACCATTATCTCCCACATCTCTAAAAATTTCAGCACTTTTATCAGAAGCAATTTCAGCAATTTGAGGCAATTTAGCACGTTTCACCGAAGGGGTGGAGACTTTGTTAACACCAACTACTTTACTATTGATAGTAGGAGGTTTACTAGCACTTGGAGCTTCAGTTTTACTAGTGGTGGTGATAGTGCAAACTCTAGCAATATTATTCTTTTTAGCCAATTCATCTTCTCTTTCCCACCTAGCACGTAGTTCAGCCATCAACCTAACATTATTATCAATTCAAACTTGGATGGCATTCAAAGTTTTACTTTATTTAACATCATGTGGAAAAATCTTCAGTTTTAGAAAATCAACATCAATAGCTAGGCTATCTACTTTAGAGGCAAGAACATCTATTTTACCAAGCTTTTCCTCAACAGATTTATTAAAAGCAGTTTGTGTGCTAATAAATTCTCTAAGCATGTTTTCAAGATCAGAGGTGAACTTTTATTATTATTGTAGGAACTGCCATAAGAATTACCATAACCATTATTAGGAGGATAGGGCTTATAATTGTTTCCACCAAAATTATTTCTATAAGCATTGTTCTCCAAATTATTATTTCTAATAAAATTCACATCAACATGCTCTTCTTGAGCAACCAAAGAGGCTAAAGGAACATTATTTGGATCAACTTGAGCTTTACCATTAACAAGCATAGACATAATAGCATCAAGCCTTTCACTCAAAGAGGAGGTTTCCTCAACAGAATTTACCTTCTTACCTTGTGGAGATCTCTCAGTGTGCCACTCTGAATAATTTATCATCATATCATCAAGAAGCTTTGTTGCATTGCCCAAAGTGATGGACATAAAGGTACCTCCAGCAGTTGAATCCAATAGGTTCCTTGAGGAGAAATTCAGTCCTACATAAAAGGTTTGTATAATCATCCAAGTAGTCAGTCCATGAGTGGGACAATTCTTCACCATAGTTTTCATTCTTACCCAAGCTTTAGCAACATGTTCATTATCAAATTGTTTAAAATTCATTATGTCACTTCTCATGGATATAATCTTAGAAGGAGGATAATATTTTCCAATGAAAGCATCTTTACACTTAGTCCATGAATCAATACTATTTCTAGGCAAATATAGCAACCATTCTTTAGCTCTTCCTCTCAAAAAGAAAGGAAATAATTTCAGTTTAATAATATCTCCATCCACATCTTTATACTTTTGCATCTCACATAGTTCAACAAAATTATTAAGGTGAGCAGCAACATCATCAGTACTAACACCAGAAAATTGCTCTTTCATAACAAGATTTAACAAAGCATGTTTAATTTCATAGAAAGCAACAGTAGGAGCAGGTGGAGCAATAGGTGTGCAAATAAAATCATTGTTGTTTGTGCTAGTGAAGTCACACAACTTAGTATTCTTAGAGGAACTCATTTTAGCAAAATAAAAGCAAGCAAATAAATAACAGCTATAAAGTAAACTATTTTTTGTGTGTTTTTGATATAAAGAAGCAAAACAAGACAAAAAATAAAAACAAGACAATAAACAAAATAAAGAGGTCGAGAGTGAGAGACTCCCTTTTCCAGAAGACTTCTTCCTCCCCGGCAATGGCACCCGAAATTCCTTGATTGCTGGTAGAGCTGACGAGGGAGTGGTTGCTTTTTTATGATGATTATCTCCCCGGCAACGGCACCCGAAATTTTTGCTGCTATGGATGGTGTGTTGGAAACCCCAAGAGGAGGGTATGATGAGTGCAGCGGTAAGAATTTCCCTCAGTTAAGAACCAAGGTTATCAATCCAGTAGGAGAAAGAGGATCTTCAAAAGGTTGATGCCACTGTCGGTGGTGATAGCGCCTCACTGGTGTCAGCAACAACGCGGAACCTGCACACAACACAACCAAAATACTTTGTCCCAACGGTACAGTGAGGTTGTCAATCTCACCGGTCTTGCTGAAAACAAAGATTAGACGTATAGTGTGGAAAATAGCGTATGCTTGTAGTAAGTAAAGAAAACAGGGAATTGTAGTGGTTTGTTTAACAATGTAGGAAAATGGACCCGGGTTAATAGGTTCACTAATGGTGTCTCTCCATAAAAGATAGCATGCTGGGTGAAGAAATTACAGCTAGGCAATTGACAAATAGAGGTTGCACCGTAGTGCACATTCATGACATGATGACTACTATGATATTTAGTGAGGGCATTACAACAATATACATAGACTGTAATCCAACTGCATCTATGACTAATAATCCACCCTCAGGTTATCATCCGAATCCCCTTAGGTATTAAGTTGCAAGCAACAGATAATCGCATTAAGAAATGTGTGTAATGTAAGCAATGATTGTGCACGCGGGCACTCACACCGCTGTTTTCTCCCTAGTGGCAACATCACATCCTCCCCCGTCACGTTTCTGTCACTCGAGCACAGGCGAAAAGGAGGCATGAACCCAACTATCAAGCATAAATACTCCCTCTTGGAGTCACTAGCAACTACTTGGCCAGAGCAACCACTAGCAACGGAAAGCATGCAAGATCACAAATAACATATGAAATAAAGACTATAATCAACTTGGAATAAGTTCAATATTCATCGGATCCTAGCAAACACAGCACATAGAATTACATGAGAACAATCTCGATCATGTTAGGCAGCTCACGAGATCTAAACATTGAGGCATAGGAGGAGAAGACAACCATCTAGCTACTGCTATGGACCTGTAGTCCAAGGATTAACTACTCACGCATCACTCCGGAGGCAGGCATGGTGATGAAGAGGCCACCGGTGATGATCTCCTCTCCGGCAGTGCGCCGGGAGACAGCTTCAGAACCCCCTAATCTAGGGTTGACGACGATGGCGGCTGCGGAACTTTTCGAGTATTTTTGATCAGGTGCCTAGTGTTCTCCTTCGGAGGGGAATAAATAGGCAAAAGGGCAAAGGCGGTGGAGCCCTAGGGGCCCCACACCACCCCCCGGCGCGGCCAAGGGGGCGCGCCACCCTATGGTGTGGCCCCCTAAGGCCCCCCTCTGGGTTGCCGCGCCACCCTATGGTGTGGCCCCCTAAGGCCCCCCTCTGAGTCTCTTCGAGACTCCGTGGAACTTTCGGGAATTCTAAGACTTCTGGGCTTCGAATTTTCCAATTCCGAGAATATTTCCAGAACAAATTTTCTGAAACTAAAAACAGCAGAAAACAGGGAACTGGCTCTGTGGCATCTTGTCAATAGGTTAGTCCGGAAAATCGATAAAAATGACATAAAGAAGGGATAAAACATGTAGAAATTGGCATAATATCATCATGGAACATCAGAAATTATAGATACGTTGGAGATGTATCAGCATGTGACTTGGTCACAGAGATGCAACGACACGGGAACGAGTTGAATTGTTATGTCGGTAACGAGAGTGAATAGGGTATAAGATACCAGATGATCAAGTCTCAGACTAACAGAGTATCACTAAGACAATAGTAATGGGGACTTATGTTTAAGGTTCAAAACGACGCAGAAACTTTTATGGATGCACATGTGCCATTATGGATGTCCAGATCTGGTCATTGGTCAAAGAAGAGTCTCGACCATGTCTGGAGTATCCCGAACCGTAGGGTGTCACACTTAAGGGTATACAATGTTTAAGAGTTATCTTAGTACCAAAGAGAATATTAGAGAGAGTCAAAATCGTTCTAGCATTCATCCGACAGAGTTTAGAGTGTTCCGAAGGAGTATCGGAATAAAGGGAGAAATGTTCGATAGTGATCGGAGAGTGCCGGAAGTGTTTCGAGGACTCGAAATGAATAAGTAATGTGTATTTATTATTAATTAGTGGAATTAGTAACAAATAGCATGTTATTTCATTTAAAAATGAATTTATTCCACTAATGGGCCTTCAAGACACATTTGGCCCATTAGGGGAAAAGTGTGAAAAAAGAAAAAAAAGGGGGGGGGGGGGGGAGCTCACATGGGCCACTTGGGGACCATGTGGGGTGCGGCTGCCTCTCCCTTGGCCGCATTGGCCAAGTGGGATTAGTCCCAGATGGCTTGGCCAAGGGGAAAGACTCCCCCTCCCCTTTATTCCATCCAATTTTCTCTCTCTCTCTCTCTCTCTCTCTCTCTCTCTCTCTCTCTCTCTCTCTCTCTCTCTATCTCTCTCTTCTCTTCTCCAACCGTGGTTCTCTCTGGAGTCGTGCTAGGAGTTGCGTATTCTCCACTATAAGCACCTCGCCGTGCTATTAGGATTCGGTCCATCACTCTACTTCTGCAACCTTCGTTGGGTCGGAGAACGGGAGTCATAGTCTACACCATACGTGTGTAATCCCACGAGGTGTCACACTTGGGGCACTAGTCGTGAACCACTCCTCGACCTTGAGGTCGGCTTTGTTGTATTCATAGACAACCCTTGTGCAGGAGGGTAGTCCCCACTTTCAGTCTTCAAGGGTATGATCAACGTTCCTTCTCCGTTACTCTATATCTGCATAATAATAGATCTTGGCTAGTTTTTGGTTATCGTTGTTAGAAAAAAATTGTTTTCTGCTACGAAACCCTTCAGTGGTATCAGACCCGATCTATGCGCAGATATAGTAGTACGGTTAGAACTCATGGAGATGAGGGCATCGATCTTGTAGTTGTTACCTCCCCACGTGTACTTGATTATGATGTTGGCATTGTTTGATGATAGCAGCTCGAAGCCAACCTTACGTGTACTTCGTACGCAAGACCGACATTGTGACTGACATGTGTCTTGTACCACATAAAGCAGCTATGAGGGTTTCAGTTTCTCTTACAATAGATGTCACGACATTTACAATGGGGGGCCCGAAAGGGATTTGTAACAAACAACTAGTTGATCGTTGTTGTGGTTGCAGGTTCGTAGGTAAGAAACGGTTCTTATTGCGATAGCCCCATGAGCCACGTAAAACTTGCATAAAGATAAATTAGAAGCGTCTAACTTTATGTTGCAGGGGCAAAGGATATGATATGGTAAAGGCGAGCTTATGAATTGTTCAGACTAACCTTTTCATGTGGAGGCATCGAGGACCTGGTGTCGTTTCAGAGCGTGCGATGGAGATCAAGGCGCGACGACCATATCATATCAATTTACACTATTTCATTTGATGTTATTGTGTGGATTTTATATTCATCTGTATAGCTATAGTATATTAAGATATATTTGGCGGTATCATATAGGATGATCCCTCTTTTAATTCCAATGTAAGTGTTCTCCCTTAGTGTGGCACCGACAAGAAAGTCTGCAGTGGGAAAGTGGGCCGTGACGATCGGGTACTTCCTTCTGTGTTCGCATACGCCAGGTGTAAGCCATGTATGCACAGATGGATACACTAAGGTTAAGTTGGCAATTCTAGCATGTACAAACATGGCCTCGGAACACAGAAGACCGAAAGGTCGAGCACGAGTTGCATGGACGATGTAACTGACAAGTTTTGTCTACCTATGAAGCTACACCAATGACCGTGACGATCGGGGGAGGTGTGGTGGAAGGGGGTCGTGTAATCACTAAATGAAGTGAGGGATGTTCGTTTGAGTGGGAGTTCGTGTTATGTTTTCATGTCATATATTTCAATCTGAAAAACATGTACCTAGTATTATGAACAAAAGTCTTATATCTTGCAAATACCATTGTAGATGTCTCGCCCCACCTTCAACCTAGGCTCGTTCCTTGAGATAGAAAAGCTTAAGAACAACATTTCAAATCTTATGCCCTACCTTCTTTATTCCGCAGTAGGTGATCAACTTTCTAACTCCGCCTCTAAGGACGATCAGTCCAAGGCGGATGACTCCGTTTCTGTCCAGAGTGGCATGCTCTATGCCATGGAGGCTGACCTTCAAAAATGCTAGGGCATAATCCATGATCTCAAGGCAGCTTTTGAACCACAAGCCAAGGCTGAGAGGTATGAATCCTCTAAGACATTCTTCTCAGCAAAGATGGTAGAGCATAGCAGTATTAATGAGCATATAGCCAAAATGTCTAGCTATGTTACCCGCCTGAATGCTCTGGATTGTAAAATTCCAGACGAGTTGGCTGTAGACGTGGTGCTGCAATCGGTACCACCAAGCTATGAAGGGTTTATCATGAACTATTACATGCATGTGACGACCAAGAAGCTACCCGAGCTGTTCGTGATGCTCAAAGCTTCTGAGAAGCATACGGTGATGATGGTCAACAAAGCCGTAGATTTCATGAAATCTAACACTAAGGGCAAGGGCAAGAAGGGGAGGCATAAGAAGAGTAGCAAGCCTGCTGCAAATCTGAAGGATCCCAAGTCTACCCACAAGCCTGACAAGATATACTTCTACTGCAAAGGCAATGGTCACTGGAAGCGTAATTGCACCAAGTACCTAGCAGACAAGAAGGCCGACAAGTTTGCCGACATAGAGCAGGGTATATGTGATATACATGTAATAGATGTTTACCTTACCGGTGCCCGGACTAACACTTGGGTATTTGATACCCATTCCGTTTCTCACATATGTAACTCACAGAGGGAGTTGCAGAATGAACGACGTCTGGGAAAGGACGAGGTGACAATATGTGTCGGTAACGGCAACAAAGTTGATGTGATGGCCGTCGGCACTCTCCCTCTACATCTACCGTATGGATTAGTTTTAATGTTGAGTAAATGTTATTATGTGCCCGCATTAAGTATGAACATTATTAGTGGGTCTTGCTTGTTACAAGACAATTATTCGTTCAAATCAATATCAAATAGTTGTACTATTTCTATGAATAATATTTTCTATGTTCATGCACCAGAGCGCAATGGTTTATTCTTATTGAATCTCGACAATAGTACGCACATCCATAGTGTAGATGCCAAGAGATTGGAACTTAGTAACGATAATTCCATGACTCTATGGCATTGCCGTCTTGGTCATATCGGAATAAAATGCATGAAGAAGCTCCATGCTGATGGACTTTTAGACTCATTAGAATTTGATTATCTTGACACGTGCGAAACATGTCTGATGGGAAAGATGACTAAGACCCCGTTCTCCGGTATTATGGAGCGGGTATCGGACTTATTGGGAATGATTCATACTGATGTATGTGGACCAGTGAGCGTTCGACACGCAATGGTTATCATTACTTTGTTACCTTCACTGATGATTTGAGCAGATATGGGTTTATCTACTTGATGAAGCACAAATCTGAAACATTTGAGAAATTCAAGGAGTTTCAGAATAAAGTGGAAAATCAACTAAACAAGAAAATCAAACACCTTCGATCTGATCGAGGTGGTGAGTATTTGGGTTTTGAGTTTGACACTCATTTGAAGTCTTATAATATTGTACGACAACTACGCCGGCTGGAAGACCACATCGTAATGGTGTCTCAGAGCGATGTAATAGGACTTTCCTGGATAGTGTGCGATCTATGATGTCTCTCACCGACTTGCCTGTATCATTTTGGGGTTATACGTTAGAAACATATGCATTCATTTTAAATAGGGAACCATCCAAATCTATGGAGACAACACCGTATGAGATATGGCATGGAAAGAAGCCAAAGTTGTCGTTTCTAAAGGTTTGGAGTTGTGAGGCTTACATTAACAAACTGCATTCTGACAAACTCGAACCTAAGGCGGAAAGATGCACTTTGTAGGATATCCAAAGGATACTATTGGATACACGTTCTACAATAAGACCAAAGGCAAAACGTTTATTGCCAAAAATGGTTCTTTCCTTGAGAAAGATTTTATCACTAAAAGGAGTGTGTGGAAGAAAGATAGAACTCGATGAGATCATTGATCCTGAACTTGAGATTCAGAGTAGCGTGCCGGAAGTTGTTCTGGAAGCGTCTTTCGCTGATGGAGCGGATATCGAGTCAGCTATCGTACCTCGCAGGTCTCTAAGACAACGTACCGCACCTGATTGGTATGGTGATGTTGTCGGCATGGTCATGGTGACTGACCTAGACGAACCTGCAACCCACAAAGCAGCAATGGAAGGACCCGAGTCCGAGAGATGGCTATGAGCCATGAAATCCGAAATCCAATCCATGTATGAAAACAAAGTATGGACTTTGGTGGATCTTCCCGAAGACCGCAAGGCCGTTGAGAATAAATGGATATTTAAGAAAAAGACTGATGCTGATGGTAATGTAACTGTCTATAAAGATCGACTTGTCGCAAAGGGTTTTCGATAAGTTGAGGGAATTGACTACGATGAAACCTTTTCACCCGTAGCAATGCTCAAGTCTATTAGGATTTTATTAGCAATTGATGCCTATTTCGATTATGAGATATGGCAGATGGATGTCAAAACGACGTTCCTAAATGGAAACATTAAGGAAGAGTTGTATATGATGCAACCAGAAGATTTTGTCGATCCAAAGGATGCTGATAAAGTATGTAAACTTCAATATTCCATTTATGGACTGAAGCAAGCATCTCGGAGCTGGAATCTTTGCTTTGATGAGGTTATCAAAGCTTTTGTATTTGTCCAAAATGTAGAAGATACCTACATTTACAAGAAAATGAGTGGGAGCTCAGTTGCATACCTGGTATTATATGTGGATGACATATTACTAGTTGGGAATGATGTGAAATTGCTGGACAGCCCGAAGGAGTATTTGAACAATAAGTTTTCTATGAAATACTTGGGAGAAGCTGCCTACGTATTAGGCATTAAGATCTATCGTAATAGATCTAGTTGTCTAATAGTGTTGAGTCAAAGTACATACCTTGATAAGATTGTGAAAAGGTTCAGCATGGAACATGCTAAGAAAGGTTTCTTGCCCATGATATCAGGGACAGTATTGAGTAAGACTCAATGTCCAGAAACGACATACTAGAAAAAGAGGATGTCAGCCATCCCTTATGCTTCAGCCATAGACTCGATCATGTATGACATGTTGTGTACTAGACCAGATGTATCACATGCTGCCAGTTTGATAAGCCGATACCAGAGTAACCCTAGAGAGGCACACTGGGTAGCAGTTAAAAACATCCTCAAGTATCTTAAGTGAACCATGGATATGTTTCTTGTCTATGGAGGATGTACAGATGAGCTTAACATAACATGTTACGTTGATGCGAGTTTCTGCACAGATCCAGATGACTCGAAGTCACATACGTGCTATGTGTTTGTGGTGAATGGTGGCGCAGTGAGCTAGAGAAGCGGGAAGCAACCCATGGTGGCCCAATCTACAATGGAGTTGGAGTACATCGCCGCTAATGATGCGGCGTATGAAGCTATATGGATGAGGAAACTCTTCATGGAGCTTGGAGTGTTTCCGGGCGTGCAAGACCCTGTGAACATCTTCTACGACAACACAGGTGCCATTGCTAACGCAAAGGAACTAGGGTCTCACTCCATGGCCAAGCATATACTCTCGCGTTACTACGTGATAAGATATTATCACAACAATGGCGACATAAAGATTTGCAAGATACATACGGACCTGAATGTGACAGATTTGTTGACAAAGAGTCTGCTACGGGAAAAGCACGAGAAACATCAAGATGCCATTGGTGTTAGAATATTACCTGGTGTAATTTGATTAAATTTTAATCTAGTGCAAGTGGGAGACTGAAGGAGTTATGCCCTAGAGGCAATTTAATAAAGAGTTTCTATTATTCATAACTCATTTGTTCATAATGTTTCATACCATGCTATAACTGTATTAAGCAGAAACATTAATACACGTGTGGTATGTAAACAAAACCAGATCCCTAGTAGCCTCTAGTTATACTAGTTCGTTGGGCAAGAGATGATCAAGGTTTTCTTATCATGGGCATTAATGGCATTGACAACGTAGTCATGTCATTGGTGAATGATGTGATGGACTCACACCCATTGTGTTTATCATAACGAGATCAAGTCATTAAAAGTCCAATGTTAGGATAACAAAAACGTACTACCATGACCTTTGAATGTGAGATGGTATCTGAATTGCTATCTTGGAAGTTACTTTGATTGCATCTAACGTCACACCATGACAGGGTGATTATAAAGGTGTCTCTTGGGTAATGAAATGGATATGTTGAGGCGAGCCATCAAGAGCGGGAATTGCCAATCCTAATGACGGATAGATACTCCTGGGCCCACTCGGTGGAGTTGCATCAATTAGCTTGCAAGCATGTGACTCGGTCACGGAGATGCAACGACACGGGAACAAGTTAAATTCTTATGTCGGTAACGAGACTGAACCCCCGTTAGGAAACCAATGCACGATAGGATCCCGGAGTTTTAAGGCTGTGGTTAGATTTATCTTAATTACTTTCTTGTATTTTTGGATGCTTACGAGGGGTATAATCACAAGTATGTATTAGTCCTAGATGGGTGGTGCATTAGCATAGGTTCACCCACACAACACCTATCGAACCAATAAATATTAATCAACCATATGAAATCAAAGCACTTGAAGAAATTCCCATGTGTCCTCAAGAACGTTTGGTAATCATAAGTAGAACAACCGGCTTGTTCTTTGCTCTCAAAAGGATTGGGCCACTGGTTGCAATTTTATTTACCGTCTTTTATTTACTCGCACTTTATTTATCTGCTATATCAAAAACCACCAAAAACCCGTTTGCTACACTACTAGGGAAAAGACTACCGCAGGCGAACCAAATTAGACTACCGCAGGCGAATAAGTGTTCGCCTGGGACCACATCGCCAGCGGTAATGACTTACCGCAGGCGAACAACAAAATGCGCCTGGGGTAGCTTGACATACCCCAGGCGAAAGGCCCTGTGCGCCTGGGGTAAGCCTTTTACCTGAGGCGAACAGGCAATGTGCGCCTGGGGTACATATTCGCCTGGGGTACGATTTCTTATTCGCCTGGGGTATGGTTTTGCTGTGTCAAAAATAAAAGAAACGAAAATAACAGAATTACAGCAAATTGACAGTAATAAATATGAAAATGACAGCAAAATAACAGAAATATTCTCGATCATCACCAAATAGTCTCGATCATCACCAAATAGTCTCGAAGCGAATAGTTTAGTTACAAGCATAGGTCAAACACTAGGAGTACATAGTCCAAACAAATAAATAGTTTAGTTATCTAGAAAAGAAAAACAACAAGTAGCATCAACACCAGGAGTACAAGGAGTATAAGCACGGCGATGGCGAAGGTGGTCATCCGGGCCCTCGTCTTCTCCGTCTGCTCTCTCGCTAGGTAAGTGGCGTATCGAGCTTCCGCCTCCACCATGGTCTTGTACCCCTTGTAGCTGTTGCCGCTGAAACCGTGCACCTGTCTCCGGCATTGGTCCCAGTCGTCGTAGACTCCGGGAACCCTACCGACATACACAACATACCATGTCATCTGTGCATAGGACAAAAACACGAGTTTAGCATCGAAAGTGATAATAGACCGCAAATAACTATCAAAAAATAGAAGCATCAAGGTTTACGAATAAAACACGACAAATAAAGGTCTAAAAGTTATATGATGCAAGTGTATACTAACATTTTGTCAATCCTATAGTCTCGGCGGGAACGGACGAACGCCTTGTAGCGTGTTGAATGTCCGGGTGTCACGTTGCTCTCGTAGGTGTGCTTCTATGTCACGGTTGCTCGGTGGTGCGTGGCCATGGAAGAACAAGCCACCCCGAGTTATGACATCCGACGAGAGTATCGTGCAGATCCTCTGCTGGATGCGACGGAACTCAGCCCGCACATATTCATCGGGGGTGTTGGCCATCTTTGTGGTCAGGTCTCGGAGATCACTTGGTAGATGGGCTTGTTGGGCATCCTTTAAGTACTCCCTCATCTGAAAGATGACATACCAAGCTTCCAACTCAGATTCTTGCTCCGATTGCTTGAGGCAGGGGAAGTTTGTTACGTGGGTGCACATGTAGGCGCCTCGGACTATTTTCTCCTTTTTTAGGGGCTTGCCTAAATCGGCGGCGAAGCCGTTGAGGGCACTATTAAGAACATCTCTTATGTCGGTGTAACCCTTCTGCACCGCCCTACCCGCATCGAGATAAGTGCATTGTGACCAATGCGGTTCCATGACGATGAGTACGCATCCTCCGTTTCTGCGCAGAACATTTCGAACAAGCCATCAATATCATCAGTCGGAATACTAAGGAGATTCTAGAAAGAATGTAACGACGTGAAGCGGAGAGGACTACTTACTTGGGAAAGTATGGCATGAGAATGGCGTTCTTATCCTTGTTATCTATCAAAAAACCCGTTATGTAAGTCGTGATAAGAACTCGGTCCGCATGTGACCGCAAGTAGTCCTCATTCCTGTAGTAGGGGTCCATAATCGCGATGTGCAGGGTATTCTCCATGACCATATCGTGCGCCATGCTGAGCGATACCAGGCGGACAATGCTTCGGTCGAGCTTACCCAAATGGAAGACCCTGAATATGTCTTCGTATCTGATGAAGAACACCTCCGCGGGATTTGAATCCACAAAGCCCACGGATCGGGGCACCTTGACCACGTATAGCGGGTAGGAGGGATGTTTCTCACGTAGAAGTTCATTCTCTTTGAACAAAATCCCGTCGTGGATGGTCCTCATGTCACCACCCATGACAGCGACAACCTCTGGCGGCAGCATCGGCTTACCTATCTCATGCACCTTCCTCCACGGGACGGCGGGCGGCAAACGGTCCAGGACTCGGGCGGCCGCTGGCTGGCTACTAGAGGAGGCACCACCTTTCTTCTTCTTGTCTACCGTCCTCTTCCGATTCTTCTTCGGCCTCAAGCAGATGGGAGTGCCGCTTTGTTTTACCGCCTCCGCGGCCGTAGCACGGAGTGTATTCGGGGTAACCAGCGTAGGCTGTGGAGCCGTAAAGGCCGTCTGCTCCTCGGGAGTTTCTGGGGAATATGTTAGCTTCTTCTGGATATCCGGTTTTCTGGTGGGTAACTCAGAAGAACCGCCCTCTCCGCCATCTACCTTCTTCTGGATATCAAGAGTTCTGGCGGGTAACTTCGGAGGAACCGGCTTCTCGCCATCCAACTGATTTATGAAATCGTCAATGGGAGCAAGTTCAATATCCATGTAGTCGTCATGGGTCTCATGCTCGTGATGTTGCTCGTCATTGGACGTCTCGTGCTCGGGAGGAGGAGGATCCACCGGAGGTGGAGAGAGGACATTGCCATGTTGGACCTTGTCTTGTTGGCTTGCCGCGGGCGCAACCGGTGTAGTGGTGACGGTCATGGCTTGGCTTGGCGCCGACCCTGACGTCGTGTTCAGCCGAATAAGGGCTTTCGGCCATAGCAAGATTTGATTGTCCAGTTGGCCGAGATTCAGCTCGCTGTCGGCATCGGCGGGTTGATTAGGAGGATACAAGTTCTCGAATCCCGGTAGCACCAGATCGACGCAAACCCGAAGCTCATTGGCCGGTATATCTCTGCAATGGTACTTGCGGGATAGTGGATGCAAGATGCTCCCCTTTGCAACATCCTTCAACTCGCTGCCCACTTTTAGCAGGAAGGTGCATCCCGTCGCGTCAGCCTGCGATAACATGCATGGATAGGTCAGAGAGTAGGATTATATTGAACTGGCTACAGCTTTTGAGACGGTCAATAATTTACCGTGAGGGCATTGAGCTCGGCTAACGTCGACGGACCACAGGTGATGGTGGGCTCGTCGAGCAACGGGGTGGTGGCCGCGCCGGACACGGCCGACGGTCCATCGGGGGCAGGCGCGTCGGGCACGGCCGACGGTCCATCGGGGGCAGGCGCGTCGGGCACGGCGGGGGCGACAGGCACGGCCGACGTCGACGGACCACCGGCGGCGGCCGCGGCGGGCACGACCAACATCGACGGTATGTTGAACGTCGGTAACGGCCCCTGTGAGCCCCCGGCGATGTAGCCACATATTTTTTTAAATAACGGCGGGGATGAGCGCATTCATCTTTTCCCCCACCGTTTTCTCAATCTTCTTCTCCATGTTTGTTTCCAAGTCATGGACCTTCTTCTTCAGCTCCTCCGTCTCCTCGCTCTTCTTCGCCGCCCGCGACTCCTTAGTGCTGGGCTCAGCCAAGCCATAGTTGGCGTGCTTCTTATTAAGTCCGCCGCCGGTGATACGGCCTAAGTGCGGCCTTTTCAGAGGGTCCTGGCTCTTTTCCTTGTTGTACCCCCTGATGAAAGGCTTATCCCACGCGACTTTGGCCGTCGACGTCTGCGACGAGGAAGATTCAAGTTGTTGTTCTTCTAGCTGCAGAAGCAACATATAAACGGTTTAGAATTGGTTTCGTACTAGAATGAAATCATGGACTTGATGATGATGAGTTGCATGAAATGGTAAATTTCTTACCACTAGCTTCTCAACATTCTTCACGCTATCGTCCGTGACCAAAATAACACCCTCCACCATCTTCGGGTCCGAGACAAGTTCCCCGGTCGGAGTTACTTTTCTGTACCTCGACCTCATGAATTTCTGGAATTGCGGGTCATGGGCATACTTGGCGTAAGGGTTCTCAATCCCTTTTTCAATGTAGGCCTGGTCCTCTTTCGCCCAAACTGGCTCCTTCCCGTCGTAGCCACGACAGCCGAGATTGTGGTGACCGATGTTCTTCGACGCTAGATCCTTCCCCCATCCCGTTTGCTTCTTAGTGACATCAAGCGACTTGTTATTTAGGAAAGTGTTGAAGTCATCTGGCGTAATCCGCGGGAAGTGGCGTTGGATCTCTTCGAATGGTGTCGATTCCCTAATCATCGCCCTCACCATAGTCTTGTAATTGCTCAGGGCTTTGGTGAATCTAGTGAGGGCGAGTTTGTTCACGAGGTTGCCCTTCAGATTCTCGTTGTTGTAGGGGGGCGGGAACTCGTACCGCACGTGCAGCCTCGAGATGAGTTGGGCGCGCAGAGTTGGCTTCTTCTTGAGAGTCGGCTCGTTGACATTGACGACATCTCGAAGTATCGCGCCAAGTTGGAGGAAGTACCCCTTCACAAGGTCCAATGGCATTACAGGCGTGCCACTGGAAGGGTCCACCTCCGTGAATTTCTCTCGAACGGTGCCGACCTTGTTCGGAGCTCGCTTCCGACGCTTGTTTCCCGTCGTGCTGCTCCCTAAGGGACCCCGGCCACACTATCAGTGGTTTCCTCCTCGCCACCGGTGAGCCCGTCATCATTGTGGGGCTCGACATCATGGTCAGTTTGTGTCCGATCTTCCTCTTGCGACTCTCGGGCCATAAGGATGTAGTGGTCCAATAAAGCCGGATCCGTAGTAGAAGAAGACATGCCCTAGCTAGCAGTAGACAAAACGTATACTGTTAGTCACCGGGAAAATTCGGCGTGACCTCGGCTATAAATGGTCATGCCGGAGTGCCAGAAATTCGCCGGAACGGAAATGAATCAACGTTCCGACAAAACATTGGCACTCAATGTACCTGCAACATAAATTGAATGCACACATGCATGGCCACAAAAACAGTTCCTTGCATTGCTATCATCACATGGCACAAAAACTCCCAGGAAATTCATATATCATGCCAAAAAAACCTCCATATATATTGATCAAAGTAAAATACTGCACTTAATTAATAACAAATCACAGAGAATTCTAGCAGTGTCCAAAGCTTCAGTGTTCTATTCACATGTAATTAGTAGGTGATTCAGCTAGTGTAAGAAATATAGCATTAGGTGATTCAGCTAGTGTAATTCTAGCAGATCGATTTCCACTATGAGCTGAACTACCAGAATCCAGAAATAATGGTACATGATCAGATCCAGTTCTAGCTAAAGCATGTATGATGGAGTAGCAGCAGTAGTATGAGGGCGTTGGAAGAGGGGGGGGCTGACCTGGGTTCGTCGTGGGCGTGGGCGACGGCGGCGTGGGTGACGACGGCCGGCGTGGACGACGACGATGAGAGGGACGGCGCGCGGCGTGCTCCCGCTCCTCCTCCCCTGCTGCTCCCGCTCCTCCTCCGCTGCTGCTCCTGCTCCTCCTCCTGCTGCTGCTCCCGCTCCTCCTCCTCCTGCTCGACAACGACGACGGCGGCGTGCGATGAGAGCTAGAGACGACGGCGGCGTGCGATGAGAGCTAGAGACGACGGCGGCGTGCGGTTTGGGATCGATATGAAACGAGAGTGATATGCGGGTTGGGCGTTAGCAGAGCGAGGACTTATAGGCGCACAATGAGTGAAATGCGCCTGCGCTATACTTTACCCCAGGCGAACAGGCCGGAATGCGCCTGCGCTAATGTTCGTAGCTATTCGTTATGCGCGGGCCCACAGAGACATACGCCAGGCGCGTAACGTAAGAAATGCGCCTGCGCTAAACATTAGAACCGGTTTGTATCACAAACCGGTTCTAAAGGGTGTGTCCCCTGGGCCCCACCTACCTGCAGCAAATGGCCGCAGGCCTTTAGGACCGGTTTGTTATGCAGGTAGGTGGGGCCCAGGGGACACACCCTTTAGAACCGGTTTGTGATACAAACCGGTTCTAATGTGCTTGGCTCGAGGCCCTGTTATGCGCGGGCCCACAGATTCATACCCCAGGCGCATGACCTAGAAAACGCGCCTGTGCTAAAATTCGTAGGGTTTTGGTTTGCGCGGGCCCACATAGCATTAGCCCAGGCGCATGTTCTATTAAAAGCGCCTGTGATAAAGTTTACTGCAGGCGCATTTTCTCGCAGATGCGCCTGTGCTAAGATTTTCTAAATTAAGCAGCCCCACCCCGGCCCGAGACACATCGAGCAATACGAATGCTATTATATGGGGCTCCCCCACGTTGGTTTTCACTTAAAAATTACATACATATATGAAAGTTAACATGTGCAAAAATATTTAATATGTCGCATCGAGCGTAAATAGATTGATTTAGCGAGATACCGCAAGTGTTTCTCTCTGAAAACACATTGTACATAGTAGCTATTAGCATGTTATATCGCGAGTATTTCCCTCTCTCAACCTTTCGTCACATTCTTACTCTTTCCTTTCTTGGTCGATGTTGAATACGTGACCGCCATATTGTGACTTCTTCTTGTGAATGGAAGACCTGCCCTAGGTAGTGTGGTCCTGCTTCTTCTTGTGGTGTAAGGTGCATCGTCTTCACCGGGTTCTTCCATCATCGGGTCTCCGACTAAGCCGTCGAAGTCCTTCTCATCGGCGACTCCATCCATTCCGATGAGGGCCCTTTTTCCTCTTCTTACGACAACACGACTAGGCTTTGCCGGGTCGGTTATGAAGAAGCATTGCTCCACGTGCTTAGCCAATACCCAGGGCTCATTTTGCGCGGTGGGGTTCTTGGACTTGGGTTTGTTGGCTTCAGACATCGACATAGTGGTGAAATATTCGTCTTCTTTCGTGACGTTTGTAGCCCATCTGACATGGAACATCGGCAGCTTTACCCCAACGTAGTCAAGCTCCCAGATTTCCTCGATCTTTCCGTAGTATCTTCTAATCTCTTCGCCCGTGTAAGATTCCATCGTTATAGACGAGTTTTGATAGTCGCTACTTTTGTCTCTTTCCTCCGTGTAGAATGTGTACCCATTGATGTCGTATGCTTGATAAGTAATCAGATTGGGCGCGGGGCCATATGACAAGGCCAATACAATTTTATCTTTCTGACATGTCATTGGCGGGGGATCGGCATCAATCTGCTTCTTGAACCATGTCGCGAAAGAGGAGTTGTGTGCTCTAAATATCTCATCTTCCATCATCGGCCTGCGAGCACTATTTTTTATCGCGGTTTTGTGCTCTTCTATCCAAGGGTCGACATCGTCGATGTGTTGTAACACTACTAGGTGGGCCCTTTTAAAGTCGGCTCTCCGACCACACGAGTCCACGTCCATTACCCTTTTGCCAGTGTTGTGGCCTACCCCCATGAACCTGTCAAGGTGCTTGTTTGCGGGCAAACCAACAGCTGGCTTCTCATCGCCTAGAAAATTCTTGCAGAAAGAGATGCATTCTTCGGTGAGAAATCCCTGGACGATGCTTCCATCCGGGTGTGCCCTGTTACGAACGAATGATTTGATGATCCCGTTCATTCTTTCTAACGCCATCATGTTGTGCAAGAATGCCGGCCCAAGATTGGTGATATCGTCCACGATATGGACCAAGAGATGTACCATAATATCAAAGAAGGCAGGTGGGAAGTACATCTCAAGCTCGCATAGGATGGTGACGATCTCTTCCTGCAGCCTTCCGAGTTTCTTCACGCTTATCGACTTCCGAGTGATGACATCGAAAAAGTTACAGAGGCCAGTGAGCGTTTGACGGACGTGCGGTTCCATTATCCCTCTGATTGCAACCGGAAGTATTTGCGTCATCATCACGTGACAGTCATGAGACTTCATCCCGCTGAAGATTTTTTTCTCCGCGTCTAGGTATCTGCTTATCAGCCCCGCGTAACCTAAGGGAAATTTCACTCCGAGGAGGCATGTGAATATTTGCGCGAGCTCGTCGGGGCTTAGAGTGAAGCAAGAGGGTTTCAGGCGGTGAGTTTGGTGTTTCTTAGCCCTTTTCCTCTTGCGGTCGTCCATCTCCTCCACCTCATCCTCGTCCTCCTCCGTCTGTTCACGCGTAGAAGGCGGTAAGTGAAGCTCGCTCCTGATATTCAGGACCATCAGGTCGTATCTTGATTTTGGCCCGTCTTTGGTCCTATCTGGCATGTTGAACAGGGTGCCAAGCAAGCTCTCACACACATTCTTCGTGATATGCATGACATCAAGGCAGTGAGGCACTCCAAGGATTGGCCAGTACCGCAAGTCCCAAAACACGGACCTCCTTTTCCATACCCCCAAGAGCGGTCCTTCTGGCGGAGGACACTTTTTCTCTCCTCGCTTCCGCTTTTGTACCTTTCCCGACGGAGGACACGTTTTCCAATTCTTCAATAGAGTATCGATCTCTTCTCCTCTTCTCTTGCGTGGAGGTAGATCGGTCTCATCTTTACCGTTGAACAGGTATCCGCGCTTTCTCCACGGGTCGTTCAGTGGTAGCCACATTCGATGCCTCATGTATACGGTTTTAGAAGATCCGGGATCCTTGTGTAGCTGTAGAAACGGGGTAAATTCCATGCACCTGACACAAGCCTTGTGTCCATGGCACACCTGACACGCAATATATCCGTATCCGAGATAGTCCTGCACCGTCGTGATCAGTGCGGCTCTCATACGAAAAGTTTCTTCTTTGAAGGCGTCCCATGTTTCCACCCCTTCCTCCCACAACGTGTCTAGCTCCTCCTTCAATAGCTCGAGATACAGGTTGATATCGCTCCCTGGCTGGGTCGGCCCTTGAATCAGCATACTCATGTGTATGTACTTCCTCTTCAGACACAGCCACGGGGGGAGGTTGTACATCCATACAAACACGGGCCAGGTGCTATGTTTGCTGCTCTGATTGCCAAACGGATTGAGACCATCGGTGCTCGCACCAAGCCTGATGTTCCTTGGGTCGTTCCCGAATTCTTCATCGAATGCGTCTAATGCTTTCCACTGACGTGCATCCGAAGGGTGTGTTAGCACTGGTTTTTCAACACGTTCTGGATCGCTCAGCACCGCCTTCTTTCTGTCATCGTGCCAGCGCATGAGCTTTGCTTCCTTGGGGTCCACGAAGTACCGCTGCAGACGGGGAATGAGTGGAAAGTACCACACAACTTTCCTAGGAGCTTTCTTCGTCCCCCTCTTGTAACGATCAGCACCGCACAGCGGACATTTGATCTGGTCCGCGTGCTCGTTACGGTAAATTATGCAGTCACGGACGCAAGCGTGGTATTTTGTGTGCGGTAAATCGAGGGGGCACACGATTTTCTTGGCCTCCTGTAGACTACTAGCACATGTGTTCCCTTCAGGTAAGTGCGTCTTCAGGTATCGCAGAAGATCGTCCATGCTTGTGTCGGTCCATCCGTGTTTTGCCTTCATCTCAAGAAGATCCAGAGCTACTCTCAAGCGTGACTCCTCCGTCCCGCGACTTGCGTCATATAACGGAGTTGCAGAGTCTATCTCTAGTTGCGTGATCTTAGATTTACGTCTGGCGTCGGTCGACGTGTTCTTGAGAAGAAGATCTTGAACATGAGGGTCCCGCACGACTGAAGTTAGCGGAGTGTTCATGTCCTCGTCTTCATGTTGTTGATCACCATGACTCCCTTCTTCTTCATTATAGTCGTCTCCGTCGACAGCCTCTTCGTCCTCTCCATTGCCATGTTCAGACTCCTCCTGATCATCTTCACATGTCGCCGCCCAATTGGTCCCGACGTGATCATCGTCTTCATCATCATCCATCCACTTAGTGTGGCCCTCCATGAAACTATACCTGAGCAGGTGCTTCTCCACATTACCAGAATCTGGTTTGAACAAAGACCCCAGCTTGCATTTCCGACACGGACACTCTATCTCGGTGCGGTTGTTTCGATGCATCTCGGCCGTCGCGCGTCGCACGTACCTATGCACCACGCTTGTCCTCATCGCAATGACCATTGCTACAAAATGCAAGAGAGAGAGGTTTCATTAACTAGATCCGGTTTTCACGGAAAATTTCGGCATGACCTTCCTACAAAAGGTGTAACGCGGAGCGCCAGAAATTTGCCGAAAAGGAAATGAATCAACATTTCGGCAAAACATTGGCAACTCATCCTCATGGCAACACAATAAAATGAAAAAGAGAACGAATTCTCATCGACCGACCAATCCCACGCACCTATTAAGATGACATACAATGCAAAATATATAGACGCGATGACGAGGTCGAAGATCACCGAAGAGACGACCGATAAGAGAGTGATAGATCTAGAAGTAGCTAGTGGTGCATTTGTGGTGAGATCTAGTGTCCGGTTAGTAGATCTAGTGGAGAGATTTGGAAGAGGGAAAGTGGGGTAGCATACTAGATAAAATATAACAAACATGATTGGATAAATTAGCTAAAAATGGTGGAGGGGTGTGGGGGATTGAGCTAGGAGCACTAATGGCTCGAGTTTGGACTAGTGAGTGAGTGAGTGGGGTGGATAGGGGTGGTGGTGGGTGGCTGGCCGCACTTATATTGGGGACAAAAATTACCCCAGACGAATATGGTAATAGATGCGCCTGCGCTAAGTGGTGCTACCCCAGGCATTTCTTTATCCCAGGCGAACAGATCCTCGGTGCGCCTGCGCTAAAGGGAGCTACCGCAGTCCACTTTTTACCCCAGGCGCTTCTATATTTATTCGCCTGTGGTATCTGTTATACCGCAGGCGAACCGGTGGGCTGTTCGCCTGCGGTAAAGGGAGCGTGCCAGGGTCGGTCGTGCTTGGCCCTGCCACACTTTACCCCAGGCGCTTCAGTTTTCTATTCGCCTGGGGTAACAGATTTACCCCAGGCGCACTGATCTACGCTTCGCCGGCGCTAATTAACCCAAGCGCACAGGTTTTCTTGTTCGCCTGTGGTAGGATATGCTGCTATAAGCAAATCTCTAGTAGTGCTAGTGTTTACAGTGAATTCTCTATCCAGCCTGCTTGTGAACACCTTCTTCTCCTCGTTGGGTTCGACAATCTTATTTATCGAAAGTACTACGATACACCCCCCTATACTTGCGGGTCATCACCCCGCTGCAAACGGGCTGGTAGGACAGAAGATGTTGTGCAAGTTTCTCATTGTGAGCACGCACGACTAAATTGAAACACATGCCTATGGTTTGCCTAGAATTTGGATGCTTTATTATTATCTATCTGCAATGCCCATGTTTTGATTATTATATGAACAATCTTGTCCATGCAACGCCCGTTCATCCATCCCTATGCCTACAGTACGTTAATCCCGTTGTTTCCTACAATTACTACTGTTGTTACTATTTTACTCCTGTTGTTATTTTATTACTACTGGTGCTATAAAACTGTTACCACTGGTAAACTGTTGCGAGCAAGTCTACTTTCAGGTGCAGCTGAATTGACAACTCATCTGTTAAGGCCTATAAAGTTTTACTTCCTTCGAAGACTGTTGTGATCCCCTATACTTGTGGGTCATCAAGACTATTTTTTGGCTCCCTTGTCAGGGAGCATAGCTTTATTTATTTGCTCACTCGAACGTGATATTGTTTGCTGCAAGCTTTTCATCATGGGTAAAACTCGTGATGGAAAATTTCCCATATTACCATCCACTACAAGAAGAGGTTCAACTCTGAACACCTCTGTTTCTCTTGATTCACCGTCTGTGATGAGTAAGCTTCTTACACCACCACATGCTACACACTGTTACTTCTGCTGAGTCTGAAAATGCTTATGATACTTTTAATGATGCTTCTACTGTGCTTGATGATACTGGTTCACTAGGTCCTTTCCTAGATGCTACAATTTCTAGAGCTAAACAAATTGAAAACACTAAAATTCTTGTTGAAAATGTTGGTACAACTGTTAATTCACTTGAGTCTAGAGAAATTCCTAGTGATGATCTTGAGGAAACCTACACTGAACTTAATGATGACTTTATTGAAGAAGTTCAAGCTACTACTAGTGCAAGTGCTCTTAAGATTCTTCTTGCAAGACATGTTGTTAAATATAAATCTTCTCTTGATGCTAAGTTTGCTATATCTCCCATACACATTAAAGATCAGGATTATGATTTCTCTCTAGATTTATCTTATATATCTATTATTGAGAAAGAACCTTTTTGTGGAACTGAAAGTAAATGTGCTATGGAACATATGAATGAGCTTTCATCTTTGAGTAGTTTATTTTCTGATGATATTAAGATACACACTTACTTTGTTACCAAGATCTTCCCTTTCTCATTGAAAGATGAAGCTAAAAGTTGGTTTAACAATTTGTCACCTGGATCTATTGATAGTCCTATGGGTTTGGTTAATGCTTTCTTTCAACAACAAAAATCCTGCTAGTGCTCAACATGCTGCTTTGCAGAATATCTTTAACTTTAAGCAAATTGAAGGAGAGAAAATGCCTGAATCTTGGTCAAGGTTTTGTTCTTTAATAAGAGCTACCCCTGGAAACCCATTACCTAAAAGTGAGCTCCTAGATATATTTTATAATGAACTAACTGTTGAATCTTGGACATACCTGGATAGTTGTGATGGTTGTGTTTTCAGGAAAAGAACTCCAGAAGAAGCTCATGAATTATTGGCTAAAATAGCCAAAAATCATGATGACTGGACTATACCTGAGCCAACACCAACACCAGAACCAGCACCAACACCCAAGAAGAGAGGGATGATTGAAATAAATGATGAAGTGATGAGGGAAGCCAAGAAATCTCTTAAAGAGAGGGGTAATAAATCTGAAGATGTGAAGAATCTACCACCTATAGAAGAATTATGTAATCCAATTCCTCATCCATCAATAGTTGAGGTACACTCTCTCCAATATTTTGATAATAGAGATATTCCCTATTCTAAACCACCTAGTCAATGCTTAGATGAATTTGATAATTATGTTGTTAAGCAAAATATGAGGATGCAGAATCATTTAATGGAAAACTCTAGAGCTATTGATAATTTGCATGGTATTATTGAGACAACCTCTAATGATGTTAAAATGCTTGTTAAACATTTTCATATGGTTCAAACTCAAATTGATAAACTCACTGAAGTGCAAAAAAATTTGCTAGCTAATGCTTCTAAAGAAAAACATGTTTGTGAAATCATTACTAGAAGTGGTATTTCTACTCAGGATCCCTTGTATCCCTAGGGACATCCTAAAATAATTGAACAAGATTCTCAACAACCTAAAACAATAGTTATCCTTCTAAGAAAAAGAAGAAGAGACATAAAATTGTTGCAGAATCTCCTGAACCAGCTAAAGATCCTAATAGTATATCCATTTCTGATGCTGAAACTGAAAGTGGTAATGATAAAAGTGATGCTTTTGATAAAGAAGAAACTAAAATTGAACCTAAAAAAGCAAACTAAAACTACAAGGTATACTAAGGAGGATTTCATTGCTAATAAACTGGTAATGAAAGAGAGCCTTGGGTACAAAAGCAATGCCTTTTCCTAATAAGAAACACAAATCAAAAGAGGAAGAACATTATAACAAGTTTTGTGAATGGATGAAGCCTTTGTTTTGCAAATTCCTTTGACTGATGCTATTAAACTGCCTCCTTTTTATAAATATATGAAAGATATTGTCTCCAACAAAAGGAAGATTCCTAATGAGGAAATTTCCACTATGCTTGCTAATTACTCTTTCAATGGCAAGGTTCCAAAGAAGCTTGGAGATCCTGGTATTCCCACTATTCCTTGTTCTATTAAAAATAATTATGTTAGAACTGCTTTATGTGATCTGGGAGCAGGAGTTAGTGTTATGCCTTTTTTCTCTTTATAAGAGGGTCTCTCTGGAAAAATTGACACACACTGATATATCTTTGCAAATGGTTGATAAATCTACTGCTATTCCTGTTGGTATATGTGAGAATGTTCCTGTTCAAGTGGCTACTAACTGTTCGATATTAACTGACTTTGTTGTGTTGGAAATGCGTGAAGATGATAATATGTCTATTATTCTTGGCATACCTTTTCTTAACACTGTAGGGGCTGTTATTGATTGCAATCAAGGAAAACTAACTTTTAATGTTAATGATAAAGAGTACACAGTTTATTTTCCCAAGAAGATTGATAGGAGATATGGTCTAAATTCAATTGAAAATATTGAGACCATCAAGATTGGAGAATTCTATTTTCCCATTCCAATGCCACCAAAAGAATATGAAATTATTATGATTGGGACTATGTCTATCAAGGTTGAGGTAACATAATCATTTAGTGAAAGGAAAAGTTTTGCTTCATATAAAAATTGTTTTGGTACCAAGACATGATCAACCTTGTTAACAAAGTGATTTTGAATGAAGAGAACAATGTTTTCACTATGTTTACACTTTTGCCTTTATGTTTTCATCATGTTTTTACCTTGTATACTGTGGTTACTATTGTTTCCACCACCCATAATTTTGTTTTCACCACTTCCACCTTTGTTTTCTCTAGTTATTTACACATTGGAGTGTCTTAGAACCTCTGTAGTTCTGGTTTTGGTTTTGTTTCTCACCTTTCTACATTTGTTTTTCTGGTTTTTAATTGTTTATGAAATTATGGAAATTGCTCAAAAATGAAGTTTCTCTAAAAATTCCAGAAAATTATATTAAATTTCTAAGTCAAAAATGAGCCAGACAGGCACCTGGGAGACCCCAGGGGGACCCACCATGCAGGCACACCATGCCTGGGCGTGGCCTGGCCCCTGGTGGCGCCAGCACATGGTGTGGGGCCCCTGACCTTCCACTAGCTCTCCTGCCTGCCAAACACTCCACTCTCTCTCTCCCAAACTCGAAAACATTCATGGAACCCAAGCTCTTGTTGTTCTTCTTCGCGAATTTCTCGATCTCTTTGCTCAACCCATCCTTGTTGCTGAAGTTTCGTGCATTTGCTCTCCGGTATGTGACTTCTCCGATTATCCAAGTAGAATTTATTTGGTGGAGTATTTCTTGAGTATTTTGGTGTTGTAGGTGATAGGTTGTGTGAGCTAGCATGCTTGATTTGTGTGAAATAATTTAGTTTTGATGCATGTTTAGCCCTCCTACAAGTCTCTATAGTAGTTCCTACCATATAGTTGCTTGGAATCAATTTTTGTAATGATTGTTTAAAAATTTCGGAAATGGTGTACAATGTGTATCAACTTAACCATCATGATTTAGAATTGCATGAGGTCATGCCAGTACACCGTGAAGAAAGAGTATTTCTATCAATTTATCAATGCAAGGAATTCATGCATGCTACAAGAATTCTGCAGGATTTCCATACTCTTGTGGCTAATGCAGGATTGGCACGTTTTATTGAGGATGAACCTACCCAACATATTAAACTAACTATGTATATGGTGCAGGATTTTCGCTTTAGCTGGTCCTTTCCTAACCCCATGGTCCATTGTAAAATTTATAATAAAGATGTCAACTTGTCTTTCGATGATTTTTGTGCAGCTATTAAAGTGCCACAATGGGGATCGTGTGGGAAGATAAGAGAGCGGCCCAAACCATTGATGGATCTATATGAAGAAATTTGCGAAGGTAGAAGCTTCACAGGAGAGAGTGGTAAAATTCGAGACATTGAACTCCCATCTATTCGATATTTTGCCTATTTTATTGCCAAGTGTGTGCTTGCTAGAAAAACTGCCAACAAGTTATCTGTGTATGATCTTGATTTTATCTCGGCCGCTTTGAGGCATGATAGGTCTTATATTTTTGACGCTTTAATTGCTTTCCATCTCGTACTTAACCGTGAGAAGGGCAGAATTTGTGGAGGTCTCATTGTCTCCCGTTTGCTAGCTTTGCATGGTGTGGAGCCACATCATTTAGACCTTCAGTTTCCCGTAGAGAGGCTGGATCTTAATTCCATGATACAACAGAAGTTTGTTTCCACCTATGCTAACCTGAACCATTTATCCTATGAAATAACTTTCTCCAAGCAATCGACGTGGAGAGTGACTAAATCTGATAGAGTAGTACTTTTGCCTGCACCTTTTTTCTTTAACCTTAATGGCAGGAAAGGATGGTCACTCTCAGAGAGTGAGTTGGATGCATACATTGAGCAGCATCCCTAGCACGTAGAGGATGCTGGAGAGGGGGTGAAAATGATTTCGGCCAGCCCTCCGACACTGTGGGGCTTCCATACCAGCACCCCGGTCATGATTATGCGCCTGCTGCTTCATCTTCTTCATGGGCGCCTGAGTACGACCATGCTAGGGATGACTCACCAGCGTGAGGTTACTTCCCGCGACGTGATTGATCTCCACTTAGGCCAAAAGCCTAAGCTTGGGGGGAGGTATGTCGACATCACGCTCATCTATATGTAATGTTTCTGTCGGTTCTTCGTATATCCATGTTTTCGTTTCTTTCGCTTTTTTTAATTATTTTGTTCTTACTTTCCAAAACACAAAATAACCAAAAATATTTTTGTTGTTTCTCTTTATTTGATTCTTTAGTTTCTTTTGTTGGTTTCCTTTACTTTCTTGTTTTGGTTTAATATTCAAAAATACAAAAAGATTTTGCTTTGTTTGCGTGTTTCCTTCTGTTCTTTTTTTTAATTCAAAAACCCAAAAATATTTGTTGTTCTTCTTTGGTTTTGTAAAGTTTGTTGTAGAGTTCAGTAGTCCTCCATGACTCCGCTGGAGTTTGGTTAGCATTCTATATTATTCAATCCACACGTGAAGAGCAATAATGATGATTTACGACAATTAAAGTTGTGGTGAGATGCTGGTATGAACTCTATTTGTTTTAATTTTTTTACATATACTCATCCATGTGGACATGCTTAGTTTGTTAGTGTAAGGTGTATGTTATTTAATCGATGCTTAGTAGTTCGTGCTCTCTCATGATTAGTTCCAGCTTGTTAATATTAGATAGCATGTCATATAAATATTTTCTTGCATTGTTTTATTCATAGAAGGGTATGAATTGTGGTATCTCCCTCTGAATGTTTCGCTTGAATCGACTTGGAACATGCTCACGCATGCATAAGACTAAAAACAAAAAGTCAATTAAGCCTCGATGATTTATTTTTCCTCAGAGTATTTGTATCACTTTTATGCCCCCGTTAATTTTGTTTTGCCGAAGCATGATTATGACAGTTGTTGCTCTCTTGATTGTCGCTCCCAGTCTATTGCTAGCCTTCACATGTACTGAGTATGAGATCTACTCATGCATCCAACTCTCAAAAACCAAAGTTTTCCAAATGTGTCTACCATACCTACCTATATGTGGTATTGCACCGCCACTCCAAGTAAATTTCTCATGTGCTACCTTTAAAACCTTCAAAATTATTCCTGTTTTGTGCCCCTGTTTTAGCTCATGATGACGTAAATAGAGAATCTTTATCTCACTTGTTGATTGGAATTTGCTCACCTGGACTAGTGGCTTCATCCGCTTATCCAAATTCTAGAAGAGCTGGCAGCGTGGTGCCCAGTCCAAAATTGGTTACTATAAATTCTCTTCACTATTTTTGCCCTGATTTATCAGTCAAAGCATAATTGTGTAAACAAAAGAGAAGAAGAATGACCTTCTACCCCAGTTGCGTCCTTCAGTGGGAGATGCTCTTGCAAGGTCTAGTTGGCTTGTGACGTACTGTACTGTCTGTTTACTATTCGTTGACATAAGCATACACCTCTCTTAAAAATTGTTTTTAGTACCTCTGTTTATAAAATAAAAAGCTCTAGCACATGAGTTAATCCCTGCTTCCCTCTGCGAAGGGCATGTCTTTTACTTTTACGCTGAGTCTTCACCTTCTCACTTTATGCACCTTCTTGAGAGCATGGCTGTCATTCTTAGTATAATTGCTTGTCCCAGAACACAGTTCATTGTGGTATAACTTTGATGCTTGTATGTTTGATATATTTACTTCTACTGTTCACTTGAACCTCAGAGGTGCCCTGACATTTATGTTTTGCTCCATTATTAAGGGCAAGTGAGATACCACTTTATCATATCTTATTATGAACATTCCAATCCCGCAGATTGATATATTTCATGTTGTTTATTATTAGTGTGTTGGTATCTCTTCGTGGTTTGCATAACTATTAGATGACTTTATCTTGCATACTTCTTATTATGAACTGCCTAAGCACTTGATCATAGAGTGAGAATATTTACATCATATAAAAAATGTGTTCGTAATAGTTCTTTTATCGCACTAGGTTGTCAACTGAATTGCTTGAGGACAAGCAATAAGCTAAGCTTGGGGGAGTTGATACGTCCAAAACGTATCTCCTTTTCCGAACACTTTTGCTATTGTTTGCCTCTGAACTTGTGAGTTTTGGATACAACTAACATGGACTAACGTTGTTTTCAGTAGAATTACCTTGGTGTCTCGTTTTGTGCAGAAAAATCAACTTTCAGGAAATAGCCCAGAAAAGATCCCGAAGTCCTTATTTTACCCGAAGCCCCCGGAACCAGCAGAAGAGCCGAAGGGGGCAAGGAGGGGCCCACAACGTTCCTGGGCGCGCCCCCTAGGCCGTGCCTACTGGTGGTGTGATGGCCCCAGACACCCCCTCGGGCTCCCCTTTCGACAACTTATGCCCCGTAACCTACAAACCGAGGGGGTTTCGTCATATTCCAGAGAAACACACCAGAGCGCCACCTCCACCTCGAATCTCTATTCAGGGATCAGAATTTCATGTTCTGGCGCCCTGCCGGGACGGGGATTTGGAGGAGAGGATCACCATCGTCATTGCCACCACTTCTCCATCAACCATCCAATATTCCCCATCCATGTGTGAGTAATTCCCGCTGTAGGCTAAGAGGGATGGTAGGGATTGGATGAGATCGTTCATGTAATAATGCCAGATTATTAGGGCATAGTGCCTAGTATCCGTTGTTAGTGCTTTATATCATTGTTGCAACTTGTTATGTTTAATGCTTGTCACAAGGGCCCGAGTGCCATGATCTCAGATCTGAACGTGTTATTTTTTCATGAGGATAATTATGCTTCTTGATCACACCTGCAGGTTGTTTACACATGTCATTGTACGGAACCCGAGACCCCAAAGTGACAGAAAGTGGGACAACCAGAGGGGATGGCTGTGATGTGAGGATCACATGTGTTCACGGAGTGTTAATGCTTTGCTCCGGTGCTTTATTAAAAGGAGCACCTTAATTACCAGTAGTTTCCCTTGAGGCCCCACTGCAAACGGGCTGGTAGGATAGAAGATGTTGTGCAACTTTCTCATTGCGAGCATGTACGACTAAATTGGAACACATGCCTATGGTTTGCCTAGAACTTGGATGCTTAATTATTATCTATCTGCAATGCCCATGTTTTGATTATTATATGAACTATCTTGTCCATGCAACGCCCGTTCATCGATCCCTATGCCTGCAATATGTTAATCCTGTCGTTTCCTACAATTGCTACTGTTGTTACTATTTTACTCATGTTGTTATTTTACTACTACTGCTGCTATAAAATTGTTACCAATGATAAACTGTTGCGAGCAAATCTACTTTCAGGTGCAGCTGAATTGACAACTCATCTGCTAAGGCTTGTAAATATTCTTTGGCTCCCCTTGTGTCGAATCAATAAATTTGGGTTTTACTTCCTTCAAAGACTATGGCGATCCCCTATACTTTTGGGTCATCAGACATATCAGCGCCCCCTGGTCGTCTAGTGGTTGTGGGCCCCCCTCTAGGTTATCTTCTCACTCTCTCTTCGTTCCGGGTAAAAACTGGTCACGATTGATTTTTAGGACTTTTCGTGGATATTTGCAGAACAATTTTATGAAACCAAAAACATGTTGAAAACAGAAACTGGCACTAGACATCTTGTCATTAAGTTAGTCCATGAAAAATCCTAAAACTTATATAAAAATATAGTAGAAACATGTTGCAATGATATAAAACAAGCATGGAACAATAAAAAATTAAAGATACATTTGGGATGTATCAATGATATCTTCCTAGCTTATTTTGGGTTCATTTATAGAAGTCTTCTAATTTTGCCATGTAATGTCCTATTATATTTTGAATTTATATGGTGGTTTATGTTTATATTATATGGTTCTGTGATTTTTTTAGATGAATTACCGTTTGGATTATAAATAAAAAATGGTAATTTATAGCCAAAATGGGCAAATCAAAGTAATTCAACTCTTAGTTAGGGTAATTATGTGAAAAATGTAAAAAAATTGGTTGATTCATTTGAAATCAAGACTTATACAACATATTCAAAATCTATGGGCATTTTAGGCATTTAGACCTACAACAACAACAATAACCATCAAAAGCATTTTTTGCCAAACATCACATCTCACTGTTCAACAACTATTTTCTCATATCCTACCAGCTCGAGCCGCTCCTCACAAGCTGTAGCCTAAACAAACATACTAAAAGAGATCTAAATCAACAAAATTTTCTCTATTACCATCTTATGGTCTTTGGACAATTAATACTAACGTCAAGGTAGAAAATTTTAGAGGGCCGGTATACTAATAGATGTTTGGTGAGTGATTAGACACCAACATGAGCATTAGAGGAGGAGTAACATTCATGAGCATTTATTAATATAACTGGAGACTTGAGGGATGTTAGCCATTGTTATGGTAAACTATAATTTTTGTTATAAAATATGGACTGAATTGTGAACGGATAGTGTCGCACCCGGACTTCTAGAGGATACTCGCAGTTCCGTTGAACAGTAGTTGATTGGATTACGGGGCTTACCGGCACCCGCATCCCTTACGAGTAGGCCAACACACGTATGTGTGACAACCAACCCCTACTGTTCATCGTCTACGTAAACCATCCCATAGAAATCAGGACACTACCATTGACGTACTTCATACCATACACACATGGTACGTCAATGGCGTTTAACATAATGATAACACAACATATCTCTAGGACACAAAAGATGGAAATAAGTTGCAAATGGCTCTCACTAGAGCAGAGATAGCAAATACAATCATCCAGAGGACACATGTCCCAACATATCATCATTACATCTCAGCGGAAGCATTCAAAGGTCTGAGTACAGACAAATCCAAATAGGCTTAAGAAGCCGGGAATGAAAGGAAAACGGAGCCCATCCACGATGTCTCGGATCCTGCCCAGGTCCGCTATCTACTCGTCAGCAGCCTCGTCAAACTCCACGTAGTAGCCGTCACGGGGATCCTCGTAAGCGTAGTCTGCGGAAACCACAGCCCCAAAGGGGTCAGTACATAAACGTATTGGCAAGCAAGACTCACAGTTCACCAAAATGTAACCCGTCAACACCAAGCACAGATGCCTTGGGTTCAACGGAAGAAAAGGGGATATAAAAGATGCGGCAGCTGGCTGCACTAACCAACTACAAAAACATGATACAACTTCCAGCTAACAGAAAGGGGATAAGATAGCGTATCGTAACCAACTATAACTAACCACCAAACAAACCCATCCTGGATCTTGCCCCTTATCCAAAGAAGCAATCCAAGGATAACTCACACAGTTGGAGTAAGGATGGATCAAGTTATTGTGGCAGTAAAGCTATTACTAGTCAAGTTATTATTAGTTAGGTGTAAGTTGTTCTGGGTACTTGTTAGCCAGTACTTTCACCAAGTTAACCATAACCGCGGAAAACACGGCTTCTCGAGAAGATTTAACCCTGCAGGGATGCACCAATTTGGCTGTACACGTAAGAATACCCTGCCAGGATGGAAATGCACTTCCACCAAGCGAGGCACTCAACACAACTCAACTCTTCTTCGCATCAAGCCCAAAGCACCACGTGATGTGCGTGCGCGGCTAATCGAGCCCCACGAAGAAAAGGGGACCCTCATAGCACTGGAAGACCACGCCGCCCTAAATGCCGACTACAAAAGTTCCACCCTGGCCTCGGGTTCGTACCTGCATATGCGTGCATCAAATGGAAAGCCCGAACTAAGTGTGGCGATTTGGACGAGATGCGAATCGAATCAAATTGAGGGATGCGCCCATACACGCTTCCCACATGCGGGTAGTGCGCTCATCATGGATCAGTAGACAAGACCCTTTTCCTATTAGGGTCGACACTAGCAGGCCTCAAAACCACGCCGGGCCTCCTGCCGGTGCCTTATCAGCAAATTATTATTACCTCAAGATTAACAGGTTGTTGTTTAACATCGAGCCCCAGAACATAATAGAATAAAGTAACAGAAAGTAACGGGTAACAGACTCGAGCAAAACAACCCTAAGCATGCTAGTAAGACACGGGCTCAAACAAAGGGGTTATAGGAGTGGAGGTGAGGCAATATCAGGGTTAAAGGATAACATGTGGTAGGTTCGTAACAGAAGCAACGATACATATGCTAGCAGAAATAGACAACGGAAGGTATCGGTAACCAATGTTGAAAGGAACACAGTGGTTCATGTGAGTGATAACTTGCCTGCAAACTCAGCAGCCTGGTACTGAGCTAGATCCTCAGAAGGGGTGTCGTAAGTATCGTCTGTCTCAACGTCGTCGTCTATTCGAGAAGAAGCAAACCAACAATGCAGAAAGATAAACAATCAATAACATGGCATAATGCACAATCATGATATGATGCATGACCATTTAATTGATGCATCAAAACAAACTAGTTGACATGGTAACAACATGATTAAATGGACCCACATGCAACTTGAGTTGCATATGAAAAGCCCATCAAATAAGGTTGGAATATTTGTTTTACAACTAACCAACAGGTGAAATTGAGTTAGCATGACGCATGGATGAATAAAACAACAAAATAACAACAATAAAACCAATTGGAAATAAGGTTTACCAATTTAGAAATTTATTTATTAAGTTAGGAAATTTTGGTTACTTAAAGGTGTCACACAAGCAATTGTTGTTTTCAGTAATTTAAATTGTCCAAAATAAATAACAAAATTCATATTTGAAAAGAACACAAAATTTTAGGTGGATTACATGTTTCAATTATTGGAAAAGGAATTACAATGATTTGATTATGAATTAAACAAGTTTAAACAAGATTTAATTGAATTTAATTCAAGCATGAATATTAATTGAATTTTATTTGTTCAAAACATTAAATAAAATTCATATTTGGAAAGGTTGTGTTTTTCTGGTTTGAAAACATATTTTGCATGTTCAAAAATAATTCAATTTGAGCAAGTTATGATCTTAGCAAATTTAAATGATTTAAACAAGGTTTAAATTATTTAAGCAATTTTAATTATTCAAATCATGAAACAAAATTTATATTTGGATAGGTGTTTCAAAATAGCATGGAAAACATATTTTATTTGCATTATTTGGATTAAGTATGACTTAGTTATGGATTTTATCAAATTTCAAATGAATTGTTTGAATTTGAAATTTGGATGCATTTGAATTATTCAAAACAGAAAACAAATGTTATAAATAGATAGATAATTAAATTTTGGGCAGTGTACATATTTTATTTTTATTATTTGGGTTTTTAAAATAAAAGTTATTAGGGTTTTAGTGGCAGGGACCAATCTGTGAAAGATTTGGACTTAACTGAAAAAGAAAAGGGGTGAAATATTTTCAACACCGTGCAGTGACCTAGCCAGGGTCACTGCCAGTGGGCCCCAGGGCCAACGTGGCAGCTGAGAGAGCGCAGCAGCTGACAGGGGGGCCACCCTGTCAGTGCACCGTGCAAAATGTGGTTTTTATTCGCGAGAGCCAGGGATCGAACCCTGGGCTCGAGCGCGCGCACAACCACTGCTACCACTGCGCTATGCGATCGTTTCTGTCGGTATAACACGCGCAAGCAGGTTGAGGTTCAGGTTGTGTTATCTGAATTTTTAACTAACGCGCGCGTTGTCTAAACCTGACGGAAAAACGACGCCGGCGGTGAGCTGCTCGTGGACGGCGTGCTCGTGCTGCTGCTGCTTGCGTGTGGGCTGCGGATGCGTGCGCTGTGGGTGGTGTGCGTGCTTGCGCAAGGCAGAGAGGAGGGAGTGCACGGTGGTGCTCACCAGCGATGTAGAGGTTGCAGAGGCCCGAGAAAGAAATTCCGGCGGCGACAGGTCGATGATGGCGGCGGCGTTGTGGTGAAGCTCCGCGGCTGCTGTGGTGTCCAGGGGCTCGAGGAAGATGCGGTGGTTTGATCCCCGCGGTCAGATGACGCCGAGGGGCACTGCAGCGACGGCGGCGTCCATGGATTCAGAATAGGGCTCGTCGGGGTGAGGTTCAGAGGTGAGGAATCCGGCAGCGAGAGATAGGAAATCGACGGCGGCGCGAGGGAGGTAGGTGGGTAGGGTTAGGGCAGCGGCGCGGGGTCTAGGGTGTAGCTTTATAGGGGGCTACGGGCGCTGCTGGCCGTTCGCTGCGGCTGCCGGCGACGTGGCATCGCTCTGATGCCTGCCGTACGCGGAGAAGAAGGAGGGGAGCGCGGGGCGAACCGGTACCAGGCCGAGGGGAAGAAAGAAAATGGGCTGGGCTGCGTGCTGCTCCCCTCCTCGCTGGCGTTTTTTCCTTTTTAAATTTTCTTCTTCTGTTTTTCTTTTGCAGAAATGGAAATGGGAGAGAAAGAAGGAATTTTGAGGTAGGAAAATTATAGAAAAAAATTGGGTTGCTTATTTATTGTGTCAGTAACCATTTGACCACTTTTATTTTCCATGAATTTCAAAATATAAGTGCTGTTTGTAATTGATTCAAATTTGAATGGATTTTATTATTAATTGAATTATTTGAAACAAGGTTTAAAAAATGGGTTGAACCTTTAGTTTTAAAAAAATGAAAACAAAGGATTAGCATGTTTTGGTAATTTTCATAATTTCCAAGTTGGGTGCTGTTTGAAATTTGATTCCAATTTAAATGATTTTGAGATTAAGTGATTATTGCAAACAAAATTTAAATGGGGTAAACATATAGTTTTAATTGGAAGCAAATGATTATAATTGTTGTGTAATTATCATTAATTCCAAAAAGTTGCTGTTTGGAAAAAAAATGTATTTGAATTTGAATAAACATTTGAATTAAGTGATTGATTAAAAGCCACCATTTTTAATAGTTGGACCTTATGGATTAAAATGGAAACAATTGGAAGTTTAATTTGAACCTTTTATTTGGAAAGTTGTAACAGAGCAAGTATGAAATAAATGTTTGAATATTGTTTGAAATTCAATTGTGAAAACAAAGGAAAACAGATGCAAACAAAAGGAAAACAAATGCAAACAAGGAATGAGTATGATGACATGATGCAAAACTTTAATAAAACAAGAATCAAACATGCTAGGGGTGGTTTTCCATACTTGGGATGTTACAAAACGCCCCCCCTTGAAGGAATCGCGCCCCGAGATTCCTACTGAGAAAGGAAAAGGTCCGGATACTTCTTGCGAAGATCCTCTTCGGTTTCCCATGTTGCCTCTTTATCGGAATGATGGGACCACTGCACTTTCAAGAACTTGGTGCTCTTGTTGCGAGTCTTACGCTCGGTCTCATCGAGAATTCGAACAGGGTGCTCCTCATAAGATAGATCTTCTTGCAGTTCAATGGAATCATGATCAACTGCACGATCTAGATCTTTGAAACACCTCTTGAGCTGTGACACGTGAAACACATCGTGCACCTTGGATAGTTTTTCTGGAAGTTCAAGACGATAGGCATTTTCCGCACGCCTTGAGAGAATGTTGAAAGGACCAATGTATCTTGGTGCAAGCTTTCCTTTCACACCAAAACGATGAGTGCCTCTGAGGGGAGTTACACGGAGATATGCTTTGTCACCAGGTGCATAGGTCATATCCCTGTGCTTGCTGTCATAGTAGCTTTTCTGACGAGACTGAGCAATCTTGAGATTGTCACGAATGATATGAACTTTCTCTTCGGCTTCCTTAACAATGTCAGGGCCTAAGAGTGAACGTTCACCAGCTCCAGACCAATTGATTGGACTCCTGCATCTGCGGCCATAGAGTGCTTCAAATGGTGCCATGCCTAGGCTTGCCTGGAAGCTGTTGTTGTAGGAGAATTCAGCATATGGAAGGCAATCCTCCCATTTCATGCCAAAGGAGAGACCACATGCTCTGAGCATATCCTCGAGAATCTGATTGACTCTTTCGACTTGCCCCTGAGACTGAGGGTGATAAGCTGTGCTGAACAGAAGTTTGGTGCCCAATGCTTCTTGAAAGCTTTTCCAGAAATGAGAAGTGAAGATACTTCCACGGTCTGAGCTTATTTCCAATGGAACACCATGAAGAGGACCAATCTTTGCTGTGTAAAGCTCTGCTAACTGGCTAGCTGAGATTGTTTCTTTGACAGGAAAGAAGTGAGCTACTTTAGTGAGACGATCAATGACAACGAAGATTGCATCGTTGCCCCTCTTGGACTTTGGAAAACCAGTGACGAAGTCCATTTCAATCATGTCCCACTTCCACTCAGGAATTTTCAGAGGTTGGAGTAGACCGGTTGTTTTCTGATGGACTGCCTTAACACGTTGACAAACGTCACATTCAGAAACGTATTGAGCAATTTCACGTTTCATGCCAGGCCACCAATACAGTGTCTTAAGATCCTGGTACATCTTTGTACTTCCAGGGTGGATGGAGAGAGGAGTTTCATGAGCCTCCTTGAGAATGATATCTTTGAGACTTTGAACTTGAGGAACTGCAATGCGTCCTTCGAAGAACACAGTTCCTTTGTCATCAATTGAGAAGGATTTAAATTTCTCCTTGCCTTCTTTGATGTGTTCTACCATCTTCTTGATTTCAGCATCACGAAGTTGTTCAGAACGAATCTTGTCCTCGAGAGTTGGACTGGCTGTCAAGCTAGCAAGATAGCCTTGAGGAACAAGACCAAGGTTCAGCTTCTGGAATTCTTCGTGAAGGGGGGGTTGGCTTTCCATGATCATGAGATTATTGCAATATGACTTGCGACTGAGAGCATCGGCCATAACATTAGCCTTGCCTGGAGTGTAAGAAATGGTGAGATCAAAGTCCTTAATCTTTTCAATCCATCTCCTTTGCCTGAGGTTTAGATCTGGTTGAGTGAAGATGTATTTCAGACTCTTATGATCGGAAAAGATTTCAGTGCGGTTACCCAACAAGTATTGCCTCCATTTCTTGAGGGCAAACACAACTGCTATAAGTTCAAGGTCATGTGTGGGGTAATTTTGCTCATGTGCATTCAACTGACGTGAAGCATAAGCCACAACTTGACGTTCTTGCATAAGAACTGCACCTAGACCTTGGAGAGATGCATCGCAGAATATCTGGAAAGGTTTGGTAGGATCTGGGCCAACCAGAACTGGGGTGGAAGTGAGTTTAGTCTTCAAGAGATTGAAACTTTCATCACATTGTGGAGACCAAATGAACTTCTTGTCCTTCTTTGTGAGATCAGTGAGAGGTTTGACAATCTTGGAGAAGTTTTGGACGAAACGACGACAATAGCTAGCCAAGCCAAGAAAACTTCTGACTTGCTTCACCGTCTTAGGAGGTTTCCAATCAACAATTGCTTTAACCTTTTCTGGATCAATGGCTATGCCCTTGGCTGAGATGACATGACCAAGGTAAGCAACTTCTGGAATCCAGAACTCACATTTGGAGAACTTGGCATATAGACGATGCTCGCGAAGTTTCATGAGAGTGAGACGAAGATGTTCTCCATGCTCTTCCTCGGATTTGGAGTAGACAAGGATGTCATCAAGATATACCACAACGAACTTGTCGAGGTATTCATGGAAAACAGAATTCATGAGTCTAGAGAATGTCGCCGGTGCATTGGTGAGACCAAAGGACATGACGGTGTATTCATATAGACCGTACCGAGTGGTGAAAGCTGTTTTTGGAATATCTTCCTTTCTGATCTTTATTTGATGGTAACCCATTCTCAAGTCTAACTTGGAGAATATTGAGGCTCCAGCAAGTTGATCAAAAAGATCATCGATACGAGGAATTGGATACTTGTTTTTGATGGTTTTCTCGTTAAGAGGACGATAGTCAACAACGAGTCTCTTTGTTTGATCCTTCTTCGCAACGAACAGAGTTGGGCAATCCCAAGCCGAGGAACTAGGTTGAATGTAACCTTTTTCCATGTACATATCGATTTGCTCCTTCAACAATTTCAGTTCAGGAGGAGCTATCTTGTATGGATGCTTAGAGATTGGAGCAGTACCTGGTTCAAGCTCGATCACGAACTCAACTGCTCTGTCCGGTGGCATCCCTGGCAACTCTTCTGGAAAGACGTCAGGGAATTCACAAACCACCGGAACATTTTCAAGTAGAGGTAGAGGTTTAGCATCGAGGGTGTAAAGCTGAACAGAACTTGATTCATTTGGAGAATAGACTATCTGGCCAGAAGGGTGGAACAGAGTTATCGACTTCTGAGCACAATCAATCGTAGCTTTATTGGCCTTCAACCAATCCATGCCAAGAATGACATCAATGTCAGAATTGCCAAGCAGTATGAGAGAAGCAAGGAATATGTGACCTCCAATTAGAATCTGATTTTCATGACTGATCTTGGAAGTTTGCATAGTTGCTCCAGGGGAGTTTACTACTAGCGGGGAACCCAAACCAACAAAAGGTAGTTTAACTGCTGTCACAAAGATCTTTGACACGAAAGAATGCGATGCCCTGGTATCAAACAACACTTTAGCTGGAAAAGAGTTTACGGGGAATGTACCGAGAGCGACGTCAGCAGCTTCCTCAGCTTTGTCGACCTTGACATGATTCACCCTCGCGGTCCTCCCGACAGGCCTGTTGTTGGAGTTGAAGGCTTTAGCCGGGGGAGCACGCACCATTGCCTGGTTTGTGTTGGGACGAGGTGGTGGTGGAGGTAGCTGCCTCTGAGTGCACTTGTCAGCGTAGTGCCCCGTCTGCTTGCACTTGTAGCAAGTGACGACACGAGGAGTATCTGGCCTTGGCTGCCCCATTGAAAACCTCTGACCTTGCATGTGAGCTGGGTTGGGTGGGCGGGGAGCAAAGCCTGGAGAAGCTTGGGCATATGGAGCCCGAGTGACAGCACCATTTGGCACCCAGATGCGGCGCTTCTGCGGAGGGGTGGTCATGTTGGAGGAGGAACCACCCTCACGCGAGTGCTTTCGAGACTCCTCGAACGCCTTGCGCCCATTTTCCTCATTGAGCGCGGTGTTCACGAGCTCCTCGAAGTCTTTGGCCTTGATGTTGGTGAGGGCGTACTTGAGTTCCGGGTTAAACCCTCTGCGGAACCTTGCCATCTTCTTAGCCTCAGTGGACACCTCATCACCAGCGTAACGAGCGAGGCGATTGAACTCGCTCTGATAGCCAATGACATCCAGCTTGCCCTGCTTGAGAGAGCAAAACTCTTCACGCATCCTTTCCATGAGACCATCTGGGATGTGGTGCTTCAGGAAAGCTTCCTTGAAACAACCCCAGGTGATTGGGTAGCCAGCTCTCATGGTCTGGTAGTTCTCCCACCAAGTAGCTGCCTGACCCTTCAGTAGGTAGGAGGCATACTTGACCTTGTCTTCCTCAGCAACGTGAGCAATGTCCAGAGCCTTGGCCATCTCACGGATCCAGTCATCAGCATCCAGAGGCTCGCGTGTTGCCACGAAAGCTCTCGGCCCCAGACTCAGAAACTCCTTGATACTGACTCGTGGAGCGTTCTGGTTGTTGTGCTGATTAGCCTGGAACTGGGCCATCTGCATCACGACCTGAGTCATCTGAGTCAACAGCTCCGTGATTGGCGGTGGCTCAGGCGGGTTGTTCCTTGTTGGCGGCATCCTGAATGGAAATGCATTTTAGCACAACAACAGAAAAAGGATAGACTTGGAAACCGAAAGAGAGATTATTCCGATGCATGAATAGATAACCAACAGGTACATCAACACATGTTCAAATACATCAGAATATCCAACACACCACAAATGGTTCAAAAGCAAAAGGATAACTAAACATAGCTAAGAATGGATACATCGGTACTCCCATGCTCATCACGCAGGACGGCGGTGAGTAGTACGACGAGAGGTACGGTGAGGAGCACGCCCACGAAACTAGGTAGAACGACGATCCACATAGATCTGACGTGGTCTGAGAGCGACTCTAGGTGTGGTGAAGTACATAGCGTCGACTCCCTGTGCTCCAAAGCGAGGAATCCCAGTGTATCCAGCACCGAGGTTGAGGAGTGGACCTCTGATCGGCTCGTAACCTCCAGCATCTGGCAGACAACGACCAACTGGCTGATCGAAACGTGCAAAGCGCTCGTCTCCAACAAAGTCTGTGGTGTACGTCGCGAAACGAGTCAAAGCAAGGTAGAGCTGCTCTCTGACTGAGGCCAACTCCTGAGATAGTGTGGTGGCAACTGCGTCACTGTGCCTCATAAACTGAGCCGTGGTGTGCAGCCTGGTGTTATCATGCTCGTAGACATCCAGGTTGTCGTAGAGAGTGAAATGAGCTCCCTCCGAAGTGATGTATCCACGGGGGATGTGGCGATAGATAGAATCGTCAAATCCCCAGTAGTCAGCACGAAGGACGGTGAGACTCACATAAGCTGCCTGCTGCACGGCCATATCCACTGTGGAACCTACTGCCTCGTAGAGGTGGACAACGCTCATGCCATCATCTGACAGAATGTAGATGATAGCCTGGTAGTAGGTCTGGTCAAACTCTCGCTGCTGCTCGTAGACCTGGTACTCTGGTGTCCAACGGAACCCCAGATAAGTGACCATGTCTCTCAGCATCTCCGGATAACCGGCGGTGCTCTCGCAACGAGTCATCCGAACCACCTGCGGGTAGAACCTGAGATCCATCTGCAGATGATCGGGGAAGTTTTGATATAGACGCCGGTAGAGAACTGAACTGGAAAGCAACAACAAGGTTTCAACGGACGAAAAGGATGTTGAGAAGAACAAGATATCGAAGCAACATCGGGAAACACGAGACCAAAAACTCCTGAGGTACTACGGAAAACCCATCCGGGCTTCTAAAGGATCAATATCTACTGCTCAAGGAATAGAGGATCTGCTTCCGGGGCTTACACGCCTCCGTTCTCAATCGTGAGTAGGCAACATGATAAATCATGTCACAACCACCTCCATTCCTATGGTCTAGTAGATATAACTATCCTAGAGAAACCAGGATACGTGAAATCCTAACTTGAAAGTTTAGGTGAGAAGAGAAAACAACGTTGCACTTCCTTACCAGCAAAAAAGGGAGGGTGGGTGGGGAAAGAAATAAAATGGCAGAATTCCTACTCTCACGTTTCATCTTTTCCTATGTAGCTACAAAATAGTTTCTAGACTCAACTGCGACCAGTAAAAGGGATTCTACAGGCAGACAGGCTCTGATACCATTTGTCGCACCCGGACTTCTAGAGGATACTCGCAGTTCCGTTGAACAGTAGTTGATTGGATTACGGGGCTTACCGGCACCCGCATCTCTTACGAGTAGGCCAACACACGTATGTGTGACAACCAACCCCTACTGTTCATCGTCTACGTAAACCATCCCATAGAAATCAGGACACTATCATTGACGTACTTCATACCATACACACATGGTACGTCAACGGCGTTTAACAGAATGATAACACAACATATCTCTAGGACACAAAAGATGGAAATAAGTTGCAAATGGCTCTCACTAGAGCAGAGATAGCAAATACAATCATCCAGAGGACACATGTCCCAACATATCATCATTACATCTCAGCGGAAGCATTCAAAGGTCTGAGTACAGACAAATCCAAATAGGCTTAAGAAGCCGGGAATGAAAGGAAAACGGAGCCCATCCATGATGTCTCGGATCCTGCCCAGGTCCGCTATCTACTCGTCAGCAGCCTCGTCAAACTCCACGTAGTAGCCGTCACGGGGATCCTCGCAAGCGTAGTCTGCGGAAACCACAGCCCCAAAGGGGTCAGTACATAAACGTACTGGCAAGCAAGACTCACAGTTCACCAAAATGTAACCCGTCAACACCAAGCACAGATGCCTTGGGTTCAACGGAAGAAAAGCGGATATAAAAGATGCGGCAGCTGGCTGCACTAACCAACTACAGAAACATGATACAACTTCCAGCTAACAGAAAGGGGATAAGATAGCGTATCGTAACCAACTATAACTAACCACCAAACAAACCCATCTTGGATCTCGCCCCTTATCCAAAGAAGCAATCTAAGGATAACTCACACAGTTGGAGTAATGATGGATCAAGTTATTGTGGCAGTAAAGCTATTACTAGTCAAGTTATTATTAGTTAGGTGTAAGTTGTTCTGGGTACTTGTTAGCCAGTACTTTCACCAAGTTAACCATAACCGCGGAAAACACGGCTTCTCGAGAAGATTTAACCCTGCAGGGATGCACCAATTTGGCCGTACACGTAAGAATACCCCGCCAGGATGGAAATGCACTTCCACCAAGCGAGTCACTCAACACAACTCAACTCTTCTTCGCATCAAGCCCAAAGCACCACGTGATGTGCGTGCGCGGCTAATCGAGCCCCACGAAGAAAAGGGGACCCTCATAGCACTGGAAGACCACGCCGCCCTAAATGCCGACTACAAAAGTTCCACCCTGGCCTCGGGTTCGTACCTGCATATGCGTGCATCAAATGGAAAGCCCGAACTAAGTGTGGCGATTTGGACGAGATGCGAATCGAATCAAATTGAGGGGGGCGCCCATACACGCTTCCCACATGCGGGTAGTGCGCTCATCATGGATCAGTAGACAAGACCCTTTTCCTATTAGGGTCGACACTAGCAGGCCTCAAAACCACGCCGGGCCTCCTGCCGGTGCCTTATCAGCAAATTATTATTACCTCAAGATTAACAGGTTGTTTTTTAACATCGAGCCCCAGAACATAATAGAATAAAGTAACAGAAAGTAACGGGTAACAGACTCGAGCAAAACAACCCTAAGCATGCTAGTAAGACACGGGCTCAAACAAAGGGGTTATAGGAGTGGAGGTGAGGCAATATCAGGGTTAAAGGATAACATGTGGTAGGTTCGTAACAGAAGCAACGATACATATGCTAGCAGAAATAGACAACGGAAGGTATCGGTAACCAATGTTGAAAGGAACACAGTGGTTCATGTGAGTGATAACTTGCCTGCAAACTCAGCATCCTGGTACTGAGCTAGATCCTCAGAAGGGGTGTCGTAAGTATCGTCTGTCTCAACGTCGTCGTCTATTCGAGAAGAAGCAAACCAACAATGCAGAAAGATAAACAATCAATAACATGGCATAATGCACAATCATGATATGATGCATGACCATTTAATTGATGCATCAAAACAAACTAGTTGACATGGTAACAACATGATTAAATGGACCCATATGCAACTTGAGTTGCATATGAAAAGCCCATCAAATAAGGTTGGAATATTTGTTTTACAACTAACCAACAGGTGAAATTGAGTTAGCATGACGCATGGATGAAGAAAACAACAAAATAACAACAATAAAACCAATTGAAAATAAGGTTTACCAATTTAGAAATTTATTTATTAAGTTAGGAAATTTTGGTTACTTAAAGGTGTCACACAAGCAATTGTTGTTTTCAGTAATTTAAATTGTCCAAAATAAATAACAAAATTCATATTTGAAAAGAACACAAAAATTTAGGTGGATTACATGTTTCAATTATTGGAAAAGGAATTACAATGATTTGATTATGAATTAAACAAGTTTAAACAAGATTTAATTGAATTTAATTCAAGCATGAATATTAATTGAATTTTATTTGTTCAAAACATTAAATAAAATTCATATTTGGAAAGGTTGTGTTTTTCTGGTTTGAAAACATATTTTGCATGTTCAAAAATAATTCAATTTGAGCAAGTTATGATCTTAGCAAATTTAAATGATTTAAACAAGGTTTAAATTATTTAAGCAATTTTAATTATTCAAATCATGAAACAAAATTTATATTTGGATAGGTGTTTCAAGATAGCATGGAAAACATATTTTATTTGCAATATTTGGATTAAGTATGACTTAGTTATGGATTTTATCAAATTTCAAATGAATTGTTTGAATTTGAAATTTGGATGCATTTGAATTATTCAAAACAGAAAACAAATGTTATAAATAGATAGATAATTAAATTTGGGGCAGTGTACATATTTTATTTTTATTATTTGGGTTTTTAAAATAAAAGTTATTAGGGTTTTAGTGGCAGGGACCAATCTGTGAAAGATTTGGACTTAACTGAAAAAGAAAAGGGGTGAAATATTTTCCACACCGTGCAGTGACCTAGCCAGGGTCACTGCCAGTGGGCCCCAGGTCCAACGTGGCAGCAGAGAGAGCGCAACAGCTGACAGGGGGGCCACCCTGTCAGTGCACCGTGCAAAATGTGGTTTTTATTCGCGAGAGCCAGGGATCGAACCCTGGGCTCGAGCGCGCGCGCAACCACTGCTACCACTGCGCTATGCGATCGTTTCTGTCAGTATAACACGCGCAAGCAAGTTGAGGTTCAGGTTGTGTTATCTGAATTTTTAACTGACGCGCGCGTTGTCTGAACCTGACGGAAAAATGACGCCGGCGGTGAGCTGCTCGTGGACGGAGTGCTCGTTCTGCTGCTGCTTGCGTGTGGGCTGCGGATGCGTGCGCTGTGGGTGGTGTGCATGCTTGCGCAAGGCAGAGAGGAGGGAGTGCATGGTGGTGCTCACCGGCGATGTAGAGGTTGTAGAGGCCCGAGGAAGAAATTCCGGCGGCGACAGGTCGATGATGGCGGCGGCGTTGTGGTGAAGCTCCGCGGCTGCTGTGGTGTCCAGGGGCTCGAGGAAGATGCGGTGGTTTGATCCCCGCGGACAGATCACGCCGAGGGGCACTGCAGCGACGGCGGCGTCCATGGATTCAGAGGAGGGCTCGTCGGGGTGAGGTTCAGAGGTGAGGAATCCGGCAGCGAGAGAGAGGAAATCGACGGCGGCGCGAGGGAGGTAGGTGGGTAGGGTTAGGGCAGCGGCGCGGGGTCTAGGGTGTAGCTTTATAGGGGGCTACGGGCGCTGCTGGCCGTTCGCTGCGGCTGCCGGCAACGTGGCATCGCTCTGATGCCTGCCGTACGCGGAGAAGAAGGAGGGGAGCGCGGGGCGAACCGGTACCAGGCCGAGGGGAAGAAAGAAAATGGGCTGGGCTGCGTGTTGCTCCCCTCCTCGCTGGCGTTTTTTCCTTTTTAAATTTTCTTCTTCTGTTTTTTTTGCAGAAATGGAAATGGGAGAGAAAGAAGGAATTTTGAGGTAGGAAAATTATAGAAAAAAAATTGGGTTGCTTATTTATTGTGTCAGTAACCATTTGACCACTTTTATTTTCCATGAATTTCAAAATATAAGTGATGTTTGTAATTGATTCAAATTTGAATGGATTTTATTATTAATTGAATTATTTGAAACAAGGTTTAAAAAATGGGTTGAACCTTTAGTTTAAAAAAATGAAAACAAAGGATTAGCATGTTTTGGTAATTTTCATAATTTCCAAGTTGGGTGCTTTTTGAAATTTGATTCCAATTTAAATGATTTTGAGATTAAGTGATTATTGCAAACAAAATTTAAATGGGGTAAACATATAGTTTTAATTGGAAGCAAATGATTATAATTGTTGTGTAATTATCATTAATTCCAAAAGGTTGTTGTTTGGGAAAAAAATGTATTTGAATTTGAATAATCATTTGAATTAAGTGATTGATTAAAAGCCACCATTTTTAATAGTTGGACCTTATGGATTAAAATGGAAACAATTGGAAGTTTAATTTGAACCTTTTATTTGGAAATTTGTAACAGAGCAAGTATGAAATAAATGTTTGAATATTGTTTGAAATTCAATTGTGAAAACAGAGGAAAACAGATGCAAACAAAAGGAAAACAAATGCAAACAAGGAATGAGTATGATGACATGATGCAAAACTTTAATAAAACAAGAATCAAACATGCTAGGGGTGGTTTTTCATACTTGGGATGTTACAGATAGTATGGGCACCTAGAGGGGGTGAATAGGTGCTGCGACCAATTTTAATTTTTATGAAAATTAAGGCTTGACACAAAGGTAAATTCTCTAGATATGCAACTATGATGGATTTACCTATATGGCAACAACAACAACAATAACAAGATACAAACAAGAAGTAAAGGAGAGGGAACGAGGTAACTGATAGAGGAAGCACGCGGAGACGAGGATGTAATCCCGAGTTCCTCCCTTGAGGGGAGTACGTCTCATTGGAGGGGTGTGAGTTTCGCCACAAAGGTCTCACCCTATTCTTCGATAAACTTCGCCACAAAGGCCTAGTTCACCTTCCACTATTCATCCGCTTTGAGGCGGGAATCGAGTCCTTTACAACAAACTTGATGCACACACCCACGACCAAGTTGGGGGCTCCCAAGAATCACCTAGATTGAGTAGTAATGGGTTCTAGGTTTTTCACAAGGAAACCCTAGACTAGATTCCCTCAAATGAATGAGAGGGGAATGAAGAACGAGTTGGTGAAGATGTAGATCGGGGCCTTCTCCTTCAATCCTCTGAAGATCAACGAGTTTGGGTGGAGGGATTGAGAGAAATCTAGCTTTTGGTGAGCTCAATAAATGAGGTCTTTAATGGTGGACGAGCTACCCTTTGAAGAAGAAGGGGATGTGATATTTATAGCCCTTCCCCAAATCTGACCGTTTTGAGCACTTATTGCTCCACCCGGTAGTACCAGACGACGTCTGGTAGTACCGGCCCCTCTAGTGTTCACGGGGTCAATGCTGGATCTGCAGAGCTGGATTCCATAGTCGTTACTACCGCACAGATGCGGTAGTGCCGAATTTTGCATGCTCTAATCTTCGCGAGTCCAGTAGCTAATATTGAATATTACGATGCTACCGCGACCCAGGTACTACCGGGTCATTCGGTAGTACTGCTCCACTGTAGCAAATCAGCTTCGAAAGGACTGGAACAATTTCTTCATGCGGTACTACCGGGCAGGTCCGGTAGTTCCGAATTCAGCCACTTCCAAAACTGTCATTCCAGTACCAAAAACAAGAAATCCCGGTACTACCGCGCGCCACCCGGTAGTACCGCCTTTGACAGAAAATCCACAAAAATGCTTCTTTCTTCATGGTGAACTCAATGGGATCTATCAAAAGGTCATATGGAAATAATATATGGAAATAATGTAATAAGATTTCCTGCAGTACTTTAGCACACATTAGGGCTCTAATTGTGTTATCAACAAACATCAAAACATAATTATGGGGAAATTTTCTTTCAATCTCCCCCTTTTTGGTGTTTGATGACAACACAATTATTGATAGAGGATTTGATAGCACAAGTGTACTTAATAAATACTAGAACAAAATCACAATAAGATATAGATCTAGGATAAAGACTTGCAAGAGATAATAGATACTTAACGGGATACCATGCATGTCTTACACCACGCTCACAAAGTAGTTCAACACCAAATGCAAATAAAGTTCAACTTTCAACTAAACGGCAACACAAGCAAAGAAACATCGAAGATATCAAGCTTGTGACTCCACCCATGCAAATCCCGTCTCAACCTAATATACCCATTCTCCCCCTTTGTCATAAAATGCCAAAAAGGGAGAAGAGGCTAATGTCTCAGAAGAGTCACTCCTCGTCTTCAACGATATGGTGAGTGGATGAGGAAGGAATGTCGGCGTCGCTCTAGGTGCTATGCTTGGAGATTCACTTCTCCACAGGAGTGATAGACTCCTCAGAACACGAAGACACATCCAACCCCATCTTATCCATCATCATATTCTAGCAAGCTGCAACCTTCTTGTGATACACATGAGCATTATACATACGCTCATGGAGATCGATCTGGAGGCAAAAGGCCTTCTTGGACTTAATCCGGAATTTCTTGAACCAAGATGGATCATCCATAGTGCTATACTCAGCAGTCGGTGCCCCAGCCTTCACACCAATACGGGAGTCAGCTTGCTTCTTGGCTGTAGGAGCTTCTAACTCAGCAAGAGGCAAGTGCTTCTTCACCTTGGGCTCTTTCACATGATGCTTGACCACGGGGCTACCATCCTTCAAGATGTCCTCCTTTTTGGCTTCCCACCATTTCTTCCTGATCGGCTTAATAAGAAAAGGGCCATAGACAGGAGCCCTCTTGTCAATCACCGCAAGCCACAACTTCTCATGGATCCAATCCATCACATCAAGCTTCTGTCCAGTGCCTTGCTTCTTCTTAGAGTTCTTGAGCAAATAAAACATGAAGCCATGAACTTCATACCAATTCCCCACACGGGGAGCAAGTGTCTCTCTATAAATGCGATGGAGGATCTCAAAGGGAGGAATGAGATGAGCATTCTTCCCCGGGGTACCATCTTCCATGGTGATGTTTGCTAGTCTTGTTGTTGCTGGAATAGGTGGCACAATGACTCCTCCATCCACTTGGAACATGAGTTCCCTTGTCATCATACCCAAGAAGATCACCAAATTCCTTCAAGGTGGCCGAGAGCATTTTATCCTTTGTCATCCACCTCAAAGTCCTAGCCTCATCCTTGTCAAAATGAACGGTTTCAAAGAATTGCATTATGTAGTACTTGATGTAGGGTTGGTTGATCTTCATAAGGGGGATAAGACCAAATGCCTCACACATATCCAATGTTTCATCCAAGTAGCCCTTGTTCTTCGGGAGCCTCACGTGATCAATGTTGAGAGTGTGTTGAACGATGAAGGAGTAGTCCTTGCCCACATAGATGTGATTGAAAACATTCTCTTGATCCTTGGTGAAGAAGTGGGGATTCTCAGAAAAATCCCTCTCATGCACATAGGGGTTCTCTTCCCTATATTCTTGATATTCTTTGGGCTTCCACTTGTTGAACGGTTTCCGAGTTGGCTTCCTAGCCACATACTTGCACTTGGTGGATCCACCACCACCCCGACCACCACCACGAGTTCTGGCGGTGGTAGGAGCGGGCATGATCTCAGCCTCTTCATGAAAGTCTTCCATAATGTCATCACCATCATAATTTTCAGATTGAGCAGATTTGTCTCCCGATGCCTTATGCTTTCTACAAACATAGATAACCGGATCCTTCCCCAAATTACCATAACCACGAGAACCTGTGAAAATAGGGAGTTAGGGATAGGAAACAAGATAAGGGAACATGCTCAAAGAAAAATTAGAATAAATTTAGTTTACTCAAATTCGTACAGGCTGATATGTCCCAAACTTACACATGCGATAGTACTGAACAGAGTCCGGAAGTACCGGCCATGCAAGTTTTTGGATTTCTGCCCCAAATCCAAGCACGAAATTGGAAGAAGTTCAACTAGGGAAACTAGAGTAGACTAAAGCATTGCAGTTCCTAGCCACTAAGAAATCATCCAACCAATTTTAACCGATGAAATCGGTGCTACCACGTATCTACCCTCAAAGCCATATAGGTTTCATCAAAGTTCATCAATGGAGACCCAAAAAGAGCAAAGAGAGGAGAAATACTAGAGGCCATGGAGGAGATCGGCGCGGGAGGGATTCCCATGGTAACGATCTGGGCTGGAACAACGAAATCCGGCGAGGTAGGGCCTGGCCGGATGAGGGAGAGGAGGGGGCGGCAGTGATGGAGTGGTTCGTGTGGGTTGGGAATAACCCCCATCCCGCACACTTGGAGGTTTTAAGTCGAAACTGCCTGGCCCGGTAGTTCCGGGCCTGTCCGGTAGTACCGGCTGTGCAAATTTCTGCAGAAATCATCTGCTTCTATTTGCACATGCGGTAGTACCGTGCTGGCTCGGTGGTACCAGTTGTATAGATTTCCACAGAAAAATTATGTTTCGATCTCCACAGACGGTAGTACCGGGCGTGTCTGGTAGTACCGAATGTACAAGTTTCACCAGAAACCTGCTTTCAACTTTGCAAGACGGTAGTACCGATCACCCGTCGGTAGTACCGGGGCACCCATTGACGTGGGGATGACCCCCAGGCCTATCGGATGAGCCTACCCGGTCTAAGGCCCAATACTAAAAGCCCAGCGTGAGAGGCCACCTCATGGTTTTAGAAGGTCCAGCCACGGCCCACCCGCAAGACTTGCGGGTCAAGATGGAAAGGTTCCACCGACTAGATCTAGGGTTTGTAACCCGACCCCCCCGGTACGGGTTTCAAACCCAACCACCTATATAAGGGCTGGGAGAACCACCCAAGGGGGACATCCATCTAGTTTTTACACCATAGAAGCCGCACCTCGAGAACCAATCTCTCGACCTGTGCATCTGCCATTGTAACCAAACATAATAATACGGAGACAGACAAGCAGGAGTAAGGGTATTACCTTCTACGAAGGCCCCAAATCTGGGTAAAATCGTGCCCCCTATTAGCCGTCAAGTCTACCAGCGCCTACATCGTTCCTCTACTCGAAACCCTACCGGCTCACCCGAGGGATTTGTTGATATGAGTCATCGACAATTGGCGCCGTCCGTGGGAACGACAGGTGCTGGATCCACGGCCTCGTCGGCTTCATCCGCACCGAGCTTCAAATAGAGCCCGGAATCTTTGGCTCCTTCAGAGCCAATCTGCTTCGGATCGTTCGTCTACACACCCCACTCTCTGGCATCTCGCCCGGCGTTCAGTGGTCTCCAGGAGGGCGTCAACATGACGTTCAACAACATCCACTTCCGCGCCATCAAGGAGGGGATCTTGCGCTTCCCCGACACTCCTGTGTATGCCTTATATGACACTGATTCCATCTAGAGCACGGCGACCCAATAATCGCCGCTCAACGACGTCAGTCGCAACTCGGAGTCTAGTGACAGCTTCGCTCGCCGCAACAGGATCGACATCCACACCATCACGACTGAAGAGCCCGCCGATCTCGGCGAGAACTACTGGCTGCACCAAGGACTTACGAGCCATATCTGGCCCACGTCCGCATGGCCGACCTAGTCGAGGAAACCGCCGAAACAGAGGCAAGCCTGGCGGCAAGGCAGCAGATCCACGTCTCGTGAGCTTCCTGGAACAAGGCAAAAACGGCGGTACAGAAGAGCCAACCGCTGGCAGCCGGAGCCACGCAGGAAGACTTGGCAGCGTAACATTACTTCTTGTCGCTAAAAAATCAAGAGATGATAAATACCCGCAAAGAACTCGATGCGCGCCAGCGCTCGACTGAAGATTCGAGTGCGTGATGAGCGGCACTCTCCAAAACTCGCGACTCGATGGGAGAACAACCTCCCAGGAAAGGAAAGCACGGCTCCAAGACTGCTCGCGTGAACCAAGAAGCTCTGAGCGAGATTTCTAGGACCATGGAGACCTCTTTCATGCACGTCGACGATGAAGGCAACGTGCACCCGACAACTCATGCCGCTGCGGTCATGGCCGCCACTACCTATTTATAGGTAATCCAGCCGGCAGAAAACGACCCCCATGCAGAGCAGCATCGCCAAGTCCAAAGGGGGCTAGATCTAGCCGGAGCGGCAATCGCCGCCCAAAATCACAAGAAAACGGCCACCCCTGAAGCCGCGGCGCCTCGAACAGACAAAACACCTCGCAGACGCGAGAGCACATCGCCCAAAAGAGGAGACAAAGAATCGCCCCGCCGTCACAGGGGAAAGCAGGCACGGCGCCGCGGCGACAGACCGTGCAACAACGATGATAGTCCGCGGAACCGCGACGACGACCCGTGACATCGCGGAGGCCGCTCGCGACATCACGACGAAGAACCACGCAGTGGCCACGACTCGCGACACCGTAGAAGGGAGCCACGACGGGGAGACAGTCGTGACCGAGCCTCTTACGACGCACGGGACGATATCACCCAAAACAAGGTTGATAGGGCCCGCGCACGCAGGAACCGCGACCGGTCATCATCTACCTCCTCTGACAAGGAAGCTTGCGGCGTGATGTGCTTCAACAGCCGCATTCACGAGGCACCAATGCCCAAGAGATTCAACCTCACTTCAGAGGTCCCAAAGTATGATGGCTCGCAAGAACCTAGGACCTGTCTCTCGGACTACCTGACCGTGGTAAAGTGCCAACACGGAAATAAAGTGACGGTTATGCAGTACTTAAGCCTGCACCTCGTCGGAGCCGCTCGATGCTGGATCGAAGGCAGGCCACACGCGTGTTACAGATCCTGTGACGATCTCACCCACGATTTCGTGAAGAACTTTCAGGCGACGTACAAAAGACGCGCATCTACCGAAGAGTTGTGAGCCTGCAGACAGAAGAGTGGCGAATCGACTCGCGAATATATCCAAGGATGGACCACGCTCAGAAACACGGCTGGAAACATATCAGAGGAAATAGCAGTCAAAGCTTTCACCAAGGGCAGCGACGCGCAACCTTCCGAGAAGAACTGGGACGATGCGCTCCCAAGACTATTGGAGAATTGATGGTGATAGCGACAAATGGGCGAACGGTGAAGAATCCCTGCACAACAAGAAACCCTCCTCACCCGCGCATGACGACGATCACAAAGGCGACCGCCAAAGGAGAAAGAGACGAAACTACGATCAGGACGATCAGTCGTAGTTTGTGGCCGCTGAATTCACGAGAAAATGTGACGGCGGGTCCCGCGGGAATCGCGAGTGGAAGCCAAAACCAGACGACAAAACACCAGAGGAAGACCTCGACGGATACTGCTCCTTGCATCTGCTTACAGATAAGCATACAGGCAAGCTCAAGTCCACCCATCTCCTCAAAGACTGTCGAAAGTTCAAAGACATCCACGAGGCGTACACGAAGAAACATCGGATAGCCACCAATCAAGGGTACCCGCAACTACCGGGATGAAACACAGTAGTGCCACCACCACCCCCACCTCCACCTGCAGGACAACACAACATGGCGTCCCAGCACCAGCAAACCCAGCCGCAGTAAATCATGGAGCCAATAGATACCCGAACCCCCAAGGGCTCATAGGCATGATACAGAAGGTCCGCCCGTCCTGAAGAATCCAGAAGACCAACACCCGCCACGCCAACATGGCAGTACAAGTTCCACCATCCAAAACCGAGTACCTGAAGATGTCTAAGCACCCGATCACCTTCTCCAGAGAGGACCACCCGCCACAGGTGTACCGACCAGGGCACGCAACACTCGTCATCCAGGTGCAAATAGGTAACTAGGACCTAGCCAGAGTATTCATGGACAGAGGCAGCATGATAAACATCATATACACGGACACACTTCACAAGATGAACAGGAACCTGGAGGGACTCGCAAAGTCAGAAACATCCTTCCACGGGATAGTACCGTGAAAAGTTGTCCGGCCACTTGGAACAATCAACCTGGAAGTCATACTCAGGTACCCAAGCAACTACAGGCGGGAGTTCCTCGACTTCGAGGTAGTCGACTGGCCATCACAGTACCACGCCATTCTCGGCCAAACAGCATTCGGGAGATTCATGGAAGTACCTCATTACGCCTACTTTAAGCTCAAAGTACCAGGAGAATACGGCACAATCACCATGAACGACGACTTCCAGAAATCTGACAAGTGCGACAACGACTTCCACGAGATCGCAAAATCTTTCGGGATGCAGGAGGAGCTAGAAGAGCCGGAAAAGACCACAAACAACTCCGTGATCCTGCTAACCAAAAGAAACGCTCCAGACCTCGAGTTTAGCCCAAGTAGTGACACTCGAAAGCATCAAGTCCACCCGACAGAATCTGCAAAGACATCGATGGTGTCGACCACCCTTTCACCCGCATAGGAAAGCGCGCTCGTCGAGCTCCTCCGTGAGTACTCGGAAATTTTCGCCTGGCAGCCATCGAAAATCACTAGGGTTTTCGCTGAGCACTCATTGAAAGTGTTCAAAGATGCAAAACCAGTCAAGCAAACCACTCGACGCTTCTCCGAGCCGAAGCAGCGTGCACTCGGAGAAGAAGTGAACCGACTACTAGCCGCAAAGTTCATCAGGGAGATCAAGATTTCCACCTGGTTAGCAAACCCGGTGCTGGTCCCGAAGAAAAACATAGACATCTTTCGCGTGTGCATCGACAACGTGTTGCTGAACAAACACTGCCCCAAGGATAACTTCCTGCTCCCGCAGATTGACCAGATCATCGACTCCACTTCAGTTTGTCAACGTCTCTCCTTCCTGGACGCCTACTCAGGCTATAACCATATCAGGATGAAGCAGGAGGACGAAGAAAAAACATTATTCATCACACCACACGGTGTATATTGCTACACGACCATGCCCTTCGGGCTCAAGAACGTAGGTGCCACATATCAGCGCTGCATGCAAAAATGCCTCGCCAAGCTCATTGGCAAGAACGTACAAGTGTACGTCGACGATATCGTCATCAAGACTCGAGTGGAGGACACACTCCTTGAGGACATAAAGGAAACTTTCGACACTCTCAATGCATATGAAATCAAGCTCAACCCGACAAAATGCATCTTCGGCGTACCCGCAGGACAACTGCTCGGCTATTTGGTCTCAGCCCGAGGAATAGAGGCCAACCCGGAGAAAATTCAGGCCATCCTGACGATGAAGGAACCAACAAATCTCCGTGGCGTGCAACAGCTGGCAGGGCGACTGGCAGCCCTCAGCAGATTCATCGCTAGATTAGGCGAGCAAGCCCTCCCTTTCTACAAGTTGTTGAAGAAAGCAGATAAGCTCGAGTGGACCGCAGAAGCAAAGAAGGCGTTTGTCGATCTGAAAAGAGCGTTACAAAGTAGGAGAGTACTGGCTACACCTCAAGAAGGAGAACCTTTGTACCTATACCTAGCCGCAACTAATCGTGGTCAGTACAGTAATTGCGGTCGAGCGACCAGAGGAAGGGAAGATGCATAGCGTACAAAGGCCAATCTACCACCTCAACGAGGTACTCTCACCGTGCAAACAACGATACCCTCATTACCAGAATATGCATACGTATGGAGTGGTCTTCACAGCTCGAAAACTCAAGCATTACTTTCAGGAGCATACCGTCACAGTGCTAAAGAACGCATCACTCGGCACAATCATGAACAACCCCATGCCATCCGGAAAGATCGCCAAGTGGAGCATCGAGCTAGGCGCCTGGGACATGGTGTATGCATGGCGAAACGACCTCAAGTCACAGGTAGTCGCAGACTTCCTCTCGGAATGGACGGAACTGCAAATCCAGGACCTCCAGAATACTCGAGTTATGGGATCATGTACTTCGACGGGTCGAAGAGGAACGAAGGAGCAGGATCCGGTGTTACCCTCATATCACCGAGAGGCGATAAGCTCCAGTACGTCTTGCGACTCGACTTCCCCCTCGATGACCCAGCATCCAACAACGATGTCGAGTACGAGGCACTCATGCACGACATGAAGATGGCGTTTGCCTGCAGCGCCACTCGACCGGTGATCTACGGAGACTCCAACCTCATTGTGCTGCAAACAATGAAGGAATGCGATGCAGTAGCGGATAACATGATCGCTTATCGCGACATGTATAACCTGCTCGAGGGAAGATTCAAAGGATACGAACTGAGGCACATTGCACGCTCGAGTAACGAGGAGGCTGACAGACTGGCGAACATTGGGTCGACAAATGCCCCAATCCCGCCAGGAATTTACTTCGAGAAAATCAACAAGAGGTCAGTCAAGCTCAAGAAGTCCATAGAGGTACCCGCGACAACAGAGACGGAGGCAAGTCAACAAAGCGCCCTCATTTCCCTCGTCCATCACATATCGCGACAAGACTTCCTGGTCGAGCCAGTCTGGATGCACAAGTATATCTACTACCTGCCTGGAAAGCAGCTCTCGGAAGATGTCTCTCAAGCAAGGAAAATAGTACGATGCAGTAAATCCTTTCGGGTGATAAAACCTGAGCTCTACAAGCGAAGCATATCGGGCGTCCTTCAGAGGTGCATCGCACCCGACGGAAAATGGTTACTCCGAGACATACACCAAGAAGACTGTGGACACCATGCAAGTTGGAGAGCCATCCTGGGCAATGCCTTTCGAGCAGGATTCTACTGGCTCACGGCGGCCCGAGATGCCAAGGATCTGGTCGAGCGATGCGACACCTGCCAGCGATTCACACCCAAGCTGCACGCACCAGCCATAGAGCTTCATATGATCCCGCTATCCTGGCCCTTTGCTCAATAGGGGCTAGACATGGTGGGACCACCCGGAGGATATACTCATCTGCTGGTCGCAGTCGACAAGTTTACCAAATGGATAGAGGTCGTCCTAGTCACATCTCAGCATGCAAAGTGCGTCGTCAAGTTCCCCGATTCCATTGTTTGCAGATTTGGTGTCCCCCACAACATTATTACGGACAACAGAACCAATTTCACAGTGAAGGAAACTCAAGATTTCTGTAAAGAAAAGGGGATAACTCTCAGCTTTGCCTCGATGGCACACCCCCAGACCAACGGCCAAGTCGAACGATCCAACGGATTAGTTTTGACTGGCCTGAAGAAGAGACTACTCGCCAGACTAGATGCAACAGCCGGGCATTGGGCCGAAGAGTTGCCATCCGTCCTGTGGAGCCAGAGAACAACTCCAAACAGGTTAACACAATATACACCATTCTTCATGGTTTATGGCGCCGAGGCGGTCCTACCCGAAGATGTCTGATTCAGTGCACCACGAGTCGTCGCCTATTGCGAAGAAGCCTCCAATGAAGCACTCGCTGACGACATGCACGCACTGGATGAAGCTAGGGACGTCGCACTCGCAAGATCCGCCGTCTACCAACAAGCGCTACGCAACCACCACAGTCGCCGCATCCGCAACATATTCTTCGTGGTAGGCGACCTAGTGTTGCGGCTCAAGCAAGACAGTTACCACAAGCTCGATCCACCGTGGGAAGTACCCTTCATCATACACGATGTTATCCCAGAAGGCACCTATCGCTTGAAGAACCCAACAACAAGCTACATCTACTCCAACCCGTGGAACGTAGAACACCTGCAAAAATTCTATCTTTAGGAGAGTACTCTACTCGCAAATAAGGCTGTCCCAGCCACGATGTAATTCGAGCAAACACATGGCTTCTCAGCCATAGCAATAATGATTTCTTTGACTGCATACTCCAGTTATCGACCAATCAAATAAATGCTAAAAAAGGTCAAACTCCAATGCACGGGGGCTACGCAAAACTAGCATAAAATTCACAAGCGCAACTACAAATAAACAAATATTTACAAGGTCACAAGGTACACACCTTAACACACCTTCAACAAATCACAAAAATACAAGGTACATACACCTTCCAATCAAACTACCGTCGACTAGCACCTCCCGGAGCAATCGCTCTGTCTCGGAAACAGTTAGCCGAACAATGCGCTTAGCAGCTGGGCGCACCACCTCGTAATGAGGACCAAAATCTATAGGAACCCCTCGGGTAACAGGTAGCTGCACTACAGAGTTGAAGTTCACATCTGGGTGCCACTGCCGTATAAATGCAAGACCAACCTGAGCTCCGCAGATAAGCTGATGACGCACGCACTCAACATCTTTCACTCGACAGAAGGTCCTCAACAGCGTGTTCAGATGATCAGGAACGGTCCCAAAAGGATAAAAGGTCAGTTGAACTAAAGAAAAAGCTTCTCGGCACGACTCGGTGAAAACCTGCACACAGAGGTCCCGAAGTATACTCGTATCTGTCAACAAAGGTGCGACCGGAAGTGTAGGATCACTCAACGATCATGCGCTAGAATCGACAACCTGCATAGGACAAAGAACATGCAAGGAGTTGAGTCACATAGCTGGGGCCACTCGACGTATACATCAAGAAAACACTTTTGAGTGCCGGGGGCTACTCTCATCGGGAGAATACAAAGTAAAGCAAAGAGAAATTGCTGCCAAACACTTCAAACCCCAGCACTCAGAAAACAAAAAATATTCCAGGCACAATTCAAGGTTCATTACAAGACTGCAAAACAAAACAACACTGCTGTCCACTCTAAGGAACAACAGATTTACCAGAAGCAACCCCGCTCGTAGAAGTTCTGGCGCCACGACTACGAGACACTAACTCCGACAGCATCTTGGCTAGCTTCTCAGCGCGATCGGCAAAAGGTTTGAGCGCTACCTTTTTCCCCGCGTCGTCCCTGGGAGGCACCGAGTACGCCTTCTCCAGATCACCTTGGACGTTGTTCGCCAAGGAAAATTGGATCGCCGTCTTCACGCCACACTCGCTCTGAGCAAGGGAATAGTCGCGAAGAGGATCCCCTTCGCCGAGGAAAGCTTGGACGAGGCCCTCTGGAGTCGAGGGAATATGCTTCCCCATGAACAATCGCTGGTGCAGCAGGGACAGCACCTGCGAAGCATCGCGAATGACAGAAGCGGCCTTCATCCCGTGTCCTTGCAGCTGGTGGCAGGCGTCCATCACCGCATCAATCCTGACTTGGCTAGGAATCGCCAGGGCAGCTCCGAGCGCGCCTACGACAAATCGAAGAAGTCACGAAAAGGGAAAAACCAACTCTACAACATGACGAAATTTGGCGAGTGGCATACCAGACAAAACCTCAGCCACAGGTCGAAGAGCACTCAACTCATTATCATGAGTCGTGCCTGCAGCCTCCAGCTTCTCAAGGTCCTCCTTGGACTTCGCGTGTCGGTCCGTGGTGTCCTTTCGAGTGGACTCCAGCTCCTTCTCGAGATCTTTGACCCACTCCCAAGCTGCCGCTTTCTCGATATTGGCGCGGGCAGCCTCATCTAGAAAACAAGGCAAAACATTTTAAGGAAGAGAGCTTCACTCAAGAAAAACCAGGAAACTAACCTCTCGAAGATTGAAAACTCTGAAGAAGCCGATCGCGCTCCTGACGAAGAGCGACACACTCCGCCTCAGTGACTACGAGACGACGTCCGAAAACGGCCAAAGACTTGAAGACAGCCTACAAGAAGAATGGGTCAAAATCAATGCAATGCTACTTGAGTCTGTGACCGACTGCAAACAGTCAAACACAGACTCGGGGGCTACTCCCATCGGGAGCACTGCCATGCACCTGATAAAATCAAGATAAAAGACAACAAAGGACTAAAACACTACTTGAGCCTATGACTGACTGTAAACGGTCAAACACAGACTCGGGGGTTACTCCCATCGGGAGCACTGACTTGCACCCGATAAACAAAAACAAAACATAGCGACTACTCGAGGAAAAACTCTTACCTTGCCACTCGGAGTCGATAGAGTGTCAGGTGAGCTACCCGAAACCTCATTGATCGCAGGCGCTCTGGCATCTCTTGGATGATCAATCGCGAAGCTGGGCATCACGTACTCGGAATCATCAGCCGCCTTCGTGGGACTTGGAGGTCGTCGAGAAGGACTCGAGGCTCCGGTAGTCTCCGCAACAACTCCCTTCTGCTTCGCAGATTGGGCCGATGAAGCAAACTGATCTCCGCGGAGCACTCAAAGTCTAAACAAGTGTTAAGGAGGAATAAAACAGCTAATCGACCACGGTAAAAGGGGAAGACTTACTCGGCGTCCTCGTCCTCATCGAAGAAATCCATGTTCCATGCTGTTGGAACTTTCGGCTGTTGAAACGCGGGGAAGCATAGTCAAAGGAGTAGCTCGGATAACAAGAGGCTCAATCTCCTCGACCGTCTCCTAGCTCAGGGAGGCGTCCTTCAAAGTCACCTCGTCCTCCTCGTGTCTGCAGCGCTTGCGGTGGTAGAGTTGAGGATCTTCGTCTTCTTCCTCCTCCTCTGCATCCTCCTACTCGTCACTCGACTCCGGATTCGCGACACTAGTGTCGGGAGGGGCGTCGAAGTTACTCGCAAGCAAGTCTGAGCTTCCGTCATCAGCGGAAAGTGGTGGGTAGCTTTTCACCACGTCCTGGTTCTGCGAAAAGGAGAAAGAAAGAGAAAAAGATTCAATCGAGACAGACTCAAAACGATAGAAGTACAAGAAAAGAAGAAGGAAAAACTTACCTCAGTCGGGACTTGCTCGGAGTCGAAGGGTTCAAAGGGACAAGGCGAGTAGTCCTCCCCTTTCTTCATGCTGGTGATAGCGGTAATCTTCCTCTTGAAATCAATGTTCAAAAGAATATCTTCACACGTTTGACTCGGGTCAGTGACGCCCGAGTACTCCCACAAGGTGGTGGGCCTATCCTGCAGCGGCTGCACCCTCCGGCGCAAGAATACACTCGCCAGATGGATCCCTTCAGCAGAGGACCCTGATCCTTCCGTCGGAGCCGCGCAACATGCGCGAGTAACGACGTGACTGCTTTATTTTCTTTGGGTGATAGCTTGTGAGCCCAAGATTTCCTCTGTTTCAGAATCACGAATGGATTGAACTCAGGGACTCCGTTCGCGTCAGTGTCGTGGACGTAGAACCACTTCATGCGCCACCCTTGAGCCGACTCGACGAAGTTCATCTCAAAATAGCAGAACTCGTTGGTCACATGGATTCTGAAACCTCCAGTCGCCAACGGCTCCCCAATCTTCTCACCCGTAGGCGCCTTCTCTTGGTGAATTTTCACCGAGAAGATGCTTTTCCACAGCCCCCAATGTGGGAGAATGCCCAAGAAGCATTCACACAGAACGATGAAGCACGAGATGTGTTGCACCGTATTGGGGGGAGGGGAGATCGTGAAGCTGTATGCCGTAAACATACAACAACCCAAGGAGAAAGGGGTGAAAGGGGAAAGGACAGACCTCAGACGATATGATCCAAGAAGGCGACGCGTTTGTTGACACGCGGACTGGGCACCTCCTCCCCCTTCACCGGCATCCGCACGCGTCCGGAGTCTTCTAGAGGAAGCAACCCTTCCCTCTGCATCACGTTGATGCTTTTCTTCGTCATGTTCGACGGGCGCCATTTGCCCGTCCTCTTCATTGGATCAACCGAAGAACCGCTGGCCATATCCTTGCCGGATGGCACAGCCACAGAGCGCTTGCTTTTTCCTCCAGCCATGGAGCTTGCCTTCGCAGAGAATGGTGGAGGCGCTAGAGGAAGAAGATGCGGAAAAGAGCCGGGGGAAAGTAATTTTCCCTAAGGATCGCGCAATATACTGTTACTGGGCCATTGTGAGCCGTGGATATTCGCAGAAGAAGCGCACATGGAATGCATCCCAGCCACCACGCGCTGAGCAGAAACGAAGCGCCAGGGGAAGTTACCCCACACAATCTTTAAAGCAAGATCGTGCGTAATTAATTACACGCCCAACGGGAAAACCGGCGCACGGCAGCCCGTCTCCAGTCAAAAAGCTGACAATGTGGGCTCTATGCGTCCTGTCACATTGTGTCACGTCCCATCGGGAGTACACGAGTGCGCAGTGACGTCATCGCACACCGCAGAACACGAAATTTCTTTCGTATGGACCCAGAAGAAAAAATTCACATCGCTCGAGGATTACAAAATGGAAACAGTGTCACTCGCCATTAATCAAGACAAAACGCAGGACTCGCTACGCGACAAGGAGGAAGTCGCGGGTGCGCGGTCCCCGCGAACGCCATAACTCGCTATTACGATGTATAAACACATCACTCGATAAATCCTGGGTCGTTCCGCCATCGTGGCACATTCGGATGATGTATTCTTTGAGTATGAAGGTAAGACCCAAGGATCTGTCCAGTGTACCTGGAATCGCACTCAAGCTGCATCCTAGCGGACGCGCCGGGTACTCCTTTTAAGGTTAAGTTTGACTCGATAAGTCCTCCATGGCCCAGTCGCAATGATCACCTAACCGGATTCGAGTCGGAGGTCTCTAGTTCGCGTAGGACAGATCTGTTTTTGCCCGAGAGCAATTAAATGGCCCTGATCCGTCGGGCGAGCCAAATAACTGAGCCGCACCCTTCTATGAAAAAAGCCACCACATGGTGCCTTTATTGCTCGATACTCGAGTATCACCCGTACAAGGTTCACATCCTTTGAGTCAGAGCCTGTCTGCTCAGTCGCAAGATTCCTGAATCAAGTCTTAAGTGTTTACTCGACTACTTACAGTCGAACAAACACTCAGGGGATACTGACGTGGGAACGACTCCGAGGCCTTTTGGATGAGCCTACCCGGTCTAAAGAACAATACTAAAATCCCAGCGTGAGAGGTCACCTCATGGTTCTAGAAGGTCCAGCCACGGCCCACCCGCAAGACTTGCGGGTCCAGATGGAAAGGTTCCACCAACTAGAGCTAGGGTTTGTAACCCACCCCCCCGGGTACGGGTTTGAGAACCATCCACCTATATAAGGGCTGGGAGAACCACCCAAGGGGGAATTCAATATAGGTTTTACACCATAGAAGCCGCACCTCGAGATCCAATCTCTCGACCTGCGCATCTGCCATTGTAACCAAACATAATAATACGGAGACAGACAAGCAGAAGTAAGGGTATTACCTCTACGAGGGCCCCGAACCTGGGTAAAATCGTGCCCCCTGTTAGCCGTCGAGTCTACCAGCGCCTACATCGTTCCTCTACTCGAAACCCTACCGGCTCACCCGATGGATTTGTTGATATGAGTCATCGACACCCATCCTCTTCCTCTAGAGACAATTTTTTAGCATATTCAAGAATAGAAATTTGGTTTCTAAGATGAGATAGTCTTGGGATGGATATCCAAACTTGAGAATGGTACCATATGCTCTAATTTGTAAGAGACAAATGAAAACGTCCAAATTGGAGCATATTTCCCATAAAGACTCAACAAGAGAGAAAGATCAAAAGGATAGGCAAATAAGATCCAAATGAACACCAACTAGAACCAACCCTTCTTTAAGAAAAGTTTGGTGGCCTAACCCACCATGTAAGATGGTATGTCACCGTGAAGATATATCTTGGGTGCATTTCCAATTCTCGACATTGAAGCTCACAATTCAACATTATAAATAGAGAGATAACAATGAACTGTTGATTTGGGCATAATGGGGGGAGGGAGAACCCAATGTGTTAGGATAACACTCCCCCTATTTCCATGCCTAAACCTAAACCCAAATACATAGTCAACTATAGGGGTGTGTGCAATATCCTCGAGTCAAGCTCCCTGAATCTATGATATTTAGTTCATTCCTCAAGAACATGAATCTTGAATTATCGATAGGCTTCGTGAAGATGTCTGCAAGATTATCCTTGGTTGGGACATATGCTAGCTCAATATCACCTCTTTCCACATGATCCCGGATGAAAGGATGACGAATCTCAATATGCTTAGTCCTTTTTTGTTGCACGGGGTTGTAGGTGATCTTGATGGCACTATCATTGTCACACAAGAGTGGCACCTTATCCAAATGAACATCATACTCTTTGAGAGTTTGCCTCATCCATAGCAATTGGGTGCCAGCACTAGAGGCCGCCACATACTCGGTTTCGGCGGGTGAGAGAGATATACAATTTTGCTTCTTGGAAGACCAACTAACCAAAGACCTACCAATGAATTGGCAAGCCCCAGAAGTAGACTTCCTATCATCTTGATCACCAGCCCAATCCGAGTCCGTGTATCTCTTGAGAGAAAACTGTGCCCCCTTTGGGTACCACAAACCAAATCTTGAGGTATGAATCAAATACCAAAAGATCCCATGGACCGCCACCAAATGGCTTTCCTTAGGAGCTGATTGATATCTTGCACACACACACCTACACTCAACACAATATCCGGCATAGATGCACAAAGGTAAAGCAAAGAACCAATCATAGAATGATACAACTTTTGGTCTACATCTTTATCATCCGGATTGCGCTTGAGGTGGCATTTGACCTGCATTGGAGAGACCTTCTCTTTTGCACCTTGGAAGTTAAACCTCTTGAGCATGTCTTCGGTATACTTGGCTTGAGAAATGAAAGTCCCACGATCCAATTGATTGATCTCAAAGCCAAGGAAGAATTTAAGTTCTCCCATCATAGACATCTCAAACCTGTCAGTCATAAGCTTTGAGAACTCATTATTGAAAGCTTTGTTAGTTGAGCCAAAGATATTGTCATCCACGTAAAGTTGGCATATGAAAAACTCTCCCTTTACCCTCTTTGTAAAAAGGGTGGGATCGATTTTCCCCACTTCAAACCCACGGTCTTGCAACAACTCTCTAAGGTGTTCATACCACGCACATGGAGCTTGTTTAAGTCCATAGAGTGCCTTAGAGAGCTTGTAGACATGGTTAGGAAATTTTGGGTTCTCGAAATCCGGAGGTTTCTTAACATATACCTCCTCTTTCAATGGACCATTAAGAAAGGAACTTTTTACATCCATTTGTTGCAATTTAAAGTTTTGATAAGGTGCATATGCAAGGAGGATACAGATGGACTCAAGACGAGTCACGAGAGCATAGGTTTCATCAAAGTCAATGCCTTCCACTTGAGTGTAGCCTTGATCCACCAATCTTGCCTTGTTTCTCACAACAATACCATGATCATCTTGTTTGTTCTTGAATATCCACTTAGTGCCAATAACATTGTGGGAATCTTTAGGCTTCTCAACTAGCTTCCAAACTTTATGGCGCTCAACCCATAGGCATGATAACACAACATGGCGTCCCAGCACCAGCAAACCCAGCCGCAGTAAATCATGGAGCCAATAGATACCCGAACCCCCAAGGGCTCATAGGCATGATACAGAAGGTCCGCCCGTCCTGAAGAATCCAGAAGACCAACACCCGCCACGCCAACATGGCAGTACAAGTTCCACCATCCAAAACCGAGTACCTGAAGATGTCTAAGCACCCGATCACCTTCTCCAGAGAGGACCACCCGCCACAGGTGTACCGACCAGGGCACGCAACACTCGTCATCCAGGTGCAAATAGGTAACTAGGACCTAGCCAGAGTATTCATGGACAGAGGCAGCATGATAAACATCATATACACGGACACACTTCACAAGATGAACAGGAACCTGGAGGGACTCGCAAAGTCAGAAACATCCTTCCACGGGATAGTACCGTGAAAAGTTGTCCGGCCACTTGGAACAATCAACCTGGAAGTCATACTCAGGTACCCAAGCAACTACAGGCGGGAGTTCCTCGACTTCGAGGTAGTCGACTGGCCATCACAGTACCACGCCATTCTCGGCCAAACAGCATTCGGGAGATTCATGGAAGTACCTCATTACGCCTACTTTAAGCTCAAAGTACCAGGAGAATACGGCACAATCACCATGAACGACGACTTCCAGAAATCTGACAAGTGCGACAACGACTTCCACGAGATCGCAAAATCTTTCGGGATGCAGGAGGAGCTAGAAGAGCCGGAAAAGACCACAAACAACTCCGTGATCCTGCTAACCAAAAGAAACGCTCCAGACCTCGAGTTTAGCCCAAGTAGTGACACTCGAAAGCATCAAGTCCACCCGACAGAATCTGCAAAGACATCGATGGTGTCGACCACCCTTTCACTCGCATAGGAAAGCGCGCTCGTCGAGCTCCTCCGTGAGTACTCGGAAATTTTCGCCTGGCAGCCATCGAAAATCACTAGGGTTTTCGCTGAGCACTCATTGAAAGTGTTCAAAGATGCAAAACCAGTCAAGCAAACCACTCGACGCTTCTCCGAGCCGAAGCAGCGTGCACTCGGAGAAGAAGTGAACCGACTACTAGCCGCAAAGTTCATCAGGGAGATCAAGATTTCCACCTGGTTAGCAAACCCGGTGCTGGTCCCGAAGAAAAACATAGACATCTTTCGCGTGTGCATCGACAACGTGTTGCTGAACAAACACTGCCCCAAGGATAACTTCCTGCTCCCGCAGATTGACCAGATCATCGACTCCACTTCAGTTTGTCAACGTCTCTCCTTCCTGGACGCCTACTCAGGCTATAACCATATCAGGATGAAGCAGGAGGACGAAGAAAAAACATTATTCATCACACCACACGGTGTATATTGCTACACGACCATGCCCTTCGGGCTCAAGAACGTAGGTGCCACATATCAGCGCTGCATGCAAAAATGCCTCGCCAAGCTCATTGGCAAGAACGTACAAGTGTACGTCGACGATATCGTCATCAAGACTCGAGTGGAGGACACACTCCTTGAGGACATAAAGGAAACTTTCGACACTCTCAATGCATATGAAATCAAGCTCAACCCGACAAAATGCATCTTCGGCGTACCCGCAGGACAACTGCTCGGCTATTTGGTCTCAGCCCGAGGAATAGAGGCCAACCCGGAGAAAATTCAGGCCATCCTGACGATGAAGGAACCAACAAATCTCCGTGGCGTGCAACAGCTGGCAGGGCGACTGGCAGCCCTCAGCAGATTCATCGCTAGATTAGGCGAGCAAGCCCTCCCTTTCTACAAGTTGTTGAAGAAAGCAGATAAGCTCGAGTGGACCGCAGAAGCAAAGAAGGCGTTTGTCGATCTGAAAAGAGCGTTACAAAGTAGGAGAGTACTGGCTACACCTCAAGAAGGAGAACCTTTGTACCTATACCTAGCCGCAACTAATCGTGGTCAGTACAGTAATTGCGGTCGAGCGACCAGAGGAAGGGAAGATGCATAGCGTACAAAGGCCAATCTACCACCTCAACGAGGTACTCTCACCGTGCAAACAACGATACCCTCATTACCAGAATATGCATACGTATGGAGTGGTCTTCACAGCTCGAAAACTCAAGCATTACTTTCAGGAGCATACCGTCACAGTGCTAAAGAACGCATCACTCGGCACAATCATGAACAACCCCATGCCATCCGGAAAGATCGCCAAGTGGAGCATCGAGCTAGGCGCCTGGGACATGGTGTATGCATGGCGAAACGACCTCAAGTCACAGGTAGTCGCAGACTTCCTCTCGGAATGGACGGAACTGCAAATCCAGGACCTCCAGAATACTCGAGTTATGGGATCATGTACTTCGACGGGTCGAAGAGGAACGAAGGAGCAGGATCCGGTGTTACCCTCATATCACCGAGAGGCGATAAGCTCCAGTACGTCTTGCGACTCGACTTCCCCCTCGATGACCCAGCATCCAACAACGATGTCGAGTACGAGGCACTCATGCACGACATGAAGATGGCGTTTGCCTGCAGCGCCACTCGACCGGTGATCTACGGAGACTCCAACCTCATTGTGCTGCAAACAATGAAGGAATGCGATGCAGTAGCGGATAACATGATCGCTTATCGCGACATGTATAACCTGCTCGAGGGAAGATTCAAAGGATACGAACTGAGGCACATTGCACGCTCGAGTAACGAGGAGGCTGACAGACTGGCGAACATTGGGTCGACAAATGCCCCAATCCCGCCAGGAATTTACTTCGAGAAAATCAACAAGAGGTCAGTCAAGCTCAAGAAGTCCATAGAGGTACCCGCGACAACAGAGACGGAGGCAAGTCAACAAAGCGCCCTCATTTCCCTCGTCCATCACATATCGCGACAAGACTTCCTGGTCGAGCCAGTCTGGATGCACAAGTATATCTACTACCTGCCTGGAAAGCAGCTCTCGGAAGATGTCTCTCAAGCAAGGAAAATAGTACGATGCAGTAAATCCTTTCGGGTGATAAAACCTGAGCTCTACAAGCGAAGCATATCGGGCGTCCTTCAGAGGTGCATCGCACCCGACGGAAAATGGTTACTCCGAGACATACACCAAGAAGACTGTGGACACCATGCAAGTTGGAGAGCCATCCTGGGCAATGCCTTTCGAGCAGGATTCTACTGGCTCACGGCGGCCCGAGATGCCAAGGATCTGGTCGAGCGATGCGACACCTGCCAGCGATTCACACCCAAGCTGCACGCACCAGCCATAGAGCTTCATATGATCCCGCTATCCTGGCCCTTTGCTCAATAGGGGCTAGACATGGTGGGACCACCCGGAGGATATACTCATCTGCTGGTCGCAGTCGACAAGTTTACCAAATGGATAGAGGTCGTCCTAGTCACATCTCAGCATGCAAAGTGCGTCGTCAAGTTCCCCGATTCCATTGTTTGCAGATTTGGTGTCCCCCACAACATTATTACGGACAACAGAACCAATTTCACAGTGAAGGAAACTCAAGATTTCTGTAAAGAAAAGGGGATAACTCTCAGCTTTGCCTCGATGGCACACCCCCAGACCAACGGCCAAGTCGAACGATCCAACGGATTAGTTTTGACTGGCCTGAAGAAGAGACTACTCGCCAGACTAGATGCAACAGCCGGGCATTGGGCCGAAGAGTTGCCATCCGTCCTGTGGAGCCAGAGAACAACTCCAAACAGGTTAACACAATATACACCATTCTTCATGGTTTATGGCGCCGAGGCGGTCCTACCCGAAGATGTCTGATTCAGTGCACCACGAGTCGTCGCCTATTGCGAAGAAGCCTCCAATGAAGCACTCGCTGACGACATGCACGCACTGGATGAAGCTAGGGACGTCGCACTCGCAAGATCCGCCGTCTACCAACAAGCGCTACGCAACCACCACAGTCGCCGCATCCGCAACATATTCTTCGTGGTAGGCGACCTAGTGTTGCGGCTCAAGCAAGACAGTTACCACAAGCTCGATCCACCGTGGGAAGTACCCTTCATCATACACGATGTTATCCCAGAAGGCACCTATCGCTTGAAGAACCCAACAACAAGCTACATCTACTCCAACCCGTGGAACGTAGAACACCTGCAAAAATTCTATCTTTAGGAGAGTACTCTACTCGCAAATAAGGCTGTCCCAGCCACGATGTAATTCGAGCAAACACATGGCTTCTCAGCCATAGCAATAATGATTTCTTTGACTGCATACTCCAGTTATCGACCAATCAAATAAATGCTAAAAAAGGTCAAACTCCAATGCACGGGGGCTACGCAAAACTAGCATAAAATTCACAAGCGCAACTACAAATAAACAAATATTTACAAGGTCACAAGGTACACACCTTAACACACCTTCAACAAATCACAAAAATACAAGGTACATACACCTTCCAATCAAACTACCGTCGACTAGCACCTCCCGGAGCAATCGCTCTGTCTCGGAAACAGTTAGCCGAACAATGCGCTTAGCAGCTGGGCGCACCACCTCGTAATGAGGACCAAAATCTATAGGAACCCCTCGGGTAACAGGTAGCTGCACTACAGAGTTGAAGTTCACATCTGGGTGCCACTGCCGTATAAATGCAAGACCAACCTGAGCTCCGCAGATAAGCTGATGACGCACGCACTCAACATCTTTCACTCGACAGAAGGTCCTCAACAGCGTGTTCAGATGATCAGGAACGGTCCCAAAAGGATAAAAGGTCAGTTGAACTAAAGAAAAAGCTTCTCGGCACGACTCGGTGAAAACCTGCACACAGAGGTCCCGAAGTATACTCGTATCTGTCAACAAAGGTGCGACCGGAAGTGTAGGATCACTCAACGATCATGCGCTAGAATCGACAACCTGCATAGGACAAAGAACATGCAAGGAGTTGAGTCACATAGCTGGGGCCACTCGACGTATACATCAAGAAAACACTTTTGAGTGCCGGGGGCTACTCTCATCGGGAGAATACAAAGTAAAGCAAAGAGAAATTGCTGCCAAACACTTCAAACCCCAGCACTCAGAAAACAAAAAATATTCCAGGCACAATTCAAGGTTCATTACAAGACTGCAAAACAAAACAACACTGCTGTCCACTCTAAGGAACAACAGATTTACCAGAAGCAACCCCGCTCGTAGAAGTTCTGGCGCCACGACTACGAGACACTAACTCCGACAGCATCTTGGCTAGCTTCTCAGCGCGATCGGCAAAAGGTTTGAGCGCTACCTTTTTCCCCGCGTCGTCCCTGGGAGGCACCGAGTACGCCTTCTCCAGATCACCTTGGACGTTGTTCGCCAAGGCAAATTGGATCGCCGTCTTCACGCCACACTCGCTCTGAGCAAGGGAATAGTCGCGAAGAGGATCCCCTTCGCCGAGGAAAGCTTGGACGAGGCCCTCTGGAGTCGAGGGAATATGCTTCCCCATGAACAATCGCTGGTGCAGCAGGGACAGCACCTGCGAAGCATCGCGAATGACAGAAGCGGCCTTCATCCCGTGTCCTTGCAGCTGGTGGCAGGCGTCCATCACCGCATCAATCCTGACTTGGCTAGGAATCGCCAGGGCAGCTCCGAGCGCGCCTACGACAAATCGAAGAAGTCACGAAAAGGGAAAAACCAACTCTACAACATGACGAAATTTGGCGAGTGGCATACCAGACAAAACCTCAGCCACAGGTCGAAGAGCACTCAACTCATTATCATGAGTCGTGCCTGCAGCCTCCAGCTTCTCAAGGTCCTCCTTGGACTTCGCGTGTCGGTCCGTGGTGTCCTTTCGAGTGGACTCCAGCTCCTTCTCGAGATCTTTGACCCACTCCCAAGCTGCCGCTTTCTCGATATTGGCGCGGGCAGCCTCATCTAGAAAACAAGGCAAAACATTTTAAGGAAGAGAGCTTCACTCAAGAAAAACCAGGAAACTAACCTCTCGAAGATTGAAAACTCTGAAGAAGTCGATCGCGCTCCTGACGAAGAGCGACACACTCCGCCTCAGTGACTACGAGACGACGTCCGAAAACGGCCAAAGACTTGAAGACAGCCTACAAGAAGAATGGGTCAAAATCAATGCAATGCTACTTGAGTCTGTGACCGACTGCAAACAGTCAAACACAGACTCGGGGGCTACTCCCATCGGGAGCACTGCCATGCACCTGATAAAATCAAGATAAAAGACAACAAAGGACTAAAACACTACTTGAGCCTATGACTGACTGTAAACAGTCAAACACAGACTCGGGGGTTACTCCCATCGGGAGCACTGACTTGCACCCGATAAACAAAAACAAAACATAGCGACTACTCGAGGAAAAACTCTTACCTTGCCACTCGGAGTCGATAGAGGGTCAGGTGAGCTACCCGAAACCTCATTGATCGCAGGCGCTCTGGCATCTCTTGGATGATCAATCGCGAAGCTGGGCATCACGTACTCGGAATCATCAGCCGCCTTCGTGGGACTTGGAGGTCGTCGAGAAGGACTCGAGGCTCCGGTAGTCTCCGCAACAACTCCCTTCTGCTTCGCAGATTGGGCCGATGAAGCAAACTGATCTCCGCGGAGCACTCAAAGTCTAAACAAGTGTTAAGGAGGAATAAAACAGCTAATCGACCACGGTAAAAGGGGAAGACTTACTCGGCGTCCTCGTCCTCATCGAAGAAATCCATGTTCCATGCTGTTGGAACTTTCGGCTGTTGAAACGCGGGGAAGCATAGTCAAAGGAGTAGCTCGGATAACAAGAGGCTCAATCTCCTCGACCGTCTCCTAGCTCAGGGAGGCGTCCTTCAAAGTCACCTCGTCCTCCTCGTGTCTGCAGCGCTTGCGGTGGTAGAGTTGAGGATCTTCGTCTTCTTCCTCCTCCTCTGCATCCTCCTACTCGTCACTCGACTCCGGATTCGCGACACTAGTGTCGGGAGGGGCGTCGAAGTTACTCGCAAGCAAGTCTGAGCTTCCGTCATCAGCGGAAAGTGGTGGGTAGCTTTTCACCACGTCCTGGTTCTGCGAAAAGGAGAAAGAAAGAGAAAAAGATTCAATCGAGACAGACTCAAAACGATAGAAGTACAAGAAAAGAAGAAGGAAAAACTTACCTCAGTCGGGACTTGCTCGGAGTCGAAGGGTTCAAAGGGACAAGGCGAGTAGTCCTCCCCTTTCTTCATGCTGGTGATAGCGGTAATCTTCCTCTTGAAATCAATGTTCAAAAGAATATCTTCACACGTTTGACTCGGGTCAGTGACGCCCGAGTACTCCCACAAGGTGGTGGGCCTATCCTGCAGCGGCTGCACCCTCCGGCGCAAGAATACACTCGCCAGATGGATCCCTTCAGCAGAGGACCCTGATCCTTCCGTCGGAGCCGCGCAACATGCGCGAGTAACGACGTGACTGCTTTATTTTCTTTGGGTGATAGCTTGTGAGCCCAAGATTTCCTCTGTTTCAGAATCACGAATGGATTGAACTCAGGGACTCCGTTCGCGTCAGTGTCGTGGACGTAGAACCACTTCATGCGCCACCCTTGAGCCGACTCGACGAAGTTCATCTCAAAATAGCAGAACTCGTTGGTCACATGGATTCTGAAACCTCCAGTCGCCAACGGCTCCCCAATCTTCTCACCCGTAGGCGCCTTCTCTTGGTGAATTTTCACCGAGAAGATGCTTTTCCACAGCCCCCAATGTGGGAGAATGCCCAAGAAGCATTCACACAGAACGATGAAGCACGAGATGTGTTGCACCGTATTGGGGGGAGGGGAGATCGTGAAGCTGTATGCCGTAAACATACAACAACCCAAGGAGAAAGGGGTGAAAGGGGAAAGGACAGACCTCAGACGATATGATCCAAGAAGGCGACGCGTTTGTTGACACGCGGACTGGGCACCTCCTCCCCCTTCACCGGCATCCGCACGCGTCCGGAGTCTTCTAGAGGAAGCAACCCTTCCCTCTGCATCACGTTGATGCTTTTCTTCGTCATGTTCGACGGGCGCCATTTGCCCGTCCTCTTCATTGGATCAACCGAAGAACCGCTGGCCATATCCTTGCCGGATGGCACAGCCACAGAGCGCTTGCTTTTTCCTCCAGCCATGGAGCTTGCCTTCGCAGAGAATGGTGGAGGCGCTAGAGGAAGAAGATGCGGAAAAGAGCCGGGGGAAAGTAATTTTCCCTAAGGATCGCGCAATATACTGTTACTGGGCCATTGTGAGCCGTGGATATTCGCAGAAGAAGCGCACATGGAATGCATCCCAGCCACCACGCGCTGAGCAGAAACGAAGCGCCAGGGGAAGTTACCCCACACAATCTTTAAAGCAAGATCGTGCGTAATTAATTACACGCCCAACGGGAAAACCGGCGCACGGCAGCCCGTCTCCAGTCAAAAAGCTGACAATGTGGGCTCTATGCGTCCTGTCACATTGTGTCACGTCCCATCGGGAGTACACGAGTGCGCAGTGACGTCATCGCACACCGCAGAACACGAAATTTCTTTCGTATGGACCCAGAAGAAAAAATTCACATCGCTCGAGGATTACAAAATGGAAACAGTGTCACTCGCCATTAATCAAGACAAAACGCAGGACTCGCTACGCGACAAGGAGGAAGTCGCGGGTGCGCGGTCCCCGCGAACGCCATAACTCGCTATTACGATGTATAAACACATCACTCGATAAATCCTGGGTCGTTCCGCCATCGTGGCACATTCGGATGATGTATTCTTTGAGTATGAAGGTAAGACCCAAGGATCTGTCCAGTGTACCTGGAATCGCACTCAAGCTGCATCCTAGCGGACGCGCCGGGTACTCCTTTTAAGGTTAAGTTTGACTCGATAAGTCCTCCATGGCCCAGTCGCAATGATCACCTAACCGGATTCGAGTCGGAGGTCTCTAGTTCGCGTAGGACAGATCTGTTTTTGCCCGAGAGCAATTAAATGGCCCTGATCCGTCGGGCGAGCCAAATAACTGAGCCGCACCCTTCTATGAAAAAAGCCACCACATGGTGCCTTTATTGCTCGATACTCGAGTATCACCCGTACAAGGTTCACATCCTTTGAGTCAGAGCCTGTCTGCTCAGTCGCAAGATTCCTGAATCAAGTCTTAAGTGTTTACTCGACTACTTACAGTCGAACAAACACTCAGGGGATACTGACGTGGGAACGACTCCGAGGCCTTTTGGATGAGCCTACCCGGTCTAAAGAACAATACTAAAATCCCAGCGTGAGAGGTCACCTCATGGTTCTAGAAGGTCCAGCCACGGCCCACCCGCAAGACTTGCGGGTCCAGATGGAAAGGTTCCACCAACTAGAGCTAGGGTTTGTAACCCACCCCCCCGGGTACGGGTTTGAGAACCATCCACCTATATAAGGGCTGGGAGAACCACCCAAGGGGGAATTCAATATAGGTTTTACACCATAGAAGCCGCACCTCGAGATCCAATCTCTCGACCTGCGCATCTGCCATTGTAACCAAACATAATAATACGGAGACAGACAAGCAGAAGTAAGGGTATTACCTCTACGAGGGCCCCGAACCTGGGTAAAATCGTGCCCCCTGTTAGCCGTCGAGTCTACCAGCGCCTACATCGTTCCTCTACTCGAAACCCTACCGGCTCACCCGATGGATTTGTTGATATGAGTCATCGACACCCATCCTCTTCCTCTAGAGACAATTTTTTAGCATATTCAAGAATAGAAATTTGGTTTCTAAGATGAGATAGTCTTGGGATGGATATCCAAACTTGAGAATGGTACCATATGCTCTAATTTGTAAGAGACAAATGAAAACGTCCAAATTGGAGCATATTTCCCATAAAGACTCAACAAGAGAGAAAGATCAAAAGGATAGGCAAATAAGATCCAAATGAACACCAACTAGAACCAACCCTTCTTTAAGAAAAGTTTGGTGGCCTAACCCACCATGTAAGATGGTATGTCACCGTGAAGATATATCTTGGGTGCATTTCCAATTCTCGACATTGAAGCTCACAATTCAACATTATAAATAGAGAGATAACAATGAACTGTTGATTTGGGCATAATGGGGGGAGGGAGAACCCAATGTGTTAGGATAACACTCCCCCTATTTCCATGCCTAAACCTAAACCCAAATACATAGTCAACTATAGGGGTGTGTGCAATATCCTCGAGTCAAGCTCCCTGAATCTATGATATTTAGTTCATTCCTCAAGAACATGAATCTTGAATTATCGATAGGCTTCGTGAAGATGTCTGCAAGATTATCCTTGGTTGGGACATATGCTAGCTCAATATCACCTCTTTCCACATGATCCCGGATGAAAGGATGACGAATCTCAATATGCTTAGTCCTTTTTTGTTGCACGGGGTTGTAGGTGATCTTGATGGCACTATCATTGTCACACAAGAGTGGCACCTTATCCAAATGAACATCATACTCTTTGAGAGTTTGCCTCATCCATAGCAATTGGGTGCCAGCACTAGAGGCCGCCACATACTCGGTTTCGGCGGGTGAGAGAGATATACAATTTTGCTTCTTGGAAGACCAACTAACCAAAGACCTACCAATGAATTGGCAAGCCCCAGAAGTAGACTTCCTATCATCTTGATCACCAGCCCAATCCGAGTCCGTGTATCTCTTGAGAGAAAACTGTGCCCCCTTTGGGTACCACAAACCAAATCTTGAGGTATGAATCAAATACCAAAAGATCCCATGGACCGCCACCAAATGGCTTTCCTTAGGAGCTGATTGATATCTTGCACACACACACCTACACTCAACACAATATCCGGCATAGATGCACAAAGGTAAAGCAAAGAACCAATCATAGAATGATACAACTTTTGGTCTACATCTTTATCATCCGGATTGCGCTTGAGGTGGCATTTGACCTGCATTGGAGAGACCTTCTCTTTTGCACCTTGGAAGTTAAACCTCTTGAGCATGTCTTCGGTATACTTGGCTTGAGAAATGAAAGTCCCACGATCCAATTGATTGATCTCAAAGCCAAGGAAGAATTTAAGTTCTCCCATCATAGACATCTCAAACCTGTCAGTCATAAGCTTTGAGAACTCATTATTGAAAGCTTTGTTAGTTGAGCCAAAGATATTGTCATCCACGTAAAGTTGGCATATGAAAAACTCTCCCTTTACCCTCTTTGTAAAAAGGGTGGGATCGATTTTCCCCACTTCAAACCCACGGTCTTGCAACAACTCTCTAAGGTGTTCATACCACGCACATGGAGCTTGTTTAAGTCCATAGAGTGCCTTAGAGAGCTTGTAGACATGGTTAGGAAATTTTGGGTTCTCGAAATCCGGAGGTTTCTTAACATATACCTCCTCTTTCAATGGACCATTAAGAAAGGAACTTTTTACATCCATTTGTTGCAATTTAAAGTTTTGATAAGGTGCATATGCAAGGAGGATACAGATGGACTCAAGACGAGTCACGAGAGCATAGGTTTCATCAAAGTCAATGCCTTCCACTTGAGTGTAGCCTTGATCCACCAATCTTGCCTTGTTTCTCACAACAATACCATGATCATCTTGTTTGTTCTTGAATATCCACTTAGTGCCAATAACATTGTGGGAATCTTTAGGCTTCTCAACTAGCTTCCAAACTTTATGGCGCTCAAAGTTATTGAGCTCATCATGCATAGCTTCCAACCAATCCGAGTCTTCAAGAGCTTCATACACTTTCTTTGGTTCCACCATGGATATGTGAGCTTGATGCTCACTAAAGCTTGCCAATTGATCTCTTGTGTATCTCTTTTTTTTCACATCACTCAACACCTTGTTATCGGATGCATAAATACGCTTCAAGTATTTTTCAATCATTCTAGCACGACGAGCTTCGATCTCCCCATTATTGCGAGGAAGAATCACTTGATCATTTGGGTCCCCCTCTTGACCGGTTTGTTGGCCTTGATCATGATCTTCATCAACATCTTCATCACGACTTGCTTCAATTTAAGACGAGGAAGGTTGATATTGTCCTTGGCCTTGGCTAGCTTGAGTAATAGGAGTGATTGGTTCTTGCATAGCAACTTGGTCAACAATGGGAGGGTCTTGAACTTGTTCTTGGGTTGGTGCATCACTTGCTCCTTTGGCTTGATCTTCCAATGTAGACGAGGGCTCCACTTGAGTAGAGCATAGTTCTTCTCGAGTCGCCACAAGGTGTCCCTCAATGGGGCGGAAAAATCCCACACCCATTCTTCCTATGGCTTCTTGAGGTATTTCAACATCTACATCGAAAACACGAAACAGCCCAACTTGGGAGCCATCATTTTCTTCGAAGACCACACTACAAGACTCAATGAAAATCCGTGAGGCCTTGTCAAAGACTCTATAAGTGTGGAATTTGGCACCATAACTAACAAATGTACCCTCAACAGTTTTAGCTTGAAATTTAGACATGCAAACCCCTTTGATCAAATAGAAACACTTACAACCGAAGACACGGAAGTAGGAGACATTGGGTTTGTTGCCGGTGAGGATCTCATATGGAGTCTTCACTAAGCCCTTGCGAATATAGAGCCGGTTTGATGAATGACAAGCGGTGGAGATGGCTTCGGCCAAAAGATATTGGGGAGAATCAAATTCCACCAACATGGTCCTAGCCATATCCAATAAAGTCCAGTTTTTCCTCTCGGCTACACCATTTTGTTGAGGGGTATATGAAGAGGAATATTGATGACGAATACCCTCTTCACTTAGGAACTCATTAAAGGTGTATTTCTTGAACTTGGAGCCATTATCACTCTGAATAGCCAAGATCGGAAGATTGTGTTGACGTTGAACTTGATTGGAGAAGTCGACGACGGTTTGTTGAGTCTCACTCTTCAACTTGAAGAAATATACCTATGTGTATCTTGAATAGTTATCCACTATCACTAAGCAATACTTCTTGCCTCCAAGACTTGTCTCGGGAATGACACCAAAGAGATCAACATGGAGAAGCTCCAAGATCCTCTTTGATGAAATGATCGTCTTGGATTTATGGTCGGTGTCGTGCATCTTTCCTTCAACATAAGCCCTACACACACTTGTGAAGACTTTGCAAAGTTCTCATGTTGACATGGGATAAGCGGCGATGCCACAACCACCCCACGTCGGCCTTACCAAAGAGACACATTGTTTGAGAGTTGGTGGACTCCAAAAAGTCCACCACATACAACTCATTTTTTACATGCCCAACGTAAGCAACATCGAGAGACTTGCTCCACAAAATGATCACCTTCTCAGGATCAAAGAATACGTAAAAACCCATCTTTCCTAAAGCACGAACTGAAATCAAATTGAAACCAAGGGATTCGACAAGCATGACATATTCAAGGGTGATATTAGGAGAAACAACCACCTTGTCAAACGATGTTACCTCGGACTTGTACTTATATCCATAAGTGACGGTTGCTTGATTTAGATTTGGTTTCAACTACGTCACAATTTTTTTGTTCCGACCATATGATTTGTACACCCAATATCAAGTATCCATTTTGTACCACCGGAAGCATAGCCATACAAGGAATCATTGACTTGAGTTAGGACTCGAGGAGGGTCCTCTCATGTTAGCAACAAGGGTCTTTGGAACCCCAACAGAGTAATCAATGTAACCCTGACCAACATATTTGGCTTGCACAACACCATAATAGTCAACAAATAAGAAATGGTGTGGATTGTTAGTTCCCGTGGAGTTGCTGCGAGTAGTGATGTCCCTAATGAAAATACCACTTGTACCAACATTCTTCTTATCTTGTGCGGGCTTGGCCTTGTTCTTGTTCTTCTTCTTCTTGTTCTTTATGTTGGCAACATAGCCAAGACCTTGCTTTCCAACTTGTGGTCTAGGAGCAACCACTTGTGACTCGGGGGCCACTTGTGGCTGAGGATCCACAACCTTCTCAATACTAGGGCCCTTACCCTTGATTCCTGCTAGCTCTTCCTTCAACCTAGAAATCTCCTCAATAATATTTACATGATTACAAGAAGAAGTAGAGGTACTAGGCACATTGAATTGATCAAGTTTAGTTTGAAGTTGTTCACGAGATTTGTTGAGAGTAGAGAGTTCACTCTCCAAAATCTTGTGAGCCTCGGTGAGCTTCTTTAGCTCCTCGGTTATTTTTTCACGACCAACACCAAACTCAACTTTCTTCTTTTTAGTTCTCTTGTATTTAGAAATTTCATGGTCAAGTTCTTTGGTTATCTTAGAAATTATCTCATTATGTGACTCTTTAATAGATTCAAGTTTCTCTTCAAGAGATACTCGAAGCTCGTGTTCCTCCTCAAGAGCATTTGAGAGGGACCCTTTTTCAAAGCAATCATTCCTCTCGGTTTCACATTTCTTCTCAAGAGCCTCTTGGTCCGCTCCCAATTCACTGATGAGAAGGGTGAAATACTTATTGTTTTCCCCTTTCAAGTTAGTCATATATATGTTCAAGGAGGCAATTTCATCTTCAACACTAGAATTAGCAAGTTTAGTGGTGGAAGAAGATTATACCTCGGTGGCCTTAGCCATGAAGCACTTGGCGGAGGGTTGAGGAATATTTTCATTGGTGGATTCAAAGAGTGATGGAGATTATGAAGATGCAATAGCAATCACGGCAATTCACTTGTGTTTCTTCTTCTTCATAACCGGTATCATACTCTTCTTGAGTCACAAGCACATATCTAGATGATGACTTCTTGTTGAAGGGTTTCTTCTTGAATTGAGGTTTCTTGTTGGGAGCCTTTGACTTATCCTTGAGGGCTATCTTCCCTCCATGGTTCTCCCAATTCTCGAAGGGGCATTTGGCAGCAAAGTAATGCTTGTCTTGGCAATTGAAACAAGCCCTGACTTTTTGAGTCCCTTCTTTGTCATATCTTGACTTGGTCTTCTCCTCAACATATGCCTTGGCCTTGGGATGATTCTTCCAAAACTTTTGCGCCGCAAGAGCAATGCAATCCATAAGCACGGGATCATAGTCTTGATCTTTGAGCGGGGACAAATGTTCTTCCAAGGCAACTTGTTCATGTTGATCCACCATCTTGGTCACCACCTTGGCCTTCAAAGGAACGGCGACCCCTTTGTGCATCCCAATAGCACGAGCACGTGTGTCATGGGCTATCTTTGATTGCACCTTGGAGGAGGCCATTTCTTGCATCACCTCGGTTGAGGTCATAGAGGAAAATTCGTGTTTCCCTTGAAGGCTCTTCACATCCACGGGCTCAAATGGCAATAGGGAATTGATGCACTTCCTCTTTATCCAAGCACCATAAACATATTTAGCACCAAGAGGACTAAAGGAGGTGGCTAGGGTCTTGAGTCTTTGGTACATTTCCTCATGGCTCTCACCATCTAGCATATAGAACCCTTCGGCCTCATTGCACAAGGTATCATACCTATTCCTTTGCATGTTTTCATTGCCCACAAACATGGATACGAGAGCATCCCAAGTTTCCTTGGCGGTTGAATATTGTTGAAGATGAGGCATGTGGTTTGGATCCACGGTTTGTTGAATAATCGACAAGGCGGTGTAGTTGAGTTGGCAATCTACCAGTTCTCTTCTTGTCAAGTTCTTGGGGTCATGAGGCTTGTATCCATCTTGAGTGACCCTCCAAAGCTCAATACAAGAAGATTTCAAGTGAGTTTTCATGAGATATTGCCAATGATCAAAAGGATGTGGATCAATTTTAGGAGGTTCACCTCTAGGGTTAATATTAGGATGTGGGACGGGAGGATTGGGGGAGTACCGTCCTTCGACATGGTGGTACTCGCCCTTATCATCCGACCCCTTAGAAGTTTTGTTCTTACAGTGGGATTCACTTTTAGTTTCTTCACCATCCACTTCCTCATCACCCTTACTCTTCATAATTTCTTCCAAAGGGATAGAGGATGTGGAGTCCAGACCCTTGGCTTTTAAGAGTTGCAATAACATATCTCGCAACTCTGTCATTTTAACATCCATAGATGAGGTCAAGGAATCTTTCAATTCCTTGAGATCATCTAGAGTGACACATGTCGCGGGCTTGGCGGCTTCCCCTTTGTTGACCATACTAAAACTCTTAGGTGGTTAAGCCCAATAGAAGAACCAAGGCTCTGATACCAATTGAACGGATAGTATGGCCACCTAGAGGGGGGATGAATAGGTGCTACGACCAATTTTAATTTGTCTTCAAATTAAGGCTTGACACAAAGGTAAATTCTCTAGATATGCAACTATGGTGGATTTACCTATATGGCAACAACAACTGCAACAACAACAACAAGATACAAACACGAAGTAAAGGAGAGGGAACGAGGTAACCGATAGAGGAAGCATGCGGAGACGAGGATGTAATCCCGAGTTCCTCCCTTTGAGGGGAGTACGTCTCGTTGGAGGGGTGTGAGTTTCGCCACAAAGGCCTCACCCTGTTCTCCGATGAACTTCGCCACAAAGGCCTAGTTCACCTTCCACTATTGATCCCCTTTGAGGCAGGAATCGAGTCCTTTACAACAAGCTTGAGACACACACCCACAACCAAATTGGGGGCTCCCAAGAATCACCAATCAACGAATGAGTAGCAATGGGTTCTAGCTTTTCCACAAGGAAACCCTAGACTAGATTCTCTCAAGTGAATGAGGGGGAAAAGAAGAACGCGGTGGTGCAAATGTAGATCAGGGTCTTCTCCTTCAATCCTCCTAAGATCAACGAGTTTGGGTGGAGGGATTGGGATAAATCTAAGTTTTGTAAGCTCAATAAATGAGGCTTTTAATGGTGGACGAGTTACCCTTTGAAGAAGAAGGGGATGGGCTATTTATAGCCCTTCCCCAAATCTGACCGTTTTGAGCACTTATTGATCCACCCGGTAGTACCGGACGGCGTCCGGTAGTACCGGCCCCTCTAGTCTTCACGGGGTCAACGCTGGATCTGCAAAGCTGGCTTCCACACGCGTTACTATCGCATGGGTGCGGTAGTGCCGAATTTTGCACGCTCTAATCTTCACGAGTCCAGTAGCTAATCTTGAATATTACGGTGCTACCGCAACACTGCTGCAGTACCGCGAGGGACTCGAACAATTTCTTCATGCGGTACTACCGGGCAGGTCCGGTAGTTCCGAATTCTGGCACTTCCGAAACTGTGATTCCAGTACCAAAAACAAGAAATCCGGTACTACTGCGCGCCACCCGGTAGTACCGCCTTTGAAAGAAAACCCACAAAATGATTCTTTCTTCATGGTGAACTCAATGAGATCTATCACAAGGTCATATGGAAATAATGTAAGAAGATTTCCTGCGGTACTTTAGCACATATTAGGGCTCTAATTGTGTTGTTAACAAACATCAAAATATAATTACGGGGAAATGCTCTTTCAAATTGTATATGCAAGTAGTAATCGATGCGTGAGCTACTTCTTATGAGTAGAGTAGGTTCTAGAGGTTGGAAGCGACGAGGACCGCTACATTATCAATTTCTAAAAAGAAGGTTTCGACGACATTTGAGGCCTACCGTGTAACTAAGGTATACTGACGACAGCCCCCATCTAGCCCGCGAGTAACATGGCCTTGATGTGCATCATGGGACCATGCTAGTTCGTCCGATATACGACTCGAAAGGCCCTCGAGCAATCATAGTCCAGCTCAGACCCAATTAAGGAAGGAGATCTACAAGACTTGGACAACAAGACAACAAACCTATGTCAGCACGCTATATAAAGGGGGGCATTGACAAGGGGCGTACAATTCAAGCCCCACGGAAACGCCCGCCGCAATCTCGATCAACATACTTGTGCCAAACCATTCTAGAGTTCCTTGCACCCTAGCTCGTCCACCATAGGCTCGTTGAGATCACCATATAAATCTCGTCGAGTACTCTATTCACATTGTAATACTCTATATACACCATGTAATACAAAAGAGACACGAGTATGAATTTCATCCAACATCAGTGGGTCCGAACTTGGGTATATTGGTGTCAATCCATTACTTGTTAGCCCGAGATCTAGATCTTAACATATAAACATACTCTCAATCTTTCGGAAATGCGGTTGCCGAGGGGTCGAGAGATTATCCTACAACAAATTCTGAATTCAAAAGAACTTCATAGTAAACTCACAACATTGAAAACATAGAATACTCAAACCCCTGATCAGTTCTTGTATATGCAGTACACAAAACTCATCATCTTGTAACCATGCTTTTTGCGTGTTCACCGGGTGTCCATGGCCATAAAAGCTCATACTCATACAGAAATACCGGCCTTGATTTTTCGCATGCGGCAATGCAGAAATACCGGCTGCTATTGTCTCCCTAGTCCCTCCTATATACTACACCATGTACTCTATTTTTTTTTAGCTCGCGTACACACATAAAAAGCGAGCATCTAAAGGCGAAAAGACTCAAGATCCCAGTAACCTGCCGGTTCATCTCGATCAGATGATAGTCTTTGAAAGAAAACAACTTCTCAGTCGGATGCTTCTTTTATTCCCCTTTTATTTCTGACGGGGCCGAATGCTTCCTTCGCTCTAGTAGTGTCTACTGCTTAGCTTGCAACAGGCACATTTGACGCGCGGGTGACGTTGGGCTCGGAGGCAGCCGTGCCGTGGCGCTGCTCGTTTCTCGCAGCACGCTCCTTTAGAATCCTTGTGCTAATCCTCCCATGCACCTCGTCTGCCTCCATCTGCGCACCCCTGCATTCCTCGCTGCAGAATGGCGTGTCCCCTCTGTTGTGTTGGGAATGGAAGACGGATCAGGATACCACTGAACTTGATACGGGTAACCCGAGAGCACCAGCTAAATCTTACTGAAAGGAACAAACCTGTACATGAAGATGTCGAGGTTTCTGGTGAGAGGCTTCCCGCAGAGGTAGCAGACGCCCATGGCGTGGCGGCCTGTCACGCCGCCGTCGAGGGGCACAATGTGGAAGAAGGAAGAAGACGACGCAAAGGTGGACGACGGCATCTCAGCTACAGATTGTAACCTGGAGGCGTAAGGAGTCTTTGCTTGGTTTTGGGGCTAAGGTCTGATGGTAGCAGCAGGCTACTAGACTGAACTGAAGAATGATTTGGCTTATAAAGGGAACCAGAGTCCTGAGTTATGTGCAGGGCCATGGGGGGACGCGAGAAACCACGGCTAGGTTTCGAGGAACCACCTCACTCGCCACGTACGATTGGCCATACCGACGCAGCTAGGGGCAACAAGAAACTGCATGCAGCGCCCGTTTTGCATAGTTTTGTTTGCTTGCTCTGCGTATCGGTCTCAATGGCTGCCTCGTTGCTGCCGGTATTGGCAACTGCAATGCTGCCGGATCCACCTGAATATAATTTTATGCTAAAAGCTTCTATGGTATGGTGACTTCTTGTACCGTGGCCGTGTGGCCACGTGTTGAACACTCGAGACTAGGACACTTCAGATTAGCGCGTAAATACAAAAAGGGCACACTACTGTACTGAATATACTGGTCACATTGGAGCTTGGCTCCTGATGTAAGGGACGGGTCGGCCGGGCTACATTGGACTTCTTGCAAGATTTGTCACTGACATTACAATTAGCATAGGCCAAGCAAGACCGGGTGGAATACACCGCTTGCTGCAGGAAAAGAATATGGTTTCTTTCCCCTGCCTTCTAGAGTTTTGGCCTACGGAATCTGGATACATGTGGCTAGAGAAGTCGACAGAGAAAGATATGAGAAAGGGAGTGGAAACCGTTCAGGAGGCAGTAGAACTAGCACCGACGGCGACGCACGTACGCGGTACGCGTCATACTCTGCTGGCGTAACCAGGTCGTCGTTCACCGATCGAGGTCTCGCCGTCTTCAGGTCGTTGGTTTTGTAGTGCTGGGGAAGCGTCACCGATGAGGGAGCAGACGTACAATTTTCTGTGAATCCATGACAGGAATGAGGTGCAGGAACGGAAAGTATCTGACAAGATTGATGCTGCAATCGCTTAATTGGTTCTTGACCCAGCTAGGAAGTCTTCTTGACCCGTGTGGACCGTCTTGGACGATGTAGGACACTGATGATGACATAATATATGTTTTTGAGGTGATGACCACCCGGTGGTCAAGTCAACTACTCCATGCATCCATAGGTCTTGCCGGTCCACCTTCACTCTCATGCGTACGAAGCATTCATCTCCACGACTCCACGGCACCCCCAATAGCATTTTTCATAGGACGAGCCGGCATGAAATGCTTCCCTACGAGGCGACCCAATAGCGGCAAAGTTATCGGAGGGGCTAACCCAGTGTCCGACAACCCCGCTTCGGCTTTTGTTGGGTTGCTGTCGGGCGTGTCGGCAACGCGTGTCACTTCGGATTTTGACGGGCGGGGCCGCACTGGCAGCGACATGGACGCGTTCAACGTGAGTTAGTGCGGCGACGAAGGGCCGGTATCCGTGTTTTAGTGGCGCACCGGTTCCTCTGGCAGACATAGAGCGAAGCAATGCGTCGCCGGCGCTAATGGCAGACAAAGCAATCGATGCTCGGCGTTAACGGCATCCACTGAATCCCGCTCCCCGCCGCCTATAAAATCGATGTGAACTCATCTCTCCCTCTCCACACCGGCGCAACCTAGTCTCCCCCTAATCTCCCCACTCACCCTCTTCGATGGAGGACGAGTTCCCTCGCCGTGCTCAGGTCACCCAAGAACGCACCGCACGCCGCCGGGAGATGCAGCGCGAGGAGGCGAGGCGCGTGGCGGCCGAGGCGGCGGCGGCAGAAGCAGGCGAGCGGTGGCAGCAGGAGATGTAGGCCAACAGCCGGCGCGTCCGAGAAAGGGAAGCTCAGGAGCGGGCCCTCTGTGACGACCAAGAGCACGCCACTCAACGCCACAAGGCCAAATTGGCTCGAGGAGGCGCTCTTCTACCGCCCCTACGCAGTTGACGTGAGCTCGTCTCGCAGACCTCCACGGCGTGTCCTGTCGGAGGAATTCCTCCGCCGCTGCATGGCGTCGAACATACTGGTGTTCGGCGCCAACGGCAGCCTACCAGACGGGTGAGCCATGGACTTCACCAACATCCCAGCCGGTAAGAGTTAAAATTGCTTGCAAAGACAAAACCAAGGTAGATGGTTACTACAATGTCTATATCAATGGGAGGGGGTATAGCTTGAATGGGAAGTGGAGAAGGCCTCGAAATCGATGTCATCCTCAGACCTTTTAATGACCATGACCTATATAGTGACAGATGACGAGGATGCTTAGGCTGATGGAGATGAGAGAGAAAGGCGTAGCAAGAAAGGAGGATAAACAACCTGAGGATCAAAAAGAAGGAGATGGTTCTTCGGCTGGTCATTACTCGAGGCGAAATGATATAGCTGGTGGGAGGAAATCAAAAAACAGAGCAGGCGGGGCCTGTCAAGATGAAGGGTTCTCGGCTGAGAAAGAGAAGGATGACTTTGAAGATAAAGGGACGGTGGATGCCAGTCGGCAGGAAATACAAGATATTGTTTAGAGTCTGGGCAAACAAGTGGGTGAGTTAAGCACCATGGTTCCTGAAATGGCTTCTCGGCTTGAGGGGAAGACGGGATCCGATCCTTTGAATAAAGAGGAACTAGGGAAGGTGATCTCGGATGGGGAAGAAGAGAAGCAGATAAGGAAAGATATGGGGGGTACTTATGAAGGATATTCTACTCCCATATCGTCGGGAGATAAAAACTGCTCTCAATGGTGTGGCACAAGATGGCAACCTTGGTTCTATGGTTACTGCTAATACGGTGGCACAAGATCCCAACATGGAGCCTCGGGTACAGGGCGAACCCACATTTGAATGGGCTTTGGTCTCGCACAGCAAGAAGAAGAAAGGAAAACAAAACAAAATGAAAGAATTAGTGAAGGCTGAAAGACAGAGTGACAGGCTGTCAATGATGGCCTCACCATTCCAATGAGGGTGGAACAAAGGAAAAGAAAACTCAAAATGTCTCAGGTATTCCTAATTCTTTCCACATTTTGATCTCTATTTCCAATTCTAAACTCCATGCAATTGCCAAAGATAGTAAAATTGTTCTGGGTGATTCCGAGAAAGCCATTAATCAACAACTAAAGATCTTAAAAACTGAAGAGCTGGCGGAGGCTGTTTTGGCTGTAGCAAGGGATAATGTCCGAAAGAAAGAAGGAGGAGGAAGCTGAGGGGGGATAGGGGAGCTGCAAGGGACAAGGTTCGTATGGTGGAGGAGGGTGAGTTGGTGACACCTATGTCTCCCTTGCGGTAGCTGGAAGAGGAGGTGGTGGATCAATCCTATTTGGGAGAGAGGTCGTCTGTGGTGAGATCCAAGCTCAAAGCTACCCGTAGTGGGAGTAGATCGAGTAAGAAGAAGATCCAAGTGCGAAAAGGACGGGGGGAGAAGAAGTAATGGAAATTCTCTTTTATAATGCAAGAGGGTTGGGGGAGAAAGGGTGGAATCAACAAATTTGGGAGTTTGTTAGCACAACAAAAATGTGTCCATCATTTGTCTTCAAGAGATATTCAAAGCCAATTTATTTCATAAAGACATGCGTGACATGGGGGTCACCTCAATTACCATTGGAATGTTAAGCCGGCAAAGGGTCATTCAGCGGGTTTGGTTCTGGCGGTGAGGAGTGACTTGTTTGACGTGGAACATACTGGGCAGGGGGAGTTCTGTATTAGCTCGATGGTGCGAGATGTAAACTCACATGAACGCTAGGAGGTAATCAATGTGTATGGGATGATGGTGAATGATAAGAAGGATGCCTTTTTATCTAAAATCACAGACAAAATTCTCAGAACTAGTTGGCCAGTGTGTATGGGTGGGGACTATAATCTTATCAGGCTTGTGAAAGAGAAGACCAGTGGGGTGTTGCACAAGACCATAATGCTGAAGTTTAATGTGATGATCAATTTGCTGAAACTCCGTGAACTCCATCGTAGTGGGGGTATGTACACGTGGACGAATAAATACACAAAACCAACTTTGGAAGTGTTGGACAGGGCGTTGATATCAAAATCTTGGGAAGCATCGTTCCCTCGCTCCAGAGCTTGTTCCCTAACCAGGTCGGGGTCAGATCACTGGCCTATAGTGGTTGAACCAGGAGGAGATCGATTGAATATACCAAAAATGTTTCTAGTGGAAGCCTCTAGGTTCTCGAAACCGAAATTTACAAGCATGATCATGACAAAGTGGCCTAGGCGATGGAACATGAAGATATTAGATTTGTGGAAGGTGCAACAAACTGAACTCGTCAACTAATGCGAGGATGGTAGCGGAATGAGAATAGTAATTGGAATAAGGCCAAATCGGAATTGCGATATAAGTTGCAATTCCTTGATGAAGAAGGTGACCTGGGTCTACTCTCAGAAGAAGTATGGAACAGAAGATACCACCTAGAGGAGCAACCGTCTAGTTTGCATGCAGAGGAAGAGGCTTATTGGCAGCGCCGGGGAGGGGAACAATGGCTTCTGCAGGGGGGTAGTAATACAGCCTTCTTCCATGCGGTGGCTAATGGAAGGAGAAGGGGAAAAAAGCTATTCTCTCGCCCGAGGATGAAGGGGAGGTGATTGAGGATGTAGATAGTCTCATGCAACATGTGAATTCTTATTACCGATATCATTTTGGTAAATAGCCTGTTTCAGCGGTGGGCATTGATGATAGTCTTTGGAAACATGAGGGCGGGATTTCGGAAGTGGATTGTGAGGAATTAGTAAAGCCCATTTCATGGACGAAATCGAGCTGGCAGTCAATGGCATGAAGACCAACTCAGCCCCTGGTCCTGGCGGCTCCTCAGTCCAATTTTACAAGGAGTTTTGGCCGCAAGTGAAGAACTCCATTTTTGACATGTGCAAGGAGCTGGATGAGGGATGTTTATACTTTGGGAGATTGAACTATGGGGTCATTTTTCTCATCCCTAAAATTAAATATGCTGACACTATCAAGCAATACAGACAGATTTTCCTGCTAAATGTTATTTTAAAAATCATCTCTAAAGTTTTATCGAGTAGGTTTACCAAAGTGGCTGACAATATTATTCATAAGACTCAGATTGTCTTCATTTCGGGTAGACACATTTTGGAAGGGGTTTCGGAAGTGCACGAAGTGGTGGACGAGATCCACATAATGAATGTGAAAGGCATTATTCTGAAATTGGATTTCGGAAAGGCCTATGATAAGGTCCGATGAAGTTTCCTTCGGTGTATTCTAAAGAAGAAAGGCTTTTGTGAGACTTGGATATCTTGGGTTAGTTTGGTGGTTGAGATGAGCAAAGTTTTTGTAAACCTCAACGGTGTGAACGGAGACTTCGTTCGTACGTTCCAGGGTTTGAGTCATGGCGACCCTTTCTCCCTGATCATGTTTAACACAGTGGCGGATGCTCTAGGGGCAATGATATTACAAGACAAAAACGGGACACATTTGAGGCTTGGTGCCGCATCTGGTGGATGGAGGGGTGTCGCATCTCCAATATGCGGAGGACACATTGCTCTTTCTGGACTTAAGCGATCAGTCCATCGCTTCACTGAAATTCATTCTGATGTGCTACGAGTCTATGTAGGGTCTTAAAATAAATTTCCATAAGAGCGAGGCTTTTGATTTTGGGGGATAGATAGGGCCGAGAAGGAAAGGGTTGCCAATATTTTCAATTGTGTTGGGAAAGTTCCCGATGAAGTATCTGTGAGTGCGGGTATCTTCTCAAAAGTTGCTCGGGTCGGAGTTTGACTTTCTACCTGTCAAATTTTAGAAGCAGCTAGGAGGTTGGCAACTGGTTTCAGTTGGGGGAAGGAAAATCTTGATTGATTCGTGTCTCAGCAACATTCCCACATTTGTGATTGGCTTCTATAGGTTATCAGAGAGAATCCATTATAAGATGGATATGCATCGAGCAAATTTTTACTAGGAATGGGACGGGGTTATAGCAAGTACCACATGGTACGTTGGCTTGATATGTGGAGGCCCACTGAGTTTGGAGATATGGGGTTTGTGGAAACAAGATCTAGGAACATTGCGCTGCTAGCAAAATGGATTATGAAGCTTGAACGAGGTGACCAAGATCTGAGCTGTAAGATTTTGCGGCAAAAGTATTTGGGAGAAGGTAGTTTTTTTCCATTCTAGCAAGGCAGGGGCTTCTCAGTTTTTGAAAGGGTTACACTCCATCGAGAAATGGGTAAAACAAGTATTAGCCTTCAAGATTGGTAATGGGATGAAAGCGAGCTTCTGGGATGACATTTGATGTGATCGTATCCCTCTTAGGATCGTGTTCCTGAAGTTATACTCTATATGCGAGCAACATGAAGGCTTAGTAGGAGAGGTGATGAAGTCGGATGGGTTAGACATGTCCTTTCGTAGGTCGTTTGGGGGCCAGGAAGTGGGAGAATTGTAACACCCGGGGAATTTCCCCCAAATAGAATTCTTGGTTGCTTTTCTTTTTACATGACATAGCATCATGCATCATATTCATGGCACTTGTTTTGAAACCAATCAAAACTTTCAAACCAATTTAAGAAATTCAAACAATGCCCTCTTGTATCATACTCAATTTGTTTTCAATAAAATTGAAGTGGAAAAATAAATGTTGCTTGGTTAAATAAATTCCCCTTTTCTTAAAAAAAACCTAAATTGAATGTCAAATTCAAATTTAAACATCACTACAAACTTTTGAATTTTCAAAACCCAAAACTTTTGTTCTTGGGAATTTTCAATTCCAAACGCAATACAAAAATTATTTCATAAAATAAAACCCCTAAAACCTTATTCTTTTTCTCTCTCTTTCTTTCCTACAAAAAAAATGTGTAAACAGAAAAAATAAAAGAAAACCCCTGGGGGAGGCAGGCCTTTCGGCCCACCTACAACCCCAGAAGCACCCCAGCCCACTAACTCTCCACTCCTGGCCCACTGCCTCCTCACGATCCCTTCTTCCTCCTGTACGGCAGCGCATCGGCCGTGTCCACGTCAAGAGAGCTCGATGGGACGGCCGGGAGCATTCCTCCACCTCCATAAAACCACCACTACCCCCTCCTGCGTGCCCTAGACTCCCTCTCCTTCCTCCATCGCCGTCGCCTTCCTCTTCCTCCTCTGTTCCCCAATTCCTCTCTGCATCTTTTCTGAACCAGTGCAAAAACCGAGCCATGGCGGTAACTTGAGCTCGTCACCGCCGCTACTCCGTTCGCCGCCGAGCCCTCGAGAGCCCCGGAATGGAACCGTGGACTCTCCCTCGTCGCCCTCGTACTCTCGGTCGGCCCGGAGAGGCAACAGGGCCACGGCGCCGTCGTGGGTTGCCCGCCGTCGTCTGCCGGTCGTCTCCCCCGTCCTTGCGCCTAACCACCGACAGGAAGACCCGGTGAGCTCTCCGCCCTCGGGCTAACCCCTCCTCCTCCTTCCCCTTGCTCTGGTGCGGGCCTTCGAGCCGCACGGTCACCCGCTGCCCCGATCGGGTCACCTCCGGCCGCCACTGTCCATTCCCGACGAGTTCCGTTCGCAAGTCTGAATCTTGTTCTTCAAAAATTCAGTTAACAGCGAGGGATATCCTCTTATTCCGTCAGTTGCGTGTAGTATCACCAAACGCATCCGCAGCGCAGTGGCTCTGTTCCTTGCGCGCACCAGGGAGACGCGGGTTCGATCCCCCCCTCCGGCCGAATAAAAGGCCACTTTTTTTCAGCTTTTCGCGCGCGGGCCGGGACCCACTGGTCATTGACCGTGAGTGCCACCACAGCCCCAGGCGCGCCTCGTCAGCGCCAGGTGGCGCTGGATCCCACCGGTCAGTGTCACGGTGTTGTGCTGCGTTGAGTAGAAAAGCCCAGGGGCTTCTATGCTATTCTTTTCTTCCACGCAAAGGTCCCTCTAAAATCGCAATCAGGTCCCTAACATTCAAATGCACCTAATAAATTCATTTAAACTCCAATTTCAAAATATAAAATATTTTTTCCATACTAAATTAAATTCTCTACATGTTTAAACCATTTGTATACTGTTTTGAACATTTCAAATGGTTTTAAAAATTCAAATTCAAACAACTCTTTTGAATCTGATTAAATTCATAACTATTGCAAATTTAATTCAAATGGCACATGTAAAATATGTTTTCCGTGCAAAATTGAACAAGCTTTCCAAATATAAACTTTGTTTCCTGTTTTGAATAATTAAAAATTGTTAAATAATTTAAATCTTGTTTAATTCATTTAAAATTGCTAAATTAATAACTTGGTCAAACTAAATTCCTTTTGAACATGTAAAATATGTTTTCCATCCCATTTTTCATGAACTTTGCAAATATAAACTTTGTTTTCTATTTTGAATAAATTAAATTGCTGAAAACAACTATTTCTTAATTAATGCATTTAAAATTGTCAATTTAATAACTTGCTCATCTAAAATCCAAATTCAACAAATGGAATATGTATTCCATCTAAAATTTTGTGTTCTTTCCCAATATAAAATTTTGTTAACTGTTTTGAACATTTAAAATGGGTGAAAACAATAAATGTTTGTGTAACTCATTTAAAATGCCAAAGTTCATAACTTAATAAATAAAATTCCAAACTTGGTAAACAACATATCAAGCTGAAGCTATTGTTGTTTTCTTATTGTTTTCATCATCCATGCATCATTCTAATCAACTCTCACATGATGGTTATTTGTAGATCATTTAATTCAACATTAATTCATGGGCTATTGCCCATTTAACTATGTTTACCATGTCAACTGGTTTAATTTGATGCATCAATTAATTGCCATGCATATAAAATAGAATCATGCTGGATCTTTTGCCGTAGTAGTAATTGTTGCATCCGGTGTTTGTTCTAGTTTGTTGCTTCTTCGCGGATAGGACGCTGAGATGATGTGAGCAACGACAAGTTCTGCGGTTGTACCTCTACTTGCTGGATTCCAGGCAAGTATACTCACTTGCTACCTATGGCTGCCTTTCATCACTTGTTACCGATTCTTCCCGTTGCCTTTATTCTAGCCTTATGATTCGATGCTTGTGTCTCGATCCTATCATATGTTTACCTTGCAACCATGATATAGCCTCCTTCCACTTCCTATTAACTGTTGTTTGTTTACCTTGCTGGCCCTTGTGTCGTAGTTGCATGCTTAGTGTTGTTTGCGCTCAAGTCATTGTTGTCCGTCTTATCACCTGTTTAGTTTGATAGTTGGGTTTCAACTTAATCAACAACATGTTAATGTTTTGGGTAATAATAATTTGATGATAAGGCACCGGCAGGAGGCCCGGCGTGGTTTTGAGGCCTGCTAGTGTCGACCCTAATTAGGAAAAGGGTCTTGTCCTCCGATCCATGATGAGCGCACTAACCGCATGTGGGAAGCGAGTATGGGCGCCCCCCGCAACTTTGATTCGATTCGCATCTCGTCCAAATCGCCTCATTTAGTTCGGGTTTTCCATTTGCCGCATGCATATGCAGGTGCGAACCCTTGGCGCCAGGGTGGAACTTTTGTAGTCGGCATTTAGGGAGACACGTTCTTAGAGTGCTATGAGGGTCCCCTTTTCTTCGTGGGGCTTGATTAGCCGTGCGCTCAATTGCACGGGGTTCTTTGGGCTTGATGCGAAGAAGAGTTGGGTTGTGTTGAGTGGCTCGCTTGGTGGAAGGGCCTTTCCATCTGGCGGGTCATTCTTACGTGTACGGCCAAATTGGTGCATCCCTGCAGGGTTAAATCTTCTCGAGAAGCCGTGTTGTCCGCGGTTATGTATGACTTGGTGAAAGTGCTGGCTAACAAGTACTAAGACAACTTAAACTTAACGATGATAACTTGACTAGTAATATAGATTACCTCCACCATAAAAATGCATGTCACCTTTATCAACAGTGTGAGTTTCCTTGGGTTGCTTCCTTAGTAGGGGGTAACGTTGGATGGGTATTGTTTGGTGAGTAGTTGTAGTTGGTTCGGATACGCTCTCTTATCCCTTTCTTTTAGCCGGATGTTGTAGAGCGTCTCTGTAGTTATTTAGTGCAGCCCGCTGCCGCTTCCTTGCAATAATCCCTTCCTTTCCGTTGTACCCAAAGTATTTGTATCTTGTGATGATTGGTTACGCTGGTATCTTGTGAGTATGGTTTATCCACTTGCCAGTACTTCATAGTACTGACCCACGAATCCTTTTCGTGGCTGCATATTCCATATTGCAGTCAACAAGTTTGAAGTTTGACGACGTTAGCTTGGGAATCCCTCCGGCTTGGCCTGGGCAGGGATTGGACGCCATCGGTTATCTTCAGGACTCTTAGTCCAATTTGTATCTTGTCCGTAGTCGGACGCTATGTTGTTTCCTCCGCTGTTATTTGGATCTTTGTATTGTATCAGCTGTATCCTTGACTCGTTTGAGTCGTCTTGTATATACCTCCTCTGTTGTTGTTGTGGATTATTCGTGAACTGTTGTAATGTTATCACAAGTGGCAACCTGGAATCGGTTATTATGTGGATTTTGGCGGAAATGCTGAAATCTGCATAGTGCCCGATCTCGGGGCGTCACAAATGGTATCAGAGCATGGTTTCCGATTCCCGAAGTTGTTTCGATACGAATGGTTATCGAAGCAACGGGTCCGCAAAGCCTGAAGGATAACCTCGCTAGCGATCGTTGTTTCTAGAGCGTCAAAAACTATTTTCTGCTAAACTATTTTGGAAATATCTCACTAGGATTCTGTTTTTCTTCTCATCTCTATTCTATTTCTCCTCCTATCCTATCTGTTTTGGAGTCTCCCCTCTTGTCTTTGTTCAAAGGTTAGGATCCTACGTGGGTTGGACGTTTTCTGAGCCGTTAACCTAATAGGTTCGATCATCAGAATATTTCCTGGTGGAAGAACATCGTCGTCACTCCGAGCAAGAATCTCTTGTTAGTGGTGTCGAGAAGCCCTTGTTAGTGGCGTCAAGGAGATCAACTGGAAGCATGAAGAATCGATAGTCGAACTTCTTTCCCCTCCCGGGTTAGTGGGTGGATTGCGAGGGCGCAATCCCTTGTTAGTGGTGTCGTCTGTAACACCCGGGGAATTTCCCCCAAATAGAATTCTTGGTTGCTTTTCTTTTTACATGACATAGCATCATGCATCATATTCATGGCACTTGTTTTCAAACCAATCAAAACTTTCAAACCAATTTAAGAAATTCAAACAATGCCCTCTTGTATCACACTCAATTTGTTTTCAATAAAATTGAAGTGGAAAAATAAATGTTGCTTGGTTAAATAAATTCCCCTTTTCTTAAAAAAAAACCTAAATTGAATGTCAAATTCAAATTTAAACATCACTACAAACTTTTGAATTTTCAAAACCCAAAACTTTTGTTCTTGGGAATTTTCAATTCCAAACGCAATACAAAAATTATTTCATAAAATAAAACCCCTAAAACCTTATTCTTCTTCTCTCTCTTTCTTTCCTACAAAAAAAAAGTGTAAACAGAAAAAATAAAAGAAAACCCCTGGGGGAGGCAGGCCTTTCGGCCCACATACAACCCCAGAAGCACCCCAGCCCACTAACTCTCCACTCCTGGCCCACTGCCTCCTCACGATCCCTTCTTCCTCCTGTACGGCAGCGCATCGGCTGTGTCTACGTCAAGAGAGCTCGATGGGACGGCCGGGAGCATTCCTCCACCTCCATAAAACCACCACTACCCCCTCCTGCGTGCCCTAGACTCCCTCTCCTTCCTCCATCGCGGCCGCCTTCCTCTTCCTCCTCTGTTCCCCAATTCCTCTCTGCATCTTTTCTGAACCAGTGCAAAAACCGAGCCATGGCGGTAACTTGAGCTCGGCACCGCCGCTACTCCGTTCGCCGCCGAGCCCTCGAGAGCCCTGGAATGGAACCATGGACTCTCCCTCGTCTCCCTCGTACTCTCGGTCGGCCCGGAGAGGCACCAGGGCCACGGCGCCGTCGTGGGTTGCCCGCCGTCGTCTGCCGGTCGTCTCCCCCCCCGTCCTTGCGCCTAACCACCGACAGGAAGCCCCGGTGAGCTCTCCGCCCTCGGGCTAACCCTTCCTCCTCCTTCCCCTTGCTCTGGTGCGGGCCTTCGAGCCGCACGGTCACCCGCTGCACCGATCGGGTCACCTCCGGCCGCCACTGTCCGTTCCCGACGAGTTCCGTTCGCAAGTCTGAATCTTGTTCTTCAAAAATTCAGTTAACAGCGAGAGATATCCTCTTATTCCGTAAGTTGCGTGTAGTATCACCAAACGCATCCGCAGCGCAGTGGCTCTGTTCCTTGCGCGCACCAGGGAGACGCGGGTTCGATCCCCCCCTCAGGCCGAATAAAAGGCCACTTTTTTTCAGCTTTTCGCGCGCGGGCCGGGACCCACTGGTCATTGACCGTGAGTGCCACCACAGCCCCACGCGCGCCTCGTCAGCGCCAGGTGGCGCTGGATCCCACCGGTCAGTGTCACGGTGTTGTGCTGCGTTGAGTAGAAAAGCCCAGGGGCTTCTCTGTTATTCTTTTCTTCCACGCAAAGGTCCCTGTAAAATCACAATCAGGTCCCTGACATTCAAATGCACCTAATAAATTCATTTAAACTCCAATTTCAAAATATAAAATATGTTTTCCATACTAAATTAAATTCTCTACATGTTTAAACCATTTATATACTGTTTTGAACATTTCAAATGGTTTCAAAAATTCAAATTCAAACAACTCTTTTGAATCTGATTAAATTCATAACTATTGCAAATTTAATTCAAATGGCACATGTAAAATATGTTTTCCATGCAAAATTGAACAAGCTTTCCAAATATAAACTTTGTTTACTGTTTTGAATAATTAAAATTGGTTAAATAATTTAAATCTTGTTTAATTCGTTTAAAATTGCTAAATTAATAACTTGGTCAAACTAAATTCCTTTTGAACATGTAAAATATGTTTTCCATCCCATTTTTCATGAACTTTGCAAATATAAACTTTGTTTTCTATTTTGAATAAATTAAATTGCTGAAAACAACTATTTCTTAATTAATGCATTTAAAATTGTCAATTTAATAACTTGCTCATCTAAAATCCAAATTCAACAAATGGAATATGTATTCCATCTAAAATTTTGTGTTCTTTCCCAATATAATTTTTTTTAACTGTTTTGAACATTTAAAATGGGTGAAAACAATAAATGTTTGTGTAACTCATTTAAAATGCCAAAGTTCATAACTTAATAAATAAAATTTCAAACTTGGTAAACAACATATCAAGCTGAAGCTATTGTTGTTTTCTTATTGTTTTCATCATCCATGCATCATTCTAATCAACTCTCACATGATGGTTATTTGTAGATCATTTAATTCAACATTAATTCATGGGCTATTGCCCATTTAACTATGTTTACCATGTCAACTGGTTTAATTTGATGCATCAATTAATTGCCATGCATATAAAATAGAATCATGCTGGATCTTTTGCCGTAGTAGTAATTGTTGCATCCGGTGTTTGTTCTAGTTCGTTGCTTCTTCGCGGATAGGACGCTGAGATGATGTGAGCAACGACAAGTTCTGCGGTTGTACCTCTACTTGCTGGATTCCAGGCAAGTATACTCACTTGCTACCTATGGCTGCCTTTCATCACTTATTACCGATTCTTCCCGTTGCCTTTATTCTAGCCTTATGATTCGATGCTTGTGTCTCGATCCTATCATATGTTTACCTTGCAACCATGATATAGCCTTCCTTCCACTTCCTATTAACTGTTGTTTGTTTACCTTGCTGGCCCTTGTGTCGTAGTTGCATGCTTAGTGTTGTTTGCGCTCAAGTCATTGTTGTCCGTCTTATCACCTGTTTAGTTTGATAGTTGGGTTTCAACTTAATCAACAACATGTTAATGTTTTGGGTAATAATAATTTGATGATAAGGCACCGGCAGGAGGCCCGGCGTGGTTTTGAGGCCTACTAGTGTCGACCCTAATTAGGAAAAGGGTCTTGTCCTCCGATCCATGATGAGCGCACTAACCGCATGTGGGAAGCGAGTATGGGCGCCCCCCGCAACTTTGATTCGATTCGCATCTCGTCCAAATCGCCTCATTTAGTTCGGGTTTTCCATTTGCCGCATGCATATGCAGGTGCGAACCCTTGGCGCCAGGGTGGAACTTTTGTAGTCGGCATTTAGGGAGACACGTTCTTAGAGTGCTATGAGGGTCCCCTTTTCTTCGTGGGACTTGATTAGCCGTGCGCTCAATTGCACGGGGTTCTTTGGGCTTGATGCGAAGAAGAGTTGGGTTGTGTTGAGTGCCTCGCTTGGTGGAAGGGCCTTTCCATCTGGCGGGTCATTCTTACGTGTACGGCCAAATTGGTGCATCCCTACAGGGTTAAATCTTCTCGAGAAGCCGTGTTGTCCGCGGTTATGGATGACTTGGTGAAAGTGCTGGCTAACAAGTACTCAGACAACTTACACTTAACGATGATAACTTGACTAGTAATATAGATTACCTCCACCATAAAAATGCATGTCACCTTAATCAACAGTGTGAGTTTCCTTGGGTTGCTTCCTTAGTAGGGGGTAACGTTGGATGGGTATTGTTTGGTGAGTAGTTGTAGTTGGTTCGGATACGCTCTCTTATCCCTTTCTTTTAGCCGGATGTTGTAGCGCGTCTCTGTAGTTATTTAGTGCAGCCCGCTGCCGATTCCTTGCAATAATCCCTTCCTTTCCGTTGTACCCATAGTATTTGTATCTTGTGATGATTGGTTACGCTGGTATCTTGTGAGTATGGTTTATCCACTTGCCAGTACTTCATAGTACTGACCCACGAATCCTTTTCGTGGCTGCATATTCCACATTGCAGTCAACAGGTTTGAAGTCTGACGATGTTAGCTTGGGAATCCCTCCGGCTTGGCCTGGGCAGGGATTGGACGTCATCGGTTATCTTCAGGACTCTTAGTCCAATTTGTATCTTGTTCGTAGTCGGACGCTATGTTGTTTCCTCCGCTGTTATTTGGATCTTTGTATTGTATCAGCTGTATCCTTGACTCGTTTGAGTCGTCTTGTATATACCTCCTCTGTTGCTGTTGTGGATTATTCGTGAACTGTTGTAATGTTATCACAAGTGGCAACCTAGAATCGGTTATTATGTGGATTTTGGCGGAAATGCTGAAATCTGCATAGTGCCCGATCTCGGGGCGTCACAAGAATGGACTGCTATCAAAGAGTTGGTTAGTGGGGTTACTGGTTGCTAACCATAAATGGTAATTTCTCTGTGAGGTCTCTATAAAGAGAAATGATTTTCCCGGGGGTTCTTGACGTTGTCGGAGAAGCTGTTTGTCCAAGACAGGGTAGGTCCTAGGGGTTCGAACACTGGGGGCTAAACACATTTTTTCGCACCTCAAGATGCTTCGAGAGGGGAGATCTCAAAGGGGAAACAATGGAGACAGTGAGTTTTACCCAGGTTCAGGCTACCGTAATGGTGTAAAACCCTACCCCCGCTTGTCTGGTTGATTGCACTTGGAGGCGTACAATACATGTGTGAGCTTCCGGTGGTGGGACTACTAGACTGCTCGATCTTTTTCTATGGAGGCGGGAGACCCCTTCTTATACCGGCGGTTGACCCTGTTTCCCGCTCATTGGACGGGAAAGGGCTACCACATGGTGCCAAAGGAGTACACTGTGGCGATCTATCACACAAGCTGTCGCTGGTCGTCGAGGACGGCGCCACCATCCATGGCAGGGAGGTGGGGGTGCCGATGATGCTCCCTCCATCTTGTAGCGGTGGACTGGTCTCCTTGCACCAAAGAGGAAAGTCTTGGACAGGGCTTTGGTGTTCGCAACGATACTCCACACTTTATACACGAGAACGACAACTATGGCCAAAGCGCTCTGTCGCCTGCGGCGCCTCCGTCATCCGTGTAGAGACTCGGACGTCCCCTCACATGGGTTGTCCCCCAACGAGCGGGGGTCCTTCCGGAGAGGAGCGTGGACGAAGCAGGGCTCCTCCTCAACGATGCGGGGAAGTGTCGGTGAGGAAGGCTCCTCTCCAGCGGATCTTCCTTAGTGAGAATTCGCCGCGCCCTTCTCTTGTGGTGGACTGGTACGGACTCCTTTCGTACAGTGTGGGTTGGACCAGCAGCAGACATCCCAGGATACCCTGGTATCCGTAGGTCCGACAGTAGCCCCTGGGCCCATGACGCGCACGCGGCAGGAGGAGGCGAAGCGGCTTGGGACATTAAGCTGTGGGGCTAGCCACGACATGTGGGACGTGGCGCGACAGTTCGTGGGAATCCCACGATCTCCCACGCGTGGCGGAAACGTCTCGTCATGATGGTTGCTCTGGTGGGGCGCTGAAGAGCAGTAATTAGCTTGGCGTATGGCCACGTCTCCCCTCGGGACATGCTCTCCTTTTGCTTCGATGTTCGGGCCAGCGGAAGACGGAGCAGGGGCGGGGCCACCCCTTGGCCTGTGTATAAATGGGGGGCTGCCCTCCTTTCGCCCAACGTCGTCTTCACTCCTTTTCGCTCCTAGTTCTTCACCTGTAGAGAGAGAGAGAGCAAGGAAGAGGTGTAGCATGGCTCGTGGTGGACGGGCCGGTCGAGGCGCACCAATGGGCTCCGGCGTTGCCCCACGGTACGTCGTGCCCTGGTGGCCGCGGATGAGCCGGAGGGTCTTCGGCTCGAGGAGGGGCGAGTGTTCGTGGCCAGTGCGGTCGTGGCGGCCGAGCCTCCCGCGGTCGCGGCTTTGTGGGGAATTCTCTTCCCCGCTGGGCGGAGGATACTCGTGTGTTGGCGTACGAGTTCCTGGTGTCCCTCTGTGGCCGCCTTCGCAGCCGCCTGAGGCTCCCATACTCCTTCGCGAGGTCCATCGGCCGCAACCCGCCTCGCGGATTGTAGCTCCAGGTGGTGGGTTGCATCAATGGACCCTGGTGGGCTTCCGCGGAGTTCTGCTCCGCAGGCCACCTGTCGCTGTCGAGGGGGTGGAAAACCTTTGCTCACGCCCAGAGGTTGGACGAGAGCCAGGTTCTCCATCTTCGCTTCTCTTCGTGAAGGTCTTCGGGCGCCACGGCGAGCGCGAAGAGTGCTGCGTCGAGAGTAGGAGCTGCGATGAGATCAGCGAAAAGATGAAGATCATGTTGCTGAAGAGGAGGACGAGGAAGATCTGTCGGCCGTCAAGGAGGAGGGCGACGAGTCGGACTTGACGGATGACTACGGGTGGCTTCGCCCAGAGGGAAGGCATGCCGATCCTGATCAGTCAGCCTTCGTCTGGACTCCTCTTCTTCCTCCTTCGCCTCGGCACCTCCTTCCTCGGCCGAACATATCTCGTAGTTGTGGCGAGACAGGTTCAGTCGCGGTTGGTGGCAGTTTTTCCTTCTTTGATGGCTGTGGAGGGGGAATAGCTCCTTCCAGGTCTTAGTCCCTTTTTGTCTTTGTAGCGGATCTGCAGCATATTTATGTACTCGGATGTACCTCATGCATGAAATATGAAGGAAATGTACTCTTTTTGCCTAGTATTTTTGTGAATGAACCCTCTGGAGAGTCAGCCAGGGAGAGTTTAGACTTAGCTCTGGAAGTTTGATGTCCTTGGCGTGGTGGGTTGTGCCTGTGAGTGTCCTTGTAGTTGTCCCTGTCGAGGTATCTTTCCTTCCTCGTGGAAGTTCCTGCTTGGTTACTTCGGGAGGCGTGTGTCTCTGCAGTGAGCGAAAGTGCATGGCTGGTGCTCTTCTCGTGGATACCTCAGGAGGAAGTCAGTACCAAGAACTTAGATGAGGTGTCGTGCACGGTAGCGACCCGTTCAGACAGAGCTCACTTGGATTTATCCTGAAAATTTTAAACCCACTAGAGGTATTCGGTAGGGGGATCCCATATCCCCCTACTTATTCCTTCTTGCAGTTGAGGGTTTATCATGCTTGTTAAAACAAGCAATGGATAATGAGGATATGGAGGGAATTCGGATAGCAGGAACAGCCCCAAAAGTAAATCTCGTGTTGTTCGCTGATGGTTGCATCTTATTTAGCAGGGCAACGACAGAGGATGCTTTGAAGATGAAAAATATCCTTGATGGTTATTGTAATGCTTTGGGGCAGCGGGTAAACAATGATAAAGATATCATGAGACGGTGAGAGTTTCCATAAAAGAGATCTTGGAGGTTCCTAACGAAGCTCTATGTGATAGATATTTGGGACTTCCATCTGAAGTTGGAAGATCGAAGAACGGGGCCTTTGGCTACCTGAAGGATAGGGTATGGAAAAGGGTACAAGGGTGGATGGATAAAATCAGTCATTCAAGCGATCCCCACATATTTTATGGCTTTATTCAAGCTTCCGAGGGGCTTATGTGAACTATCACCTTAATGGTTCGAAAATTCTGGTGGGGTAGTAAACATGGAGAAAGCAAAGTGGCGTGGGTGTCATGGGATTCTATGACTATTCCCAAGTACAAAGGCGGCATGGGCTTCCGGGATATGGAGATTTTTAACTTAGCCCTGCTTGCTAAGTTTGGAGGATTTTGATGGACCCGGACTTGTTGAGTGCTAGAATTTTGAAGGTTGTATATTTCCCTCACACTGATGTGATGGAGGCACAACTCGGACCCAGACCATCACAAATATGGAGGTCCTTGCTTGAGGGGCGCGATATGTTGAAGATGGGGCTTATCCGTCGGATCGGGCATGGACGTACCAAGGATGCTCTGCTTGCAAATTGGATCCCTAGAGACTTTAGTTTGAGGCCCATTACATGTATCTCGGACGAGCCACCAGTATGGGTGGCGGAGTTGATCTGTTCTGCTACAAGAACCTAGGATGTGACGAAGCTTCGCCATCATTTTTTGCCCATGGATGTGGAAGCTATTAAGAAGATCCCCATCAGCCATGCAAGGCCGCCGGACTTCTAGGCGTGGCATGGTGATAAGAGGGGTATCTTTTCGGTTAAGTCAGCCTATAAGATGATCATTGAAACGAAAAGGCGTCGAGTAAACTTCCTAGAGGGGAAGTCGGAGTCCTCCAACACGGAAACGGCTAAGAGCAAATAGAAGAAATTATGGAAGGTAAAGGTACCCTCAAAGCTCAGGATTTTTGCATGGAGGTTGGCTCGATCATCCATGTCGACTGGAGTATTACGGCCAGAGAGAAACATGGCGCAATCGTCAGCATGCGCGGTCTGTGACGCGGCAAGGGATACATGGAGACATGCCTTGTTGGAGTGCAACATGGCCAGATCGGTATGGGCTTTGAAGGAGGGTGATTTTGTGCCGCCTGTTTTCGCTGATGAAACTACCGACCCACGACTATGGCTTTTTTTTCGCTCAACACTACTGTGTCTCAAGCTCAGGTCATCAAAATACTTGTTACACTTTGGGCAATATGGTGGCTCGCCGAAAGCTCATACATGAGGAGGAACAGCAATCGCCTTTATCGACGGATATGTTCATCAAACGATACCTAGCTGAGCTATAGATGGAAAGGCCTAAGCATGCTTCTTCCTCTGTATCGACATGCGCCTCTGGAACACATTCTGCCTGGAAAGCACCGCCGGCATGGACAGTTAAATTTCATGCTAATGGAGCTGTTGCAAGGTGTGGGCAAGGAGGTGCAGTTGGAGTGTTATGTCGTGACATGGAGGGTGCTTTCCTTGCAGCTTCGGTGGGGTTCTCGAAACTCAGGCATATGCAGAATCTCTAATCCTTGGAATTAACCTACAGGTCAGGAATCTGCTTATAGCCTCGGACTGTTTAAATGTAGTGAATGCAATTAATGGTAATCCTAGCATGTAGGGGTGGAAACGGATCAGATGCGGATCGGATAGTGCCCTTCCCACATCCGTTTCCATATTTTCAAAACGAATACAAACACGGATGTGGATATTGTCGGATACGAATGTGGAGCGTATGTTACTCGAATACGAATGCGGATCGGATGTTCCTGGGCAGAGCACAGAAGGCCCATGTATGAGCATGCAACGGCTGGCCCATTGGAGCACTTCTCTTTGTCCAATTCTTTTCTCTCAATTGTATTTGGGCCAAAGAAGTAAAACACACGCTCTTTTTCGAGAAAAACACACACGTCTAGTGAACAGTTTCGTTTAGCTAAGAAGGTAGTACTGGTCTGAGTATTAAAAATACATGCTTATTGTTCTGATGCCCTATAAATACTTACGTTTTGATTATCAAACCTACACACACAAAAATACTGCTTAACGACGATTGACATACATCAAGCTGTTTTTCTTCCCTTGATTATGCTAGGTGTTCACTGAGAGTTCGCGAATTCTGAAATTACATGTGTCGGAGGGTCAACGAAGCAGTACAAGCATTATGCTTTGGTTGGCGAGATGAGGCGTTCGGGTTGACAAAGGCCCTTGATTACAAATACGGCATCAGTGAGGTCATCTTTTATGTCTGATCGGATGGATTCCCATTCCACCTAAAACGGTATCCAGATTCTTTCTCCAGAAGCCCCCGTTTCTCCTGCGGAACGAGAGGATACGACATGGAAGAAATGTGGAATACAGTGCACCAGGCCATCACACGAACCGATATTCTTTTCATATCACAGGGTCGGCTCAGATATGGATGGATGAGTTTAATCCGTGGAAAAAGAACCACATCGGTCGATTTGATGCAGTAGTCACTCGTGAATACTACTACTAACTGGATTCGATCTGGATTCTGGAGTAGTAACACTGCTAGTAGCACTAGTCGCGGCCAGCTAGCCAGCGCCTAGCAGCACGGATTCCCAGCGATGGATCCTCTGTTCGAGAAGATGGCTCGCCCGCTCGCCTTTCCCTGTAACGGCAAGCAAAATCGTCGACCGTCGCACATGTTGCTAACAGACGAGACGGGTTGGTTTCATAATTGGAGGCGTGGTCACTCACTCACGTACGAAGCCATCACATGCAAAGTCGCGTTCGTCGTCGGCGCGCGATCATCGGCGCGCGTGTCGCGCATCACTGCGATGCGATGTGTGAGATCTCGTGCCACCGCGAATGATCGAATTGAGTAGCGATACGGGCCGGTCTTTATTGGGCCGTACGTACCGGATCGCCGGGCATGGGGCGGTACCCTGTACCGGAGGTCCTGGGTGTCGAGCGCTTAATTTGGACCGTCTGATTTACTAACCTGATTATTAGGCTCAACGCCCCCGTATTTACGCTGGCTACGGGCTACGGCCTGTACAGCATCAGCTTTGCCACCGTCCGTCCGTCCCCTTCAGCCCTCCCCATAAAGCTTCGCCGTGAAAAAAAAATGCACAGAGGTCAGAGGCGGGCACGTCGAGATCGGCGAGATAACAAGGACGGACGCGATAGCTTTTCCTTTCGGCAAAGGAAAAGAGGCGGTATCTTCTCGTAGTAAACCCGCCGTACGTTGCGGAGCCACAACGGGAGGAGGCGCGGCGCCGTGCCCCCATCTGCGACCCCAGCCCCACCACCAATTTCAAGATCAGAGCCGACAGGTGGGGCCCACAGCTCTCAGTTCCTCCACGTCGATTCTCAACCGCTCGGGGCGCGCGTGCCGGTGCCGTCGCCGGCCGTTCATTCCACCCCACACCGCCGTGCCTGCCGGTGCCCGCGTTTCCTAGTAACTTTTTTCCTGACGCTGCTCGCGCGTGCCTTGGATGCGCAGAACCCGTGATAACAACAACAGCCGGCCAGTAACCACGCCCCCGAGCGCGCGCCCGTTGTTGCTGCCTGCCTCCCACGCCGAAACTGCCAATTCATTAAACAGCAAGCACACACAGGGCGCGCACTTCTCCTAACCCCGTGCAGGTGCAGAGATGTCACGTTTTTGCGCGGGATTTCGGCAATGCGGTCCTCGCATCAAATGGACGTCATGAGAGCAGCGGTGGTGGTTGCGATTGTAGTCTTGTACGACTATCTTCTCGGGTTTGCGGAAGAAGACGAACATCACAAGCAAACCCAACTTCGGGAAGGAAACTGACCTCCCACGGCGTTGCCAATGCCAGCGGACGGAAAACGGAAGGCGAGCAATAAACGTCGGGCGGGGGGAAAGGAAAGGACGTTTTGGACCGGCTGCGTATTAACAATGAACTTATCAATTGAATTCCTCCTAAGTACACACGGCGAGGCGTAATTCCCCGGCGGTGAAAACAAAAGGCCGAAAATATGAACAAAAATTTGAACAAAAGAACAAAAGGTCTACGGTTCCAGTTTTCTGGGTCTATTTTCCATTCTTCGGAATACGCTATGGGCGCAGGATGCATTGCGTCGAGCACTCACAAGGAGGATGGACGACCGAGATGGGTCGTCCAGGCCAGCTCAGCAGAGGATGGCCTCCACGCTGCCGGTCCTGACGCAATGGCACACGGGACACGCCAGGGAGACGTCCATGTCGCCGGCGGCGAAGCAGCCGCCGCACAGGCTGAGGTGTCTGCAGGGGAGGAGCGCCACCGTGGCCGGCCCGCCGCGGCAGGCGTGGCACGCGCGGTCCGGCCCGGCGCGGCGAGGGTCCACGTACGCCGACGACGAGGATTCCGCCGGCCCGGCGTCGCCGCCGTCGGCGAGCTCTTCGCAGGACGCTCGCGCCGCCGCGGCGCTTGCCTGCTGGAGCTGCGCGTGGAGGGCCACCGCGGTGGCCTGCTCCGAGAGGGCCTTCGCCTGCCACGCCGCCGCCTCCGCGCGGAGCCGCGCCAGCCGCTCCTCCAGCTCCGCGCCGCGCCGCGCCTCGCGCTCCGCCTCCAACGCCTTCTCCCGGAGCCGCCGCGAGGCCGACCTCTCGGCCGCCACCAGAAGCGCCCTGTTGTGGTGTCGCACGCGATCGGCGATGGCCCGCCGGAGCTGCTCACCCTGACCAACAACAACATACGGGCACATGAGGCCACGAAACAAGCGGGCAACTAGAACCATCGAAATATGGTCGGGAGCCAATGTTAATTACCTGGTCGCGGATAAATTTGTCGAGCTCCTCGCCGTGCTGCTTCATCTGCCCGGCGAACTCATCGGACAAGGAAGCGAGCGGCGACGGCGTGGCCGCGTAGCACAAGGAATTGATCTGCCTCTGCTGCTGCTCGTCCAATGCCAGCCGGAGGCCCGTGGAGACGCGCGTCGCCGGGGACGGGGACGGGGACGACGCGACCCTGCTGTGAAGCTGCTGCGCCCGGTTATAAAACGGCGCCGACTGCTGCTGCTGCTGCTGCTGCGCGAACAGGCTGATGTACTCCTCTTTGACAGGCAGCGGCGGCGGCGGCGCCATGGCCTCCCTCGATCGCTTTCTCCGGTTGCCACTGGCTGCAAGAAACCAAGTAAACCCATGTCACAATCCAAGAACCGGCGCGGCGGCCACGGTTTCCTAATTCCATGTCAGTCTAGCAATCAGGCAGACGCACCTCCTCCGCTGGCAAAATAGACGGCAGCCGGCGAGACCCCGGCGAGCTGCTGCGGCTTGGGCATGTCCATCTCCTTCCTCTCCGGCTCACCTCTGTAAACCAGACGAACCCATGAGATGGATCGATCAGCAAAAACCAAACCAGACGACGACGTCGACTGCAGTCGTGGGGGAGGAGGAGTAAGCGAGCGAGAGAGCGGGCGGGACGTGAGGAGGCGCACCTATTGTGGAAGAGGAGATTGGAAGGGTACTGGGCATGTACAGCCATTGTTATGTTAAGAGGAGAGGCGAGGAGAAGAAACGGACGACGGGTGGTGGGTTCGCGAAGCGGGAGGTGACGGGGAAGAAAACTTCCACTCGTGGTTTTAATAGGGAGCCTCCTCCTGGCGTGATCGAGCCGAGTCCATTCCGCGCACACACTTCGCACGCTCTCTTTAAAACCTCTCGATGGATCGGTCACATGGAAACGGGCGCGGGACGGGCTCAATCTTGAATGGAAACGGAAAACATGGGGAGCCTGAAACTACTCGCTCCATCGGGGTAAAAGATTAGATTTAGATATGTGTGTACGATACGGCCGGGTGGTTAAAATTAGAGGATTAAAAGTAGCCGCGTCCGTTCCCGATTTCGTGACGTCAATGCCGGAGATTAAAATGGAGGTGGTGGTGCTGGTTTTGGTTTGGGGTCGCCCGACTTTTGCTAAACAACAATTATGGCCTAGGCGTTTCCAAGGGTCAGTGAGGTTGTTTTGAATTAAGGAAAGGAGAGCAGAAAATCATCTTTTCTAACTTTTTTTTATGCCAATGATATTTGTAACTTAGCATCCATTCTTTCATGCTTTACCTGGTGTGTGCACGCATGCACGCGATCATGCACATGTGCGCCACGTAGTTATATTTTAGTGACTCATATTAGGGTGCATTTGGTAGCAAAATATCTTTTTAATTTTCTTATAGTTATGATTTGCAAAAAGTGTTTAGCTCTCACAAATATTGTAGTTTTCAAAACCATGGTACCATCAAAACCACCGTTGTATAAAGTTGTCCGACCTCTTTTTCTAAAAGGATGCCCAATCGAGTCTAGGGCCCATTGAAGAATGCGGATGGAGAACCAACTTGGAAGACTTGCCTTGCGGGTGAATAAGTAGTTTAGAAACTGACTAAGGATTAGTCATATTCCTCTACGAGCTTGTAAGATCCGGCCTCCTATAGAATTGCAGGGATGAGGTCATAAGTGAGGATAGATCATACACGAGAGAACACACCCCGAAACACCTTTTGCGCGAGACAGTACTCTGAGCCGCAATCTTTGTATTCATGAGCAAGCCGTCGGAATAAAAACACACATGCAAGAAGTAGGGGGTTACCTTCACAAAGAGCTCTGACAGTAAATTGTGCCCCTGTGTCCTGTCAACCCGAGTAGTCCACCACCGTTCTTCTCCCTACAAGACCCTACCCCCAACAATTATGAGATATGTCGTGGTAAACCCACGACACAGGGAAAAGGAGAAAAACAGAAATATTGCCTGGCCGAGAATGTATTGATATTCTTTGGGTTTGAAGAAACCGAGGTTCCAAACATTTTTTAGGTTGTTAGACATAGCTTCCGGCACTTTTTTTTTAAACCAACCGAGCTTCCCTCGTCGATTTCATGTAAAAAACCGTCCAATTTTGTACAAAGCAAAACAAAACAAATGAAAACAGAAAAGATCAATCGCCACACATGGTACTCAACCACACATGATGCTCAACAGGAATACTAACAAGTAAAGAATACAAAGTACCAAAAGCATCATCCAACCCAAAGCATCAACAAACAAAATCAGTTCATCAGCCTTGCCGTTGTCACAACCCATCCTTCAGATCTTGAAAACGCTTCATGTGTCACCCTCTCTATTATTTCCACCCCCTCTTTAGGACTTCTTCGTTCTTAGCTTTTTTGCCACATCACACATGAATTAATCATATTAAAAGAAGAGTTTTGGCTCCCAAGCTCGTATGCTCTTGATATATTAAAAATTTCTAAAAAATATAGTAAAATAACTATAATTTTTTTTTAGGAAAAAACAGAAACAAACATCTAAAGTGTTTTATATACGTTCAAATTTTCGTAAGGAAATGATATTTTGTGTGCTCTGTGAAAAAAAGAAGAGAAAATCAATGCTCAAAAAGACAATTTTAAATGCTATGTTGGAGCACTGATTTTGTCTTTTTTGCACAGAGCACAAAAATGTCATTTTTCTTTACGAAATTTTGCACATATGTAAAACACTTGTACTTGTTCGCCCCTGATTCTTTTCAGGATTTTTTGTACTAATTTTTTCAATTTTTTAAATATAACAGAGCATATGAGTTCGAGAGCCAAAGTGAATTTTCAATATTAAAAAGCTTAAAGACCATACTCATATGATAATCTAGAATTTACGATTAAACCAAGCATCATTCTAGTGTTCCAGATCGTCCATCGGTCTACTCCCCTCATTGAGCACCAGTTTTCGATGAGACTCTGAAAAAAAATCGATCAAATTACTAACCAGGTCCAGAGCGCTTTCATGAGGATTGACCAAACCACAAGAATATTGAAGTATCAGCCATACTGGAATTCTTACTTTTATAACGTGAAAATTTTCACGTTTAAATGAACTTGTTCCAAATTTTTCATCATTTTGAAGTCGTTCACTATTATGTTAAGTAGATACAATTGCATTTTAACCAGAGAAAATAAATGCGAGAGACGAAGAGTTGTGGCTTTCACTGAGTCACCGATGTTATTTCGTGTGTTGACAGTGTCTATGAGAAATGTACCTGCGATCGGGAGGCCGATTCGGCGTGCCATGTTGGACTAACAATGGGACTCACGTGAGAGAACAAGATGAATCTTTAAGAGGGGTCAAAACCAGAACAAACTTGCATAAATAAGATACTGGGAGAATGTCTAATAACCGTGGTTAAAATATCACAAAATAAATCCACTCTCTCTTTTCATGGAGGTGTGTTCGCACCTTCGATTGTGATCAACGTTTATCAAATGTTTAGAAACTTTGTTAGTCCCTGTAATCCAAAAAAATATGTAGGAACTTTATAGGTGCCAATGTGTCAGCAATAATATCCTTTAAACTACAAAATTCTTCAAAACAAAATCTCGGCACACAATAGTCGGTATGAATTGTTTTGTACCTAATAGTGAGAAGGCTAAGGATGTTTCAATAACCGGAGTACTCATGGTTGGCACATGCGTGATACCCTAGAAAATAAAGGTAGTGCGTGATAAATTCGACCATAAAAAAGAAAAGAAAATATATTTCTACATAATGCTTAAGTACAATTTCTGTACTTTATAGTCTTTTCGACCATTAGATATACTTACGTAAATGCTCTCATATATGTTCTAACAAATTTCGATGCTTAGTTGTTTCGGCTGATTGAATTGATGTTTTCTAATGACCGATCTTTTGCCAAATGTACTCTTATTCCTCTTTAACTAACCTTTTATTTTCGTTGAACTACGAAACGAGAGTGGCCGACTATGGAAGAGAAGGAGAAGAGACACGCTGAAGAACAAGTGAGAGAGTTAAGCGATAACTAGAGTTGTGTGAGAGAGAATAGTAAGGGTGGTTAAAGCATGCAAGAGGCGCCTTAGATATTTTGTGTTATGAAGGAATGGTGAGGGTAAAACTCGTGAGGGGCACACGAAATACTAATCGTGGGTGGTATGTGCAAGAGGTGATAAGCTGTTATGGTTGAGAATATGAGAAAAGATCTAGAGAAATCAATTTATATATCTAACGGAGTGGATTTCTTCCTCTCATATTTTTACGAAAGTAAGGGAACAAAAACAGCTGGGTTGAGAAAAGTAGGAGTGCTAACAGGGATATTACAACCTGCTACCTAATTTGAGCCAATCGAACCATTTCTGATAGTTCGTGACGTGAGCAAAATAAGCGTTCAATTGTAGCATTGTCATCATGCTACAATATAATTTGCACGAGCATCTCAACCAGTATCATTTGACAAGGAACTCCCAACCATTTCTAGCTCATTAAATTATTTCAATTCTAGCCGAAATACAATAATACATAGTGACTATATTTGACATGAATGAAATTAACATGTGTCGTAGTAAGAAACTTCCGAAATTCTTCATTCCGAAGGCGCCAAATATAACAGCTGTCAGTCTGTCACATATCTACAGTAGTCGATTGGAAACTTTCTGGTACTCCCTCCGATCCATATTAATAGGTGGTGAAGTGGATGTATCTAGCAATAAAACATGTCTAGATACATCCACTTCACCACTTATTAATATGGATCGGAGGGAGTAGTATAAACTGAGAACCAAGCACCAGGTCGCGGGCTGCTTCTCTTTGGCAGATATCCTGCATAAATACAGGGCAGCAAACCAGCCGTTGAATTTTCAGTGTGGCCTCATCTTCAGATACGCGCTGTTGATAAGAAGGAAGACATGTTGAGAGAAAGCTGGTGCCTTGTTCTAGAGTACGGCCGGTAGGTTGGTTTTATTCGGAGGCAATTCTCTGAACTTTCTTTCATTTTCAGGACTTTCATTGTCTTGGGAAAAAAAATGATGGGACGGAAAACAGAGGAGAGACCGCGGCATCAGCCTGCTCTCGAGTGGTTGACAAACGCTATGATCTGGAATTTGGTATTCCATGGCGAAAAATGACAAACAAAAAGAAAATTGCTGCAGGATTTTACTTTTGTTCGGGCAGAACATTTGAGAACCACTCACGATGTATGTTGAATGGACGCCGGTACGCTGACAAGGACAATTGTCGCCGCCCTGGATTTCTTCTTTTCGCGTTTGGTCATCACCAATAATCTCTGCAGGTTATGATTCATCGGTGTGTAGTTTAATATACTACTCCTGATAGGATATTACTAGTACCAAAGACGATGGCTTCTTCTTCTATGGTTTTTCGCCAGTGGAACGTCGTGCTTGAATTGGAGATTGCTAACAGGCACGCATGCTAAGACAGACAGACATTATTGATGCTTTCCGCTTTTCCAAAATATTTCGTCCGGCGAACAAATCGTTGCTTTCCGATGGGTTCTTCGTCCCGGCCGGGAGCGATGATACAGACATGCATACCTTAACTGCCAAGTCGTAGCGGTAGCAAGCAGTGGCGTGCGTAGGGCCCAAAGCTAGATGCAGGCAGGTTTTATTGACCACTAGCTAAGCTAGCTAGGTGTAAGCTGATTGAGATTTGGTAAACATCACTAGTAGGACGACCAACTAGCTAGAATAAACCCCCCTCGATCGCCTGCTTTTCGTCTTTAGAAGCATGGCGATTGAAGGAAGAGGGGAGGGGGGAGAAGAAAAAAACTCGAGCGTCTAGAATATTTTCTTGCGATCGAAAGATGCAAAAGAGAGCTGGCTGGCTGTAGAGAATCAAATGCCTGCCATCTTTGTTCCCGAGGTGTGGCTGTCACTCGATGCATCGTTGCATCTACCTTCCTCTTCCTTGCGGACAACCTAACCTCGGTGCCGATTTAATCTCGCGAGCTTTGGTTTGTTTTCTTCTCCTGGACAATGTACGCACCTGCACCTGCACGTGATCGTGATTGGCTCCGGGAAGTTTACTTGTGCAGACATCTGGAGGCGCTGCTGGAGACATAAACTAGTACTCAACCATGACAAGATCGAAGGCTAATTTTAATCTTCCGGCCGGTGGCTTCCCTTGAGTTAATCATGCTTTACCACTTTAATTACCGTCTCGATCTACCGTTCCATCCATCTGGCAAGCACAAAGCGGGAAAATGTCATCCCGCCTGGGCACACGGGTCCCCGGCTTATCCTAGCCCGTTCAACCATGATTAGAGATTGGTGCTGTGACTGTTGTACATTGCAAACAACCCCTCCAATATACTTTCCATTCAGTGCAAAGAACACCTCAAATTCATCCATTTTTTACTCTAAAATCCATTAGTGCATCTCTTTCAATAATACTTCAGATGACACATATTAATCCGACATGCTCCTTCTTACTACTTACAAAATCATGCATGTTAATACATATAAAACCTGACATTCTGTTCGGGACAAACCAAGCATTAAGATATCCTTCAATCAAGCATTTCTGTTCGGGAGAAATCACTAGAAGGAAAGTCTCTTGATGCATTATCACGGATATACATGGCATTATGACATATTCCACCGTTTTTATTATTTTTTCTTGAAAGAATAGAGAATAGAGATATATGAGACAAGAAAAAGAAATCCAATCAATAATTGAGGTAGTAGCAATTTACGTTACAGGATTGGCCCCAATCAAACATTAAGTGATTCCTTTTTCTTCAACACATCATGGAAAAAAAAATCCAACTCCATGAATACAAGATTTTCTATGTCCACTAACTAGCAAATCCATCCTGGAAAAAAAATCCATCTCCCGCAAATATTAATTGTTTCACATCATGAATAACCATTGCACAACAATCAGACCAAGAACAAAGGAAATAACTTTTTGGATACAACAATACAAAACAAAATCCGTATATATGAACATGAAAGCCTCACAAATTCCCCAAAAAAAACAGCCTCACAAATTCCCCCCCAAAAAAAATAGCCTCGCATGAACATTAAATCCAGATCTGGGCGAGAATAATAGAAGTATGTATAGGATGTGATTAAATCCAGATCTAGATACCTATCCACATACGTGAACAAGAATGGCGACATATAATTCCAGATTGGAAGAAATAGAAACAAGCTCACGAGAAAGGAATGAAATCTCCAAGAAAAAATAATGAAAAAAAAAGCTTTATTCCAGATCGAATCTAGCGAGATGTACGCCTATGAGGAGAACTCATCATCGCCTCCCTCGGCCGCCGCGTCGGCCACTGCTGCCGTCGCGAACTCGTCTCCCAAGACTCCATGGCCGGTGAGGTTCTTGGGGGCAGGAAAAACTTAAGAGTGGGAGGAGGAGGAAGGAGCAGAGGGTCACGGGCAGAGGCGAGATGTGCAGTGTCCATTTTGGCTTCCTACAGGTGAGGGAAGTGTACAAGTGCAGGATGTTTGTGTAAAAGAGGCAAACCGAATCTCCAACAACTTGCCAATGGTTGGGATAAGACGGGGACACGCATATACGGGTGGAATTTCCGCGTCCCACAAAGCGATCGAGGCCAGCAAGACCTGTACTAGTAGTAGTTGTCTGCAGCGCTAGCCCATGACATAAGAATGCAGCCTCGGTTGGGAACACATGCATGGTTTGGTCAATAATCCCGCTGCCTCTGAATTGTCAATCACACCAAACCGATGCACTACTTGTGTCCCCAAGAGGACAAAGCTGCGCGCGTCGCTGCATGCGCGCGGACGTGTACGCTGTGTAATTGTACAGTGCTTAAGCGTGTTCCTCTCTGCATTGTTAATTGATTGATTAGGCCGGTCAAAATGAAAGCATGGCTAAAACGCGATCTCGCCACGCGGGCGGAGGCAGTTTCGCGCGCAGTGACGACCGGGCCGGGCCGGGCCGGGCGTGTGGTGACGATCGAGAGCGGATGGAGGGCCATCCCATCCCATCCTGCAGTCCACTCCATGCAAGGTTCAAAGCTTGAAGACCCCGACGTACACGACATTAAGGCTGGTGCCAATGCACCGCCCACTATTCACGGGCTATAGCCCCCGCCACGTCACCTTCTCTCACCACTATCACCCCACTCTCACGGACACGGTGCCAGTGCACGGGCTATAGCCCGGGCCGTAAGATTCTCTCTCTGCCACCTCAGCTTTTCTCTCTCCTCCACGTCAACACATAATTTTGAAACAAAAACATTAAGGAAATAATTTTATTGAACTAAAATTGTTACCGATTACATACTAATTAATAAAATTGCATAATAAAATTGCATAATAAAAATTACATAAACATTAAAAAAATCTAATCATCGTGCTCGTCGTCGTCGTCGTCATCCTCCAGCAGCCCTAGGTCTTTTTCCACTATCTGTACGGCCTTGTCATGTTTGCGCTTTTCAGCTTCGGTCATGCCGGCGGTTGAGCGGTCTTGCAATTTGTTATATTGCTTCAGTAGCTTAGACCTCAATAAAACTTGATACATTTTCGCCATTCCGAAGCCTGCACTTGATCCCTCGCTGGACGCTTCCTTCTCCTTCTTCTTTCCCTTGCGAAACGCGGCCTTGGCCTTATCGCGGCCAGGAGGACGCGGCTCCTCCTCCGTCGCGTCGCTAGAGCTGTACTCACCTCCGACCCCCAGACGGGTTCTCTTGGAACTGGAGTCAGTCCCACTACCTTTCCCATGCTGGGCTTTCCACTTCGCTTCCTTGCGAACAGCTTCCCACCACTTGAAGCGTTTGAAAGGCTGAGTCACTCTAGGGTCATTTGCGTACCTCGTCAGTGCCGCTTCCATGACCATTGCATCGTCTGCTCCACTCTGACGTACCGCTTCTTCTTGGATGTGGTATCCATTGAACAAGGACACCTCACGGTTGTAGACGTTCCAGTGATCCTTCAGTTGCTTCGCGGTCCTATGGCGGGCAGGATCGGCGGTAGAGTTGAACGTCTTCGCTATTCCACCCCAAAAACTTTCGCCGGTCTTGCTATTGCCACGGCGAGAGTCCTTGGAGTTGAAAATCCAAGCATTCACCTGCAACGAAATAGATATTGTCTTAGTGAAAAATCCAAACAAAAACCGACTCCGAAATAAACATGTCACGGGTAAGAAAATTACCAGTTTTTCCTCGTCCGCACTTTTCCACTCGACCCTCTTTGGACGCGTTGGTACCAGTGTTTCCGCGGCATCGGACCCGTCGCTTGGAGCAGTGCCATCTGGAGCAGACGATAGAGGTGGTTGCTGATACGGAGGAGGTGGTTGCTGATACGGTGGAGGTGGAGCGTATGAACCGTATGGATATGGAGGTGGAGCGTAAGAACCATATCCCGTAGGAGGGTACGGAGGAAGTGGACTCCCGCTACCTGTAGGTGGAGGTGGAGGTGGTGGTGCGTAAGCATACGGAGGATGCTGGTATGAACCATATCCCGTAGGAAGCGGACCGTATGGCCCCGGAGGTGGTGTGTGGGAGGGGTACAACACTCGTGGATACGGCGAAGAACCGGTATCCGACCGACGATGTGTGGGAGAGAAATCTTCTATGTGAGTAGGTTGTGACCCGTCGGACTGCAAGAGATCCGTGAACGAGGTGTTATCTGGAGTCCAACCCGACATGGCGGAGATGGTATGAGAGAAAGAGAGGAGTGAAATGGTGTGAAGAGAAGTGATGGATATGGGGGGGTATTTATAGGATTGGAGCTGCAAATTTGGGTCAAAAAAATTTTTTTTTTTTTTCTGCCAGCCACGCTCCACCCCCAACGGCTAGCTGACGTGGACCAATGGGGTGGCGCCACGTCAGCTAGCCGTTACCCCCAACGGCTAGCTCCACTACCGCCCGCCCCTACCGCCCGTACCCGCCAGCGCACCGCCCCGCCGCCTCGCCCTACCGCCCGCCGCTACCGCCCCTACCCCCCGCTACAGCCCGGCCAACGCGGGCGGCAACCCGGGCGGCAGGAGCCTGCCGACGGGCGCCACGCCCACCGCCCGGCGCGGGCTACCGCCCGCCCCTACCGCCCCCTACCGCCCCGCCTCGGGCGGTAGCGGCGCTACCGCCCCCCCCTCCAGCCTCCACTGGCACCAGCCTAAGAGCATGTCTAACAGGCCCCTTATAACGCGAGCGCCCCGTAAAATTCCGGCGGCATACGGGGTGCGGGCCAAAACGGCCGTCTAGCAGCCCCCGTATGCGGCCTGGCCCGTACTAAAATTTTACGGGGCCTGCGAAACCGCCCCCTCCGCCCCGTACTTATAGTGGGTGAGGGTTGGGGTGGGGGTCCAACCCCCCACCCGCAACCCTAGCTCCGCCGCGCGCCGCCGCAGCTCCGGTGAGAAATTACGCGCGCGCCGCCGCCCCATTCCAAGCGCCTCCACCGCGATGAGCTCCCCCGACGGTTCCGGCTCCTCCACCGCCCGCTCCAAGCGCCGCCGCGAGCCGGAGACGCTCGAGGAGGCGTGGCGGCTCCACTGCAAACATTCCGTTGCAGGGAGCCGCCGCGCCGCCTGCAAGTACGCGGCGTGGCCGGCGGCCATGCCGCCGACTCTGGCGGACTACGTCGCGGGCGGGAGGTACCACACCGTCGACCCGCCGCCGCGGCCGATGAGCGGCCCCCAATTCGCGAAATGGCGCGCGGATTGGGAGCTGCACCAACAGTGCAAACGCGGCGGCGACGGCGCAAGCGGCAGCGGAGGAGGAGGCGCGGCGACAGCGCAGGAGGAGGAGGTACCGGCGACAGAGGAGGAGGAGGAGGCCGCCTTCGCGGCGGCGGTCGAGCTTTCGAAGAAGGAAGCAGCGGCCGCGGCGCGGGCGGAAGCGGAGGAGGAGGCGAAGGCCGTCGCCGACGTCGAGCAGTTCAAGGCGATGGAGGCTTCCGGCCCCGTCGTCTTCCTAGACTAGATTAGGTTAGGACGAGCTCGAGCTCGATTTCATGTAGCAATGATGATCATCTGAATAAAATCGAGTTCATCTTTTCTCCCGCGAAGTTCAAATTCAAACATACGGGGCGGAGATAGGGGGTCTGCTAGATGAACTTGCAAATTTGAGCACAAATTTTCCTAGATTTCGTGTGCAGGGCCCTCTACACGCGATTTAGGGGGCGAAATTTTAAGGGTCCTGTTAGACATGCTCTAAGTGCGGGGAAAGGAAAGGCGAAGGTGGGGATGCCAATACCAATACCAATGCCATGGCCTGATGGCCATGCCTGCACCAGCACCACCTCTCCTTTGATGTCTTCACAAGTATGCCCTTCGGGTGGAGGTCAGGTCATGGATGAGGCATGGCATGTGATGCTCCCTCCTCCTTTAGTTTCATGCTACTACTATACGGGCTGGGGCCCACCCTGGACGGACGTGTAATTCCTACTAGCTCGCGATTCTCTTCTTTCTTCCGACGCTGGGCGTGGGGGTGGTTGTGTGTGATCTTGCTCTCTCGTGTGCTGGTGCGCGCTAGCTAGTGGTTTTGTTGCTGTCATGGCAGGCCGTCGATCCACGTACGTACGGCGCCTTCGTTCAGACACGATCAGATGCATCCGTTTGTGTTTGGTTTGATCGATTCGATCGATCGTTTAGTTTTTTTTTTCTCCGATAAAGATCCATCGTTTACTAGCTGGGTAGCTAGTACTACTAGTAACCGGTCTTTGTTTGCCTTACTCAACAATGACTTGGTTTATGTACACGGAAAAGCGTCGGGATGGAGACGGTAGCCGAACCACAGCCATCTCGTCTTTTCTTTTCTTCTTTTATATAGAAACAGCGGCACACTAGCTCAACACGGATGGATATAACTATTGATTTTCAGAATATTAATTATCTCGTCTTCTTCGATCACTTTGCTCTTTTCCGGAACGGATAATTGGAACGATCGATCACTTCAACACGGATGGGTATGCATACGTACCTCCACACGCATCTCTAGCCGGGCTGAGACAAATTCCAAGTATACTGTACAGCGTTACTTACACATGCATCTCGCGTTTGGTAAATGGAACCAACCGGCCGGCCAACCGACCAACCAATACGGTTGAACCGAATTCGGGTGCTGATTACATGCACCGATCGATTCGAAATCATAGCGTGTACACGCACGTACAGAGAGAGACCCGTTCCATTCGGGTAGCGTGATGATGGCTGCTCCCGTGCACAACCGTGGTCACCACGTCGTGTATATGACAACGGACTTGTCGCCCTTGACACATGTGAAGCTAGCTAGGACCAAAGCCTACCTGCCACCCAAACAGCACGTACTCCATATGCCTGGGCCATACCGTTACCAAAAAGGGTTTTACAGTTCGCAAACTCTGCACGTACAAACATATGGGGCCATACCAGACACATGATTTTTTTTCCGCGGTAACACGTGTTTCAATTATAAAATAAATATCCAGTTACAAAGCATGTAAACACCGATCTTACATACCTGAAAAGATAATCTTATGAAAAACGAGCGCGTGTCCCTCTCCTGCAACACCACCGAAGCGGACACCAAAGGAAAAAAAGACACATCAGCTCTTCGCCCGAGCTCGACGCGGCTTCATCGTTGATCTACACCTTTATGGATCTCCAAAATAGTTTACCATAAGCAAAACCATTGTCATTGAACGAATCAGACCGGGGCAACATGTCCCCGGACACACCATCGAACTACATAACTGACACCCCCCGCATGACGTCCACGTCAAAGGAGGAAATCAGAACTGCAAGACTCCAACCACACACCCAGCACAAGATGCATCATCTACTAGCTGCGCAGACAACAATGTGCGCGCACTCCTAGACGACACATATCCTCCCAGCTCCACTATGACGTCGGAGACAACGCCGTAGCAACAGGGACAGAGCAGATCGAGAGACACACTTGATGGAGTCACCGACACCACCTCGCTGACACTATCCGTGAACCCTAACTTCGCCGATCTGAAAGATCGGCAAACACACGATGCCATCAAATGACCGCCATGAAGGACACTCCCGGTGTGGGAGTGGAGCTGAGGAAGATTTGTTCGTCTGGAGGCCGGTCCCACCACCCAATGACGCACCATGACACATAAATACAAAACTAACTACAAAGCGGAGTAACGGGGTCCTCTCTCACTCATGCCGCCAAAGCCGCAAACGGGGCAAGAGGGGACCAACGCCCTAGCCAATGGAAATCGGAGAAAGGTGATCATCTTTCACCTCCCTAGTCGCCTGGCGGTGGCTAGGGTAGGAAAACATACCATATACTCCCTCCGTTTCTAAATATAAGATGTTGTAGCTATTACTCATGTTATCTAGATACATACTAATATGAGTGAACATATACACTAAAAATTGTCTAGATACATATAGACATATGTAAATGTGGAAAAAGACTAAAACTATATTTATGAACGGAGTGACTACATGATCTACCAGTAAGTACTAGCGATTACTTCACGTATGAGCTATTACCAGAAGCCACGACGGATAACACCATAGCTGGGCATTCGGTTAATATGGTTAATTCGGTTCGGTTTATACGGTTTTGAGGGAAAAACAATCTGCATATGGCTCGTTGGTACTCATCCGAGCTGGTCTGTAGATCATGCATACAGTTTCCAACACGGACACGCCGTCCGAGCTGTATTCGGAACAGTTCCCGTGTACTATTCGAGGTGCCTAGCTTAACATGAGAAAAAAAAAGATCCACGTGCATCCACGCCCTGTCCACGCATGCATGCGGCTCTAATTCGCACTACGTTAATTTCTTTGTGGGGCGACAGTTTTTATAGTGGTACTATACTACTACGAACAAACTGCTGGCTCATCTAATCATCTTCATTTTTCTCGAAGCCGCCCCGGCTTCTTTTTCCCGCGAGCCACGGCCAGGCTCGATCGATCGGTTCCGCTGCGCGCGTCACGACCAACGACTTCACGGAGGGAGGAAGAGGATAAAGAAAAACGTGATAGGGAGGCGACGGAAAAATTAATCAATGGGCGAAGAACGTCGACGTTGTGAGCGAGCGATCGAGCGAGTGCTCCGCTCGCCCACACCTCTCTTGTTGTTTGTCCCCCTCTCCGACTCCGTCCAGTCACTTGTTGTGCCCCCATGTCCTGACGTGCAAAAGCCGAAATGTGAACGGAATCGCGTGCGTTGCATCAGCGCATGCGACATGCACCACCAAAACCAAAACCAAACCAACCAAACGCTGGCTCCTGGGTTCCTTCCAACTCCGAGCGATGGGTGCATGTGTCGCCCAGGCAGTACACCCTGCTCGATCTCTGCTTGTTCCGTCTGGGCCTAATTAAACCACTTTGACAGCAACGAATAAGGCGTGACCCCATGTGTACAGCCGTCCAAGTATTACGCGCTGCCTATCCCATCTCGGCGTCATTCGATTTTACCCAGATTTTCCACGTCATTTGGGTTGGTTCTTGGTTGGAGCAGAGCGGAGCATCGGTGCGCGCATCTGTCATGTGATCGAACCACATACTACTTACTGCCAGCTACCCAGCCCTATTTCTTCTTTTCCAAATTTCGTGACGGTGAAGTTTCTATATTTTTTATAATACATTTGGAATTTTGCAACAACTCAACATATTGTCTTCGAACAAACAAAAACTCAACTATTCGAAATATCGACGATGCGGACAACCAGGTTATTGAAAACAAAACAAAAAAACTCAAAGATCTATGGTGAACCTTAACCAAAAACGACATCAAACCACTGTCGTGACAAACACACATGTCGTGACAAGGTTCTCTAAAAACAACGCCTTCAACACAAAGTTAACGACACATGAGTGCCATTGTCACCAAATCGAATCAAAGATTAGACCATACGTTTTCAACCTAAAGAGCGGGACTAAGCAAATCTCATGCTATGCCTTCAACCATATAAACACACAGTGAAACACCTTCGTTGCTAGGTATGACCGGCAAAGGTCAGGCCAAGGGTTTTCTCCGTGGAGCTATAATCCTGGTACCGAAGAAGCGCCACCAAACCTCGACCACGAAGTGCCGTCGCATCCGCTTGGCCACCACCTCTTTTCTTTCTATTCTCCACACTTTCCGAACGCAAACAAACACCCATACTCGTGCATATGTGTCGTGTCCTAGACCACTCCACAACGAACATGCATGAGCCTCGCCCACGAGATACATGAAAAATAAAACAGCGGAACGTCTTAGGTATGAATGTTGCAAAGTTTTGGGGCGATCGACGTCACACGACCAGAAACTATGGTTGTACGTGCTATTTTGACGACGTCGGTGAAGCCGAAACCCAATTTAAGGACCCCTCTAGCAAATCCAAGTCGTACTTAGTCATCGGCGGACGACGAGCCCGGACAAAACCGGGTTCCCCTTCTAAATTTCCTCACAAGAAGAAGAAATGAAAGGCCACCGCAGCCATCCACCGGGGAGGCTTTACCCCTTGAATTTCTTGAGTGTCGGTGGGATGGAATTGGAAGAGGAAGACAAGGGAGGATGCGTTTAGGGTTTCTCCCGAGCCGACCCTAAGAGGGGTCACCCATGTTTGGCCGCTGAAGTTTCTACTTGAGCTTTATCTCCAGATTAATCCATATCAACATCCGAAGAAGAACGGGAACATATGTGCCTCGAACTCTGGATGCACGTGGCAGTCACTACATGAAACGACTTATATGCCGACGGCCGCCGTCGGCACCTTGCCGTCGGCATATCCCGCGTCGGCGTAGACTATGTTGACCGTCGGCACACTAAAAGCCGTCGGCGTAGGCTATGCCGACGGCAAAGCCGTCGGCACAATATTTCCAAAATAATTGGAAAAAAAAATTCAATTTTTTTTTGAACTTTTTTGGAATTCTATTACAGAATTATTCACTTAGCCACATATTTAATCTCTAATCTCTAATTACACAATTAATCTAGTCAACATACTTAACTTAGTCAAACTTTCCGTTCGGTCACCCATCCTGAAATTCCTCCAGCCCAAGCACGATTAAGCTTTGAGTTTCTTCCAAACTAGATTCCATATGAGATGTTAGAACTTACTGATATTACTATCATATCAATCATATTAACCTGTGGGGAATGATGTTAAACTTTTGTATTGTTTAAATTTAAAACAATATTTGAACAAATAGCAATGATTATATAATTATCTTTATTGACTAAATAATAATATAATGTTAGAAATTACTTTATTTTGTGAATAAATTATTTAATATACAATAATTTATATCTTTAAATCCGTAAATCGAAATTTGACAAATAAAATGTCTAAATCGATTAGAAAAATTAGAGAAATTCAAATATGACATCCATATCATAAAAACATCGATAGTTTTAAAAAAATTAAACTTTTCTGATAAATGGCCATGGTGGCCATTTTGACAGTTTCTGCCGATTCAGCTGGAAACAGGCCAAATGACGGGTGTAATGGCCAAATCCATGGCATAGTTTGTTTAAATATGCCCATATTCCACACAAACATGCATATTGGAAGCACAGACAATGTTCCCGAAGAAAGTTTTCCTTTTCATTGAATAAAAAAACCATTTTCCATCTTCCGAGTGTGAAAAATGGCTTTTTTTGTGAAGCATCAACCACAAATATGTTGCAAAACCTAGGAGATGCATTTTTTGAAAATACTAGACCATGTTATATGCACAAATAACCAATTATTTTCCTCTGAAAAGGTTTTCATCCATCTCTTTTGAAGAACACAAGTTTCTGCCGATTCAGCTGGAAACTGGTCAAATTTGAACTACAGGTGCCTCGTAGTTTGCTCATGATTTTTGGAAAAAAAATCATTTTTAGGTACACAACTACCTATTTCATCAGAGATACACCAAGAGTTTCTCAATATTCAAGCCCTAGCTACGAACGGTCATGCCCGCCGTCTTGACTTTTTCACGAAACCGACTTAGAAAATTCCAGAAAATTTAAAAAACCCCAAAATGATGTAAGACCTTCGCGTGGTGTCATTATATATGTCCTAGTATCCACCAAAAATAATAAACTTGGAATACGACAGTTGTGTTGAAAATATGTTCACATAAATGAGCTATCTCCTACGAACATTCTAGGGTTTCGAGCCAAATAACAGGTGTAATGGCCAAATCCATGGCATAGTTTGTTTAAATATGCCCATATTCCACACAAACATGCATATTGGAAGCACGGACAATGTTCCCGAAGAAAGTTTTCCTTTTCATTGAATAAAAAAACCATTTCCATTCTCCGAGTGTGAAAAATGGCTTTTTTTGTGAAGCATCAACCACAAATATGTTGCAAAACCTGTGAGCTGCATTTTTTGAATATACTAGACCATGTTACATGCACAAATAACCAATTATTTTCCTCTGAAAAGGTTTTCATCCATCTCTTTTGAAGAACACAAGTTTCTGCCGATTCAGCTGGAAACGGGTCAAATTTGAACTACAGGTGCCTCCTAGTTTGCTCATGATTTTTGGAAAAAAATCATTTTAGGTACACAACTACCTATTTCATCAGAGATACACCAAGAGTTTCTCAATATTCAAGCCCTAGCTACGAACGGTCATGCTCGCCGTCTTGACTTTTTCACGAAACCGACTTAGAAAATTCCAGAAAATTTAAAAAACCCCAAAATGATGCAAGACCTTTGCGTGGTGTCATTATATATGTCCTAATATCCACCAAAAATAATAAACTTGGAATACGACAGTTGTGTTGAAAATATGTTCACATAAATGAGCTATCTCCTACGAACATTTTTGGGTTTCGGGCCAAATGACGGTTGTAATGGCCAAATCCACGGCAAAGTTTGTTTAAATGTGCCCATATTCCACACAAACATGCATATTGGAAGCACGGACAATGTTCCCGAAGAAAGTTTTCCTTTTCATTGAATAAAAAAACCATTTTCCATTCTCCGAGTGTGAAAAATGGCTTTTTTTGTGAAGCATCAACCACAAATATGTTGCAAAACCTGGGAGCTGCATTTTTTGAATATACTAGACCATGTTATATGCACAAATAACCAATTATTTTCCTCTGAAAAGGTTTTCATCCATCTCTTTTGAAGAACACAAGTTTCTGCCGATTCAGGTAGAAACGGGTCAAATTTGAACTACAGGTGCCTCCTAGTTTGCTCATGATTTTTGGAAAAAATCATTTTTAGGTACACAACTACCTATTTCATCAGAGATACACCAAGAGTTTCTCAATATTCAAGCCCTAGCTACGAACGGTCATGCCCGCCGTCTTGACTTTTTCACGAAACCGACTTAGAAAATTCCAGAAAATTTAAAAAACCCCAAAATGATGCAAGACCTCCGCGTGGTGTCATTATATATGTCCTAGTATCCACCAAAAATAATAAACTTGGAATACGACAGTTGTGTTAAAAATATGTTCACATAAATGAGCTATCTCCTACGAACATTCTTGGGTTTCGGGCCAAATGACGGGTGTAATGGCCAAATCCATGACATAGTTTGTTTAAATGTGCCCATATTCCACACAAACATGCATATTGGAAGCACGGACAATGTTCCCGAAGAAAGTTTTCCTTTTCATTGAATAAAAAAACCATTTTCCATTCTCCGAGTGTGAAAAATGGCTTTTTTTGTGAAGCATCAACCACAAATATGTTGCAAAACCTGGGAGCTGCATTTTTTGAATATACTAGACCATGTTATATGCACAAATAATCAATTATTTTCCTCTGAAAAGGATTTTATCCACCTCTTTTGAAGAACACAAGTTTCTGCCGATTCAGCTGGAAACGGGTCAAATTTGAACTACAGGTGCCTCCTAGTTTGCTCATGATTTTTGGAAAAAATCATTTTTAGGTACACAACTACCTATTTCTCATGATTTTTAGGTCTACCTAGATTTTGGTTGGATTCAGACGCCCCACAATCCTCTCAGACGAAACTGTTAACCCATTATTGTTAGTTGCGTTATTTCTTGTGATTTTTTTCTAATTAGTTAGCTTTAACAATATGCATGATAATTTAGATATATTTCTCCTCTTCGAAACGAGCTAAAGAACGTCAAAATCCGAGTTGGAATGCAAAAGTTATGATCAAAACGGTGATTAAGTCAAAAAAAAAAATTGAGCTTAGCTATGCCGACGGCTTTGCCGTTGGCATAGCTCAATTTTTTTTTTCGCAATTCGAAATTCCCTCTTATGGTCGATGCCGACAGCAGCCGTCGGCGTAGCTAAAAAAAAAAAAAAAAAAAGGCCGACGGCATTGCCGTCGGCATAGCAAATTTTTTTCTTCGCAATTTGGAATTTCCTCACTGAGTCTATGCCGACAGCTCCGACAAATTGCCGTCGGCATAGGATTTGGCCGTCGGCATATCGGCCGATTCCTGTAGTGAGTGAACAAAATGCCATTTCAAAATAGTCTCTGAAACGTGCAGGGATATATGAGCTTGAAGCCGCCTGCTAGCCCTGCTATCTGAATTTGTAACAAACTTAAAATCACCTCTACCTACCGCCGGGTTTCTGGATCATGACCGGCATGAACGCCAAGGCACTTCCAGAACGAAAGGTAGCAACCGAGGAAATCAAATGCTTAATTAGCCGACATGGATGCAAGTACCTCCAGTATAATACAGTATTTGTTTGCTTTGACATCTGCATATAATGGTGGCTGAATGCGGATTATACCCCAGCATGATACTCCATGCACGCGTACAGCGCGTAGAACTCGCAATGGGGAATATTGTTACAACTTCTTCGAGTTGACGTGAACGGAGGTATGCACGTACGTAACCATTATAAATGATGCGGTGCACCTCACTTGATAGAGCTGTTTTCGAGTACGGCCAAAAATTATGTAGCTTGCAATGCGCATTTGTTTGTCCGATTCAAAGTAGCGATGCTTGCACATCTGGTGGGTGGATATGGTATTTCTAATCTATGTACAGTATGAGAACGCGTACAAATACCAAGCGATCATGCGTGATGTTTGTCCGGAGATTTCTGGTCCCTGGATGCGAATATACGGCCCGTTTCTATTGGCAAACGTCATATCTTTGTCTATTGTCATTTTCTTGACAAGGTTCCTCTCAAGAGCGATCTATCACCTCACCTTGTTAGAAAAAAAAACTTGTATACTTGTACCTTATACGTGTGGTATGGAGTAGTACTCCACTCGCATTGTATACCCCTCTGTAATTATCATGATGGGGGCTCTTACCGGGAAAAAAAAGGCATTTGAAGTTGGGTGTATATGCTCCAGCCTCCAAAAAACACTTTTTTAATGTTTAAAAATTTCGAAAAATACATCTAAAGATACCATGTGAGACACTAGTAGAAATATGACCTTTCGTCCACGGCCCAAAAGGGCATTCATCCCGGTCTGCTTACGAATCCGGACGAATGCTATGCATTCGTCCCGGTTCCGGATGGTACCCACCGGGTTCGGGGCCGGGTCGGCGTCCCCCATACCCGCCCCATTTAACTTGTCGGGTCTCATTTCTTATCATACCCACGACCCTACCGGGTCCGGGGCCCCAACGGGTACCCATTTAAGGAACGACGGCGACACATGTGGGGAATAAAACAATGAATATTGGAATGATGTTGGTGGGAATAGACACGTGTGTACGTGTGTTATCTTCGGGACACCAAATTTCAACGCTTCCATGTGATGTGTGTGGTTTGTGTTTCATAACTCGTGGACGTGTGGCTAGTCATAACATCATTAGGGATATGATTAGGACTTAGAGCGGGTCTGCGGGTATGCGGGTACGGGTTTGCCACCCCAATACCCGCCCCATTAGACCTGGCGGGTCGAACATTTTACCAAACCCTCCCCATTTAACGCGGGTACCCGTCGGGTTTTCGGGTTTCGGGGCCCCATTGTCATCCGTAGTCCCGGTTCGGTTGGCCAGGGCTGTGTATAGGCCCCGTGGAGCATGGATCCCAGTTGGGGAGGGAGCATTCGTCCCGGTTCGTGGCTAGAACCGGGACAAATGTCCGGTCAGAAGCCAGCCACGAACAGGGACGAATGACCCGGTCCCTATATATACCAGCCACCCAACCCCTTGTCTCATCTTTTTTTTCTGCTAGGAGGGTGTGAGAGGTGGTTCTAGTCTTTGTGTATCTTTGGTATGCACACGAGGTGTTCGACGAAATAGCCGAGCCACACAAAATGATATCCTCGATCGAGATTAGCATTCTTATCATTTTCATATGTAATTGATACACAAATATTGTATTTGTCGATGTACGGTGGCTATTTCGCATAGTTTTTTATAAACTAAATTATACTGTGCAGATGGATGCATGGCAGTGATGGATGTACGGTGACCGACGCACTTCCGAGTATAGGGCAGGCCTGAAAGAATTTCTCGGTGTAGCTCAGGCGAACAAAGATAATGGCTTTATGTGTTGCTCATGTGTTGACTGTCGGAACGTCAGGGATCACTCTTCCTCGAGAGTCCTTCACGGCCACCTGCTTCGGAGAGGTTTCATGCCCAGCTATAATTGCTGGACCAAGCATGGAGAAAAAGGGGTTGTGATGGAAGACAATGAAGAAAAAGATGATCCTATGTTCCCTGAATACGGTGATACTGCAATGAAAAACAATGCAGTAGAAGGAGGTGATCAAGAACGGGCATCAGATAAGCCCGATGATGATCTTGGCCGAGTTATTGCTGATGCAAGCGAAGACTGTGAAAGTTAATTGGAGAGATTGAAGTTGGACAACATGTTACAGGATCACAAAAAGTTTTTGTATCCGAATTGCGAAGATGGCACAAAACTCGATACCACACTGGAGTTGCTGAAATGGAAGGCACAGAACAGTGTGACTGACAAGGCATTTGAGAGTTTACTTAAAATAATGAAGACAAAGCTTCCAAAGGATAACGAATTGCCTGACAGTACGTACGAAGCAAAGAAATCTCTCTGCCCTCTAGGATTAGATGTGTAGAAGATACATGCATGCATTAATGACCGCATTCTCTACCGCGGGGAGAAGTACGAGAATTTGGATGAATGTCCGGTATGAAGTGCACTGCGGTATAAGATCAGACCAGATGACCCTGGTGATGTTGACAGCGAGCCCCCCCCCCCCCCCGTAAGAGGGTTCCTGCAAAGGTGATGTGGTATGCTCCTATAATACCACAGTTGAAACGTTTGTTTAGAAACAAAGAGCATGTTAGGTTGTTGCGATGGCACAAAGAAGACCGTAAGAAAGACGGAAAGTTGATACACCCCGCTGATGGATCGCAGTGGAGAAATATCGAGAGAGAGTTCCCGGACTTTACAGGAGAGGCAAGAAACTTATGGTTTGGTCTAAGTACATATGGCTTTAATCCTTTTGGGGAGTGATGACCCACAAGTATAGGGGATCGCAACAGTCTTCGAGGGAAGTAAAACCCAAATTTATTGATTCGACACACGGGGAGCCAAAGAATATTTGTGAGCCTTAACAAGTGAGTTGTCAATTCACCTGCACCTGAAAGTACTTTTATTCGCAGTGGTTTATCAGTAGTAACAGTTTTATAGTAACAACACTAGTGAAATAATAGCAGTAGTGGAATGAAAACAGCAGCAATAGTAGTGTTTGAAGTAAACGACGGGATTAAATACTGTATGCATGGGGATAGATGAACGGGCGTTGCATGGATAAGAAACTTCTAATAATGATCATGTCACGGGCATTGCATGGATAAGTAACCATAGGCATGTGTTCCGTAAATAGTCGTACGTGCTCGCAATGAGAACTTGCACAACAGCTTTTGTCCTACCAGCCCGTTTTCAGCGGGGCCTCAAGGGAACTACTGGTAATTAAGGTGTCCTGTTTAATAGAAAACCGGAGCAAAGCATTAACACTCCTGAACACATCTGATCCTCACATCGCAGCCATCCCCTCCGGTTGTCCCAATTTCTGTCACTTCGGGGCATCGGATTCCGGACAACGATATGTGTAAACAACTTGCAGGTATGATCAAGAAATAATAATTATCATCGTGATTCAATAACATGTTCAGATCTAAGATCATGGCACTCGGGCCCAAAGTGGCAAGCATTAAGCATAACAAGTTGCAACAATGTCAATAGCACTAATAGAGGATACTAGACACTATGCCCTAACAATCACGGCATTATTACATGAACGATCTCATCCAATCCCTACCATTCCCTTCAGCCTACAGCGGGGAATTACTCACACATGGATGGGGGAAACATGGATGGTCGATGGAGAGGGGTTGGTGATGACGATGGCGATGATCTCCTCCACTTCCCCGTCCCGACAGGGCGCCAAAATAGCAACTTTTGATCCCCGAATCGAGGTTCAGGACGGCGTCGACGCTCTGTTGTGTTTCTGTGGAATATGACAAACCCCCTCGGGTTTTAGGGTTGGAGGCTACTTGTAGTCGAAAGAGGAGTCCGAGGAGGGCTCTGGGGGGCACAACCTATCCTGGCGAGGCCAGGGGGACCCGCGCCAGGGGGTGTGGCCACCCTGTGGCTCCTCTCCTGGCCCCTTTTGGCTCCCGGGGTCTTCCAGGGTGAAAACATCAATGGGGTCTTTTCTGGGCAATTTCCCGAAAATTGATTTTTTCTGCATAAAAACAAGACACCAAAGTAATTCTGCTGAAAACAACGTTAGTCCGTGTTAGTTGTATTCAGAACACACAAGTTTAGAGGAAAACAATAAGAAAAGTTTTTGGAAAAGAAGATACGTTTTCGACGTATCAACTCCCCCAAGCTTAGCTTATTGCTTGTCCTCAAGCAATTCAGCGAAAACTGAGTGCGATAAAAGACTTTTACGAACACATTTCTTTCATATGATGTAAATATATTCACTATGTGATTAAATACTTAATTATTCTCATGATAAGATACATGCAAGATACTGTCACTTAATAGGTATGAAAACCATGAGAAGATAACAGCATAATAATAATAAACAACATGAAGCATAACTATTTGCAAGATTGTAATAATCATAAAAAGGATCTAATAAAGTGGTATCTCGCTTGCCCTTAAGTGTGGGGAAAAAATAAATGTCAGGGCACCTCTGAAGTTCAAGGGAAGACTAGAAGTAAAGATATCAAAAATACAGGTATCAAAGTTATATCACAATCAACCGTACTTTGGGACAAACACATCACACTAAAAATGACCATTGTGCTCTCAAGAAAGTGCTCAAAGAATATGGCGGAGACTCGGCATAGAAGTAAAAGAAAGACCCTTCGCAGAGGGAAGCATGGATCACTCATGTGGTAGAGCTTTTTATTTTATTAAACACAGGTATTGAAACATTTTGAAAGAGGTGTATGCTTATGTCAACGAATGGTAAACAGACAATACAGTACGTCACAAGCCAACTGGATTCACAAGATCGGCTCCCATGTGAAGGACGCATCTGGGTAGAAGGGCATCCCTGTTTCTCTTTTGTTTACACAATTATGCTTTGACTGATAAATCAGGGGCAAAAAGAGTGAAGGGAATTTGTGTGTATTAATTTGGGGTTGGGCACCCTGCTGCCAGCTCTTCTATCATTTGGATAAGCGGATGAAGCCACTAGTTCAGGGTGTGAAATCCAATCAACAAGTGAGATAAAGATTCTCTATTTACGTCCTCATGAGCTAAAACAGTAGCATAAAACAGGAATAATTTTTAGCAGGTTTTAAATGTAGCACATGAGCAATTTACTTGGAGTGGCGGTTAAATACCACATATAGGTAGGTATGGTGGACACATTTGGCAAACTTTGGTTTTTGAGAGTTGGATGCACGAGTAAGCTCATACTCAGTACATGTGAAGGGTAACAAATAGACAGGGATCAACAATAAAGAGAGCAACAACTATCATAATCATGTTTGCGACAAAGTAAAATTAACTGAGGCATAAAATTGATACTAGAACTCTGAGGCAAAATTAATCATCGGGGCTTATTTACTTTTTTTCAGTCTTAGCATGCGTGAGCATTTGCCAAGTCGATTCAAATAAAACAGTCAGAGGAGTCTACCACAATATCATACCCTTCTATGAATAGAACAATGCGAACACATATTTATATGACAAGTCATTTACTATTAGTAAATTGGAACAAAACATGGGAGAGCATGAACTATTAAGCAGCCATTAAGTCACATATATCTTATACGAACAAACTAAGCATGCTCACATAGATGGATATATGTACAAAAATTAAAGCAAATAGAGTTCATACCAGCCTATCACCACACTTGAATTGTCGTAGATCGTCATTACTGCTCTTCACTTGTGGCTCGAATAATATATAATGAAAACCAAGCTACAATGGAATCACGGACGACTGATGAGCTCTGCAACAAACTTTACAAAACCAAAGAAGAACAACAAATATTTTTGGTTTTTTCCATTAAGGCACGAACAAAAAGAGAGCAAGCAAACAAAGCAAAAATCTTTTTGGCTTTTCAAAATGAAACAAGAACAAAAGAAAGCAAACAACAAACAAAAGAAAATATTTTTGGGTTTTTGAATATTAAAACACAACTAAAGAATAAAACAAACTAGCTAAAGAAACAAATAGAGAGAAACAACAGAAATATTTTTGGTATCCTTGTGTTTTGGAAAGCGAAAATAAAACAATAAAAACAAAGATAAATAAGAGAAACGAAAACAAGCGAAAGAAACAAAGAGAAACGAAAACAAACGAAATAAATGATAAACATGGATATACAAAGAGCCGACCGAACATGATATATAAATGAGTGTGATGTCGGTATACCTCCCCCCAAGCTTAGGCTTTTGGCCTAAGTGGAGATCAATCACCAAGGGTCCCAAGAGGTGCCGCCCCCGTAATACGCCGAGGAGGAAGCCTCCTCCTGATATGTGCTCGAGGATGCGCCAGTATACTTCGTGTTGTGGTCCTCGGAAGGCGCGTCTCACCTCTCCTCCTGCTGGTAAAACTCCATGGTACTCAGATTCTCGTCTACTTGCTCCTTGGAGAGCGACCATGGTGACCTGCCAATCTTAAACAAAACAGGTTGCGGCAAAGTAACTTTCCACTCTTCTCCATCCATACATAAAACTCTATATGTTAAACGTTCAGTAGTAGAGTTAGAAGTGACAAACTGATGGGATTTCATAGCAGCAAAGTTAAGCCTATGCGGAGCAATTATTTCATCTAGGTTGAATGGAAACATGTAAAGCAGCTGCGACACGTGTAGCAATAATGCCACCAAAAATAGGCCCAGCAGCAGCAAGGCGGCGTGCAACAAGTGCACCAAGGTTATACTTTGTGCTACGGTTCAGTGCAGCATCAATGAAAGCAAGGTGATAACTAGAAACATTGCTAGTGTTCTCCCTACCAAGAATACTAGTACCAATATAGTAAGTAAAGTATCTAAGAGCAGGAAGTTGAATGTTCCTTATCTTCCCACGCTGGGATGAGCGACCGTCATCGTTGGTGATCTCTCGGTAGATCCCTTGGAGGTCTGCTGGTCTATCTTGAATCCTGCTTGCCGTCTTGGTTCATCAAAGATACAATCTCTATGGGTTACAAGATTGTTTGGAATGAAAAGAGCTCAAAGTTGCAAAGCTAGAAAGTTGTTTCTTGTATACAGCGGAGGCTCCGGTGAAACCACCGGAACCTCCGCCCCAGCCTTTTTCCAGCACAGTTCAGGCGCGAGCCTCCAGTGCGGGCTCCGGTGTGGGCTCCGCCAAAATGGTGTTCGGGAGGAGAAGAGCGGAGGTCAGGGCGGAGCTTCCGGTGCACATCCGGTGGGCGGAGCCTCCGGTGAAACCACCAGAGTCTCCACTTGCTCCACCATCCCCACTGTAGGGCTGGCCTCCGGTGTGGGCTCCGCCAAAATGACGTTCGGGTGGATCAGAGCGGAGGTCCTAGCGGAGCCTCCGCCAAAACCACTGGAGCCTCCGCCCCACAGGATACAGCGCGAAGTAAAATGGGCTGCGCTGCTGCGCGCATATGTAGAGCACCGGAGCCTCCGGTGCTGCGGGATCTGCTCAACGGCCACATTGGGAAGGACTATAAATACCCCTTCCCCTACCTCATAAATGCTAAGCGGGGAATTAATAACACATGGATGGGGGAAACATGGATGGTCGATGGAGAGGCGTTGGTGATGATGATGGCGATGATCTCCTCCACTTCCTCGTCCCGGCAGGGCGCCAGAACAAGAACTTCTGATCCCCGAATCGAGGTTCAGGACGGCGGCGGCGCTCTGTTGTGTTTCTGTGGAATATGACGAACCCCCTCGGGTTTTAGGGTTGGAGGCTACTTGTAGTCGAAAGGGGAGTCCGAGGGGGGCTCCGGGGGCCCACGCCCTATGCTGGCGCGGCCAGGGGGACCCGCACCAGGGGGGTGTGGCCACCCTGTGGCTCCTCTCCTGGCCCCCTTCTGGCTCCCGGGGTCTTCCGGGGTGAAAACATCAACGAGGTCTTTTCTGGGCAATTTCCCGAAAGGTTTTTTTTCTGCATAAAAACAAGATACCAAAGTAATTCTACTGAAAACAGCGTTAGTCTGTGTTAGTTGTATTCAAAACACACAAGTTTAGAGGAAAACAATAAGAAAAGTGTTCGGAAATGGAGGTACGTTTTCGACGTATCAGGGAGCAGAGCTTCAGTCATAGCACCTGGCCCGTGACTCTATGTATCTACAACCTTCCTCCTTGGTTGTGCATGAAGCGCAAGTTCATTATGATGCCACTGCTCATCCAAGGCTCGAGGCAACCTGGCAACGACATTGATGTGTATCTAAGGTCATTAGTGGAAAAACTCTTACAATTATGGAGCAAACCAGGTGTACGTGTGTGGGATGAGAACGAACAAAAGTCATTTGACCTACGAGATTGCTTTTCGTAACCATCAATGATTGGCCTGCTCTTGGTAACATTTCCGGGCATACAAACAAAGGATACAATGCATGCACACACTATTTAGATAAGAATGATAGTGTATATTTGGATAAATGTAAGAAGGTTGTATACCTGGGGCATCGTAGATTTCTTCCGATCAAGCATCCCGTAAGAAAGAAATGAGGGAAGCATTTCAGAGGTGAGGTAGATACCCGGAAGAAGCCTGGCCTCCGTAGTGGTAATGATGTATTCGATATGGTCAAGGACCTAAAAGTAATCTTTGGGAAGGGTGATGGCAGCCAACCTGTTCCGAACGTCCCTGATAAGCGCGCACCCATGTGGAAGAAGAAATCTATATTTTGGGAGCTACCTTATTGGAAAGTTCTAGAGGTCCGCTCTTCAATCGACGTGATGCACGTGACAAAGAATCTCTGCGTCAACCTGCTATGCTTCCTGGGCGTGTATGGGAAGCCAAAAGATACGTCAGAAGCACGGGAGGACCAACAACGTACGAAAGACCCAAGCAACAAGCACACGGATACAGGGTACGCTCTTACCAAAGCAGAGAAGGAAATATTTTTTGAAGTCCTTTACAGTATCAAGGTGTTGTCCGCCATGTCTGTACATGCTAGGCTCGTCAGCTCCCGTTGTATGCGAACGTTGAGTCTGTCACACCCAATCATCACGTGGTGTCTCGAAACGACAAACTTTTTTAACGGTGCATACTAAGGAAGAACACATTATTATCTTGATATTAAGCGAGAGAGATCATCTTATAATGCTACCGTCGCGATCTTAGCAAAATAAGATGCATAAAAGGATTAACATCACATGCATGGATAATGTGATATGATATGGTCCTTCTTGCACTTGATCTCCATCTTATGCATCATGGTATGATCTCCATCATTATTTGAATCAATAGGAGCATGGTCATTCACAAGCATAGACATAATAGCATCAAGTTTATCACTCAAAGAGGAGGTTTCTTCAACAGAATTTACTTTCTTACCAGTTATAGCTCTCTCAGTGTGCCATTCAGAATAATTTTCCATCATATCATCAAGAAGCGTTGTTGCCGATCCCAAGGTAATGGACATAAAGGTTCCTCCAAGAGCTGAATCTAGAAGGTTTTTTTAAAGAAATATTCAGACCTGCATAAAATGGTTGGATGACCATCCAAGTAGTCAGTCCGTGAGTGGGACAATTCTTTACTAAAGATTTCATTCTTTCCCAAGTTTTAGCAACATGGTCATTATCAAGTTGCTTAAAATTCATAATGCTACTTCTTAAAGATATAATCTTAGCAGGAGGATAATATTTTCCAATGAAAACATCTTTACAGTTAGTCCAAGAATCAATACTATTTCTAGGAAAAGATAGAAACCAATCTTTAGCTCTTCGTCTCAAAGAGAAATGAAATAATTTTAGTTTAATAATATCGCCATCCATATGTTTATATTTTTGCATCTCACATAGTTAAACAAAATTACTAAGATGGGCAACAACATCATCAGTACTAACACCAGAAAATTGATCTCTCGTAACAAGGTTTAACAGGGCAGACTTTATCTCATAAAAATCAGCAGTACGAGCAGGTGGAGCAATAGGTGTGCTAATGAAATCATTGTTGTTGGTGCTAGTAAATTCACACAACTTAGTGTTCTCAGGAGTAGTCATTTTAACAAGACTAAAAACAGGAATGAAACTATAGCTATAATAAGAACTATTTTTTTGTGTGTTTTTGATAAAGAGAAGCAAACAAGACAAAATAAAATAAACTAAGCAAAACAAAAACAAAGTAAAGAGGTTGGAAGTGAGAGACTCCATGTAACACCTGGGGTGTTACCCTAATAGGAAGTTGTTTGTTTTCTTTTGCTTGCATCACAGGCATCACATGAGCATTGCATTCTGTTTTCAAAAACAAATCAAAATTCACAACAATTTAAACTTTCACCCCTTGTTCCTTTCCAATTTCAAAATTGCAAGCTAAACCACTCATTTGTTTTTGAATAGTTTGAAGTTGTTTTAATCAAATTGCCTGCTAAATAAAATTTTCCCTTTTATTAAAACCCTAATGGCAAATTCCAAAAATTCAAATCAAATCAATCTTATTTATCATATTTCAATATGGGTTTAAATATTAAAATTTTGCAAACAAATTAAATTTAATAATGTTTGTATAATTGATTGAACTTATTAAATAAAATTTGTTTATTTCCAAAATTCCAACCCAAACCCTATTTGAGAATCACCTAACAATTGAATATCACATTAATAGTTCAAAATTGTTGAAAGTAATTTTGAACTACCTTGTTGTTGCTGTTTTGCAATTTAATAAAATTTAATTATCAAATAAACAACCTCAAACCCAAATTGCAAAATTCAACTAACAATTTTAAATCAAATTAAAACTTTCAAACTTGTGAAAAATAATGCTAACATTTGCTTTCATTTTCTGTTTTGAAAAGTAATAAAAATATTTAATAAAATAAACCCAAATCCTTATTCCTTTTTCTATCTCTCTCTTCCTTTCATCATTTATAAAAAAAAAATTGGAAGGAAAAAATAAAAGCAAGGAGAGAGGAAGCCCACCCCTTTCCTTTTCTTCTCCCACAGCCCATTCCACTTCTAGCCCAATACCCCCCTCCTTTCTGTCGTCTTCCTCCCCCCCTACGTCACCTCTGTACGTCTGCATCTCCACCACCCGATCGTCCTCCCCCTCCTCCGATGCCATGCCGTACCAGGCTCCTCCCCCCTTAAAGCATCCACCCCTCTGCCCTAGCCTCGCCAGCCCTAGCCTTCCCCTCAGCGCCGCCATCTATCTCCCCACCCTCACCCTTTCTCTGTGCTTCCCTGCACCTCCACACCGCCGTCAGAACCTCCACCGTCCCATCGCCACGGTCAGCTCGAGGGTGCGCCGATGCCGGGAATGGAACGAGGACAACTCCCTCGCCAAGATCACCGAAGGAACCCTGGCCAGGTAACCCCTCTAGCTCGCCGAATCATCCCCTGGTCGCCGTCCGTTTCCCTGTTCCCGGTTGAGTTTGTTCGTCAGAACCCAAATCGAGCAGCAGCAATACCTATCCGTTTTGGCTCGAGGTGCATCAGCAACCTTGCGGCAGCATAGTGGAAGGATGCGTCGTGGTCAAGCAGAGGAACCAGGGATCGATCCCCTCACGCAGCGATCCCTTCCTTCTTTTTTCTGTTCTGTCACAAACTGAAGCAAAGACTGCATCTTGTTCTGTTCAAAATTCAGTAAACATCCAATGTTCACCTCTTCTTCAGTCCACCTAGTAGTGTAACACAAGCACACGAGCACCGCAGTGGTTAGCTGCTGTTGTGCGCGCAGCAGAGGGGGTGGGTTCGAATCCCACCCCCCACAGGTTTAACCTTTTCTTTTTATTTTATTTTCTTCACAACCCAAACAATCTGTAATCACTCACAGGTCCTTGTTAGTTTTTTTTCAAGCCCCTGTATTTTATTTCCAAGTCCCTGCTATTACATTTTGGCCCCTAAAATGAAATGTTAATAACTTTTATTTCCTAAGTCCAAATAATAAAAATAAAATATGTATCTTGACCCAAATTTAATTATCTACCTAATCAAAGCATTTGTTTTCTGTTTTGCACAATTCAAATTGTTTCAAATTTCAAATTTAAACAATTCATCTCAAATTTGGTTAATTCCATAATTAATTCATAATTAATTCAAATAACACAAATAAAATATGTTTTTCAGTCCAAATTCAATGTACTTTCTGTTTATCAACTTTGTTTTGCATTTTTGGGCAATTAAAATTAATGTTATTCAATAATTCTTAAAAATGACAAATTAAATGGCATAATTAATAACTTGCAAATGGTTGCTCCAAATTAAATACTCTAAACATGAATTTCATCCAAAATCACATGCCACACTTGAATATCAACTTTGTTTTCTGGTTTGCAACAAGTAATTTGAATAATTGTTCCATCTCTTATTTAATGCAATTAAATTGGTAACATGCTTAATTAAATCATCTGAAATTGTTTTCCAACAAATAAAATATGTTTTCAAACCAGAAAAAACATAACCTTTTCAAATATGAATTTGAATTTGTGTTTTGAACAAATAAAATTCAAATAATATTCACACTTGAATTAAATTCAATTAAATCTTGTTTAAACTTGTTTAATTCATAATTAAATCATTGTAATTCCTTTTTCAATAATTGAAACATGTAATCCACCTAAAATTTTGTGTTCTAATCAAATATGAACTTTGACATCTGTTTTGAACAATTTAACTTGATGAAAACAACAAATGCTTGTGTGACACCTTTAAGTAACCAAAATTCCCAAAACTTAATAAGTGAATTTCAAAATGGATAAACCTTATTTCCAATTGGTTCTATTGTTTTTATTTTTCTATTTTCATCATCCATGCATGATACTAAACCACTTTCACCTGATGATTAGTTGGAAAACAATTGTTCAACCATAATTCATGGGCTTTTCATATGCAACTCAAATTGCATATGGGTCCATTTAAATCTGTTTATCTTGTCAACTAGTTTACTTTGATGCATCTTTAAACTTGTCATGCATCCATATCTTGATCATGCTGGATCTTTTGTCGTAGTAGTAATTGTTGCATCCGGTGTTTGTTCGAGGTTCATTGCTTCTTCCCGGATAGGACGTTGAGATGATGTGAGCAACGACAAGTTCTGTGGATGTACCTCTACTTGCTGGATTCCAGGCAAGTATACTCACTTGCTGCCATATGGCTGCCTTTCATCACTTGTTACCGATTCTTTCCGTTGTTCTTATTCTAGCCTGTTGATACGATGCTTGTGTCTCGATCCTATCATATTGTTTACCTTGCAGCCATGATATAGCCTTTTCCTTCCACTTCCTATTAACTGTTGTTTGTTTACTCTGTTGGCCCTCGTGTCGTAGTTGCATGCTTAGTGTTGTTTGCGCTCACGTCTTGTTGTCCGTCTTATCACCTGTTTAGTTTGATAGTTGGGTTTCATTTCAATCAACAACATGTTAATGTTTTGGGTAATAATAATTTGATGATAAGGCACCGGCAGGAGGCCCGGCGTGGTTTTGAGGCCTGCTAGTGTTGACCCTAATAGGAAAAGGGTCTTGTCTACTGATCCATGATGAGCGCACTACCCGCATGTGGGAAGCGAGTATGGGCGCCCCCCTCAATTTGACTCGATTCGCATCTCGTCCAAATCGCCTCATTTAGTTCGGGTTTTCCATTTGCTACATGCATGATCTTGCGAGCCCTTGGTACCCGGGTGGAACTTTCGTAGTCGGCATATAGAGGGACACGTTCTTAGAGTGCTATGAGGGTCCATTTTCTTCTGGGCTCGATTAGCCGTGCGCCCAAGGTGCTTTGGGCTTGATGCGAAGAAGAGTTGGGTTGTGTTGAGTACCTCGCTTGGTGGGTTGATCCCCCGTCTGGCGGGTTATTCTTACGTGTACGGCCAAATTGGTGCATCCCTGCAGGGTTAAATCTTCTCGATAAGCCGTGTTTTCCGCGGTTATGGTTGACTTGGTGAAAGTACTGGCTAACAAGTACTCAGAACAACTTACACCTAACTAATGATACTTGACTAGTAATAGTCTTATTGACACAATAACTTGATCCATCCTTAATCCAACAGTGTGAGTTATCCTTGGGTTGCTTCCTTAGTAGGGGGTAACATTGGATGGGTTTGTTTGGTGAGTAGTTGTAGTTGGTTTCGATACGCTATCTTATCCCCCTCTTTTAGCCGGATGTTGTATTGAGTTTCTGTAGTTGGTTAGTGCAGCCGCTGTCACTTATTTGCAATAACCCCTTCCTTTCCGTTGATCCCAAAGTATTTGTATCTTGTGATGACTGGCTACGCCGGTATTCTTGTGAGTATGGTTTATCCACTTGCCAGTACTTAACCGTACTGACCCACGAATCTTTTTCGTGGCTGCATATTCAACATTGCAGTCAACAGGTTTGAAGTCTGACGACGTTAGCTTGGGAATCCCTCCGACTTGGCCTGGGCAGGGATTGGACGCTCTCGGTTATCTTCAGGACTCTTAGTCCAATTTGTATCTTGTCCGTAGACGGACGATATGTTGTTTCTTCCGCTGTTATTTGGATCTTTGTATTGTATCAGTTGTATCCCTGACTCGTTTGAGTCATCTTGTAAATCTCTTTTCTGTTGTTGTTGTGGATTATTCGTGAACTGATGTAATGTTATCACAAGTGGCAACCTGGAATCGGTTATTATGTGGATTTTGGCGGGAATGCTGAAATCTGCATAGTGCCCGATCTCGGGGCGTCACACTCCCCTTGTAGAAATTCTCTTCCTCCCCAGCAACGGCGCCAGAAAAGTGTCTTGATGGTGCAGATCTTTCACTCGTTGGGAAACCCCAAGAGGAAGATATGATGAGCACAACAACAGTTTTCCCTCAATACGAAACCAAGGTTTAATCGAACAGTAGGAGGAAGGTGTAACTTCAAAAGGTTGAAGCAGCTGAGATGGCAAGGTGCACTACCGGTTAAGCAACAACGTGGAACCTACACAACACAATCAAATCACTTTGCCCCAATGAAGCAGTGAGGTTGTCAATCTCACCGGTTTTGCTGAACACAAAGAGGTTAAACGTATGGTATGGAAAACAGTAAGAGAACATTATGAAAGCAGTAGCAGCAGTATGAAAATAGTGGAAGCAGTGTGTGTATTATCAGAATGAGAAAATGGACCGGGGTCCATAGTTTACTAGTGGTGCCTCTCCATGAAAGATAAATAACATGTGTGGTGAACAAAATAGAGTTGGGCAATTGACAGAAATAAAGGCTGCACTATAGTGCATATGCAAGACATAAAGATTACTATGGGATTCATGCGAGCATTACAACAAAATACATAGACCGTCATCCAACTGCATCTATGACTAATGATCAACCCTCCGAATATCATCCGAACAAACATTGGGTATTAAGTTGCAAGTAACAGATTATCGCAGTAAGCAAAGTGTGTAATGTAAACAATGTAAACTAGGTAAACACGGTTGTTTTCTCCCTAATGGCAACAACACATCCTCCATCCGTCGCGTTTCTGTCACTCGAGCACAGATGCAAAGGAGGCATGAACCCACTATCGAGCATAAATACTCCCTCTTGGAGTTACTAGCATCTACTTGGCCAGAGCATCTAATAATAACGGAGAGCATGCAAGATCATAAATAACATATGCATGAATATAACATGATAGATTGATAATCAGAAGACATATAATTCAACATTCATCAGATCCCAGCAAACACAACATGTAGCATTATATAAAGATGATCTCGATCATGTACGGCATCTCACGAGATCTAAACATGAGGTACAAAGTGGAGAAGACAACCATCTAGCTACCGATATGGACCCGTAGTCCAGGGATGAACTACTCACGCATCACTTCGGAGTAGGACATGGTGGTATAGACCTCTCCGGTGATGAATTCCCCTCCCAGCAGGGTGCCGGGGAGAGCTCCAGAACCCTCCCGATCTCGGGATGACGATGACGGCGGCCTTGGGTGTTTCTCGGGAAGAAGTGGTATATTTTTAGGGTTGACGTATCGGGGGGTATAGATAGGCGAAAGGCCGAAGGCGGTGGAGGCTCGAGGGGCCCACACCACCCCCTGGCGCGGCCAGGAGGGAGGGGCGCGCCGCCCTATGGTGTAGCACCCCTCCGGGCCTCTTCGGGACTCCGTGGAACCTTCGGGAATTCTAGGACTTCCGGATTTCGAATTTTCCAATTCCGAGAATATTTCCAGAACAACTTTTCTGAAACTAAAAACAACAAAAAGCAGGGAACTAGCTCTGTGGCATCTTGTCAATAGGTTAGTCCGTAAAATCGATAAAATGACATAAAGTGTATAGCAAACATGTAGCAAACAACATGAAAACAACATGGAACATCAGAAATTAATGATACATTTATGACGTATCAGTTGTCAATCTTTCAGTCTTGCTGAAAACTAGAGAATTAATTGTATCGAATGGTTGGAGAAGATTAAATGAAAACGGAACATCGAGCAAGTGATAATGAAAATCAAGTAAACAAGGTAGCAATAAATGAGGAAAATAGGACCGAGGGCCATAGTTTCACTAGTGGTGTCTCTCGTAAGAACAATAAACATGCTGGGTCAACAAATTACAGCTGGGCAATTGACAAATTATAAACGTATAACAATACTATTACGACGATATATAGTTCACGGGTTCTAATATTGTAGGCATTACGTCAAGATAAATAGACCGTCATCCGACAATATCTATTAATAGGAGTCCACCTTGAGACAACCATCTAACAAATCTCGTTGGTATTAAGTTGCATCAATGAAGTTATTGCTTTTATGCAACAGACAAATGCATTAAGAACAATACGTAATGTAAGTACTAATTATCATCCGTGGACAAGAATATCGTTGTTTTCTCCCTAGTGACAATAACACATCCTCCTCCTACACATTTTTGTCACTTGGGCGTTGGTTAAAGGAGGCATGAACCCACTATCTAGCATATAAATCCTCTCTTGGAGGTTCATAACTCGGCCAAGGAAATCATACACACCGGAGAGAATTGCAAGACAATATTAAAACTCTCTAAAGACATAAGTGAAGCATCTCGAAATGACATGAACAAAATAACCACAATGTCATGGTTCATCGAATCCCAGGAAACACAACATGTAGCAACATAATGGTGATTTTGATCATATAGGGAAGCTCACAAGATCTAAACATGGTGGCACAAAGAGGCGAGAACACCTCTAGCTACTGCTATGGACCCATAGCCCTGGGATGAACTACTCACACATCTGTCCGGAGGCGATCATGGCCATGTAGAGGCCTCCGGTGACGATCACCCTCTCCGGCAGGGTGCCGGAGAGCCCTAGATTGGACTTTCGAGTTGACGGTACCTCTGTATCTGTTTCGTGGAAAATTTCTCCGTCGCTAGTGAAAATTGAATTTTGATAGGTTCTACATTTTTGGTAATTTTACCTATTATTTACCTCAAGAAAATAATAAAATAATATTATTAGGTACAAAATATTATTTTAATCCATACAAATAAGTATTAATGATAAACCAACGCACATTTAGAAGATGGGCAAAAAGATGATGAAACTTTGCTACAAATCTTGGTTTGGTTTCTCCTAAGTGGAAGGTTAATTTTCCCTCTAGGTCTAGAGATTTCATGCTAGATTGTCTAACTTGTGAAGCACCTACCATTGTCAATTTGTGTATTGACGTGTCCAATTTAACTTAAGCTTATATACCAAGTACATGATATAACTTTCGAGTGAAGTTGGGTTTTGACAATTTACTCACGTTTTCTCTAATTTCCCCATATTAATAAACTCTAGAAAATAATGAAGAAGTTATATTGTTTTTAATCCACTTTATAAAATATTAATGATAAACAAGTGAACATTTACAAGATGAGCTAAAAAATATGAAACTTTGGCACACATCTTGGTTTGGTTACTACAAAGTTGTGTTTCGGTGTTACATATTGCACCAGTGTTTTTAAAATTCTTCCATGTCTTTTTATAGTTTTGACCCATCGCGGAAGAAAATGCTACAACCGCAGATATTTTTGTTGTTGTTGTGGGATGGAAGTATGCTACATTTATCGTATGGACATGATTTTTTAGGAGAGATTGGAGTGTTGGGGAGTTGCGGGAGTTTCACAGCATATCCCCGGGTTGATTCAACGTCGGCCTTTTTCATTTCCTTCACCATGTTGGATATATTTGGAAATTTTCCAATTTTAACCGGAAAATAATCTAGATACAATATATTAAGTTATCTAAGAAGATTAAATGAACCAACATTATTAAGAAAAGTAGATATGCAACTTCACATGCAAGATAAACATGGCATATCCACCTCAAGTGTTATTAGGAAAGCAAGAATAGTCCCTAACAATAGGGATATGAGGACATATCACCCTCGGAACAATAAGAATAGTCCCTAATATCGGAATACGAGGAAATATCACCCCACGTGCTACTAGCCAAACATCAATGTTGAATCATAGGGGAAAAAAATAAACCAATATAATCGTATTCTCCTATATCGATCTACCGCGTCGGTGACAAAATCACTGATGAAAATAGCTGGACACCCAACAAAAAGTATGCTACTCTGGTACAAAGATTTTCAAGAAGGGAATGTCGAACAAGTGTCGATGCTAACGAATGCAAACAAAGTTCGAAAGTGGGATCACCGTCCCCGAAGCTGAAGCTTTGAGCCAACATCTTTAACAAAAGACACGACGCACGTCGTCGACAATGCCTGATTTAGCCGGAGGGGAGATCATGGATTTTCGGAGGAGAATTTGCATACTCGTTCCAAAGAGGCCCTTACACGGGTCCGAGACCGCCTTTTATGTAAGGATCCAAACGATCTCCCTTTTGAAAAGAAACACACACTATGATCTTTCATTTTGAAAGGAGGGTTATCTTAATAATCATATTGATGGAAATCCTGTGTGCTTGGTGCCATATGTGTGTGTGCAGTGTGCTCACGCATGACAAGCCAGCAACGCGCCATGATGATCACGTACAGACACAGCTAGTGGTGCTCTGGCGTGGTGCGTGCAGTGACCCGATGATCGCGTCGATCATGCGGACCTATACGCAAGAAAACAGATGATGCTCTGCTTAGCCTCTTAAAATACTGGTTTAGACCGAGTAGTAGTAGGAAAAGAAAACCTGTACGATCGGACGGTCCAAACCACGTGCATACCCCTCTGGCTCGTGCGCGCTTCGCGGCGTTTTCCGGCCTCAAGTCGCGGCCCTTGTGCTGCCCGTTGATGGCCGGAATCGTTTGTTTCCGGTAGAGATTGTTTTCCCCGTCCCGTAGCTGCACGTACGGCCTGTATGTACTCAGCTAGCGTTTCCGGAATCCACAGCTTTGCCTTAATTTTGTAAATGCAGCTGCTCTCCTCCCGCCTGGAACATCGGGCCTAGAGAAAAGAATCAGACCGGTGCGGTAGGGTTCTGTTGCTACCAAGGACTTCCTAAGCTGACAGAGGTTTGTAAATAAGAAATGAAAGAAGATAGTCTGGTGTCAGGCTGCATAAATTTCTTATTGCTCCTCATCGTCGCCCATTAGCTTAATCAAATGGGAGGCCATTATAGCTAACTAGGAGTCTCAGTCAGGACTGGGTTGGATGCCTTAACCGTAGGCCGTTGCCACCGTCTCAAATCCGGACACGGCACTCAGCACGAATCCTGCGGCTGTAAATAAGGGGTCAGCAGCACGCAGATCGCCGTCTCTTGTCAGCAAAGGCAAGAGGATTCGGCGGGAAGGCAGTCAAAGGCACACTAGCCGAAAGGGCTGCACGATGGCAATATTCGGCAATCATGAACGGAGAAGGCGCACACGAACAAACACGAGGCCTCCTTGTTACGGATCACATCATCCAGCTATCGGACACGATCGACAAGCAGCGTTTCTGAATCTCACATTGTTTATCCTCAGAAGCAAGGTGTTACTGTACTTTTTTTTACTCTGAAACGAAGTGTTACTGTTACAGTATGCTACTATATGAAGAAGAAAAGAAGGTGTTCCTGTTACACTTTCACCCCTGCGAATAAACGGTAAAGGACAAGTGATTACACGTCACGGTCGAGAAGATCCAGAGGTGATTGACACAGTTTTCCCTGTAGGGGACCCTGAGCGGGAATAGGCAAGCTTCGTGTGACACCTTTAAATACCAGCAGGATCAAACGAAAGCAATGCAAAACCAAACTGGAGAAAGAGGGGACGGGAATAGTGCGTGGTAAGATTTGTTCCAAAGGGTAGGCAAAACGCAGAGGGGGGTGAGGTGGGAGAGAACCGAATTCCCATGACAGTACTCCAACCCCACCGTCCCGTCCCATGCATCTATTTATTTCCCCGCGCTTTAAGGAAAGAAGAGACGAAAGAGATCTGAACAAAGTGGGGGAGCAACCTCCTCCTCCTTGCAGGGAAAGGGGAGGTGCGATGCCGATGCCAATGCCATGAAGACATGGTGCAATGGCAACTAAATTATATGCGCCTTCCTTCAGATCGTCAGGCAGGCAGGCTGGTACCAAGGCCGGCCTCACGCAGTGCTGCTTTCGGAGAGCACTCCACCCAACCAACCAAACAAGTAGTACCAGCATTATTGCCCGAGAATTTTACGAGGATGAGGAAACGGGCGCAGCAGAAACAGGTACAGTAATGCTCAAACTGCAGACAGCTGAAATGTGCTGAGAAAATATATGCTCCAACCACTGCCCAACCCCAACGTATGTATGCAAGTGCATGCCCATGATGCGTCCGCCTGAACCGCACGCACGCTTTGACGCTGCACCGCACCAGCTTTTCCGTTTCGACATCAGATTCCCAACAGTTTGATTAGGCGGACAAAGTGTGCAAGCAAACAACCCCATCTCTTGATTAGGCAGAGTAGTAATGCGCTTTCACAAGTTCTCAGGAATCATGGCCATCGGGCACCACTGCACTGTCTTTCCATCTACTTAATGTAGTGCTCAAACCAAAGCATATGGGCGTCGTCAGAGCGCGCGCTCCTTTCCTTTGGCCCCAAGCTCACACTTCTCCATATGCATGGTTAGCTAGCCCACCTACTATCCTGTTGCTCCCATTAGCATCCTTCTCCATTCTTTGTCGCCTCCCATTCTTTTTCTCTTTCTTTCATATCCTGCAGTTTCTTGGTTGGATAACCATCGATCACAGCCTCTCTATCACGTAGCTAGGGTCTCGAGTTGGACTTTAATTATAGTAGTAAGGGATGTTACGGAAGAGCGATGAGTGTTTCCAGGAGGAGCAGCAAACACCCTCACATGCGCTGCCTTTATATTATCACGCTCCTCTGAACCCTCTGATCCTTCTCATGTGAGCAAAGCCCAAGGCGCGCGCGGCCACCCCGCTTCTCTGGTCTCAACAGCTCCCCCTGTCTCTCCAGCCTTGCTCCCCACACTTCCCTCTCTAGCTACACGCCACACCGTCTGCCGTCTGCGTCCTCTTGTCCGCGTCCACCTTTTATGAAAAATTGTCGACTGTAAAACGGTTCATAAGCTAGCTAGTGAATGCCCAGTTGGCACCGCTCACGTCGGCTCGGCTAAACTAATGCGATCAATGGACTGGATTCGCGAATTACTCTGCCGGTTCGCGAGAGTGGATCGGTGCTCTGACCGATGGACAGCGCGCACCCGGCATGTGCATCGGCCCTTCCCTATATACGCCATCTCATCATCTCAGTACCAGCAAGGAAAATGCATATGCATGCATGGATCGATCGATGGGGCTCCGGCTCTGACCTCAGATTTGTTTCTAGTACTAGCGTCCACCACACCACGCTCCATGATGCACGCTGCAGCGGCACGCACAGCTATAGCCTCCACCATTACTCCTCCCTACCGGTGAATGGATGGATGGATGGATGGAGTCGGATACCTAAATTGTGATGGACCGGTATTATTGTCAACTAACGTGTGCCCTGGCTGGCATGCCCTTCCAAAACAGAGAAAGGTGGGTCGGTCGATTCATCGATCGGGCCGGCCGGCGCTCTGCTGCGCACTGCTAGCACTAGCAGCAGCTTGCCCATCTAGTCCACACCGCATCACCAATGCGTCGCACTGCACTGTCTCTTTTGGTGCCATGCGCTACGCTCTGATCTGAGACATGGGAGCCAAGATCGAGGCGAGCGAGCCAGCCAGCCCAGCAGCACACGTACTACGTACTCACCCTCGCCCACCCCCAGCTAGCTGCTACCGACGCAGAACAAGGACGGTAGCTGGGCTACTGCTGCCGCCTCTGGGCTCTGCCTCTGCGAGGAGAAAGGGAAAAGATTGAAAGGGTCGCCCTTGGTAGACACGAATTTATTGGTTCTTGCACTTTGCCAAGCACAACCAGGCAGGCAGAGCACGCAGGCCAACATCTTCAGTGCTACGTACTACTTGATGGCGATCACAGGAAGCTGGCGGGCGATGCCGTTTTTTTTTTACCCGCTGTGTTTTTGGTTCCTCTTTTCCAGCGAAAAACATGATGCGTTTTAATGGCGTCCAATAATTCATTCGGCCAGGGCGCGCCACAGGAACTGTGCTTGGAATGATATAGGGCTAGTATCCAAAAGGGGGCAATTAATCGATCGCCATCTATGTTGTCATGCATCATGTATGCTCACTGATCAAATATGCTGTACAGGTATACTGTATGTACGTAGCGTAGGCTCAACTAATCAGAGCAGGCGTGCTCATTTTTGTACATAGACGAGAACTAATCAAAGAGAAAGATCGAGCTTAGTTGGTCAAATGTTGGCATCCTAATCATGTTTCATCGACACGCAAAGAAAACAGAACGAGTACTCCGTATTTGTGTTCTCCACGTATGAAGAAAGCTACACAAGGTGTCAGCTAGAAAATTGCTATGGATAATGCCTATCATGCTATGGAGTCGGTGGAAATGTCTGCCCTTCTCAATTGATGGAAATGCAATGGGTTCAGACCTGTTTTTGCTAGCCGTGGTTCCCGGAAAAACTAATCACGCTACTCCCTCCAATCCAAAAATAAAAAATGTCAGGAGCTATACTATAAGTTGTATGTGATTAGTTCATTTGTGACGACATTTTTTTTTAGAATTGTAGGGAGTATTAGTTTTGAATAAAACTTAACTACGCAAGCAGCAACACTTATTATAAACAAAAACTGAGAGAAAGATCAAGCTTACATGTTCAAATATTCGCATCCTAATCACGTTGTCCACCACAAGCAGAAAAAAATTAACGAAATAAATTGTTTTCTTTGCGCGGGGGTGTTTTTTTTAGGAAGAAGGCAATAATGAACAACTATATATTAATAAAGCCCGGAATTTGGCGATTGTACATAATGCTGCAGAAATCAGCTTAGAAGAAAACAACATAAACAAGCAAACATATCCAAAAAAAAAAGCTTGAAATTGCTCCAAAGCCTTGTAACTTGTAAGGCACCATTTCAGCCCGACCCTGCCCACCGTATACCTAAAATTTATCAAGTAGGCGAAACATGTAGAAAACATAAATTAGTTAATATCTTTTTGGTTTTATGACAATAAAGTTTCTATTGATCTTTTGTTTTCAAATAATGCATTTTAGTAAATAAAAGCTAGCTCGGTACTTTTGGGATCTCAACATTATTTGTGAACTAAAATTTGAATTAGGAATATGCGGGAAATCAAATAATAGCCATTTGGCGTCATTTGGGGCTTAAGGCAACTTGCTATCTTGAGTAGTAAAATTTTCTATTACACTTAACAAAATTAATCAAATAACACTACTAACAAATATTAAGATGTTATTTTATGGTGATCCAAATTCATATTCGTATATACTGATAAGGCCGAACTTCTGACGAGTGGTATGGTACGAGTTGTTACCGAGTCGGAGTTGGATTACCTGTTACCGACCTAGTTAGGTCAGGACCGCCTTTATATACCTCTTGTAAGCCGCCGCACGGGATAAGCCATACATTGTAAATCCTGGCGCGATTGTAACCTCACCCGAAATAGTGAAGTATTGCTGGCTGGCGCCCGTGGTTTTTTCTCTTCCTCCTTGGAAGGGTTTTCCACGTTAAAATCTCGTGTCCCCGTTGGTTTGATCTTGCTTAATTTCATCGTTGTTTTGCTATTGCGTGTAACAAGTGGTATCAGAGCCCTGTTTCAGATTAGGGATTCGCGATGGCATCGATGAAGTTTGATCTACCGTTGCTGGACTACAAGACGAGGTTTTCTCTGTGGCAAGTAAAGATGCGTGCGGTTCTGTCGCAAGCATCGGATCTTGATGAGGCGCTGGATTCTTTCGGGAATAAGGAAGCCAAGGATTGGACTGCCGATGAGAAACGCAAAGATCGTAAGGCTTTGTCGTTGATTCAACTTCATCTATCCAATGATATATTGCAGGAGGTGCTGTTGGAGAAATCCGCAGCCGCATTATGGGTCAAGCTGGAGTCGATCTGCATGTCAAAAGATCTCACCAGCAAGATGCATGTTAAGATGAAGTTGTTCTCGCTCAAGATGCAAGATGGTGGTTCTGTCATGAGTCACTTGTCGATCTTCAAGGAGATCGTGTCCGACCTAGTGTCGATGGAGGTAAAATATGATGATGAAGACTTAGCTCTTCTGCTGTTATGTTCGCTGCCTAGCTCTTTTACAAACCTGCGTGATACCATACTGTTAAGCCGCGATGAACTAACCCTCGCGGAAGTTTGTGAGGCCCTGCAGACCAGGGAAAAGATGAAAGTTATGGTGCAGTCTAACCCATCGTCCTCCAAAGGCGATGCATTGCAGGTTCGAGGCAGACCGGAGCAGCGAGATAACAACTACAACGACAACAATAGAGATAAAAGTAGGGGCCGTTCAAAGTCCAAAGGACGAGACAAGTTCTGCAGGTACTGTAAGAAAACCAATCACACCATTGATGATTGCTGGAAGGTGCAGAACAAGGAGAAAAGGAACGGCACATACCACCGAAAAATAAATCTGACAGTAATGGTAATGGTAATGGTACTGGTAAGGCTGCTGTTGTTGCTGGTGATAATAGTTCGGACGGTGAATGCTTAGCTGTTTTTACTGCATGTGTTACCCGTGATGATGAGTGGATTCTTGATACTGCTTGTTCGTTTCATATTTGCTGTAACAAAGAATGGTTCAGTTCTTATGAAGCTGTGCAGACTGGAGATTTTGTGCGTGTGGGGAACGACAACAAATGTCACATTGTTGGCGTTGGATCTGTTCAGATCAAGACCCATGGAGGGATGACACGTACATTGACGGGAGTGAAACACATACCATCCATGGCGAGAAATTTGATCTCGCTGAGTACCCTTGATTGTGACGGGTACAAATATGCCGGAGGGGATAAACGCCTGAAGGTATCAAAAGGTTCTCTCATTGTTATGATTGGTGATATGAATTCTGCCAAGTTATATATTCTTAGAGGTAGCACTTTGTCTGGTACTGCTGCTGTTATTACTAATGATGATGCAAGTACAACTAACCTCTGGCATAAGCGACTTGGACACATGAGTGAACATGGTATGGCAGAATTGGTGAAGAGAGAACTGCTGAAGAACTGCAATATGAGTAAGTTGCCGTTCTGTGAACACTGCGTGTTTGGTAAGCATAAGAGAGTTAAGTTCAATGCTTCCGTTCATAGCACTAAAGGTACATTGGATTATGTACATGCTGATTTATGGGGGCCTTCATGTAAGCCCTCTTATGGTGGTGCTCGTTATATGCTTACTATCATTGATGATTACTCTAGAAGAGTTTGGCCTTATTTTATGAAAACTAAGGATGATACTTTTGCTGCTTTTAAAGAGTGAAAAGTTATGATTGAAAAGCAAACTGAGAGAAAGGTGAAGGTGCTTCGTACTGACAATGGTGGCGAATTTTGTTCGCATGCTTTTGATGATTATTGTGTGCAGGAAGGCATTGTCAGGCACCACACCATCCCATACACACCTCAGCAGAATGGTGTAGCTGAGCGGATGAATAGGACGATCATCTCCAAAGCTCGCTGTTGTCCAACGCCCGCATGAATAGGCGTTTTTGGGCTGAGGCTGCCAACACTGCCTGCTACTTGATCAACAGGTCACCATCCATCCCTCTTGACAAGAAAACTCCTATTGAGGTATGGTCTGGTGAGTCAGCTGATTATTCACAACTGAAAGTTTTTGGTTGCACTGCCTATGCTCATGTTGATAATGGAAAATTAGAGCCTAGAGCTATTAAGTGCTTATTTCTTGGTTATGGTTCTGGAGTAAAAGGATATAAGTTGTGGAACCCGGAAACCAAAAAGACTTTCTTTAGCAGAAGTGTTGTGTTTAATGAATCTGTTATGTATGAGGACGGTTTGTCAACTGATGTTATGCCTGATTCTTCTGATGAGGACGAACCACGAGTTTGTTTGCAGGTGGAGCTAGACCACCTGGATGAGGAGGAAACTGAAATTGATGAGGAGGATATTGTGCCGCCCTCACCTCCTATTGTGCAGCAAGAAAATTTGTCTATTGCAGAGCGCAGAGAGAAGAGGAATAAAGGACCTCGTACTCGTTTAATTGAGGAATGTGATGTTGTTTATTTTGCTCTAAGTTGTGCAGAACAGGTGGAGAATGATGCTGAACCTGCTACATATAATGAAGCTATTGCTTCGGTTGATCGTGACAAGTGGATTGGTGCAATGCACGAAGAGATGCAATCACTTGAGAAGAATGGCACATGGGATATTGTGCGCTTGCCTAAACAAAAGAAAGCCGTCCGCTGTAAGTGGATATTCAAAAGAAAGGAGGGCTTATCTCCCAGTGAGCCTCCAAGGTTTAAGGCAAGGTTAGTAGCAAAAGGTTTCAGTCAGATTCCAGGAGTGGATTATAATGATGTGTTCTCACCTGTTGTCAAGCATAGTTCTATTCGTACTTTCTTTAGTATTGTTGCTATGCATGATCTTGAGCTTGAGCAGTTAGATGTGAAGACTGCGTTTTTGCATGGAGAACTTGAGGAGGAAATATACATGGACCAACCTGAAGGGTTCATAGTGCCTGGTAAAGAGGATTTCGTGTGCAAGCTAAAGAAGTCTCTTTACGGTTTGAAACAGTCTCGTCGACAATGATATAAAAGGTTTGATTCTTTTATGATGTCACATGGTTTTAAGAGGTCTGAATATGATAGCTGTGTGTACATTAAATTTGTTGATGAATCACCTATATACTTGCTGCTATATGTTGATGACATGTTAATTGCTGTCAAGAGCATGAAAGAAATCACTACATTGAAGAAACAATTGAGTAGTGAGTTTGAGATGAAGGATCTTGGTCCTGCTAAGAAAATTCTAGGTATGGAAATTTCAAGAGACAGAAAATCTAGATTGCTGTTTCTTAGTCAGGAGAATTACATTAAGAAAGTCCTTCATCGTTTTAATATGCATGATGCAAAGTCTGTTAGTACTCCAATTGCTTCACACTTCAAGTTGTCAGCTTTGCAATGTCCTACTACTGACAAAGATATTGAGTATATGTCACGAGTTCCTTATGCTAGTGCTGTTGGTTCCTTAATGTATGCCATGGTGTGTTCTCGGCCTGATTTATCATATGCTATGAGTTTGGTCAGTCGATACATGGCTAATCCTGGTAAAGAACATTGGAAAGCTGTTCAGTGGATTTTCAGGTACCTTCGCGGCACATCCAAAGCTTGCTTGAAGTTTGGCAAGACTGGTGAGGGACTCGCAGGCTATGTGGATTCTGATTATGCTGCCGATTTGGATAAGAGGAGATCCCTCACAGGTTATGTGTTTACGATTAGTGGATGTGCCGTTAGCTGGAAGGCTACCTTGCAGGGTGTTGTTGCACAATCTACTACTGAGGCTGAGTATATGGCTATTGCTGAAGCATGCAAAGAGGCAGTTTGGTTGAAAGGTTTGTTTGCTGAGCTTTGTGGAGATGATACTTGTTTTAACCTATTTTGCGACAGTCAGAGTGCAATTTACCTTACTAAGGATCAGATGTTCCATGAGAGAACAAAGCACATTGATGTCAAGTACCATTATGTGCGTGATGTTGTTGCACAAGGTAAGCTGAAGGTATGCAAGATTAGTACTCATGATAATCCTGCTGATATGATGACAAAGCCAGTTCCTATTGCTAAGTTTGAGCTTTGCTCAAGCTTAGTTGGTATCATTGCTTAGCCCAAGAGGCTATGTGGCGCCGAAGGTGTTTCCTTTGTGTGTTTCAGGTGAAGGTTCTCATTTATGCTACAAGAGGGAATTTGTCTCAAGGTGGAGTGTTATTTTATGGTGATCCAAATTCATATTCGTATATACTGATAAGGCCGAACTTCTGACGAGTGGTACGGTACGAGTTGTTACCGAGTCGGAGTTGGATTACCTGTTACCGACCTAGTTAGGTCAGGACCGCCTTTATATATCTCTTGTAAGCCGCCGCACGGGATAAGCCATACATTGTAAATCCTGGCGCGATTGTAACCTCACCCGAAATAGTGAAGTATTGCTGGCTGGCGCCCGTGGTTTTTTCTCTTCCTCCTTGGAAGGGTTTTCCACGTTAAAATCTCGTGTCCCCGTTGGTTCGATCTTGCTTAATTTCATCGTTGTTTTGCTATTGCGTGTAACATAAGAGACCATGTAATTCATGATAGAACTAAAATACTATCACTGTAAGTATACTTCCATTGGATTTAAATATTAATAATCTTGCAACGAAAGGTACATAGTTGTTTCCATTTAACTAATTATTTCTAAAAATTTCTTATTTAATAGAGTCCTCTTAGATCTGAGAAGAAAACATAAATAAAAATAGTTGGACGACTCGGCATATTAATTTGTAGCAATAAAATGAATTATCATTGTGATTCATTTAGCATAGCTAAATATATTGGTACCAAGCTCTTAATCCTACCTTGTAAGAGATATCGACTAGAGGCTTCTTGACCACACATGTTACTTCGTATCTTACATGTAAGTACGTATCTTCTGGTTTCTAGTTAGATACTAGAGAACCTGATGTGTCTATGGGCCTGTTAAAAAATACTCCAGCTCCCATCTTCACTTTAGGACCGCACAGAGAGGTGCTGAACTCCTCATCAATCTAGAACGGTCGAGTGGAGTGGCCAGCAATGCAAAATTGTGGAGCATCCCTTGCTTCATTCCTTGTTTCAAAAAAATTCCGATCCGACAAACTTGCATACAAAAAATGTCACTCGTAAGTGCCACCGAACTATTATGACCCTACTTCTCGCCTCCCCTCTCTCCATCGTCAATAACTCGAGGACGAACGAGCACTCAACCCTAGCGCGCACCGCAGGTGGATTCGCCTGCATGTGCAACGAGGCATGTACTGCCCTTTCTAGTATTATGTTGATATCCGACATATTGAGGATGCAGTGTCTTCTAATGCAGTGAATTGTCATCACCCGTTGGGGTCTCCAAGAGGAAGGTGATGCAGCATAGTAGGAAGTTTTACCTCGATGTTGAGACCAAGGTTTCTTGTCATCAATCGAGTAGAACTTCAAAGTCTCTTAGTAGGTTGCTTGGTGTCTGGCGCTTTAACAAGCGTGGACCTGCACACAAATACAAATTCTCTCATGCTCCCAACTTTTCGAGAAGGTTGTCAATCTTATCGTCTTTGTGAAAACTAAAGAACTAATTGCATCGAATGGTTGGAGAAGATTAAATAAAAACAGAAGAGCGACCAAGTGATGATGAAAAGAAAATAAACAAGATTGTAATCAATGAGGAAAATAGGAACATGGGCCATAGTTTCACTAGCGCTATCTCTCCTAAGAACAATAACATGATGTGTAAACAAATTACAGCTGGATAATTGACAAATCATGAACGTATAACAATCCTATTATGACAAGATATCGTTCACGAGTTCTAACATTATAGACATTACGTCAAGATAAATAGAGCGTCATACGATAGCATCTATTACTAAAAGTCTACCTTGAGATAGCTATCCAGCAAATTTCGCAAGTCTTAAGTTGTAGGAACTTAGTGATTGCTTTGTGTGCAACAGAAAATTGCATTAAAAATAATATGTAATGTAAACAATAGATCTCATGTGGCATATGGCATATAAAAAGCTCTTCCATTACCCTCTTTGTGAAAATGGTGGGATCAATTTGCCCCACTTCAAACCCACGGTCTCGCAACAACTCTCTAAAGTGCTCATACCACGCACGTGAAGCTTGTTTAAGTCCATAGAGTGCCTTGGAGAGCTTGTAAACATGGTTAGGGAAGTTGGGGTTCTCGAAACCCGGAGGTTGCTTAACATATACCTACTCTTTCAATGGACCATTAAGAAGGATACTCTTGACATCTATTTGTTGCAATTTAAAGTTATGCAAAGATGCACATGCAAGGAGGATACGGATGGACTCAAGGCGAGCCACGGGAGCATAGGTTTCATCAAAGTCAATGCCTTCCACTTGAGTGCAGTCTTGAGCCACAAATCTTGCCTTGTTCCTCACAACAATACCATGCCCATCTTGCTTGTTCTTGAATGTCCACTTAGTGACAATAATATTGTGGCAATCTTTAGACTTCTCAACTAGCTTTCAAACTTTATTGCGCTCAAAGTTATTGAGCTCATCATGCATAGCTACCAATCAATCCGAATCTTCAAGAGCCTCAAACACCTTCTTAGGCTCCACCATGGATATGTGATCTTGATGTTCACTAAAGCTTGTCAATTGAGCTCTTGTGGACCTCTTGTTTTGCACATCACTCAACAATTTATCATCAAAGGCATCAATTTGCTTCAAGGCTCTAGCAATCCTCTTAGCACGACGGGCTTCGATCTTCTCGTTATTGCGAGGAGGAGTCACTTGATCATCTTGATCATTTGGGTCTCTGTCTTGATCGGAAGGTTGGCCTTGATCATCATATTCACTTGCTTCAACAATAGGAGAAGAAGATGAAGAAGGTTGATTTTGGCCTTGACCTTGGCTAGCTTGAATGATAGGAGTGCTTGGTTCTTGCGTAGCAACTTGGTCAACAATAGGAGGGTATTGAATTTGTTCTTGGGTTGGTGCATCACTTGCTCCCTTGGCCTGATCTTCCAATGTAGATGAGGGATCCACTTGAGTAGATCATAGTTCTCCTCGAGTCGCCACAAGGTGTCCCTCAATGGGGCGGAAAAATCACATGCTCATTCTTCCTATGACTTCTTGAGGTATTTCAATATCTACATCGGAAATACGAAATTGCCTTGTTAAATACTCTATAAGTGTGGGATTCAGCACCATAACCAACATATGAGAGGTGGATGTTTAGTCCCACCTCGCTAGTTTGGAGTGCGTACGACTAACTTATAAGGACGAAAGTGAACCAAGAATTAATGTCCAAGGCTCAGCTTCCCATCAGGCGAGTCTAAGTCTGAAACTTTATTTTATTTTTTAGACGGTTGTGAATAAAAAAATTGAGTGACTTTATTTTATTTTATGAGACGGTTGTCAATAGAAAAAATGAGTGACTTTATTTTATTTTTCTAAATTGTTGTCAATAGAAAAATTGAGTGTTTAGTCCCACATCGATTGTTCACAGTGGGTACGACCGACACAAAAACATGAGAGTGAAACTAACAAAAAAAACTTACAACAACAATAGATTCACCAACGACAACTTCTTCACCGGCCTGAGGCCGGGAAAAAGTCGTCGTTGGGGAATAAATCGTTGTTACCTGTTTATTTTATTATTTTTAATGTATAAATAAATTATATGCTTCAATTAATAAAGGGATTTGGAATTATTTTATTATTGAATTAATGATGGAGTTTGGCGCCCGCGATTACTCGCAATTTCATTAAAATATGCGTAGAGAAGACATGAAAAGAAATGCGTAGAGGCTATATAAGATCAAGATATCAAAATAATAATATACTAGCACGATTCATTACATCCAGGGGCATATACATAGGCCTTTACAGCGACCGATAGATCGGCGATTACATATATAGAGAGATCGATGCCCTACTTTATATGGGCAACGATCAATTACATATAGAGAGGGGAGCCCTAGCATTACTACTTCTTTTGCTTCTTCGTTGGGGGTTCTTCGCCCCAGTCCTCGTCGTCGTCGCCATCATGGTCGACATCCTCCTGCCACTCGTCGTATGCGTCGTGGTTAGAATCGTCCGGCCACTCTCGGTCGTCGTCGTGGTGCTGGTCCTCCTCCTCGTCGTCCTCCTCGTCCTTCGTCTCCTCCGACTCCTCCTCCGATTCGTCGTCATTAGGTCCGCCGGAGGGATCTTTAGGAGATTCCAGGTCGACGTGTGATACGTCTCAAACGTATCTATAATTTCTAATGTTCCATATTGTTTTCATGCCATATGCTACATGTTTTCTATACACTTTATGTTATTTTTATAGATTTTCTGGGACTAACATATTAACAAGATGCCACGGAGCCAGTTCCTGTTTTCTGCTGTTTTTGGTTTTAGAAAAGTTGTTCTGCATATATTCTCGGAATTGGACGAAACAAAATCCCAGGGTCTTAGAAATTTGTCACGTACACGAAGTCCGGAGGGGACCGGAGGGGGGCCCTAGAGGGCCCACACCATAGGGCGGCGCAGCCTCTCCCTTGGTCATGCCACCAGGTGGTGTGGCCCCTCTTGCCACCCACCGACGTTGCCCTCTCGCCTATTTAAGCTCCTCCACGGTTTAACCCTAAATACCCGAGCCTTTTTCCACCAAAAGTTTCATAGCTGCCGTCATCATCAACCCTAGTTTGAGAGGGTTCTGAAGCTCTCCCCGGCACCCTGCCGAGAGGGGGAATCATCACCGGAGGGCTCTTCATCACCATGCCTGCCTCCGGAGTGATGCGTGAGTAGTTCATACTTGGACTACAGGTCCATAGCAGTAGCTAGATGGTTGTCTTCTCCTCTTTATGCCTCATTGATGACCCACAAGTATAGCGGGTGTATCATAGTACTTTCGATAAATAAGAGTGTCGAACCCAACGAGGAGCAGAAGATGTTGACAAGCAGGTTGGATAGAGGATTAACTATAAACACTAGCAAACAAGTTTTTTGTGGTTTTTGATATAGCAGATAGATAAAGTGCGAGTAAATAAAAGACAATAAATATAATTGCAGCAAGTGGTCCAATCCTTTTGAGAGCAAAGGACAAGCCGGTTGTTCTACTTAGGTTTACCAAATGTTCTCGAGGACACATGGGAATTTCATCAAGTGCTTTCGTTTCATACGGTTGATTAATATTTATTGTTTTGATAGGTGTTGTGTGGGTGAACCTATGCTAATGCACCGCCTAATTAGGACAAATAAATAGTTGTTATTATACCCCTCATAAGCATCCAAAAATACAAGAAAATAATTAAGATAAATCTAACCACAGTCTTAAAACTCCGGGATCCTACACTCTCTCGCGCATTAGTTTCCTAAAGGGGGTTTAAGTTTCTGTCACTCCGGTTGTCGAATCTGTAACTCAGCAAATCCCTCAGGTGACCCCATAGGGTTTCGAATAGGAGAACCCATGAGCGCTGGTGACGATCGTCGGCTAGACAGGGGGCTCGATTTACCCAGATTCGGGGCCCTCGTAGAGGTAAAACCCTTACTCATGGCTCTGTCGATCTGTATTATCGAATAGATCGGTTACAATGATGATTGCTCAAGTCGAGAGTACAATCTCGAGCTCAAGGCTTTGGTGGTGCGGTATTGCTTGGTCCCCTCCCGGTGGCTCTCCTGGCCTTATATAGATGGCCAGGTCTCAAACCCTACCCGGGGGATTCGAACTCTAACCCTATGTCGGCTACAAGTTTCCTATCTTAGCACGCAAGGCATTGCGGGTGGGCTTCAAGTGGGCCTTCCAGAATACTCCAAGGGTCTCTCTTCTTGGGCTTTAGCCTTGGGCCTAAGACGGGTATCTTTACTCGCATGGTCCAAGATCCATCCCTTCGTCAGTAGCCCCCGAGCGTTTGCTCGATAGGGATTTTCTAGTCGAGTAGATGGTCAGATCTTTCGTCTTGCATTTTTTCGGATAACCATTATGGTTGTTTTCCTCTTGGAGGGTGTATACCCTGTGTGATGAGCTTTTATACCCGAGTATCGAGCAAGTGAAAGTGCCTGTGCTTTAGGGCTGTTTTTCGCAGAAGGATGTGGCGCAGCAGCTTGGCTCTCCCGAAAGATCAGGGCCAATTAATTGCAACTAGGGCAAAAACAGTTCTGGCCTACACAGATTCGAGACCTCCGACTCGAACCCGATGAGGTGATAATTGCGACTGGGCCGTGGAGGTCTTACCGAGTCGAACTTAACCTATGGGGGTACCCGGCGCGTCCGCTAGGATTTTTCTTCGTGTTGTTGACACGGAACTTTACCGGAGGACGCAGCTTGAGTGCGATTCCAGGCCCTCAAGAGAGATCTTTTGGGTCTTACCTTCATATTCGAAAGAATACGGCATCCGGATGTACCTAGTCGGCTGAACAATCCAGGTCTATGATGTGTAAACATCGTGCGAATGAGTGGCAGGATCTGCCTACTCGTGTAGTTTTGAGTTTGTGGTTTCCTAGATATGAAAACCAAGCTATCTTTGTCCATACGAAAGAGTTTTCGTGTTTGGAGTTTTATGCCCATACGAAAGAGTTCTCGTGTTTTAGGGTCTTTTTTTTCCTGTGAAAGAGATTTCACGCCATAATTTGTCCATACGAAGTTATTTTCGTGTTTGGACTTTTCATTCGAAATATTCTCTAGCTTGATGATGCACGCTATGACGTCATGGCGCACTTTTATCCTCCTGATGGGACGTGACGAAACGAGAGCATAAGTGCTGGCCCACCTTGTCAGCTTTTTGACCGGAAACGAGACGTCGTTCCCGGTTTTTACGCGAAATGCACGCAGTAAATGCGCACGATCCACTGTTAGGATCGTGGCACGAAACAACATCCGTCGCCCTTTCGTTTCGCCTTCGCACGCGGCGGCCGTGATGGATGCCATGTGGCTCAGTGAGCGTTCAGGATCGACTAGCTCTGTGTATAAATGTAGGCCTTGGGTGAAACGGTGAAAATTTCCCCTGCCTTCGTCTTCTTCGTTCTTCGTCATCCTTGCTCTCCACTTCCTCTCACCTCGAGCTCGCACTAGTGCCAATGGAGGGAGGCAAGAAACGCAGTGCCGCCGTCTCGTCGTCGAGGGCGTCAGAAGAAGTTCCCGCGCCACCCGCACCGCGCTCGGGCGATTGGCGCTCGCCCAACACCACCCACAAGAGCATCAAGGAGATGCAGCGGGAGGGGTTGCTGCCTCCGGAAGCTGAGAAACGGGTGCGCCTCGGCAAGAAGGAGGAGGTACCCAATCCCCGCGCGAACGAACGCGTGGTTTTCGCGGACCACGTGTCGCGCGGACTCTCCTTTCCTCTTCACCCCTTCCTCGTGGCATTGCTGTATGTCTATGGCATACAGCTCCACGACCAATGGCGGGAGGCAAGAAACGCGGTGCTGCCGTCTCGTCGTCGAGGGCGTAAGAAGAAGTTCCTGCACCACCCGCACCGCGCTCGGGCGATTGGCGCTCGCCCAACACCACCCACAAGAGCAACAAGGAGATGCAGCGGGAGGGGTTGCTGCCTCCGGAAGCTGAGAAACGGGTGCGCCTCGGCAATAAGGAGGAGGTACCCAATCCCCGCGCGAACGAACGCGTGGTTTTCGCGGACCACGTGTCGCGCGGACTCTCCTTTCCTCTTCACCCCTTCCTCGTGGCATTGCTGTATGTCTATGGCATACAGCTCCACGATCTGCCTCCGAATGCAGTGCAACACATCTCGTGCTTCATTGTATTTTGCGAGTGCTTCTTGGGTATTCGCCCACATTTGGGGCCTCTGGAAGGCCCTCTTCAAGGTGCGAGTCTTCCGCGAGAAATCTCGAGCAGAGAACGAGCCTAGCGATCCGCTACGCACCGGCGATTTCGGAATCCAGGCGAAATCGGACACCATCTACTTCGGTATGCACTTCATCGACTCCGCTCAAGGGTGGAGAAAGAAGTGGTTTTACGTCACCGACAACAGCTCGGGTGGAATTCAGGAATTCCACCCATTCGCTGTCCTGAAGAGGCGGAAGTCCTAGGCGCATAAACTGTCGACTGAAGAGAACCAGGTTGTTACGCCGCTACTCGCCAAGGTGGCCGCCCTTCGGGATCAAGCTGCTGGAGTTGTGCTGAACGGGCTGCACCTGGCGAGCGTCTTCCACAAGCGCAGGATTCAGCCCCTGCAGGACAGGCCTTCCACGATGTGGGAGTACAAGGGCACTGAAGACCCCAGTCGCGTGAGCCGCGAAGAGCTCTCGAACGTCGAGTTCGAGAAGAAGATTGCGGCCATCACCAGCTTGAAGGTGGGCGAAACCTTCCCCGACTGCATGGTCGCACTTTGGAGGCATCAAGGCCTCCGCCACCCGAAATAAGTTTGTCTTACCTTCTATCTTCATTTCTTTCCTTGTTCTGAAATTTGGTCGACTGAGATTTTATCTCCCTTTTCTTCTGTCTTCTTTTGTAGAGCCTGGCCATGGCCACCTGCTACCCGCCAATGTCTGGGGAAGAGGCTTCGGATTTGTCGGCGAGTAACTTGGACGGCCCTGCCGACACCAGTGTTGCTAACGCCTCGTCAAGTTCCAAGCACGACTCCTCGGATGGCGCGGAGGATTCGGGTAGCGGTCTCCTCCACCGCAAACGCCGTCGAGTGGAGGGCGATGAGGCCACCTCCAAGGACAACTCTTTGGACAAGGAATCGCCCGGGAAGGGGCCCCTCGTCGTGACTCCGCTGCGCACGCGCGCCCCTTCTCCTTCGTTTCCAAATATCCAAACCGCCTGGAATGCGGATATGTTGGACGACGAAGATGACGACGAGTAAGTTTCTCTTATTGTTCTTAGTCGAACATTTTCCTTTCGCGTCTTTTGACATACTGTCTTCATTGTAGTCTGCAAGCTATCAGCCCTCGTAGATTCATCTCTTCCCTTCCTCTCGAAAAGAGGAAGAAAGTTGAAATCGCGGGTGGGACCCCTACCGCCGACACCGTTCAGAATTCACCGAGTGTAGCCCCCACTGCGGTGACTACGGAATACAGAATTCCTAGTTTTGCTGCTGGGGCCTCGACTCCGAAGGAGGTGTCGGGTAGCTCAGCGGATCCCCTTTCCTTCGCCCAAGGCCAGGTAAACTTTGCTGCTTGCTTCTTCAGTGCTTTGTTAGTTTGGATCTGTTTTTTATCGGGTGCACGGCAGTGCTCCCGATGGGAGTAGCCCCCGAGGCTGTAGTTAATCGTATGCGATTGGCTACAGGCTCAAAGATGTAGACCTTGTCCTTTCTTCTTGCTTTATCGGGTGCACGACGGTGCTCCCGATGGGAGTAGCCCCCGAGGCTATACTCGAATGTTTTCAATCGTGTATAGGCTCAAATTTCTCTTTTCTGATTCTACTATCTTCATGTTCTTTGCAGTCCCTCTTCGACTCCCTTGCGGCCGTTGGTCGTCGTGTTGTTCTTGCCGAAGCGGAATGCGGGACCCTTCGGTCGGATCGTGATCGACTCGCCAGGGAAAATGAGCTCCTTCGAAGTAAGTTTAACGCCTTCCCTCATCTTTATCTCTTTATTTCTGCCAACTTCTTTGTTTCTAATAACCATTGCTGCGCAGCTCAAGTTGAGTTTATGAAGGCCGAGAAGGCGGATGCCTCCACTCGGGAAATTGCTCAAGATGCTCAGTTGGCAGCTACTCGATAGGAACTTGAGTCCTCCCGCATGCTGTCGGCTGACCTCGAAGGAAAACTTGCGGCCGCCCAAGATGCTCTCAAGAATCTGGAGGAGGCTGGCACCAAGGCGGACTCCGACCTTGTCGACTTCCTTCGTCCTCTGGCCAAACGTTTTGCGGGTAAGTTTCTTTTGGTCTATTGTCGTCTTCTGGTTGTCTGATAAGCCCTTGGATTTTAATATTTTCCTTTGCAGGTCTTCTGGGCGTCCCACTGGAGCTTCCTGGGGTCCAACGGGTGGATGCGCTGACCGATTCCTGCGCCCAGCTCAGGAAGCACGCCGAAGGGATTTGCACCCTGATTGGCGATGTCATTCGAGTGCTGACGCAACTTCACGGTCACCTTCTAGTCAACGCCGTGTCTCCACCTGCGCTGGGTGATCTTTTGAAGATTTTCTCGGAGAGCAATCTCCTTGGCACCTACGCGGTTGCGCAGTCGGAGTCTGGGGCGAAGACCGCCATCCAGTTCGCGCTGGCGGATGGAGTCACCGGTTTGGAAGAGGCGTACTCGGACCTTCCCGTCGATCCTTCTACGGGCAAAAAGGTAGGGCTTCGTCGTTTTGGCGAGCCAGCCGGATTCCTTGCTCGGAAGTTATCCGAGTTGTTCGCCCGTGCTAGGGGAGGCACCGTCGCGAGCGGCAGCACAACTGCTGCTCCTTAGTATATTTTCTTTGTATTTCGCTCTTTCGATTGTAATGAACCTTGGGATGCATTCCCGTATTTTCATCGTTTAATCGAGATGTCTTTCTGAGATGCTTACTGTGACTGATGTTTGTTTCCTCCCGATGGGAGTAGCCCCCGAGTACCTGTCGAATAGGTGATTGTTATATCTTGAATGGGGCATCTTATTCCTTCAATTTCCATGTATTCTTCCAGGTAGCCGGGGTTGCTGCGGAGTCTTCATGTGGACTTGCTACCCCAGCAAATCCTCTTGTTGCCGCTGTTGGGACCTTTGCAGGCCTCCGTGATCGTGTTGCGGATGGTGAACGCAAGCTAAAAGCATTGCGTGGGGTAGCGGATGTGTCCAAGTCCAAAGAAAAGCTGGCGATTGAACGCGAGCAGTTTGTGATGGATGAATTGGCGTCTGTTGCAAAGGATTTGCTCTGTAAGTAGTTCAGCCCCCTAGTCTTCTTTGTCATGTATCTTTATTTGATCATATACCTTTGTTTTTCAGTTGTTCAGCCGGATGATAGGAGTGAGAAACAGTGGGTGGAGCACCACATCCTTCAGGAAGCTGGCAGCTCAAAGCCCCATGCGAGTAACTTTTGGTCCGATCGTAGTCGAGGCTTTGTTCTTGCTACCTTGAAGTTCCGGGTCATCCAGGCGAAGATACTCGTGAGTTCCTTTCACGAGGTTTTGATTGCAATGAACGCTGCTTTCTATCCGTTGGAGAGGGGTCCTGAGGATCGGAGCCATCTTCTCAGGGTGTTCGGGCGAGAAGGGGAAATTCGCGAGTGTGTTCGCAATCATATGATTTGCGGCTCGGTAGTTGCCCTCTCTTTCGTCCGGTTGTGGCATCCTGAGGTGAATTTCAACTCCGTAGTTAGACTTCCTGATGGTCCAATCATCGACCTTTCTCCTCATTATAGGGTTGTTCGACCTGCGGCAGAGGAAATCATTCGATTGACCTCGGCTGAGGTAGATCGGGTTTTGGCGGCTGAGAATGCTCATCGCCATGTGTGATTGTAGGATGTATGTATCCTGTTGCGCTGTGTAGTTGTAAAAAACTTTTGTAAGGTGTTTACCTTGTATACAAAACTCTTCCCGTGATGTTGTGTTAGGTGTAGCCCCCGTGTGTTTGTGGGCTGTATACATGTTGCTTTTAGCATGTAAGGATGGAGAACTCGAGTATCTATGGTTGAGAAACCATGTATTTTTATTGCAATGACTGAGAAGTCATGTGTTTTTCTTTCGAGCTACAAGATGGCTAATATAGCCTTATTATGATGAGTAAAAATGAATCTAAGGATAAAATTTGCGGAGTTGTGCGACATTCCAAGGGTTGGAATAGATGCCTCTAGTCGTCGGATTCTTCAGTCGATAGGCGTCACCTGGGATAACTTCGTGCATTATGAAGGGTCCTTCCCATAGTGGCTCGAGCTTGTGTCCTTCCTTCTGTTTGAGCCGTAGCACCAGATCTCCTACTGCGAAGGCTCTGTGGCGTATGCGGCGACTGTGATAGTTTCGCAGCGACTGCTGGTATACTACGGATCTTGCGAGTGCAATATCGCGCATTTCGTCGAGTGCGTCCATATCATCCGCTAGTGCCCTGTTGGAGGTTTCTTCGTTGTAAGCAACAACTCGTGGGGCGCTGAACCTGATGTCCTCGGGAAGGACTGCTTCGGCCCCGTATACCATGAAAAATGGTGTGTAGTTTGTGGATCGATTTGGAGTTGTGCGGAGACTCCATAGCACGGAGGGTAGCTCTTCTGCCCAATGTCCCGCTGCCGGGTGTAGGCGATCGAGTAGACGTTTCTTGATGCCAGCCGAAACTAATCCGTTGGATCTTTCGACTTGGCCGTTGGTTTGCGGATGGGCAACTGAAGCGAATTTGAAGGTGGTGCCCTTTTCTTCACAGAACTGCTGTGTTTCTTTTGCCGTGAAGTTGCTACCATTGTCAGTAATGATGTCGTGTGGTACTCCAAATCTGCATACGATAGAATTGAGGAATTTGACGGCGCATTGGGCGCTGGCTGAGGTTACTGGCATGGCTTCGATCCATTTGGTAAATTTATCTACTGCGACCAGCAAGTGTGTATATCCACCTGGTGTGGACTTGCGTAATGGTCCGACCATGTCTAGCCCCCATTGTGCAAAGGACCAGGCGATGGGTATCATATGTAGTTCCGTAGCGGGTGCGTGTGGTTTTGGTGCGAATCGCTGGCAAGCGTTGCACCTGTCGACCAGTTCCTTTGCGTCTCTGGCTGATGTAAGCCAGTAAAATCCTGCTCGGAAGAATTTTCCCATGATTGCTTTCCAGCTAGCATGATGTCCACAGTCTCCTTGGTGGATGTCTCGCAGTAATTCCTTGCCGTCTTCGGGTGCTATGCATCGTTGCAGTATGCCTGAGATGCTCTGTTTGTATAGCTCGCCGTTGAGCACCCGAAAGGATTTGCTTCCAGACTGGCTCGACCAGAAAAACTTGTTGCGAAATATTATGGATGAGCTCGATAATAGCAATTTGCGGGCTGACCTCTGTTTCCAATGTCGCGGGTGTTCCTGCAGTTTTCTTGACTTTCACCGATCGCCTAGTCATCTGCTCGAAGTATATCCCTGGCGGTATGGGTGTATTTGTGGAACCCATGTTCGCCAACATGTCTGCTTCTTCGTTGCTAGATCTTGCAATGTGCTTCAGCTCGCACCCTTTGAAACTTCCTTCGAGTAAGTTGTACATGTCAGATAGGCCACCATGTTCTCAGCAATAGCGTCACACTCTTTCATTGTCTGTTGCACGATGAGATTGGAATTGCCATAGATCATTAGTCGGGTGGCTCCGCACGCAATTGCCATCTTCATCCCATGCAGCAGGGCCTCATATTCTGCGTCGTTGTTTGATGCTGGATCGTCGGGTCGGAAATCCAGTCGTAGGACGTATTGCAGCTTGTCACCTCTGGGTGATATGAGGACGATCCCAGCTCCTGCTCCTTCGTTTCTCTTGGATGCGTCAAAGTACATGATCCAGTTGCTCGTGTATTCCGGCGGCCCGGGTGTTTGTAGTTCTGTCCACTCGCTCAGGAATTCCACGAGTACCTAGGATTTCACGGAATTGCGCCCTGCATAGATGATGTCCCAAGCGCCCAGCTCGATGCTCCACTTCGCTATTCTTCCAGATGCCATTGGGTTTTTCATGATTGTACCGAGTGATGCATCATTAACCACTGTTATGGTATGTTCCTGGAAGTAGTGCTTGAGTTTTCGAGCTGTGAGAACAACTCCATATGCGAGCTTCTGGTAGTGAGGATATCGTTGTTTGCAAGGTGATAGCACCTCGCTGATGTAGTAGATTGGTCTTTGAACTCCATATGCCTTACCCTCCTCAGGTCGTTCGACCACGATGGCCGTGCTGATGACCTGGTTTGTTGCGGCTGGGTATAGGTATAGTGGCTCCCTCTCTTGTGGTGTTGCCAGAATGCGCCTGCTCTGCAAGGATCGCTTCAGGTCTGCGAATGCCTGCTTAACTTCCGGTGTCCATTCGAACTTGTCCGTCTTCTTCAGCAGTTTATAGAAGGGTAACGCATGCTCACCCAATCGTGCGATAAATCTGCTCAAGGCGGCTAGTCGCCCTGCGAGCTGTTGGACTCCGCGTAGATTGGTTGGCTCCTTCATTGTCAAGATTGCTTGTATCTTCTCTGGGTTGGATTCGATGCCTCTGGCGGATACCAGGTACCCGAGAAGTTGTCCTGCTGGGACGCCGAAGACGCATTTTGTCGGGTTGAGCTTAATCCTGTATGCGTTTAGAGCGTCAAATGTTTCTCTAATGTCCTCGAGGAGTGTATCCTCTACTCGAGTCTTGATGACGATGTCGTCAACGTACACTTGTACGTTCTTGCCAATGAGCTTGGCGAGGCATTTTTGCATGCAGCGCTGATATGTTGCGCCTGCGTTTTTGAGCCCGAAGGGCATTGTCGTGTAGCAGTACACACCGTGGGGTGTGATGAATGCTGTCTTTTCCTCGTCTTCCTGCTTCATCCGGATCTCATTATATCCCGAGTAGGCGTCCAGGAAGGAGAGGCGTTGACAGCCCGCGGTGGAGTCCACGACCTGGTCGATTCGCGGGAGGGGAAAGTTATCCTTGGGGCAGTGCTTATTCAATGACATGTAGTCGATGCACACTCGAAGGATGTTGGTGTTCTTCTTTGGGACCAGCACTGGGTTTGCTAACCAAGTGGATATTTTGATCTCTCTGATGAATTTTGCTGCTAGCAATCTGCTTACTTCTTCTCCAAGCGCTTTCTGCTTGGGTTCCGAGAACCGTCGAGTGGTCTGCTTGATGGGTTTTGCATCTTTGAAGACTTTGAGTGAGTGCTCGGCGAACTCCCTGGGTATTCCTGGCATATCTGAGGGCTGCCAGGCAAAAATTTCCCAGTACTCACGGAGGAGTTCGACGAGCGCGCTTTCCTATGCTGGCGAGAGGGTAGTTGAAACCATCACATCTTCGCAGAGTCTGTCGGGTGCACCTGATGTTTTCGAGTGTCGCTGTTGGCGCTGAATTCCAATTCTGGCGCGTTTTTCTTTGTGAGGGGCATCACGGAGTGGTCCATGGTCTTTGCTATCTCCTCCAGTTCTTCTTGCATCCCGAAAGATTTTGCAATCTCGTTGAACTCTATGTCGCACTTGTTGGACTTCTGGAAATCTCCGTCGATGGTGATTACACCATATTCTCCGAGTATCTTGAGCTTCAGGTACGCGTAATGTGGTACTGCCATGAATCTGGCGAACGATGTTCGACCAAGAATGGCGTGGTACTGTGAGGGCCAATCGACTACTTCAAAGTCGAGGAATTCTCTTTTGTAATTACGTCGATTGCCCAACACAACCTCTAGGTTGATTGTTCTGAGTGGACGGATCGCCTTTCCTGGAACTATCCCGTGGAAGGATGTTTCTGATTCCGCAAGTCCATCCAAGTTCCTGTTCATCCGGCGAAGCGTATCCGCGTAGATAATGTTGATGCCGCTGCCTCCGTCCATAAATACGCGAGCCAGTTCGTAATTACCAATTTGCGCTTGGATTACCAATGCGGCGTGTCCTGGTCGATAGACTCGTGGTGGGTGGTCTTCCATCGAGAAGGTGATCGATTGGTCCGCCATCTTCAGGTACTCGGGCCTTGTTGGCGAGGTTTGCACAGCCATGCACAGTTGCCGCGTGTTTGTCTTCTGAGCTATGCGGGATGAGCAGACTTTTTGTATCATCTCTAACTGTCCAGCCGGGTTCGGGTACGCGTTAGCTCTGGCGTTTAGTGCGGGTGGCGCAGGTAGTGCGGCTAGCGCCATGTTTGGATTTCCTGGTGGAGGTAGGGGTTGTGGCGGCTGGAATCCTTGGTGTTCTCCTCCTGGAAGTGGGGGGTAGTTTTGACTAGCTGCTGATCTACTTTTCTTCGAGAAGGCCTCGTGGATGTCGATGAACTTTCGACAATCCTTGAGGAGGTGTGTTGCTTTAGTTTTGCCCGTGCGCTTATCTGTAAATAGATGTAGCGAGCAGTACGCGTTAAGGTCCTCCTCGGGACTTTTGTCTTCAGCTTTTGGTTTCCACTCGCGACTTCCGCGACGTCCATTATCGCGGTTTCGCGTGAATTCCGCCGCTACCATTTCTTCCCTATCGTCGTGATCGTAGTATTTCCTCCTTTTCTTTCGACTCTGGCGGTCGTCCTCGGGCGCGGGCGATGATGTTCTCTCATTGCGCACTGTGTCTTCTCCATTAGCCCATTTGTCGGCTATGATTCTCAGTTCCCCAATAGTTTTGGGTGCGACTCGGCCAAGCTCTTCTCTGAAAGCAGTTCGTCGGGCGCCTTTCGCGAAGGCCTCAACCCCTACTTCCTCTGAGATATTTCCTGCGGTGTTCCTGAGCGTGGTCCATCGCTGAATATACTCGCGGGTAGACTCGCCGCTCTTCTGTTTGCAGGCCCGTAGTTCTTCAATGGTTGCTGGTCTCTTGTAGGTGGCCTGGAAGTTCTGGCAGAAGTCGTAGTGCAGGTCGTCCCACGATGCGTAACAGGATTTTGGCCTCGCTTCCAGCCAGCTACGTGCTGCGCCAACCAAATGTACATTGAGGTATTGCATAACCGTGTTCTTGTTCCCACGTTGGCATTTTACTGCCGTGAGGTAGTCGTTTAGCCACGACGAAGGTTCGAGTGAACCATCGTATTTCGTTACTTCTGTGCTGAGCATGAATCTCCTGGGTAGGGGCGCCTCACGGATGCTGCAGGCGAAACACAGCGCACCGCAGGTCTCGTCGTCCGAAGAACTGGACGAGGAGCGTGCACGGTTCCTTGCAGCTCTTGCCTTGTCCACCTTGTTTTGCGCGATATCTGACCACGAGTTATATCCTGGCTGGTCGCGATCGATTTCCTTCCCTGGCTCTTTGCTGTGCTTCTGTGAGCGGCTGCTATGATGTCGCGAGCTTTTATTTCTCGGGCTGCCTTCGCTGCTGCTTCGACTATCACCGTGTCGCCGAGCTTCTTTTCCTCGACCGCGGCGAGGTGATTTGTCTCTCCTAGACGAAGTGCTCATATGCTTGCGCGATGCCTCTTTTTCTTTTTCCTTCTCTTGCTGTTCGGCGGCTTTCCTGCAGTCGTAGGAGGCAAGCCTTGAGGCCGCCATGCCCAATCCTTTCCGAACCTGTTTGTACTGCTCCGCTCGAGGGTCGTTCTCCCCTGGCTGGTTCATCTGCATGTAGGTTGCTGCGGCCAGGACCGCGTCAGCAGGAGTTTGCGGGTAGACGTTTCCGTCCTCGTCAACCCTCATAAGGGAAGGTCCGAGTGACCTGCTGATCCAACCCAGGGACTCGGCGTCCATGGATGTCGTTCTCGATTCGTATCCCTTCCTTGTGGGTCGAGTTCCGACCGAAGGTGTTAGGGATAGCTCTGCTCGGCGTTGACTCGATTCATCCGCTAATCTTTTCCGATGGGCCAGGTCTTTCTGAGCTTCTTTGATAGCTGTGGCCGCTCTCACTAGATGATAGTGGTAAGCGACCATATCTTCGTGTGGCGCTCCAGCCACAGGCGGCTTGCTTGTTCGCAAGGCTTTTTTGGCTCGGTCCCAAGCGTCCCGTGAGACGCCGATCTCAGCCCGTTCTGCAGCGCTGTGTTCTGTTTCTGGGGGTTGTTCCGATCCTGCCATGCAGACCTGAGCCAGTCGTGGCTCGTGCGTCCTAGGCGTAGCTCGGAAAGCTTTCAGGATTTGGGAAGGTTCCTCTGTCGAGAGGGTATAGTAGTCGCTGGTGTTGAAACGGATGGACTCGCCACTTTTCTCCAGATGAGGGCGCGAGTCGACGGCTCCTGACTCGGATCCTGATTCTTTAGGGAAGTGGAGGATCCCGTCCTTGTTGGTGTAGAACTTCAAGCTTCCGAACGTCAAAGTGACGCTCTTTTCCAGATCGCTGAATACCGGGCGTGATTCCGGCGAGTGAGGGGTGACCACGACAGATCCGATCCGAACAGGTTTGGTCGGAGCCGAAGTCGAAGGTTTCCAACGTGAGTTGGATGATGAAGCCGAAGATGCCGGAGATCCAGCGCCCGCCGTTCCCACAGACGGCGTCAATTGTCGAATCTGTAACTCGGCAAATCCCTCAGGTGACCCCATAGGGTTTCGAATAGGAGAACCCATGAGCGCTGGTGACGATCGTCGGCTAGACAGGGGGCTCGATTTACCCAGGTTCGGGGCCCTCGTAGAGGTAAAACCCTTACTCCTGCCTCTGTCGATCTGTACTATCGAATAGATCGGTTACAATGATGATTGCTCAAGTCGAGAGTACAATCTCGAGCTCAAGGCTTTGGTGGTGCGGTATAGCTTGGTCCCCTCCCGGTGGCTCTCCTGGCCTTATATAGATGGCCAGGTCTCAAACCCTACCCGGGGGGGATTCGAACTCTAACCCTATGTCGGTTACAAGTTTCCTATCTTAGCCCGCAAGGCATTGCGGGTGGGATTCAAGTGGGCCTTCCAGAATACTCCAAGGGCCTCTCTTCTTGGGCTTTAGCCTTGGGCCTAAGACGGGTATCTTTACTCGGAGGGTCCAAGGTCCATCCCTTCATTACCGGTAACCTCATAATTAGTAGCCAAATACACAATTCATCCTCCTAGGACCATAAAGGTGAAGTATCATGTAGTCGACGTTCATATGACACCACTAGAAGAATAAGACCACAAGTTAAATATAACAGCTTTTTCCACAAAAAACATCTGCAGCCGCCGTCATCGTCAACCCTAGTTTGGGAGGGCTCTGGAGCTCTCCCCGGTACCCTGCCGGGAGGGGGAATCATCACTAGAGGGATCTTTACCACCATGCCCGCCTCCGGAATGATGCATGAGTAGTTCATCCTTGGACTACGGGTCCATAGCAGTAGCTAGATGGTTATTCTCTCCTTTTTATGCCTCATGTTTAGATCTTGTGAGCTGCCTAACATGATCAAGATCATCTTATTCATGATCAAGTTCATCTTATTGTAATGCTACATGTTGTGTTTGCTGGGATCCGATGAATATTGAATGTTATGTCCAATGATTATCAATCTATCATGTTCTTTTCATGTGTATGTTATTTATGATCTTGCATGCTCCTCGTTGCTAGTAGATGCTCTGGCCAAGTAGATGCTTGTAACTCCAAGATGGAGTATTTATGCTCGATAGTGGGTTCATGCCTCCCTTTCACTCACGCTCGAGTGACAGAAACGTAAACGGGTGGGAGATGTGTTGTTTTCATTAGGGAGAAAAAAAACTATGTTTACATTGTTTACATTACACACTTTGCTTAACGCAATCATATGTTGCTTGCAACTTAATACCCAAAGTTTGCTCGGATGATATTCTGAGGGTGGATTATTAGTCATAGATGTAGTTGGATAACGGTCTATGTATCTTGTTGCAATGTCTGCATGGATCACATAGTAATCATCATGTCATGCATATGCACTATGGTGCAGCCTTTATATCTGTCAATTGCCCAACTGTAATTTGTTTACCCAACATACTATCTATCTGTTTTGGAGAGATACCACTAGTGAACTAGGGATCCCGGTTCATTTCCTTTCTATTGATAATACAACCACTGCAATCACTGTTTTCATACTGTTCCTACTGTTTTCCTACTGCCATCACTGTTCTCTTTTTATCTACTGCAAACAAGTACTGTTTTCCACAACATACATTTAACCTCTTTGTTTTCAACAAAACCAGTGAGATTGACAACCTCACTCCTTCGTTGAGGCAAAGTGATTTGATTGTGTTTTGTAGGTTTCACGTTACTTCTGAATCGGTAGTGCGTCCTGCCACATCAGCAGCATCAACCTTCGGAAGTGATTTCTTTCTCCTACTGGTCGATTCAAGCTTGGTTTCTTTCTGAGGGAAACTTGGTGTTGTGCTCTTCATACCTTCCCCTTGGGGTCTCCCAACGAGTGCAATCCCTGCACCATCAGTATATTTTAGCTAAATTGGGTACAACTTTTCCAAGTCTACTTTGAGTTTCTTAGCGGTAGTGTTTGATGTCTTGGCTAAAATGTGGGTGATCTTTTCTGCAACCCATAGTTGTGATGTCATTGTCGATATTGTCTGTGAACTTGTAATACAAGTATGTTCATGTAGGATTTGATTTACCCTGATTGTACGTTCATCAGGTTGGCGTCTAGCAGATATGTACCACTTGCAAGGTTTGACACTCCCATCAAACCCTTTGCACCTCGCAAAAAACTTCGTTCTACCAGTCCAATAAGTCTTGACATCAAACTCATGTTTCACCGCATAAGTCTTGAAACGCATCCTAAACTCATCCATGCTTGGCCACAACTTCCCTACTTCAATAACAGAGTTTTCTTTGTCATAAACATGTATCAGCTCATCTGCATGCACATCATCTGCAACATCTTCCATCAACTCTATGTCTACATCAGACGAATCTATGAGACTATCCGTAGGAAAACTAGATTCACCCTTCTCCTCCTTATCCGTATCATCTACTGGAATACCAAATAGTTTGGCCATCTCACTATTAGGCATTGCTGCAATGACCAAATCAGTACGCTAATATATTTGTATTGAATTCCAATTAACACAAGCAGCACCCTGATCCTCTTGTGCATCTGCATTAGGTGCCTATGTGAAGCCCAATCAACATCTACCATTTGCGAAGCCAACCTTGAAGTCACATATCCAACTTTGGAGTCAATCTTCAGATCAACGAGATCAACATAAAATTCAGCCCATTTGGTTTCCCACCCGTGTTGCGATCGATTTCATCAACCATTTCTAGACCATTCTCAATTCTCACATACTCTCCCTTCCAATTATCGTACCGCGACACTGATACTTCTTGCTCTGGACCCCAACTAATACACTCCCCAATTTTCTTCACAAATTTCTGAACTGCATCCTCTTCCATTTGCACTAATTCTTGCGGATCAATATTTGCAATCTCGACCTCCCATTTCATAATTGTATCTATCTCAATTTTCTGCATGCTACCATCTACTAGCTTGCCCGTTGATGGAAAGAAATTGACTGTAAATTTGAATATCCGCGCAGCGCCAACATAACCTCCCCGTGGGTGGTGTGATCTAGCGGAACTGGTTGAGACCCTAATAGAACTCAAATTAGGTTGGAGAGATGTGCATTGCCAATTTGAAGGTTTCTCGACAGGATCCATATCGTTCAGCCCACCAGAGACCCCCATACACAATCTATGGCCGTCGAGAACAGAGACAACACGCTCAGATCAAAATCGACTCAAAGGGGAACGAGAATAGGACTAGGGGTGCGAAGGAACTCACCAAGAACTCCGCTGCCGCCGAGAACGTCAGATCTGCCGCCATAGAGAGTTGTAGCTCCGGCGCTGCCGGGGAAGAAGAAGCTGATGACACGGTCCGACAGACGGTTCACTAGATTCAGTTGCAAGATCAGGGGCCCACCTGTCGGAAACAATAATGCCAACACGTTCTTTTTCAAGGAGGCCATAACATAATCTCACGCTCACTTAACACGGAGATGACCGTTTTATCGCCCAGGTCGGCCTGTGGCTATTTGTGCATGAAACAATGTAGCACGAGAGCTATTGTGAGGAAAAACATCGCACGAGATCTATTGCGGGAGAGAAACGGCGCACAAGAGCTATTAGCCCCCCAAGTATCACCCCAGGCAGATCTAAATCTCCGCATCGGAAGGAAGGACAAACTATAGATAAACTCGCTAGTCTAGAATAAAATGGCTAGGGGCCCCGCTCTGAGCAAGGAACTTGTGGTGGAGCATGGCAAACCGGATCTCAATATCGCCAGATCCACATACAAATGCTTGAGCCATTTTCCATCGGAGGAGCATGTGACGATGCCCACGACCTCCCACCTCGCCCTTGTGTCCTAGAGCATACTCGGAAGCCCCCACGAGCAGGGGCGGACTCGGAGCAAAATCAACCAGGTGTCATCGTACAAGTTATACAAAATTTTAACCTCGAGCTGGGGGTTTCATACACTAGAAATGTGCAAAGTATAGCAAATATTAGGGATTTTACCTGGTGTCCTGTGATAAACTGCTAGCATAACGTAGGTACGCCCATGCCCAAGAGCAGCATGCGGCATCAAGGAGAGTGGGAGCTGCCACTTCTTCGAGGGATGACCAACAGGGAGGAATAGTTAAAGTGACGGAGAAAAGTGGAGGTGGGTGAAGCGCTAAAACCTACTCGTCCAGGAGTCACCCTCGGAAGGATGGCGCAGTGTCACGGGCTATGATCTCAACCTTGTATTAAAAAAACCTTCACAAGTTGCCATGTACTCCCTCGTCCCCAAAAAATGTCTCAACTTTGTCTAAATTTGCATGTATCTACATACTAAAACATGTCTAAATACATGCAAGTTTGGACAAAGTTGAGACATCATTTTTTGGATGGAGGAGTAGAGAATTGTCTCCACACTTATCATGCTGATTATGGCTTTTCCATACTTCCCCCATCTGCAGAAGATACATGCTTAACCCACCGGCATTTGCATCGAGCAAAGAAGAACCATATTGCTCACCACGTACCTAGTTTAGATGCTAAGAAGTAGACCCTAACACATTTGATGGCTGTTAGACTGTTAGTTGCACACATGCACATGGCTGCACAGGATACTAAAGGAATCATGCCTTGTGCATGCATACCAAATTGCCACTTCTATAAGCTAGACTCCATGAAAGTGTTACGTCAAGGATTCCCTCTCATGGCACATTATTGAGTTTGCAATGTGGAAAAGAAACTTGTTCATGTCTTGTGTCCCCAATGTACGTACCAGACGTTGCATGATGTGTTGTAGCCTTGTAGGAAAACATTAAAGTGGAATTGTTCAAAATCACCCATAAATATGTAACGAATTGACAAAGCTACCAAAGCTATATTAATAAAATGTCACGAAAATCCCTTTTGGCTCCTGAGTTCCAGTGCTCTCTTTATTTATTTCTTAAAATTGGAAATAATATTACATGTTTAAAGAAAATGAAAAAAATATAGATGTAGTTAACGATATATCCTATAAGTATGCATGCAAAATCGCAGCGGTAAATTATTTTAACTCCATGTTACACAAAGATGATAAATCTTATGAATTTTGTTGTTTTGTAAATATGTACTGTTCACATACTTACTCGAATCCATACATTTTGAATGAGATTTAGCACGCTCGTAGGATACATCATTGAGAATACTTAGAATTATTTTCCATTTTCTAAAACGGTTAGATATGATTTTTAATTTTCTTAAAATAAAGGGAGCACTGGGCCAAAAACCTCTACTCTCTAGTGTCATCACTAGTGTACGTGAATATGCTACCAATCACTTATGTCACGGGTGGCGAGGTCTTTGCAGCCAAAAAGAAATATTATCACACGAGGTCTACCAATTTGATCCGTGATCAATTTGACGATCCATGATAACTTTTTCAATTGTGAAGCTTGTCCAATAAAATTTTAAGCACCATTTTATGTTATGGATTTATACTATTCTCTTATCCTTACTTTCCTCCATTTGCAATACTTGTACGTTATGTAAAGCCAATGAAATATATGCACGCAAAATTGGGATATCCCAATAGTAGTCCATCCGTCACCTGAAAATTCTTCATGTCAACTAAGTAAGGTAATAATGCATCATTGCTATGTTTATCTTAAAGCAGAAGCATGGGCTGCATCAGGATTCCCTCCCTCGGATCTCTATCACCGTTGCTAGATGCCAATCAAGAAACATAAAGAGAGGAAGAGGTGCAAGATAAGAGAAGGATGGAATAAAGATATGAGTCGTGATGAGGAAAGCCACGAACAATGGTTTCAGAAGTTGCACACAGCCGTTGGGAAAGTAGGAAAGGTATCTTCTCTGCTATAGTCAGGTCCGCATAAACACTATCTATGGTCATTATGGTACTAATGCAGAACATCCAGCTACACCCTAATGGGTGCTACGCTTATCTATACTTCTTATAAAGCAAAACCCCACTAACATGCATTAATGATTTTTCTATCTCAACATGCAAGCTATCCACATCATCCACTCTCTTAACCAATCAATTGTCCATGTCATCTCCACTCATATTTATTAATCATTGCATGCAAGTTACACATCATCAATTTCTTAAATCATTCAATTATTCATATTAACAATTTAAAATATATCTATGATCAATTGAATTTTGCATATTCACTTAGAAAACATATTTTATCACATCTCTCATAGCCTTTTGTTCATAATATACTGTAATTTCTAAAACGATCCCCGCAGCAACGCGCGGGGTGTCCATCTAGTTTCTTTGATGAGCATGACTCGAGTACTCAACCGAAAGAGGCTAAATGAGAAGAAAAATAAAGAAAGGAGGCATCGATGGCAAGGAAGCTTTGGCAGGTAAAAAGAAGGGATAGAATTGTACCACCAGAAGCCATGGTGGTGGGTTTGTTACATCTTTGAGTTGGGTGAGCAAGAAGGTGCTAGACGAAAAGTGGATTGGCATGCCGGGATGGATTGTGGTTAGTAACCGTCTGTCAGATAGCAGCCGAGGCTGCTCTTCTGTAAAGATCTCAAGCTTAGCTGTGACCAATTTCTAAACAACAGCTTGTGTTACATCATTCGAATTCGAAAGGTGGAACTTTCAAGGGAAAAAAGATTTATAATGTCTCGCTAACATAAGAGGATTGCAAAGATGGAGATGTGCATAATGTGTCATCCTCTATTTCCACCTATCAATTAGTAGCAGGTAATGGGACTTGGACAGGTTTTCTGTGAAGACAGCACGGCAAAGATGACTTCTCATGGTCATCTACTTTCTCATGTGTATACCAAAGTTCTAATTACATTAGTATATCCGAAGCTAATGCGGGTTACGGGCTTTGACATTTGTTGGCAATGCATGCCCACACTACATACGCAGCGTAGCTTACTTTTTTTGACAGAACTGCAGACAATAATTGAAAGCAACTGCAGAGACATGGCTTTGGAAGGGAGCTTAAGTTGGTGTTGCAATATGTCACTCAGCCCACGATCTTAAAGGTGTTTCGAAATTATGCATTTATGCTCATGCTTCCACTTGGTTATCTATATCAAAGATCCACAGTAAATAAATCGTCTCATCTACCAAGCTAAGTTAAACTAGTTGAATGCCCGTGCGTTGCTACGGCCTCTAAAATATATTTTGTTGCTGCATATTCAAACGAGTATGCTTCAGTTCCCTCAAAACATTCATCAACATGAAACGGAATACATTAAGTAACAAAGATACTTACACTTGAAAATTTAAACATGGAGTCAAAATTGATCGCAGACAAACATTCTTCCACAATTTGTGGATTGATCCATCCACTTATATATGCTCAATATTCATGCATCGATATTTTTTATCAACAATTTAGCACAACGCTTAGTTAAGCACCAAGGTGCCACTCGTGTGCCCTGCAGCTCCAATGGTGTTCTGTTGAATGTACAGGCATCGACCATTGCAACTCGCGGCCATACAAGTTTCATGAGTTATGAAAATATCATGAACATGTCAGATAAAAGAGTAAGAGACAAACAAACGTTTACTTGCCTTCTGATTACATTACACGAAGCTCATTGTATAAAATATTTGTTTCTTTCTTTTCAACCACAATCTACAAAGAATATATTTGATTCATCTGCAAAAAGGTACAAAAGTTTGATAAACAGCGGCCGATTGAGTGATTCTGGAAGCAGATTTTGACAGTGATGCCTTTGCTCCTCCTGCTCGTATGAAGTTTGGTGGGTTTTTATACTGTATCATATTTGTTATATGGTCAGTCGGCACCTGATTAGCTTGCTTGCACGAATTCTAACACAGACATGCACACTGCATCTGGCTCGTCAGTCATCACATAAAGTCTTCAGTACAGCCATATCAAATTAGCATACATACATAATTACATATCTCGTGTACAGATGCCTAGAACTAATATTTCATTCATACTAACTTTACCGTGCAGTACTGTTGATTTCTCCTATGCGGCCAATAATAAAGTGCCAAAAGTAGCTGGTGAATCCACCATTCTATACAAGCCAAGCTGCAAACCTATGGTCTCCTGCCCAAAATCATTGAGGACACCCAAGGCAGTTCGTGACATGATACATCGATCATAGGTGTTACCATTACCAGCGTCCATGTTTGAAGATGTACATTTATACATGTAACCTTTGTTGACCTTTCTTTCAATTGATCAAATTCACCACAAGAACAATAAGATTTTTCGGTTCTTTCAACTGTCCTAAAAATTGCGCTATGGGACAACTATAATAAGAAAAGAAAACATACCTAAATCACACGTCAAGCAAGCAACCTAAGAGTCAAGAGTTGCTCAAGCGAGCTCCAAACTGGAATCTGCATGGAGATTTGTCCTCCTCCCATCCGCTCATACAGTCACACATTCAATCCCAACTCCACCAAACATGCCATAGCTGACCTCCGCATGCTCGCTAACACTCTTGTGACTCCTGCCTCCTGTCATACCAAGTGCTCACGATCGAACTGATTTCTTCGGCAGCAGGTAAATCATGTCAATGAAATGGATTATATGCAAGTAATCAAGTGACGAAAAAGAAAACAAGAAAATACTGTACCAATAGCTGTGGACATGGATATGAAGTAAGCGGAATCAAATCAAGCAACCACTATTATAAAAGGCACAGGGTCCTAGATAATCTTTGCATACTTTACAAATTTAACAATGTAGTATGTAAATATATTTAAGATAGTTTTTTCAGTAGGAATTTTAATTAATATGTAAGAAAGTTGTAACAATTAATATATTTTTTAGCTCCTAAAGATGATACTTAGGTGATCAAAGTGTGAATAAGAAGAATGCCCAAATTAATCTGTCCATCTAGATAAATATTGTTGGATGAAAGATAGTTAAGGAGCTATCAATTTACCACATGGAAGGTTTCCACATTGTACATAATCAACATTCCTTAAAATGCTGCAAAAATCCAACTGAAGAGCTAGAACAATTCCTTACTATCCGGTGAAAATTTCTGAAGGCTCGTCAACATGGCAATCCAAATGACTACAACTGGGTAGATATTAGGAGATAAATTGCTATAACGATTGCAGAGCATATTACAGTGCCACCGGTTAGATCTGATTCACCTGCTGTAAGAAAAGGAAAGAATTAGTAGCGATGAAATTTTAATTATCTAGAACTCTTAACAGCATACAACATCAAATCTCACTTTTTCTATATGGTTGAATACCTGGTTAAGGGATGCGGTATCCCAAAGCTTGCTGGTCACCTCACTAAATTGCAGCTGCTCAAAATTCAAAAAAAATGTTGCAGCTGCTCAAGTGGTTAGCGTTATTGTTCTTATGCCGCCTCCGTCGCGTGCAGGTGGACGGAGGGAGATGAGTTGTAGCATCAACAAAACGGGAGCGACATCTCTTCTAGCTACCTCTCCGGGCGACCCGCCTCTGATCCCCATCTTCCCCTCCCTGCTCCACTTGTAGCCCAGCCGACCTCCCCGTCTTCTCCCCGCGAATGTATTCGACCTGCTCATGTTCCGAGCAGCGAAGGTACGTGACTCGTTGTAGCTGCACCAGCACACCGGGGCGCCGAACGGCCGGAGGGTCTTGCCAGATCGTGGCGTCGCTCTTCTACGCTGGGGATCTTCAGAAGCTGGGTGGATAGTGTTGAGGGGGCGGTGCAGTCGGCAGCGACAACGCACATCACAAGGGGAGAGAGTGGTGGCCGGTTGGCTCTTGGCTGCAGCGAGGAGGAGCGGAGGCGGGGTAGGAGAGAACGCCGGTGACGGCGGCCCTCCTAGGGCAGCAACACGGAAGACCAAAGCGACAACCACGCGGGTTGTTTTTCTTGGGCCGGGCCAAGGGTAACAGTGGATGGGCTGATCGGGGTGGACGAGCGAGCAGCGTTCGAGCGAACCGAACGGACGATGGAGTCGTACCTACCAACGTACGAACTCCCATTTAATACTAGTAAAGACTAGTGGGCTACATTAACCCGTGGCAATTAGGAAAAGAAAGATTCACTGCAGATTGCAGAACGCTTGCAGATAACGCACAGAAAAAATCATATCCCACCACCACTTGGCACTTCCTCCAATATGTCAATTTGCCGTCCCGTAATTTGGTACCACCCATCAATCTTTCTCAATCTGAAAGTTTGGCAAGTGAGAGAGATGGGCCGGCACGAGAGGACCATGGCCAGCCAAATCCAGACAAATGAACAGATGGAACACTTGGACGATAGACTTGCGAAAAAGAATTCGAAGTGGGTCGGTGGGTGCTAGATTGCAGGCACAAATACGCAATGGATGCCATGATTAGAACACTGTGATAATTGCACTGATCGGGAACATAGGAGGATCTTCAACATAACCTTTGTGTGCTTGTGTTACCATCGTAGTTCAAAGTTTCAAAGCATCGCTATGGGATTTGATGGGCAAAATTATACGGGCCGAGTTCAATTGATGGTTCTAAATTATAAGCATACGCTAAAGGCAACTCTAGCCGAGCCTGAAAACGCGGAACTGGAAAACTCCTTTTCAGTTCGCCGTTTCGGGGAGTTTTTCGTTTACGGATGTGCGGTGCAGAACATAATCCGTAATCTAACCTGTAAATTCCTAATTTTCAATTTTTTGCGCGAATGCAAACGGACGAGCACTCCGATTCATTACAAATTGCGAACATAAGCTAACCAATTTACATTATGGCAATGAAACCTAGATCTCCAAAATGCGCTCCTTCTTTGGCGCTTTGGCGGCGCCGCTGTCTTCACTCGTCGGAGTCGGAGGACGAGTGTCCAACGTAGTCGAGCTGGGATGCGACGACAAGGTCCCAGTGGCAGCACTTCGCCTATAGCTCGGCGTCCGTGCAGAAGCCGCGGTCGAGCTGGTCGGTTGTACGCCTCCACCGTCTCCACGAAGCGATAGTGGCGCTTCTCCTTGCGGGTGAAGTCCCAAAGGGACTTCATCTTCACGAGTTTGAGGAGCTCTTCGTCGTTGTCGATACAGTCGAAGTCGTCTTCCAACAACTCGGACTCGACCGCGGGCATGCGGAGCACCGTCGATGACGAGCACGGGCGGACCACGCCGCGCGAGCCGCCGACCTCATGGTCATTGGCGGCGAGCTCGAGGCCACCCCAACCACGAAATGGCCCACGGCCGCCTCTCCGTGGATGTGGGGATGCTCGTTCACGAGGGCGGCTCGCCCAGCTTCGGACGGGGTCGCTGGCGGGGGACGACGTCGACGTGGTCGTTGAGCGGCCACATGGCGGCGGAAGCAAAGCCGACGAGGCTGATTCGGCACGGATCTGTTCTAATCGCTCGCCCGAGCTAAACCTAGGGTACGACAGCGGCGAGAAATTGCGGCGGAGGCGGAGAGAGGTGGATGAGGGTTCGACCCGCAAACGCGTCCACGACCCCTTGATATATTGGTCGGCGGGGGAAACCTACGAGCTCCCCGAGAAAGATTTTCAGGCTAGACGGTGTTTATGGGATCTGTTCTGGCCCAAAAGTGACGATGCGGCTGTAAATCTTCCAGTTCCGCGCGTCTATACTAGAGTTGCTCTAATGGTATATGTCCAAACTTTGCAAACTGCATATCTCGACCTAAACCAAGGTTTGAGAATCTCAGACAAACGCATTTGATGATCAATTGCCTCTGCTGGGACTACCAAGTATCCACCGTGGATGCGCTACGAGAAATTCAGAGAGAAGACGGCAGCAAGTTGCAGCGCCGAGATGGGAGTAGACTGCGCAAGTGTGAGCGATCGTCCACTGGTGGCACATGACGCCGCCGAACAAACCGGAGAGATCGGTGGGATTGGACTGGGTTGTTGTTTCCGTGGGCTGAGAGCCCGTGACAAGGCGAAGTGACTTGGAACTAAAATGATCATGAGCTGGGCTAAGGGGTTAGTTGGAGAGAAAGATTAATGGGGCTCACCGGTCCGTACGAGCCCGCCCTACTGGTTTATGCACACAGTACTATTGTGTCGCCCCCCACACGCGAAGCCCTACTTACCACACGTTAGCGGCGTGTTTCCGTCGAGCCTCTTGAAGGGTGCGCCTGATGGGCTGGCCCATTTTCTGGGGTCTGATCCATTTTTTTGTTTAAATTTATTTTTGTTCAAAAAAAAATTGTTTAATTTTTTTCAACTTTTTTGTTGGGTTTGGTTTTTCTGTTTATTTGTTCAACTTTTTTTTTGTTTAAATTTATTTCTGTTATTTTTATGTTTGTTAAAAAAAATTGTTCAGACTTATTTGTGCTGAAAAAGGGAGGGAGAAAGTTAACTCGGTCGGCCCATTTGCGCCGCCCCACAAGCGGCGGCAGCGAAGTGCCGCCTGAGGTTGACAATAAGAGCCCCGCCCATACCGCATTTCCTATTTGCCGCCCGTTGGCGGGCGATTTGGCCGCGCCGCCTGCGGGGGACACCCGATGGGCCGGCCCATTTTCGGGGGTCCGGTCTTTTTCTTTGTTTAAATTTATTTTTGTTCAATTTTTTTTTCAATTTTTTGTCTAAATTTATTTATGTTTACTTTTATTTTTTACTGGAAAACGAGGGAGAGGCTAAATGGGTCGCCCATTTGCCGCGCCCCGCAGGCAGCGGCGGCGAAATGCCGCTGCGGGGCGGCAAATAGGAGCCCCCGCCCACACCTAGCCCGCCACATTGAATATGGGTTGAGATGGCTCACCTTGTGCGGGCCGGAAAGAAACTGACGTACAAACCGTAGATCCAGTAAGCCCGTAACGAACCCAACCCAAACAACCTGATCCGTTTCCATCCCCCTTCCCTCGAAAAAAAAAAACGTTTCAATCCCCCAGATCTCCCACCAAACCACCGCCCCTTATGGCCGCCACCAGCTCGCCGACGGCGGCGGCGGCGGTGTGGGCCTTCGCCGCCGCAACCTGCGTGAAGCTCCTGCTCGTTCCCACGTACCGCTCCACCGATTTCGACGTCCACCGCTACTGGCTCGCCCTCACCCACGCCCTCCCCGCCCGGCAGTGGTACACCGACGCCTCCTCCCAGTGGACGCTCGACTACCCGCCCTTCTTCGCCTACTTCTCCCGCCTCCTCTCTCTACCCGCGCCCCTCGTCGATGCCTCCCTAGTCTCCCTCCCCGTGCCCGACGCGCCGCCCTCCTCAGCCTATCTCCTCTATCTCCGCCTTACAGTTGCCTTCTCAGACCTCCTCCTACTCGCGTCCGTCCTCCTCCTGGCGACGGATGCTCGCCGGAGGCAGCGGCCATTCCTTGCTCTCGTGCTCGTCCTGTGGTCGCCGGCGCTGCTTGCCGTGGACCATGTTCACTTCCAGTACAACGGGTTTCTCATGGGGCTGCTCTTGCTTTCTCTGCATTTTCTTGAGCAGGGGAAGGATCTTGCAGGGGGGGTTGTGTTTGCAGCATTGCTGTGCTCGAAACACCTGTTTCTCGTGGCTGCGCCGGTGTATTTCGTCTACTTGTTCCGGCATTATTGCTGTGGCCGGGGTGTTGTGAGGGGCCTAGGGAGGCTGCTACTCATGGGTGCTGGAGTTCTTGCTGTATTTGCCATGGCATTTGTGCCCTTCGTGTACTACGGGCAGGTGAGCTGGTTCATTAATTCATATTTGGAATCGGATGTCACTTACCGCTGTTTAGATATTAGTTAGTCTTCCGCAATAACCAGTTTCTAACATAATTTGGCAAACAAGCTTAGTAGGAGCCGACAATACTGAGAAATTGAGAATGAGACTGTTCTAGGCTGGATTTTAGTAATTTAACATATAATCCAGTAGGAATCTGCAAAGTTTATGATCAAGTACTTCTTTCATTCATGCTAGTTTGTAACAAAAAGAAATGTATATATGAAACAGAAGTTGCTTTGGTTCGTGCTAGTTTGTAACAAAAAGAAATCTATATGAAACGCAAGCTGATTAGGCGTGTGCCATTCTGGCAACTTTTTTTTCAGTTCTGGTAATTGCCATGGTGTATAACTGAAGATGCTCCCATCTTGGTCCACCTACATTCTTTGAACGTAGTGATGCCTCTGTAGTCAAGACTATCTCTTTTACTAGATTTTGCTGGCATCTCTGCTGTATGTCGAACACATCATCTATCCATTCTCAGATAAATATAATTTACAGCTTTTACTAGATTTTGCTGGCATCCCTGCTGTATGTCGAACACACCATCTATCCATTCTCAGATAAATATAATTCCCTTGTTCGTCTAGCCTATTCGGGATACCCCTGTTCGCTTTCGGGTCTCGCTATATGCTGATGATGCCGCCGTGTTCGTCGGGCCTGCAACGGAGGACTTAAAAGTGGTCACAAAAATTCTGGAGGTTTTCGGAGACGCGACGGGGCTAAAAACAAACTTGACAAAGACAGAGATATTCCCTATCAGATGTGCTGACACTCAGATTGAGGAGGCCCTTGCTTGTTTTCCTGCGAGGCGAGGATCCTTCCCTTGTTTGTATCTTGGCCTCCCACTCACGGCTGAAAGTGGTTAATTTCCAGCCCCTCATTGACAAGATTGGAGAACGTCTTGTGGGATGGCGAGGCAAGCATTTCACAAGGGCGGGAAGGGTGATCCTTGCAAGATCAGTTCTATCCTCTATGGTTACCTACTACCTGACAATCTTCGTCCTCCACAAGTGGGTGCTCAAGCGCATAGATAAAATTCGGCGGGGGTTCATTTGGATGAAGGGGAGCGCCGACCCGGGAACCACAAGCCACCCTCTTGTCAACTGGAGCACCGTCTGCAGGCCGACCGCTCTTGGAGGGCTTGGGGTTGCAGATCTGGAGTAGTTTGGACAGTCTCTTCGGCTTCGATGGGCTTGGCTTGCGTGGACAGATGATAATCTTCCGTTGATATGGATCGGTGCCCGGCTGCCATGCACAGCGGTTGATATGGAACTCTTCCGTGCTTCCACGGCGATCACCCTGGGAGACGGTACGAGGTGCCTCTTTTGGCATGACTCCTGGTGTCAGGGCGCCCTCCTTAGGTCACACTTTCCTAGCCTCTATGCGATCACCACCAGAAAGCACCGGATGGTGGCAAAGGAGATTGAGGGCGCAAACTAGATTCGAGCCTTACAGAACATCTCCACCGCGGCCCAGCTTGAGAGCTTCGTTAGGATGTGGAGAGTAATACAGGGGGTGCAGCTTCTTCCTGAGCCAGACAAAATCACGTGGAAGTGGACAGCATCGAGGACCTACACGGCAGCTTCGGCATATAGGTGCCAGTTTATTGGCTCACATAAGCCAAAGTGCAGATTTTTTGCATGGCTTGTAGCGCACCGGAAAATTCGCACGACGGATGTTTTGGATGTCTTGGCTTTGCGGGAATGGCTGCATGATCCCATATGCAAGCTATGCCGCATTCACCCCGAGACGGTGCAACATCTATGTCATGAGTGCTCCTTTACCATGGCTGTCCGGGATGCGGTACTAGTGGCTAACGACCTACCACCGCCTTCCATGGCATCCAAGACGGACCGCGACTTCGACGGATGGTGGCTCCACCAAATTGCAATTTTTTCAAAGGATAAGAATAGGACCGTAAGTGGGATCATCACCTACATCATATGGGAGATTTGGAAGGAGCGCAACAGGAGAGTTTTCTCAAACTCGGCCATGAGTGTTGTGGATGTGGTGACGCTTGTGAAGGACGAGATTGAGATGAGGGCATATGCCTTCACTGATGACCCTGGAGACCGTAGCGTGTAACGTCACCTAGATTTTCTCTTCTTGGCCTTTACGGCCTTTTCCTCGTTTTGAGGACTTCCTGTAAAAAAAAAGTATCTTGCTTTCTATCTAATCGAATGGCAGAATCGCCTGCCTTTAAACCTCAAAAAAAAAAAAATTACAGTTTCTGCATATGCGATGTTCCAGACTCTGTACTCTTAAACTTCAGTATGTTGGCTAAAGTTCAACAATGCGAATTTAGTGCAGGTATTTAGCAAGAAATATTTTCTGTCTACATATTACTAAATTTAGTTTCATGAAGGCATTCGTCCTAATGTGTATCCCTGCATACCATTTCTCATTTTACGCGCTAACAGACATATCTATATGTATAATGAATTTAGTCCTAATTCTAGTTATTTAACACTGAGTAATCAAGGCATAGCAGCTGCTTAGGTGAGCAAATGCCTCGTATTTTTAGAACTCTACACTCTTAAATGCCATTGGGTTGGACTCTACACTCTTAAATGCCATTGGGTTGGATTAAACTACGCAAATTTAGTACCTGTATTTAACAATAAATATTATTTTATGTATATTGTACTAAGTTTGGTTCCATGAAGATATTCACTCTAGAAGTTTGTAACATATGCCCTCAAACAGTCATACCAATATGATCTCATGAATTTAGTTGTAACGTTGACACTATGGCTACCACACTTATTTCTTTTGTAATTTGCAGATGCAACAAGTCTTTAGCCGATTGTTTCCTTTTGGTCGGGGCCTATTCCATGCTTACTGGGCCCCGAACTTTTGGGTATTCTATATAATACTTGACAAGATCCTTGCATTTCTTCTTAGAAGACTAGGATTCAACATTGAGATACCCGAAGGATCTTTTACCAGGGGGCTTGTTGGTGATTCATCTCCTTTTGCTGTTCTTCCAAAGGTTTTCTGCTCTGTTGTCATCTTTTTTTTTTACCCAAGGGAAGAATAATTTACTCTATAGTTTGATAAGCTTTGTTATTTGAACCTGATGGATTGCAGGTCAACCCAATAACTACCTTCTTATTGGTTATACTTGCTATGACTCCTTGTCTTGTGAAAGCATTTGCCAACCCCCAACCAAGACACATAATTAGATGGGTGGCATATGCCTGTTCATGTGGATTTATGTTTGGATGGCATGTACATGAGAAGGCATCACTTCATTTCACTATCCCACTTGCCCTAATTGCCATGGACAGCTTGGACGACGCCAGGCATTACTTCTTGTTGTCCATAGGTATGTTTCTGTCACGGTTTTCTCTTGCTCACATTTTGATGGTTACACAGTTCCAGTTGCCACATTACCATTTTTTTGTTAATTTTACTTTCTTTCATGCTATATCATGCCAATAATTTAGCAAAGCGTTGTCTAACAGCATTTTCACATTGTGAAGCTTTTGAGCCCTCTGAAAAAATGCGATTATTTTTGCTTAAACATTGTGACTTGTGCGTTTATGATGCTGTTGTTTGATTTCTATAACATCCATATTTGTGAACAAATTGTGTTTGCAGTTTCATGCTACTCTCTATTCCCGTTGCTGTTTGAGAACCAAGAGTACCCGATAAAGGTGCTTCTGCTGTTGACCCACGGTAGTCTCATGTGGGTAGGTTTTTCATCCCATTTCGCTGTAAACTCTGCTCGGGAAGGGAAGAAAGTAAATGCATCAGGCAGCTTAGTCGAGAAGAAATTCACTGGATGGATCAGTTTGGGATATCTCTTAGGAATGTTTGCTATAGAACTATGGTCTCGGGTATTTCACCACCATGTATTTGGCGACAGACTTCCTTTCCTACCTCTCATGATGGTTTCAGTCTACTGTGGCGTTGGAATGATGTATTCATGGATATGGCAGCTATCATGGATTCTCAGACACACTTGATATGACCTTTGGTGATCAATGCTAAGCATGTTCTTACCATCAACAGGCTTTGACTAATTTTGTCAACTCACCCTAGAACCAATGTTACATCTGTGAACTCATTTTGTTGGCATCATTATGATACATTCAGATTGAGTTTGAAGAGTTGGAGAAACTTATGGGGAGTGATCTTGGTTCCGCAATGTGGTTGCTTGTATTAGCTCATTTCTTAATGAGTTAATTTTTTTATCTCTGACAATTTTGGTAACTTGGTATGTCGTGTGTAATATGTAACCAAAGAATTTTCCTGTGAGTACAGAAAAAATGACTCACTTTCTATCGGTGTCCATAGATCTGCTTACATCCGCATGTTTTTTTCGCCTTTATATTGTTTGCATATAATCTTCTGTGGAAACAAGACCCTCTTGCTTTGATGGAAGAAGAAATTTGTCAAATCAAGGTGTGGAGAATCTTTTTTGCCGAAGTCGAAACCTTGATGGTTGTTCGGTGGACTCCATTTATGATTCAAGTCCTCATGATCCCTTCTTGCGCATAAATAGCCCAAGGCAGCAGGTCACATGCAAGAAGCTCTCGTACCGGGGGGCAACAAAACGATGGTGGGCTTTGCTTAGCCTATTTTGCTCAGCATGAACTTGTAGGATGGCACCAATATATCACTTCTGTGAGAAACATGATGGCGCCAGTTTACAAGCAAATTAAGCAACTAGTACGATCTTTTATCCCTCTAAATGAAATGGCGTCTACATCACCATTGTGCCCGAATTTTCTCCAGATATTCACGGAATCACGGTGGATTGGATTTTGCGTTAGATAAAATGAAGAAAAAAATGGTGGAGAAAAAATTAAAATTGTATCAGAGCCAGGTTTCGATCCTGGGACCTGTGGGTTATGGGCCCACCACGCTTCCGCTGCGCCACTCTGATTTTGATGTCTAACGTCGGCAAACACCGTAGATATTCCTTGTTTCAAGAGGAGCTTCACTTACCCGCATTCCTGATGTACAAGATCTACCGGTACGTTGTAAAATTTGACGCCGAAGGCAGCACTACGCTCTGTACAACTGAGCATGCAACAGCATTCTCATATAAGCCTCTACTAAGCTTGGTATCCACGGCACAAAAGAGACATAAAATAAAAAGAAGCAAAGAAAAGGCAAAGTGAAACGCTGACTCCTTTTCCCTCCCCAACCTTGCGTAACGCCGATCGCCAATGTTACCTCTAACACCTCTGCTTTTGTTGAAGAAAGAGAAAAGAAGCCGATTTCCGCTTTGCCCTTTCGATCGGATTAGGATGGGCATGTTCTTCTTCTTGGTGAACAACAACACAGGCTCGCAGACTAGTCGTCTGGACTCTTTTCGCTTTCAAGCCGCGACCCCGTATGTAGCTTGCGGCGACCAGCTACTTGGAGCGGAACAGTCTAGCTAGTCAACCACTGCCCCCTGAATTTTCCGTGCGAGTCCAAACGCATGAAAGCTCCTGCTCGCGTGGCGGCATCCGAGCAATGATAGATGTCATGGAGAATTAGGTCGGATGAGACATCACCTGCATTTGCACCTGCCCCTTCCAAGGAGCCTCCACCCCGCAATATACTAAACTCAGATGCAGAATTCCGATTGCGACTGTTATCTTTTCTTGAATTTTCGAAACAGTTAAAGCACGTGCTATCTGAATTTTATTTTGTATGTATGCTACTTGTATATGTGTGTGAAACTCAGGACAGGAGAATGTATCAAGTAATTGACTGATGAGGGTCGGTCGGCTCGCTGAACGTCAGCAAATCCCCTTCCATGAAGCCGCTATCAGGATAAGCTAGCTCCCAAGTCACTAGTCAAGATTAGATTCACATGATCGACCGCGTTCGGCGTGATTAAAAACCCTAAACAAGTTGATTTTTACCACGGCTATGACACTAAACACGTCCGTGTTAACGTCACAAGATTTGGCTGCGGTCTGCAGGTAAACTACAGGGAAGCATGGTACTACGGTTCAGACACTTTTCTGCACTATTGGATGGCTATACAAAAACGAAAGCCTCCAGGCAGGATCCGGTTTCAGGCTCTTTTCTGCACTATTGGATGGCTAGCGCAGAGAGAAGAGAAAAGGTAAAGCGCGAGAGCAGAGCTACCAACCGCCAAGTATTACTAGCGATCGAGCAGTCTTTTCGTGTTCGAGTATCACATGGACATACTGTTCAAGCGTTGATTCGATCTCTGATTCTTTCTTGTCAATTTTCATCATGACATCAGAGCCTTTGAGGAGATTGGGAGATCAAAAGGTGGCAGACGAGATCCAGAAGGCCGACTCAACTTGCCGCTCACGCTCATCATGGCGTTGCATCAGCGCTGAGCTGCTATCTTACGACATGAGAGCCTATGATGCAGTCGGCGTGTGGCTTTGGTGGTGATAGTTGCTCTTGCATAGCTGATTAGTTCTTAACCTTATTTTTTTTTTGAAACGAGGCAAAAGATTTGCCATTTCATTAAATAAAAAGAAGTTTTTAGAGTTCAAACAAAACTGGCGCGTAGACGGCAAAACCAAAAGCCTACTCTCGCGGCATAATATTACACAACGACTTAGCCCCGGCGAGGCACCAAAGACCCACCTCCTCTTTTATTTTGTTAACTAGCAAAGACGAGGTTATCGAATGGTTGCGAAAGACACGGGCGTTCCTTTCCTTCCAAACCTCCCAAGAAACCATCATCGCTAGCGAAGCCATTGCCCTCCTATTCTCCCCTCTCTTGTGGATGATTTTCGTTGTAGAGGGGTTCTTAACCTTATGTCGTTGCAGAGGCCGGATGTAATTGATATTAATATATTTTCGTTAGCGAAAAAAATCTTAGGACATGAGAGAAGGGCACCAGGGATGTCATGAATCATGGCTCAAATTCAGCACCGAACCTTGCCTGCCTCCGTTGTCGACGGCAGCAGGAATCCAAGAAGCTGCACTTTCAAGATGCAGCCTTAATATCAGGCACCGTTCAAAGAATTACTAGTTCACATGACATCTGTGGCGAGGAATACACGGCTAGTGCCATAGCACTTTTGCCACCAGAGCGGAGGGCAATTGAACCCAAGGACAGTAATTCAGCCAGGTCCCGTGTAAATCTTGGGAAAAGTACATTTTTTGTTTGCTGTGACGTTGTAGTAGTATCATTATTGGTTACCTACAATCAGCACCCCACAGTGGTTGCGCATAACAAATTACCCCGGACAACATATCACACGTACGGCTAGTGAGATAGTACTACCTAGTCTGCCAAGCATTAATTTGGAAATGCTATCGGTATCAACAATTTTGACCGTTAGTAGCATCCATAAACAATCTGCTACTCTCGATCATGGAGCAAACGAAAATGTTTCATATGTCTCACCTCTAATCTAATCCTCGATCCCTAGGCCCCTTGCAGGCTGGGAACATGAGAGCCCATAATATAATCACTAGGCCGGGGACTAACCTTGCAATATATTTTACAGAACTCCTGAACTCCTCCCGGTTCCATTGCCCCATGACTTAGTCTGGATCAGCATACGCATTAATCTGCTTTTATTTGCGCTTATGCTTCAGATGTGACTGGTGCTAGATCTTGCGTTGGCCGCCGGTCTCCAGGGCTTTGTAGGAGAAAGAACAATGTTGTAGTGTGTCTCAAGGCACCTCTAGCACCGTAACTTACGTGACTAGCTGGTTAGCTTATCCACCCTCGACACCAAGATTGTGTGATGACGGAGTAAATAAGTAGGATGGATTGAATTTTCTGCACAAAGGACAAGGTGCAAAATTACAAACCCAGGGCCCCTCATCCTTGAATAATTTAGTATTTTCTGTAGACCAGAGAGGAACCTATCCGGGTATGCCTAATATAAAGATTATGCAGAGGTAATCAACATTAAAGTTAATTACAAGAAGGATATCTATGACCAGGAATTAACTTTGCAGCAATTACATTTCTGTCCAGCTCGAAAAGAGGCAAATAGTTGCAAACCAACCTGTGGTTGGATGGTTAGGAGGGTCGTTGTACCTCCAGCCCACCAGAGTTCAAACTCCAGGTTTGATACATGTGTGTTGCATTTAGGAGAAATATTCTTTCAGTGGGAGTCGACGGAAGTCGCATGTGGTGACTTCGTCAATCTCAAGACCCGCCGGCTCAGTCTCTCGGAGGTGCTCATAGGGGTAGGGTGTGCGTATGTGCGTTCATATGAGTGAGTGTATGCGCGTGTATATGAGCGCTTGCGTTTGCACTGTGTTTCTAAAAAAAGGCAAATAGATACTCTCTCTATTATCTTTTTTTTTACATGGGAAACCAAGCTCCGGCCTCTGCATCGAATAGTACTCCCTCTGACCCGGCCTATGCAAAGATCGTACAGAGGCTAGAAAGCATGACCGTTGCTGGAGGGGAACTAAACCTGGCCACCTGGGCCGGGCTTCACGTGCCGGCACAAAGCCCACCGGCACAGTCCGCCACGTGCCTGGCCCGACACACATTAAACGGGCCATGCCAGGCCCGTGGAATAGCCCGTGCCATGCTTGTGCCTGCAGGCCAAGCACACGTGCTTTCCCGGCCCGGCCCGTTTAACGTGTATAGCACGCGGCGGCACGTAACGGCCAGAAGCCCGCCAACACGCGAGAGGCCCGCGTAAGGCATGCGACGGGGCAACGGTCGGGAGCCGCGCCCCCGCGCACGACAGGCAGCGCAACGGTCGGGAGGAGCGCATGACAGGCCCCCAACGGCCGGATTTGTCCCGTTTAGCCGGAAAGTTGGTCTCTTTAGCAGATTTAGGTCATTTTAGGCAAATTTCGAATATGTATCGTTCGAGGGGTATATTAGTCCAAACAAAAGGGTTTTTTGGCTATACAAAGGGTTGTCCACCCCTCTCATTTCTCACTCAAACATGGCTGATTCCAACCAGTTAACCAACTTCACTATGGGTGATCTCGACCCCGAGTTCGACCCCGAACTCGAGGGTCAAGGACCCTTTCCCACTTCACCTCTCATTGAGCACTACGAGATCGACTATACACCTCCCTCATATTCACATTCCCATGCCTCTCAGACTTCCAATGCCAGCACCTCCACCTCCACCACCGCAAAAAGGCGTCGCAAGAAAACCTCGACGGTGTGGGAGCACTTCGAAGAAGAGATCGTGGTGGTGGATGGTGTCGATGTTCTCAAGGCGAGGTGCAAGTGGGAGGGTTGCAGAAGTGTGTTCGCCATGCAAAAAGGAGGAGGAAATTGCCAGATGAAGAGACACTTCGAGGGCCACCTGAAGAAGCAGGATGCTGCCAATGCGGTGTCGGCACGGAGACAGGATACGCTCAAGTACAACCCCGACGGTTCGGTACGTAACTTCTCCTAGGATCCTAATCTGCACAGAGAAAATCTCTGTTGTATGATTGTTGCTCTTGATTTACCGTTAGGTTTTGGTGAATCTGAAGCTTTTGTCGAATATATTCAAACTTCTCATAATCCAAATTTTAAACCTTTTTCTAGACAAACTAATCTAGGGGTATGAGAAAGTTATGCAAAAGCAATCTTGCTAAAATAAAAGATGAATTGGCAAATGACACATTTTCACTCTCTTTAACATCTAATATTTGGAGTGGTAGGGCAAAGCAATTCTACATTAGTGCGGTTTCCCATTATGTTGATAAGAATTGAGATCTACAAAAAAGAGTCATAGGATTCGAATTAATTGATGTATCACATTGTGGCGCAAACATTGCTAACGCTATAAAGCAAGTTGTGAATGATTTTGCTATCCTTTCCAAAATCTTTTCAATTACTTTGGATAATGCTTCAGCAAATTGTAAGGCAATGGATTATCTCACTCCTTTATATGACATGTATGATGCACCTTATTTACTCCATCAACGTTGTGCTTGTCATATAATTAATCTTATTGCTAAATGTTGTTTAAAAAAAGTTGAAAAGGAAATTGAAAATTTGCGCTTGGGCATTTCATATCTCGGTAGTTGCAATGTTATATGTGCAAACTATGAAAACTATTGCATTGCTTTAGGTGTGACACCTCATAAATATTCTTTAGACATGCCTGTTAGATGGAACTCTACATATATGATTCTTAAAGCAGTTGTGAAAGACAAAGTACAATTTGCGGGTTTTGTTAATGCAAATATTGGACACGAGCTAATAACTCCACAAATTATGCATATTGCTGAACATTTGACCAACTTCTTGGAGATGTTTGATGATGCAACTATTTCTTTGTCTGGATTTTATTATCCCACATCTCATATGATGGTGCATGTCATTTTAGATATCTCTAGTCATTTAAAAGCATATAGAAGTGATGCAATTGTCGCAACTTCTGTTGAAAGGATGAAACAAAAATTTGAGAAGTATTGGGCAACTATTCCTCTGTTGTATAGTTTTCCCTTTATCTTGAATCCTAGGGCTAAAACTGAAGGGTGTGGTAGTGTCTTGGCTTTACTAGTGGAGTGCGTAGGTGGAGATTATACTTCTTATTTCACTGATGTTCGTGATAACGTTTCCCCCCTTTTTGCTAAATACGAAGAAAAGTATGGCGGTAGTAGGAGACAAAGGCCTCCACCGGTACCAAATTCAGGAAAGGGGAAAGGAGTGTGGAGCAAGATTTTAGGAAGGTCCGGTCCGGCCTCGGGCTCTTCACGTCGAACAACTCCCTTGCTTCGAGGTGACGGGTAGTTAGCGAAGTACCTCAACAGCGACACAGTGCCCTATAATCCTGATGAAGAAGAAGAGTTCAACATACTACAGTGGTGGCAAAACCACAAGCTTACATATCCGGTGCTTTCAATATTAGCACGAGATGTGTTATCAGTGCCCGTGTCAACGGTATCATCGAAGTTTGCTTTCAGTCTATCTGGAAGAATAATCGAGGAGAGAAGAACTAGTCTCACACCGGATATGGTGAAAACACTGATGACCGTGAAAGATGGAGAACTAGCCAGAAGGAGAGCCCATCACACTGCTGCTAACGAAGAACTGGCGGCCACATTCTTCAACCTTGTCATGCGACCCAGAAGATGATCAATAGAGTAGTCTTTGTAATTTATCTTTCTTTTTGTAATTTTTTTTATCCTTTTGTAACTTAGAGTAGAACAAGCTGCACTCTTTTTCCTTCTCAGGGATGGAAGGTATTTTAATGAGGCAGCTAATAATAAAGCTCAATTTTATCCCAAATGAAACTTTGCATTATTATTGTCACTACAAAAAATTAAAATGAGATACATGCTACATTGAAAAACCATACATGATACATTAAAAAAGATACATCATACATTGAAAAAAAAGATACATTGAGCTGCCTCATTAAAAAACCTTCTATTCTAAGAAGGAAAAAGAGTACAACTTCTCTCTAAAGATACAACTTCTCTCTAAAACATGTTACCACCACCACCACCGCGCGGTGAATTTTCACGCTCACGCCTAATGTGATACTGATGGTGTCTAATCAGGTGGCCGGTTGACCCTCCTCTAGTCACGGTGAACTCCTGCAAGCATCCAGGCCTTTTGCACTTCACTTTTACCACCGCGACACCATTCACCGCGATTTGTTTGGTATTTCTTTGCTTTCCATTGCTTAATAATAATTATGGTGTTGTGCATCTATCCATGCATCAACCATGGGTGATCTCTTTAAAAAACAAACTATTGGAATTTTCGCCAACCAATTTGCATTCCTTCGGTGGTACAACCAGTTTTAATGTTGGGAGTCTTTCGCCTTGGCTTCGGCCAAGGTTTTAAACCTTCTTTCTAACCAATAAAAAAGGTAAATGTTTTGCCTTGTTTAAAAACAAAATTAAGGATAGGTAAATTATATGAATTTGTTTTAAAGAATACAATTCAATGATATATTTTAGTTTATAATATTTTGGATACACTATAACAAAAACTAATATTCCAAGAACGTGTGGATGTGCCAAAAAGTGTAACATCTTGAAAACTAAGGACTGCAAGGCACAAAGTGTTAAGCAATACAAGCACACAATTTTTTTTATACTCCCTCCGTCTGGAATTAAGTGTCACAAATTTTGACAAAAGTGGATGTATCTTAGTGTTAGATACATCCACTTTTGTCAAAATTTGTGACATTTAATTTCGGACGGAGGGAGTAGAAAATAAGCACACAATTTTTTTTATATAAAATAAGCACACAATCTTGTGCATGGTCCTAATGTGATCAATCTTTTGTTCGGAAACATGTACCGAGTACAACATTTAGTCATATACGCACACGTATCTCACGCATATCTCCACCAAACTGTTGTTATAAACGATAGCAACAAAAATGATGAACTAAAAAGATCAAACATGACAGTGGATACAAATTTAACGTGGAAAAACCTTCCAAGGAGGAAAGAAAAATCATGGGCGCCATCTAGCAAAATTTCACTATACTGGGTGTGGTTACAACCGCCGGAGATTTACAATTTGCGACTTATTCCAAACCGATGGTTTACACGAGTTGTGTAAAGGGGTAAAACGCTAAACGATGTGGAAACCTAATCAGCAACGATCCATATCGTATATCGCTCCCCCGGCATCCCTCCCTCCCCCCCAGGTGGGCATGGAACAACAAGGCAACGGGATGGCCCTGAGCTTCCCGGTAATAGGCCTCGCTCCGCTCGTCAGAAGTTGGTTTTATCTTTATAACGGAATTTGGATCACATCAAAATAACAATACATTGGCCATAAGCCCATAAGTCACCTGGCGACTGGTCTCGCGCCACTAGTCGGAAGTTAAATTTATCTTTATAGCTGAATTTGGATTACACCAAAAATAACAGCTTCGGTTTGTGTATACTAAAGCTGAAAGACTGGAGTTGTAAGTTTGAGGACCGACGAAACTACTACGGTCATTATGTTCTCGGTACTTCGGTAAGATGCGTTTGTTAGCGAAAAAGTAGTCCTTTCCAATAATAAAACACATTAGACCTTACGGATAGGCACTTAACGGCCATGTAATTCCCAAGCGATCGCACCTCCGTGCTATGCTATGATCTCGTGGTCGAGGCATGCATGGAAGCACGATCTGATGTGATGATCTCGACGATGATTGCGATGGATCCAACGCGTACGTACTGGGATTATTTCCCGCGGTGTCGTACTAATCCCTTCCAAGGTTTCGTGACCTGTACACATGCGTCGTCCGCGCGTTAGTTACACAAGATTAACGTGATTTGTACACTTGTACGGGAGGGAGCCGTTAAACCCTCGTGGCCGTCGCGAGTACAGTTTTCTCCACGTACGTACACTTCCACCACCACCAACTTGTGCATCCTGGACAACCATGAGAGTTAAAATTACTACACTGTATACATACATAGTGTGCTTATTTTGTTACGTATTTAATGTGAGTGAGATGTGGGATGAGATGCTCAACAAGGCAACAGTGTCAACTCAACATGCTGTTCGGCCAATAAATACCTATAGTCCAGAGCGAGCGACCAGTGAAATGGATCTGCCGACGAGGTTAGCACCGTTACGATGGAAGAATCTCTCTTGGAACAAGCCCGGCTAGCTCGTCAAATCATGATGCATGTGAGGCAATTATATTTATCGGGTATCAGGCACATCTCTGTGCTAGTCTGCTAGTAGAAGGCGATCATGTTTTATATTACCCGACTTGATGCTTAGTTGTGAGGTAATTTCGCATTTGATACGCCACCATGAGTGCACTGAGACGTGGGGCCTAGTAGGTTGCTATGTGTCCGAGGGAGTTCATAAATTCTCAGACAGGAAAAGTAAAGGCTCGTACAGAGCAAATGTACCGGCAGCCCACCCATCGCGCGCATTACCCACACCGTACTACGTCCTCTTACGCTCGATCCAAGTTCTGATGCGCCTTAACTACTTTTAAATTAATCTTCCGTAAAAAAAAGTTCTTCATAAATTGATACTCCTAGGAGAGTCGCCTGCATTTCCATGGATGGATTCAAACGCAAGCAACTTCCTTGATCGGTGGCCCAGCAGGTCTAGACGTCTAGTAGAACTAGATGCGCATGTCTCCCTCCATACTGATTTTAATGCGTGCATTCATGGCAGGATTTATCGAATTAGTTGAGCTTCAACTAATAATATGTACGTTGTCGGTGCGGTTACTCCAGCTTGGCCTTTCCATGATCCACAAAGTTCCGCGGTAAAATCTAGTGTTGTGTATATACATTCTTATGAACTTTGATCATAAAGCGTCCGGCAAAAAGGGCTTTAACTAATCCCGGAAGAACAAAGAATGGGCCTATTCGACTTTTTCTTGTTTAAAAGCTACTTAAGTAAGCCCCACATCGATAGTTCGATAAAAGTGCCTTCATCGAAGCAAATCGGATGGTTTTCTCATTTGCATCCCTCTATTTGGTCATGTACTACAAAAAAGAGGACGACAGCTCACTGTTTGTCTTACAGCAACTTTAGCACATCCCAAAAACAGACCACACCGTAAATAAACTTTCGTTCTACGGTTTTGTGGAGTAAATGTGGCACGACCAGATACCATAAACTGAGCAGTCCCATTTTCTTTTACGATGAACGTAAAAAAGAAAACTTGCTCGTGTAATGCATATTTGCGGCAGTAGGTGCATTTTTACTGAAAACATAAAACATGAAAATATTGGCAAGCAGGGCCGGGGGGATTCATTCACAGCGAGGAGCTGAGGATGCCCGGTTTCCAGCGAGAAGGTTCGATTCACCGCGCAAACAACCGAGTAAGCTCCAACTCGACCTACCCAATGACATCCAGCCCAAGTGACTCCGCCGGCGCCTATGAGGAGAAAATATTTAATTTGTCAAGGTTAAAAGAGTGTCTCCAAAATGTTTAATTTCTCCAAAATCCATTAAGTGCCAGGCACTTGTGAATTTCGAAAATTCACATAAGGTTTCAATGTTTTATCAATTGACTTAATTTCATTAAAGATTCAGTATGATAAGTTAACCATATTGATGAAGTGAAATAATTAAAATTTCAATATTTCATAAAAAGTCAGTGGGAATATTTTGAATCAAAAGCTGAGATCAAATAAATTTGGCTGAAGTAGAAAAAGACTTAATAGAAATTATAACATGGATTTTGAATTTTGAGAGACTCGAAATTATCGCGATAATAAAATCTTTGTGAGACAAAGATTTAAGCAATTTTATAATTCTCAAATGTCTTTGTGTGATAAAGTGATAGTGTGAAACAAAAATAATTCTCATCCCGCCAAAGAAAATTATTTTGTTTATTTGTTTAAGTTGGGACTATGTCATTAATTAACTTAGAGTTATTTTAATGATAAATTTTTAGTAATCAATATTGCTCAAGTATGGAGAATAATTGATTAAAAGGTTTTGCATAAAACCATTAATTTATTGGTAGTAAATTACCACTTTTTACTCCAAATGTTTTAAACACCTTGGATTAAGAAGAAAAGTTTCTTCTCATGAAAGAGATGTGGAAATTATATTAACTTGGGATTGTGAATCTTTGAAGAAAGATTGAATGAAATGGGAAAGATGCAAGTGTTTTCAATTCACCACCTTAGGCAGGAATTTATGTATGAGATATATAAAGTTCAAACTTAATATTTAGAATAAAGGTCATATGAGAAATTTGATGTATTATTCACTTTGTGAAATATTCATCGAAATTCCAATAAAATGACGATAATATGCAAAACAAAATAAACGAGATAATAGTAATCATAAATATATGATATTGGATTATCATATAGATCCATGATAACAGAAAATATTCATTTTGACTCTAAGATTTTATCTTGAGAGTAAGTTGGAGTGATTTTATAAATCACAAGAAAAATAAATATTTTCATAGGGAAAACAAATATGAATAAAATATTTATAAAGGTAGTATTGATAAAATTGTTTTATCAAGTACGAATAAATGATAACAATGAGTTGAAAAACTTATCATATCAATTGATTGGTGTTGTCATTATATCAACTAGCAAATTATTTTGCTTAGTGTAATCAATTTTGATTATCAAAAGTAATCAGAAATATTACAAGTATGAGTACTAAGTCGGTCGTGTTAATGAAACAAGAAAGAATTTCGTTCTCATTACATAAAGCGAAGGGACTTAAAATCCAGTGGAGCTAATTATGATCTTTTAATTTGGCCTGGCCTAATAAAAGAAAGATACCTCATAGAAAAGATTTAAGAATGTTTTAAATACAATATCAGGAAGTTTCTTATTAAATTCAGGGTCTATGAGATAGATTGACGAATTTAATAAATATGAATATGATGAGTGTGGTGAGTGTAATTCTGAAAGAAATTTCGAATTATATTAAGATAAACTTATTTTGTCTCGAAAGAAAAATAACATGATATTTTGCAATAGATATGACCTTCGTAGTCATTGGTGAGCAAAATATAAAGGTTTGAGATCAAATCATAATATTTTATGATTTGACCAATCTCATATTCATAAAAGGAAAGGCACACAAGAACCGGTTGATTTTCATTGACTAAAATTGTTTTAGTCAAATCCGGTATAAAGGAGAAAGACTTAAGTAAAAGTTTTTTTTAATGTAGTTAATAATTTGTAATAAAACCAAGAAATGTTATGATGAGAAGTTTCTCATAAAATCATTCAACGGTAATATTACAAAGTGAAAAATAACTCGGTGGAATTTTATATAACTACAAATAATATTGTGAGAAGTATTCACATATGTATTTGTGGTGGAAATTAGAAAATCAAATCTTTATTGATTTCAACTCAGATTATGATTCTTCAACAATACCGTATGTTGTATAATTATCAACATTAGAATATTATGAGTGGACTCTACATTATTTTAGTGGATAGCTATAACACAATGTTAGACATTGTTGGTTGCAAGTTATTGGATAAAAGTAATTCGACTTAGTGAGATTTGAAACAATGATATATAATTCATTTGGAAATGCTTGAATTATTATTATTGTCACGAAACCAGGTTCATACAAATCCAATTCCGAATAATTCCATGCGCAAGGTTATCACAAGTTGATTAGATTAAAAATTGAAAGAGAAAAGTCTAAGATACCACATGCATAATATGAATAACACCGGAATTCCATAGGTGTTATTTCATCATACTAAGTGGGGTATTAATTGACTCTAATGCAAGTGCGAGACTGTTGGAGGTATGCCCTAGAGACAATAATATTCAGTTATTATTCTATCTCCAAGTTCAGAATTCAGTTTATGTCATCATGCTACAACCGCTATAGCATCTGAAAAGTGAGTTTTCAAAGGAAAATCTTTGTGCGGGTGTGAAGACATAAAAAAACAAGAGTTCAGAATCTTGTCTCTAAGATTTGCTTATGGTTTGTGAGATTATCACATTTTTCTGATCATGGACTTGATTAAAAGTCTAGCAAAATGTAAGAGTTTATTATTAGGGTTACAATAGTACTGAACCGACCCAAGTATATGGTCTTGCTAAAAGAGACTAAACAATTGTAATGTATTTAGCAAAGTACATATGAAGTTGCCATTGACTATAATTCATATACTATAAGAATATCTAGTGACCGCATGATCAAAAGTAATACTTTGAATATCAACAACCGTCTTGTCGTAACTGGGAATTATAATGGTGATATCTGGGTATGACCAAGAAAGTGCAATGGAACTAAGACCGTTCAAGACTAGTACTTAACTCCTCTAGACGATAGAGAGATGCAGTCTCTGGGAACTCTTGGTATCACCGATGACATATCGTCTGGCTAGACACAGTGTGATTTATCACATGTTCATCGGGGATATGGATGAGAAAAGAGAACGATATCGGTGAACGATTTATATGTGTTACGATCAAAGAGTTTGATTAGATCAGATCACATAGTCTCAGCTCGTGATATCGTTGGTATTGTGAAGTTAAGATAATAAGTGCAATGAGTAACTTATAAGGTTCCCTCGTTCTTCGGAAACATACTGGACCTATCATGGACGTCCAAGGTCCTGCTGTCGATTATTGTTCGGTAAGTGTTTGAATATGACAGTGTGTTATCGAGTCTTTACGGGTCACATGCTTAAGCCGTACCAACCTTTTATTGAGAGAAATAATATGTTGCTATTGGTTTTATGAATGTTTGATGTAATTATAATATCACACAAACAACTCCGGTGTCAATAGGAGTAGTTTCAGGGAAGTTATTATAAGAGAGAAATTATGCCGGTGTTAGGTCGAATTGATATAAGAAGTTACGGAGGACACGAGATGTCCCGGGTGTTAGAAATGTGTTTCTAAAATCTTTAGATAATATCGATGATTTTATCTATAGGGGTCACGAGGTTCCGAAAGAGTTCCGGGGAACTTTCCATATATGGAAGCAGTGCGGGAGGGGGGGTAGATTTCCTCCTATGGGCAAACCTAATTTTAGGGATGCCAGGTGGGGCCCATGGTCTCACAAAGTGCGCTAGTTTTCCGTAGTAATTTTCCTGAATTTATTTGAGAAAGAAATAATTGAAAAAAAGAGGGGGATTGGAACTCTAATCCAATCCTCCTATGAGGTGTGATGTGGCCAAGGGAGGGGAGAGGGAACCCGACCTCCCCCCCCCCCAATGGTAGATGCCCTCCTTGCTCCCACTATATAATCCCCACCCCCTACTCTTTGAAGAACACAAAAACTGAGCCTTTGTCCCTCTCTCTCTCATAGAATTAGATATATAATTAGAGAGCCTCTAAGGGTGTGTTCGGTTTGAGAATCAAGTGGAATGTAACGGAACCGTTCCGCACCTGGGGGCCGTTCCTGCGTTCGGTTGGGCAAAGGAATGGAATGAGCTGGTTCTTCGGAACGAAATATTCCGCAAATATGCGGAACGCACTCGTCCGGCTGAATCGGCCGGACCGAGTGGAATGGCTGGCTAACCTCTCCTCTCCGCTCGTTAACCTCTCTCCATCCCCTAACCTCTCATCTCTCTCTACTCGAGCAGCCAGCCAGAGGCGCAGGAATAGCTGCGGCGGCGCCGGACGGAGCAAGGCCCGATCTCCGTCTACAACCGCACCGCCGCCAAAGTCGACTCCACGCTCTCCCACGCCGCCGCTGATGGCGGCCTCCCGGTCCTCGACCTTCCTCTTGTCACTGACGCCACCGCGCGCGGCTCCACGCCGTCGTGCTCCTCGTCCAGGCGAGCCGCGCCGTCGACGCCCTCTTCCCCTACCGCGGCCTCGCAAGGGGCAGCCGGACGGAGCAGGGGCAGTCGTGGCGGCGCAAGGGGCAGCCGCACGGAGCAAGGACGGCCGCGACCCGCCATGTCGCAAGGGAGGCCACGCGGCGCAACGGCAGCCACTACGGCCAGGACTGACTACGGCGCAAGGGAAGCCGGACGGAGCGAGTGCAGCCACTGCGGCGCAAGGAAGACCACGATGGCCACATCGCAAAGACGGCCACGGCGGCCACGACGCGCAAGGGCGGCCACGCAGCGCTGGACGGAGCAAGCGCGTCCACATCGGTGCTAATTAGTGCTAATTGATTCGCAAATTAGTGGTAATTGATTTGCTAATCCTAAATTAAAGCTAATTGAATAGCTAATCCTAAATTATACGAACCATTCCATTCTATTCCATTTTGTCTAAACCGAACACCGGAATGGAATAGAACGGTGACATTCCATTTTTGTGGAATGGAACGATTCCATTCCGTTCCATCTAGTTCTAAAAACGAACGCACCCTAATAGAATTAGAGACTCCAATTAGAGTTAGAGATTCTAATTAGAAAAATCTCTAATTGAATTAGAGCCTCTTTTGATCGATTTGTCTGTGTTATACTCTCCCGATTAGAGCTAATTCTAATTACATTTCTCTCTCATGTGTTGAGAATTTCTAGATTCATAATATTCCTAATCATAGTTGATTAGAGCTACCAATTAGCAACGCCGGAAATCTGTCTCTCTTCGTCGGTGCTGAGTCATGGATGGCGAAGCGCTGACGGGTTGACACAAGTGTAGGCATGCACACCATAAGAGGGATTACATGTGTGATACTTGACAAGGAAAAAACTTAACGACATCCTTGCAACTAGGCCTAGTTGTGAGGATCTACGATTCTTCAGAGCTCTTCTGCGACTACATCGAATCCGCTGCCCGGTGAGTCGTTATCCTGATCCTCTCATGTATGGACATGTCTTGTTATCTGCATAGTGATCTTGGCGGACTACGTAGAGGGAAAAAAATTAAATTCTGCAGCGTAGACTATCATCATATATGTATTATACCTTCCACGCGGCTAGTCTTTTAGGTGCATATAGTATTGCCACATTTTTTACTAATATTGTTCAAGATTGCAAAACCATGTGTTTATGAAAGGTGAGTTAAGTTGCTAAGAAAGTGTGGAATTTTTACATTTTTCTTCTTTAAAGCAGCACAAAAGCTTCGCGTATTCCAATATACAATGAATGTTGCTGAGATTGAAAAGATGGATGACTATTAATCTAACCAGAGCCAAGTCAATTCTCGTCGACGGCATGAAGAATGAAACAAAAACACTCCAAACACACACAAACAAATAAGCAAGAAATCTATTCATCCAACTACTCAAAACCCCTCCACTGTTCAAAATTATCAATGCCGAGCATCGACATTCAGACCACCGTCCCGTGGTTGCGATCCTCGATAAACAAGCGATTCGGGAGGATGGAGGTTCGGTGGGAAGGGTCTTTCGGTTTGAGGCAGCGTGGTTGGAGGAAGAGGAGTGTGAGCAACTGGTGGAGAATGCGTGGAATAATGCTTTTGATGAGGGTGGCACGTCTGTTAGTGATGGAATAAAAAGAGTAGGAAGGGACCTTTGGGAGTGGGATAAGGAGGTGCTTGGGCAATTGAAGCAGAGAATCAAACGAGCAAGGAAAGACCTCGAGAAGTGTAGACGAGAGGTGCTGAACCAGCAGAATGTCTCAAGGGAACATTTGCTTAATTATAAATTGAGCAAACTTGAAGAACAACACAACATCTTCTGGCAGCAGAGAGCCCATGCGAACTGGTTAAAACACGGAGACAAAAACACGGGTTATTTCCATGCTTTTGCTTCCGAAAGGAGAAAAATGAATCGCATAACAAGATTGAAGAGGGATGGAGGAGCTGTGGTGGAGGGAGAAAAGGAGTTGGGTTCCTTTATTTCTAACCACTACAAAAGTTTGTTCATGTCCTCTGCAGGTACTGTCAATGATGAGTTGCTGCAGCATGTTCACAAATGTGTAACAGATGACATGAATAGGGAACTTTCCAAACCTTATACAGGGGAGGAAGTGAAGGAGGGCTTGGATACAATTGGAGATCTTAAGGCACCTGGGCCGGATGGGATGCCGGCTATCTTTTACAAGAGGTTTTGGCATACAGTGGGGCCGAAAATTCAGAAGGAGGTCCTGGAGGTGCTTAATGGGGGAGCTATGCCACACGGATGGAATGAGACCACTATCGTCCTCATCCCCAAAGTGAAGAACCCGGAGAAAGTCACTGAGTTTAGGCCTATTAGCCTGTGTAATGTGCTGTACAAATTGATCTCAAAGGTTCTTACGGATCGGTTAAAGACTATTCTCCCGTTCATCATTTCCCCAACTCAGTCAGCGTTCGTCCCTGGCAGGATGATCACTCATAATGTGCTTCTAGCATATGAGATCACTCATGCTATGCATAAGAAAAAGGGAGGTCGTGATGGATTGGTTGCGGTCAAGCTTGATATGAGTAAAGCATATGATAGATTGGAATGGAAATTTTTAGAGGAGATTATGGTCAAGATGGGTTTTAACCCGCAATGGATTAGTGTGGTTATGAACTGTGTGAGATCGGTGACCTATCGAGTAAAGGTGAACAGAACTTTGCAAGGGGAAATCGTCCCGGAAAGAGGCCTACGGCAGGGGGATCCCCTATCCCCGTACTTGTTCATTATGTGTGCGGAAGGATTATCTGCTCTTCTGCGTCACGCCGAGGACGAAGGGTCGCTACAGGGGATACAACTTTGTCCGAATACGCCACGGATCAACCATCTATTTTTCGCCGATGATTCGTTGATTATCATGAAGGCTAATGGTGCAAATGCGAGAAGATTGCAGCAGATCTTGGCCCTATACGAACAGCAGTCGGGCCAGATGATCAACAAAGACAAAAGCTCGGCTATGTTTAGTAAGGGTACAAAAATAGGAGCAAAAAATGAGGTTCTAGGTATCCTTGGAATTCCTAGAGAGTCCAAAAATGACAGGTACCTGGGATTGCCTGTGCATTTGGGAGCGTCAAAAACTAAGGAATTCCAGTATCTAAAAGATAAGATCTGGCAGCGGATACAGGGGTGGAAGGAGCGGCTCCTGTCGAAAGCTAGGAAAGAAATTTTGATCAAAGCTATTGCTCAAGCAATCCCCACCTATGCGATGTCTTGTTTCGATCTAACCAAGGCCCTGTGTGAGGAAATTAGTGCTATGATCTGTCGCTACTGGTGGAATGCTCAAGATGAGAAGAATAAATGCCACTGGGTGAGCTGGGAGAACTTGTCTCGGTCCAAGGAGGAGGGGGGCCTCGGATTTCGGGATCTCCATATTTTTAACATGGCCATGCTTGCAAGGCAGGGGTGGCGTCTGCTGCAAAACCCGGATTCGCTCTGCTGTTCGATCCTCAAAGCCTTGTATTTCCCCGATGGATCAATTCTGCAAGCAGTCCCTCGACCGGGCATGTCCTACACATGGAGAAGTGTGCTACGTGGTATGAAGCTGCTCAAGCATGGCGTGGTGTGGCGAGTGGGAACGGGGGAGAATATTGATGCATTTCGTGATCCTTGGATTCCTCGAGGAACCACTAGACGACCCCGTACACCAAATGGTTTGGATGAACCCCTTAAAGTCTCAGAATTCATTGATCAATCAACTATGTGCTGGGACGAGGAGCTGGTAAGGACGGTTTTTGGGGAGGAGGATGCCCGGGAAATCCTTGCAATTCCCCTCAGACAGGATATGGAGGATTGGGTAGCCTGGCATTTCGATGCAAAAGGGATGTTCTCCGTCAAATCTGCATATAGACTCGGCATCAGTCTGAGGGAAACCAAACGGGATCGTGACGACTCCTCATCACTCCAACAAACACACATAAACCCCCTATGGAAGAGAATTTGGCAGCTGAAACTCCCAGGTAAACTCAGAATCTTCTGTTGGCGTCTTTGTCATAATAGCCTGCCTACCCGGATGAACATTAGGGGAAAGAGAGTCGAGCTTGACACCAGATGCCCGATGTGCAATCGAGCTGACGAAGATGGTGGCCACCTGTTTCTTAAATGTAAGAAAGTTCGCAAGGTGTGGCGCAATCTTCTACTGGAAGATGTCAGACTATCTCTCTTATCAGCCCCGGATCCGAAAGTGATGCTCGAGCTGATATTGGCTCTCCCTGCTGATCGGCGTGACCTTGTGCTTGTCTTGTTGTGGGACTGGTGGACTACCAGAAACAAGAAGAATGCAGGAGAGCGTGAACGTTCCACTGAGGAGATTTGCCATGTCATTCAGCGACATCTGCTGGAGTTCAATGGGAAGCCCAATGTGAGTCCTACCCAGCTGGTAGCGACGCGATCCAGTACGGCTGCCCAGGTTCGCTGGTCTCCACCACCTGATACGGTAACAAAGGTGAATTTTGATGCGGCTTTCCAGAAGGAAACAGGCAGGGGTGCTTGGGGTTTCATTGCTAGAACGAGCACCGGAGATTTCATCGCTGCTGCTGCTGGCAAACTAATGCACATACGGGATGCTCTACATGCGGAGGCGGAGGCGTGCTTAGCTGCAGTCGAGGGAGCTGACGCCATTGGCTTGCACCGAGTACTCATGGAGTCAGACTGCAAGAATCTAGTCTCCGCCATCAAGTCGTCATCCTATGACCTTGCGCCTGTGGGCGTTCTGCTGAAGGAAATCAGGAGCACGACAAGACTGTCTTTTGATCAAGTGGAGTTCAGTTTCGTACCGCGTCAATGCAACAGGGCTGCTCATGTTATTGCCCAGTATGGCCTGTCTTCAGACAATCCCTGCACTGGCTGGGAGGGGGTAGCGCCAGATTTTATTTCGAGCGTGGTTGCCAGCGATACTGCTGTGCACCCGGAGTAATGTATCTTTACGTTTTCCTGTCAAAAAAAAAAAACTACTCAAAACCCCTACCATAACTGAGAACAACAAGTCATGATTACTATGGTACAAGGAGACCTGCAATCCTACCGCAGAGGTGAAGAAGCCCGCAGACTACAAGACTTTGGACTAATTGTGGCGCCTAACACATCTTCAACCACCAGTGCGGACAAGCTCTTTGCCCAAACGACACGAGGTTAACTCCTTCAATGTCGTTAAACTCTTGAAGTCGTAGGAAGACTTCCACCGCTCCTCCGTGCAGTAGTTGCACCACTTCCTAGAGTCGCTGTCCCAACATACCACTCCTCACTCTCGAGCTGCAATGTTGGGTGATACGATGTCCATGGTCCAATCTTGAAGGAGGCCACGACCGATGCAACAACATTTGGAATAGCGCCACGACGTATAGTCATTGAAGATTCACCCCTCCCCCCCCCCCTCACGTGACACGTCAACAACGTCGATAACTCCCGCACTAGTAGCTCAAGTTCGGCACTCGAGTCTTGACGAACCGCTGCCTTGTCACATAGAACCGTCGTACTAGCGCACGTCAACCACCCAGAGAAACTGTCTTGACATCCACCTACCGGAACGTATGAGAATTCTCCCACGTACCAAGCATAAGGTAGCTCCGCAGGTTGAGCACATACTTTTGGCTCCTTGAAACCATTGCAATTTTTTTTTAAAAAAATCATAGTATCACAAAAGTTTCTCAAAACAATCATGCTGCCAAAATATAATATTGATATTTGCATGGGTAACAAGAAACATGGGTCAAAACACCAAACTGAAAATTGCGAAAAACGCCGCCATACTTCTTATTTTTCACATGTCGCATTATTTTAAATTAGTCCACACAAATTTATCAGTCCAACAAACATTTAGATTACTACTTGTGTGAAAATTTTATGTAATTTTTTGACAAACATATAAATTTTTAAATTTTATTTTCTAGCACGAGGAGCACCGGCGCCCGAGAGCCCAACGTTTTTTTCGTCCAGGTTGTGGCTGTCAAACGATCAGTAGCTTGTCATTACTTGTGGCAAATTTTCGCAATGTGTGTCATATGAACCAAATATGCCCAAGTTTGTCGTGGTACGAATTCTACTTCCATTTACTTTTTTCTTGTTTGGGGGAGTAGAAGATCAACGTGTATACGATGCACAAAGCACACTTCCACGCGAACACGCTCATGTTCCCGTACACATTTTCGAATAGTAAAGACACTAGACTGTCAGTCTGTCACACCCATTCATCAGTGCACTCAGGTCAAGATAACACAATTGTCAGTACTCCACTACAGTTGAACCAAGCAATTGACCGTGCTGCAACTGGCGAATCAATTCTGATATGTTATCTCCACATGATCAATTAGATTAGCGATGGTTGACCTGCATTGTGCAATTTTGCACAATACTAGTACAGCTTAAATATATGATTCACCTGTGCCCCCACATCTCACCTCGAAGAAATCGTACTGGTAGTAGAGAAGACAAGCAGAAAGTCAAAACAGAAGCCAAAGATGATCAGATGAACGACAAAAGTAGGAAAAGGAAAAAATAAAACCAGAAAAAGTCATTCACATCACTGCTTCCGTGAATGATACCACACCAGTATTTTACCTTCCCGGTTTCCATCTCTGTTGCCTACGGCGGTGTGGCCTAGCTCTCCGTCGCCACGCACCCCAAAACCCATAAAAGGCTCGACACCGCACGCAGCTACCGAGCCTTAAACACAGGCATCCTCTCTCCGCCATGGACTCCCTCCCGCCGCCCGCGCCGCCATACGCCGGAGACCCCCTCGCCGTCACCATCCCGCCTCCATTGCCGTCGCCGGCTCCACCCTCCTCCTCGTCGCTCAACCTCTCCCCCGCGCTCCTCGTCATCGGCGCCCTCCTCGCCTTCGTCTTCTGCGCGTCGGTCTCCATCCACTTCCTCCTCCGCTGCCTCTCGCGGCAGCCGTCTCCTCCGGCTCCAAGTCATGTACCCAGGGTGCACAGCAGCGCCTCCTCCCCCTCCGAAGCCGAGGCGGCTGCCCCTTCGGCGAGGCCCGCGGCGGGGACCGAGGAGGTCGACGACGAGAAGGAGCGGCTGATCGCGTCGCTGCCGTTATTCACCATGGCCTCCGCGCTGGCGGCGCTTCCGAAGAGTTCGCCAGACTGCGCGGTGTGCCTGTCGGCGTTCCAGCCTGACGCCGAGCTGCGTCTGCTCCCGGCGTGCCGCCACGCGTTCCACGCCGCCTGCGTCGACGCGTGGCTCCGGACGACCCCGTCATGCCCCCTCTGCCGCGCCGGCATCTCCCTCCCGCACCCGCCCCTCCCCGCCGTCTACACCGCCGCGGAGCAGCAGGACCCGCTCGACTCGAGGAGCTCCCGAAGCTTCCGCGTCGAAATCGGCAGCATCAGCAACCGCCGCTCATCGGCCGCGGGCGACGACCGCCGCACCTACTCGCTTGGTTCGTTCGACTACCGCGTCGACGAGGAGGTGGAGGCCGTCGTTGCGCGCATCGCGCGCCCCGCCGCAGCGGCCAAGTCTTCGGCGGCGGCCGGGCCGCGCACGGGCACCGCGCCGCAGGGCCCGGGCGAGGCGCTGGCGGAGGCGGCCGGGTCGCGCGGGTGGCTCCGCGAGTACGTGGACCGGCTGGCGTCGTCGGCGTCGTCCCTCTCCGGGCGATGGAGCGCGCGGTGGAGCCAGGGCCACCACAGCCACCGGCAGGAGGAGTCGTGGCGCTGGGACCCGGAGGCGGCGGCCGCGGGGGGCATGCCGCCGGGGCTGCAGGCGGCGGACCAGGACGAATCGGGATTGATTGGCCTGTACCGTTGGATCGTAGGCGTATAGGATCGCAACGTTGCGAAGCTTCTTTTTGTCACAACTCGCATATTATTTTAGGACCTCTACTGTAAAAATAGAATTCCAAGATGATCAGTCTCGTCTCGCGTCTTTGGATTGGATCCAAGCTTCCGTTGATTTGGACTGCATGCGCCGTCGTCTTCCTCCGTTCTTCGTTTCTTCTCTCGATTCTAGTGAGAATTTTTGGCGCTGTGGTGGCCAATGGAGCTCTCACGTGGTGACCAGACAGCAGGAGGTCGTGCAGCGACGTGTTTGTCTCTACATTTCCCGGGGCTGTTTGGGTCGCCTTCCAGGCCCTGGTGCTGGTGCGCGTGTGGTTGTCACCTGTGCTGATCCATGGCCGTAGTGCGTCCGCAGACTCGCAGTGAGGCGTGCCCAGTCCGTGGATGCGCATGGGGCCAGGTGCATGCGATTTTTTTTAGGTCCGGTGCGTGATCATTTCTAGTTTCCGCGAATTCCAGACTCGGCTCCCAGTTTAATCCCCAATCGCATGAAATAGGGAGAGGGGAGCGGTACAGTTCTACCCAAGGTTTCCTCGCATGGCTATGAATGTAGCATAGTTCCATTTTGTCTTCTTCCTGTGATCATGCCAATGCCATTGTCGTCGCGCCGAGGTAGGAACTAGCGCTTGGCTGGCGACCTGGCGTATGGTCCTTCGATCTTGATTGCTAATGGTTCGATCTTGGCCTGAATCGAGGTGACGTCGACCGAGTTAGCAGGAGCCGCCCGTACGTACGTGGTCCTTGTTTATGAATCCGAGTTGATGCATACTTTCAACTTTCAAGGCCACTGGATCTGATTACTCGAATCGTATCGATTGGCGGCCGCTAGCTTCTTCGCCATGGAATGGACAAGGCAATCAATCATATCATGCTTGGCGATGCTACCTGAAGGAATCGCCAACCGCGGCGGGAGCCCATATGGTCGCCTGAACTTGGGAAAGCCAGGGCGTACCCAGCTATTGCGGCCGAGAAAGGAGAGACATTGGCATTGGCGATTGCATTGAATTGGATTGGATCGGGTGGCCTGGACCCTGGAGCAGCAGCGCGAGGCAGGCCGGCCGGCAGGGCAGGCTTGTTACCACGTAGTAGCGTCAGGCAGCGACCAACCACTCTTTCCCGTCACCTTGAATGCTCTCGCTTGCTCGTTTCACCCTGCTAGCTACTCCCGCTCCTACCGCGGCGCTCGTGCGCGGGGCGGTGCGCGGTGACCCGTGACCGGCGCTGGGGGTCTTCGGGTGTATTCATACGAATACCAAAGGTTGGGTCTAAAAAATAATACTATGTAATATTGTGGCCCATGCACATGCAGCCCAATACTAGTCTATGCCCATCGTAACCTCCCAGTCAGGCCACCTAGCAGTTTAGCACATATGCCACCACGATCTCTGATTCTAATCCTGGTTACGGACGCATCTCTTCTCGAGTCTCGACTCGCCCTAGTTGCTAACTGAACGATCGTTGAAGCCTATCGATTCATTCAGGGAACCGGCGGCGATCTTCACAGACTGCACGGTGGTAGGAGACAGGGAGACGGCCCGGACGACCAGGTACGCGACGCCGCAGCGGCCGGCGGCACACACATATTCCCTTAATTAATTACTCATCTAGCATTATATCGCATCAGGTTTGGCGATGGATGCAGTTAGAAAGTTTTTTATCTCTAAATTTTTCCTTGTTTTGTTGTAATTAATTTAGATGAAGAAGAAGAATGATACTAGTAGCAGTACTATATTTGCCTTGTGGGAAAAATCTTCAAAAGAAAAAAAGAAGGATGGAACGTCCACACCCAATCAGACTGGTACACCAAGTCCCTCCGATGCTCAGCCTGAGAGAAATCTGCAATTGGCACTAGTGCAAATAGAGAATTCAGAACATGAACCGGAGAACATCAAATCAACGTTAGCCCCAAATTTAGAAGAGGATGAACCAATTGACGAAGAGGATGAACCAATAGAAACAGATTTGGAATTCTTGAACATGATCCTGCAAAGAGGACTCCTATCTCAAGGTATGCCGTCAATGATCGAGATATAGTAAGAAGAAGATACATTGAGATGGGACCATGCCAACCAAAGAATCATACTTTTCCGTTTACAAATAAAAGTGGAGTTGCGGGTCGTTTTTGCCGTGTTTGGTTTATGGAATTTCCATGGATCGAGTATAGCGTGGATAAGGATGCTGCTTTCTGCTTTGTTTGCTATTTGTTCAAGGATAAAACAAAAGGTCCAGGTGGAGATTCATTTGTAAAGGATGAGTTTAGGAACTGGAACATGAAATCAAGATTGAAGAGACATGATGGTAAATCGGCCAGTAGTGCTCATGCTGAAGCTCAAGAGAAATATGATATGTTCACTACCCCTAAAGCATCAATTCGGGAGTCTCTTGCCAAAAACACCCGAGAGTACAAGGCATTGTATAAGCTCCGTTTGACATGGACACTTAAGTGTTTGAGGTTTCTATTGCGCCAAGGCTTAGCATTTAGAGGACATGATGAAAGTGAATACTCGCTAAACAAAGGAATTTTTCTTGAGCTTTTAAACTGGCTAGCCAGAAATTTTGAAGAGGTTGATAGGGTTGTTCTCAACAATGCTCCACGGAACTGTAGGATGACTCACCATGATATACAATATGAGCTGATAAAATGTTGCGCACATGAGACCACTAAACTAGTCATTGAAGAACTTGATGGTGGTCATTTTGCAATACTTGCAGATGAGTCTAGTGATGTGTATCAGAATGAACAGTTGGTTGTTTGCTTGCGTTATGTTGATAAGAAAGAAACGGTGGTAGTAAGGTTTCTTGGTTTCCTTAGCAGAGTACCTAAGGGGACTGAAAGGTTTTTAACGAGGCGGCTTGTTAGCTTGGTATAGTGATTTTTATTTCAAAAAAATTGCTAGTGCCATACTATTTTGTTTAAGTATTGCATTTAGGGCACAAATATTTTGTATACATAGTTTACTGAATACCAAGCCGCTAAATCCTGGAGCCGCCACTGGGTGACCGGCGCTCGTGGCGGGAAAACTGCGCGGCCTAGGCCTTGCTTTGTGTGTTTTAGATCAGGAATGGGATATCTATCTCCGTTCTATTGGGCGCGGTGGCGCCGGGGAGTAAGGGCATCTCCAGCCGTTGCGTCCCTGGGGGGGCGCGTTTCCCAGCCGTTGCGTCTCCGGGGAGTAAACGGCGCTATTCTGGAACCTGGGGGGGCGCGTTTCCCAGTCGCGTCCCGAGCCCAGAATCGGCCCAAACAAACGCAAATTTAAAAGAGGCGAAATTTTATTGATCAAAGCGAATTGCGTACATTTTCGAGCGAAATTTAAACTAAAACAGCGGAAATGTAACTACGCGACAACTACCACTACGTCTACGCGTCGTCGTCTTCATCAGCGGCGTCGCCGTGGCGGCGCTGGTTGGAGGGGCCAGCTTCGCTCTGACTCGCCGCGGCGAGCCTGCGTTGCTCCGCCCGCTCCGCTCGGGCTTGCAGGCGCAGCCGGTGCAGCTGCGCCTGCTCGGAGGGCGGGCGGCTGCGGCGCTCGCCCTGCAGCGCCACCTGCCGCCGGTCGGCCTCGTAGAGGGCCATAATGCCCGCCTGCTCGGCCGAGGCAGCGCGCGCGGCCATCTGCCGGCGCACCTCTCGCGCCGCCTCCTCCCTCTGGTGCGACTCCAGAGAGGCCCGGATGGCGGCCGCCTCCGCCGCCTGCGCCGCCTGCTCGAGGACGCCGCGAACCTCGCGGTACGCGCCCTCGTTCTGCGCCGTCTCGAACGAGTGCAGCCCGGCGTGCTGCTCGGGCCATATCGGCTGCCGCCTCGCCTCCCGCCTGGCAGCCCGCCGTGCTTCTCGTGCCTCGTCCTGCTGCGGCTCCGGCGCCACCTGCTGCGGCTGAAGTGGCTCCGGCGCCACCTGTTGCGGCTGAAGTAGCTCCGGCGCCGCTGGCTGCAGCTCGTCGTCGTAGTCGCTGTCGGGCCACGCGTCCCAGAGACGATCCATTGCGGCGAGGGCGAGGACGGAGAAGGTGGAGAAAGAACGGCGAGGGAGTAGACGAGAATGTGCGTACGGGGAGGAGGCGGGCACCATTTTTATAGCTTGGCGGGCCAGTCGCCGCGCCGCGCGTGTCACCGCTGCCACCCCGCCATTAATCCGGCAGCCTTTGACCGGGTTGCATGCACTGGCCGGCCGCCACGCCATAACTCCGGCAGCCTTTGACGGCGCGGGCGCCGAGAAGGAGGTCACGGGCGGTGGCCTCTGTTCCCGCGCTTTCCCGTCGCGTCGCTGACAGGGCTGGCCCACGCGCGCGGCCGCGCAGTTTCGCCCCCCCAGGCCGAACCCAGCGGGCTGGGTTTGGCCTGGGTGCCGCGGCGCTATTTAGCGCCGAAACGGCGCTATTTGGGCCTCTGGGGGGGCCGAGTGGTGAAGAAGCGGCGCTATTCGCCGCTTCCGCCGCGAAAAAAAACCCCTGGGGGGCTCTGGGGGGGACGGCTGGAGATGCCCTAATGACACGTTGGGACTAGGCAGTTGGAGCGGTTAAATTCGATGTGATGTGTATCTCGCGCCGGTTTTGACCGTACACCATGACCCATCGCTCGTGTACGCTGCACACTGCACGCTTGCGCAGGGCAAACAAGTGCAGGCAGGGGGCGTCTCCCTCCCTGGGTGCCGCGCCTGCGACACGACACGTAGCATGGTGGCAAACAGGGGCGGAGCCAAGGGGGGGCTAGCAGGGGCTAGACCCCCGCCAAGGTTCGGCCCCCCTAATGATTTGGAGTACGTATTACTAGTATGGGTAATGCATATAATTGCTAATTATCTTATATACTCCCTTCGTTCCTAAATGTAAGATGTTTTATCCATTTTTCACATTCACACATATCTACATGTATATAGACAACTTTTAGTTATATGTTCACTCATATTAGTATGTAACTAGACAACATGAACAATAGCTACAACATCTTATATTTAGGAACGGAGGGAGTACGTGCTAATTAGTACTTAAATCCCAGGACTATGTACGCAGTGAGGCCGAGCCCAGTTTAGACACGTTTCTTCTTAGCGTAACTTGTTTTTCTTTCAGGTGACCGAGCGGCCGTACTCTTGCCCCAAGATCAGATTGATCTGCCATGCCGTCATGGCGCCCTTGGCTGCTCGAAAACTATGCCAAGAGCCATCCGCTAGGAAACTCTCCCGCGATGTCGTCGTGTCAACCTATGTGTTGAAGTATTGATCGGGATAACAGTTTCTTCGTCTCACCACCATTCAGGAAGTTGATCTCTAAGTTATGTCACTCGTTCATTCTATACACTTGATTGATCATTTTCTCTTGAACACGTGTATGCAATACTGTTACTCCTTGTGGAATTTCTAGTCAAGATCAGTAATAATTTTTAATTCAAGGCATTTCACAAGTGCTAGCAGAAAATCCAATAATTTCACCTATACTCGGTACGGAGAAGTTGATCATAAATTTTATATTTATGACACCTAGTTATGCTGGTTAAAATCTGATTTGTTTTTTACACTATTAATGATTCGACGGGTACTAGAGATTATATAAGGAAAAAATGTCGAATACTTTGCTCGAACACGGAACAATTTTTTGGCCATCCCGTGCCTCACCCCCCTATACCTAAATCCCTGGCTCCGCCCCTGGTGGCAAAGCTCGGACGCTACGACGACAGTAGCGCGGGGTCCCGTCCTGCAGATGCCTTAAACTCGCCACAACACCGCGCCTATCTGGAAGAATTCATCCAAATATTCGACGCCGACGCCGGCACCGACGCCACGCCGACGACCCATACAGTACTCAGCCTCTGTACTGTACGAGCTCGGGCATCATCGCTGACGGCTGCCATTAGCGGCCGATTAAGTCGGGCGACCTACTTCTCGCACGTCGCCGAAAAGCCCAAGCCGAGGCACCAGGTACCTCGAGCACGGATAGATGCTACGAGACAAGACAGGTGAGATGCGCAGGCATGCATGGCTTTTCGCACCCAACAGGAAACTGCTTGGATATATGCTGGTGTTTCGGTAGCCGGCGAGTTTTCCAGTTCCGCTGGTGTCTCGTGAAAACCAAGAGATGAGGTGAACAATGATGTTACTCCCTCCGATCTATATTAATAGATGCTGAAGTAGATGTATCTAGCAATAAAACATGTCTAAATACATCTACTTCAGCACCTATTAATATGGATCGGAGGGAGTACATTAGTTTAGGTAGACTAGAACGGTACCGAGCACCGCTGCTACGCAGATTTTGTTGGCGCGACCGTGAATGAAGCTCGGTACACTTGCTGCTAGCTGGTGGCAGCACGGTCCAAGTGCTATGGATAGACTTCAGTACCTCACCCACACCCATGCACACGATGGAACAACACTTCCGTGGCAACGGAAGGAAGAGCTTGGTAAATATACTCCTCAAAGCAGGCAGAAAGGTTTGCAGTACAACAGCGTGTGTTTGCGTGGTATCTTCGTCGTGGGGGGTAATTCTTACTAAATACAGTATAACCTTGCAAAATGTAATTGGCACATAAGTAAAAAAAAAAATGTATTTTGTCAATATGACGAGATAATAAAGCGCATGTTCTTTGAGTGTAAGTTTGCTACCTCTATATGGTCAGCCATACTATGGTCAGCCATACTGATACACTCTATCTTATACCCATCGCGTAGCGTTGCGAATATCTTCGACAATTGGCTAAACGGTATGGGTCATAGGTTTAAGTGTCTTATTATGAGAGCGATTGTCGTTATTTGGTCGCTACGTTTATGTAGAAATGACAGGTTTTTAACGATAAAAATATTTATGTTATGCAGGTTATCTAGCGGTGCACAGCTTTGCTCCGATCATGGTCGGTCCTTCAGCGTGTGGAGCACCGGGATTTGTTTTTGGAGGTGTCTTCACGGTTAGAGGCTACGGCCAAGGGGTTATTTTCCCAACATGGGTTGCAACATAATCTCCGGATCTGTCTTCCGATAACTTAGACGTAGTTACACTTTCTTATCTTGATATGTAATTCGCTTTATTTATTTATTTGTTTTCTCAGACTTGTGAATTATTGTTCTATGTGCATCCAAGTTATGTAGAGCCCTGGTGTAATACTTAAATATCTTTAAGCAATAAAACTCTCTTTATCGAAAAATGTACAACAGGCCCGGACGAAAGAAATCTTCGCTTGGTTGATTCTCCAATCAGGCGTGGACTGCAGATAGGCTGGATTAAAGAGGTTGACAAAATATAATCTTTTCAAATTATACAATCAAGTGCAAGAGATGGCCACTCACGTTCTCTTTTTTAATGAAGTTTCAGTACTAAAATTTTGTCATCCTTTAAGGGTTAGTTTGGCATCCACGACGTTTGCCCAAGACATTGGCAAACTTTTCACAACATGAAAGATCGGTGGACGGTGGTCATACACAAGAGGGGCGAATATTGGAATGCTCTTGCTCGATCCTTATGTCTTGGCAAGTTTGGAAAGAAATAAACGACCGTGTCTTCTAGAATGAATCGATTCACGTTACCATGCTTGTGGGAAAGATTAAAGAGGAGGCGGTGCTATGGTGCTTAGCCGGGGCTAAAGCTCTTAGTATTAATAACGCGAGAGTAGGTGAAAGTACGTTATGGTCAACTAGAGGGGGGTGAATAGCAAATTTTCTTCTTTTCCTTTTTAAATTGGGCTAAACAAGTAAAACACAAGGTTATTTAGATGTGCAACTAGGTGAACAAGCTATGTGATACGATAAAAGTACGTAACGGAAGCAATATGTAAAACACAAGATAAACCACAAGTGTAAACAAGGAGATAAAGATATGTTTCACGTAGTTTCTTTCAAGGGAAGTATGTCTATGTTGGAGAGATGTGGAGCCACATAGGCACTCCAATAGTACGGATGACACACCTTACTCTCCTTGAGCTTCCCCGGTGAGGAAGATTCTCGTTTCCACTATGAGGTCGACTTGAAGGCGATGAACAAACCTTTACACAAGGTTGAGGCTACTCCACAAGATGGTTGAAGCCTCTCAATGACCCAAAACTTCTTGCAACAATGTGGAAACTCTAAGCACTATGGTTTCCTCTAGGGTTTCTAGGCGCCAAAGAGATCTCAAGATCCGCTAGGATTTGGTGGAATCACGGATGTAGCTCTCTCAAACACTCCACAAAATATTGGTTCGATTGGATGGGTGGAGTGGGAGATCAATTAAGTTGAAGCTCGCATTAATGGAGGAGAGAGAATGGGAGTGAACCTTGACATTGAATGAAGAAGACAACCATGTTTAAATCTCTCGAGAAAAACTGGCCGTTGGAGGGGAATCCCACTGTCGGATATATACCAGCTAGGGGTATATCAGATGGTGTTCTAAAGTGCCGGATTACCAGGGTGGCCTGAATGGTAATGGGCTACGGTCCATTAGGCGGCCCAGTAAGCTGACGCACAGAAGCCGGATTCTAGAAGAACCCGGATCACGGCTCGCGTGGTACGGGTTGGAGTAGAAGGCGGATTCTGGCCTTCCAAGTTAGGACTTACCGTAGTCTTCTAGGTTTCCTTTTCTGTAAGCCCTAACCCGGCTATTATATAAAGTCGGACGGGAGATAAGAAACATATAGACAATAAGCTAGAAGCTAACTCTCCGAGAGGTTGATCCTTGTCGAGTAGCTAAACCTAACTCACGTTGTACTTTGTATACTTCAGGCTTCAGCCCTGATTTAGTGAGATTGCAGGAGTAGGAACACCGCCTAGTTGCGATGTACTGAACCTGGGTAAAACTCTGGTGTCATTGTCCGTCATATGACCACGTCCCCCACAATCTCTATCGGTAGTCTCATGGCACCCCCGTCTATGAATTCTACTATGATGTCTCGACACCCACACGGACGGAACTTCCAACTTGCGCTTCAGAAATCCCAACATCGGGGAGCAATTTGGAATCATGGAACTTGACTCGGAACTTGGAGCGGAACTTCCGGAGGTCGGAACTTCCGCTGGCAGACCGGACCTTCCGACACACCGAACTTCCGGTCAAACGTTCGATCCAACTTCCGCTTCAGAAACCTTCATACGAGGAGCGGAATGGAAATGTCGGAAGATGGAGCGGCAGTTCCTCCAGACCTTCCGCCTGCCAGAACTTTCGGGCAGTTCACCAGAACTTCCGCAACCCGAAGAACTGTCAGGAAAAGTTCCTGAATCTTCATACAATAAAAACATCTATCATGTTGCATCAATCATTAAAACTCATTAGAGAGACATATGTACTTTCAGTAGGCTTTGTTAGACATATTGTATCTCTACCCTATAGGCATGGTGTAGTACACCATGCTATGCGGTATCCCACTTGTATACACCACGGTGGAGGTTCTTTCCACTACTAAATAACATGCAATCGAAGACCTCACGAGGCAACGTCGTTCCAACCTACACCCTACGTTCAATATGGTATCCGAGCCCTCCTTTTCTATGACGACCTAGCTGCTTCAAACCTGCCGCCGTCGCCGCCCTTCTGGCCGCCGCAGCCACAAGCAAAAACCTGCTGCCGCCGCTTCTTCCTCTGGCCGCCGCCGCTACATACGAAACCCACACCCAAAACCTGCCGCCTCCGCATAGATCTCCTACTGTCGTTGTCGCCAAAACATGAAAACCAAAAACTCACATCCAAAACCTGCCCCCGCTGCGTAGATCTACTTCTGATGCCGCCACAACCCAAAAACCAATGTACACAAACCAAAAATCCTAGTCTCGCTAGCTTCCTTCTCTGACATGGCCTCCTCCTCATCAAGCGCTGGCCTGTCTGGCCTGGGTGCACCACCCTTGTAAAAGCTGACGTCGAACAACTTCCTATTTTCGAAGGCTCTGGAGTTTTTAGCGCGGTGCGCGAGCCCTCGGTCTGCTCGACGGCACTGACGTCGCACCGAGTCCAACTCTGGGGGTTGAAGATGATCAAGACCCCAAGAAGAAGAAGACCATCGAGAACCCGACCTATGTCGCATGGCTCGAGCGGGATCAACCGATTGTGAGCTACCTCGAGAACTCGCTTTCCCCGGATGTGCTTGTTCATGTTCTTGGTCTTAACACTGCTGATGAGATCTGGACCGCCATAAATGACATGTTTGCATCCCAATCTCGCTCTCAGGTGCAGCATTTCCGTACCTCCCTCAACAGCACGAAGAAACTCAATTCCACCACCGCACAATACTTCACCAAGAAGAAAGGATTCAGATCCGAGTTCGCTTCTGCTAGAAAGCCAATTGATGAAGATGAACTCGTGGGCTACATCCTGAACGAACTCGATGCCTCTTACAACTCTCTCATATCATCGGTGACCGTAAACCCTAACAGATCCCTCTCCGATCTGTTCGGACTAATGAGTTCACATGATATGCGCCAAAAGATTCTCTCGGAACTGGCCAAGGCATGGACGAGTTTGTCTCCTCGACAAACACTGCTCAACGTGGGCGCGATCAGCGTGGACAAGATGATCGCCCTCGAGGATGCCAAGACGGTGGTCGTTGGCGCTCTCCAAATCGTGGCTCCGGATGTTCCCCGACCGCGGTCTCTACGAGTACCGTAGAGGAGATGGTGGTTGGCGTGCTCGCTCTCCCGTGAGCACCGTGATGATCGAAGACAGGAGTACATTTGTGACCTTTGTGATCACGGTGACCTCGACCGTGGTGAGCGCCAAGATTGGTGTGATGACATACGCGATAGGCATGATGATGTCCGTCGTGATGGTGGACAAGGGCGCCGTCGTGATGGGCATCGTGGGCACATCCCAACTCCATATGAAGATGTTACCTGTCAAAAATGCTAGATTCACGGTCACTCGGCAAGCGACTGCTGGTGGCGCCGTGGTGATGATTCTGATGATGACAATGATGGTGACCATGACCATGATCGCAAGACCGCAAAAACTGCCTCTCATGGTGTTGACACCAATCGGTACGTTGACACCGGCACTACAGACCACCTCACGAGTGAGTGTGCACACTGCAGACGGTAACGATATGGAAATAAGTCATATAGGCCATTCAACATTGGCTACTCTACATGATTCTATTCATCTTAAAAACATATTACATGTTCCAAATGCTTCCATTAATCTTCTTTCAGTTCATAAGCTCAGACATGATAACAATGTATGTCGAATCTCTGACTCAACAAATCCCTTCGATGAACCTATCGGGTTTCGATTAGGAGAACCCATGAGCGCTGGTGGAATCGTCGGCTAGACAGGGGGCGAGATTTACCCAGGTTCGGGGCCCTCGTGGAGGTAAAACCCTTACTCCTGCCTCTTGTCGATCTGTATTGAAGATTAGATCGGTTACAAAGGTTGTGCTCGAATCGAGAGTAGGTCTCGAGTTCAAGGCTTTTGGTCGTGCGGTATTGCTTGGTCCTCTCTCGGGGGCTCTCCTGGCTTTATATAGGCGGCCAGGTCTCGAGTTCTACCCGGAGAGGACTCCAACCCTAGCTAGGTCGGTTACATGTTTTCTAACTTAACCCGCAAGTTTAGTGCGGATGGGCTTCACGTGGGCCTTCTGGAGTACTCCAAGGGCTCCTCTTCTTGGGTCTTCGCCTTGGGCCTGAGAGGGGGTGTCCTTATCCGCAGGATCCAGAATCCATATCTTCGTCAGTAGCCCCCGAGCGTTTGCTCGAGTGGGATTTTTCCAGTCGAGTAGACGGTCAAACCTTTTTGGCCTGGCTTTTCCTCTTGAATAAACAGCTTGGCTGCCTACTGTTTTGAAGGGTGTGTTCCCTGTGCAATGAGTCCTTATGCTCGAGTGTCGAGCGACTTAGGTGCCTGTTATCGCGGCTTTATTTGCAGAAGGATGCGGCACAGTAGCTTGGCTCTCCCGAGAGATCAGGGCCAATTAATTGCGACTAGGGCAAAAACATTCCTGGCCTACACGGATTCAAGACCTCCGACTCGAACCTGATAAGGTGATTGTTGCGACTGGGCCGTTGTGGACTTATCGAGTCGAACTTAACCTATGAGGGTACCCGGCGCGTCCGCTAGGATTTTCCTTCGTGTTGTTGACACGGAACTGTACCGGAGGACGCAACTTTCGAGTGTGATTCCAGGCCCTTAAGAAAGATCTTTTTGGGTCTTACCTTCATATTCGAAGAATATGGCATCCGGATGTGCCTAGTCGGCTAAACAATCCAGGTTTTTATGATGTAGAAATATCATGTGTGAATGGAGGTAGGTTCTTTCTACCCGAATGGTTGTTTAAGGCTTAGTCGAAAGAGTTTTCGTACTGTAGATAGTCGTGCCCGTATGAAAGAGTTTTCATGTTTGGACTGTTGCGCCTATACGAAAGAATTTTCGTGTATAGGTTGATTCTCTTGTTTAAAAGAGGTCTTGCTTCATGACTTATCCGTAAAGGAATTGCCTTTAGTCGACGGAATTTCATACGAAGCTATTTTCGTGTTTGAATTGCCCATTCGAGAGTTCTTGAATTTGATGATGCGTGCCATGACGTCATGGCGCACTCTTCTCCTCCCGATGGGACGTGACGGAGTGGTAGTAGATGGGCTAGCCCACCTAGTCAGCTTTTTGACCGGGAAACGAGACGCCGCCTCCGTTTTTTACGCGAACTGCGCAGTAAATGCGCACGATCTTCTTTTAAGATCGTGGCACGGAACAGCGTTCACTGCCCCTTCGTTTCATCTTCACACGTGGTGGCTGCGATACGTGCCACGTAGCACATCGAGTGGCTGAGATTGACCCTCTTCGTGTATAAATACGGGACTTAGCGCTGCGGTAAAATTTTCCCAGCCTTTGCCTTCAATCGTCTTCTTCCTCGTGCTCATCTTCTTCCTCGCGCTCGAGCTCACACTGCTAGCCATGGCTGGAGGCAAAAGACGTGGTGCTGCCGCTTCCGCATCCGGAGACGTTTCCGCACAACCGGCGCCTCGGGCCGGCGACTGGCGCTCCCCCAATACCACCGCGAAAAGCATCAAGGAGATGCAGCGGGAGGGGCTGCTGCCGGCTGAATCTGAGAAGCGGGTGCGCCTCGGGAAGAAAGAAGAGGTACCCAATCCGCAATCGAACGAGCGCGTGGTCTTTGCGGACCACGTGTCTCGGGGTCTCTCTTTCCCTCTCCATCCTTTTCTCCTCGGGTTGCTGTATGTCTATGGCATACAGCTTCACGATCTTCCTCCGAATGTGGTGCAGCACATTTCGTGCTTCATCGTGTTCTGCGAATGCTTTCTTGGCATTCGCCCTCATTGGGCGCTGTGGTAGGCCCTCTTCAAAGTTCGCATCTTCCGCGAGAAATCACGGGTGGACTCTGAGCCTGGCGAGCCGCTGCGCACGGGTGGCTTCGGGATCCAGGCGCGACTGGAGAGCAGCTACTTCAACATGCACTTCGTCGACTCCGCCCAAGGCTGGCGGAAGAAGTGGTTCTACGTCATCGACAACAGCTCGGGTGGGCTCGTGGAGTTCCACCCGTTCGCTGTTTTGAAGAGGCGGAAGTCTTGGGCGCACAAGCTGTCAGCCGAAGAAACCCATGTCGTCACGCCCCTACTAGCAAGAGTGTCAGCTCTCCGGGATCAAACCGCCGGAGTGGTACTCAACGGGCTGCACCTGGCGAGTATTTTTCTGAAGCGCAGGATCCAGCCGCTGCAGCAAAGGCCTTCCACTATGTGGGAATACCAAGGCGCTGAAGATCCTAGCCGAGTGAGCCGCGAAGAACTTTCGAACGCTGAGTTCGAGAAGAAAATCGCGGCTGTCACCAGCTTGAAGGTTGGGGAGAAGTTCCCTGACTGCTCAGTCGAAGCCTTCAACGCTTCGAAACCCCCACCAGCCGAGGTTAGCTTTATCCTTTCCACTCGTCATTATTTTCTTCTTCGCTTTGAGTCTTTGGTCGACTGAATGTTTTCTTGTCTCCCTCTTCCGTCTTTGTAGAGCTTAGCGGTGGCGAACTGCTACCCGCCAGTTGTGGGAGAAGACGCCTCGGAGTTATTGGCGAGTCACCTGGACGGCTTAGCCGATACCAGTGTAGCCGATGCTTCCTCGAGCTCCGAGGACGATTCTTCGGATGACGCGGAGGGCTCGAATGGCGGCCTACGTCGTTGCAAGCGTCGTCGGGTAGAGGACGACAACGAGGCTACCTCCAAGGATAATTCCTTGGAGGAATCGCCCGGGAAGGCCCCTATCTCCGCGACTCCACTTTGCTCCCTCGCCCCTTCGCCTTCATTCCCAGTAATCGCAACCGCCTGGAACGCGGATTTGCTGGATGAAGACGAAGATGACGAGTAAGTTATCTTCCTCGTTCTTAGTCGAACGTTCTTTCTTCTGCGCTTGTTGTTTGATTCCTTGTTCTTTTTTGCCGCAGTGTGCAGGCCATCAGCCCTCGCAGGTACGCTTCTTGTGTTCCTCCCGAAAAGAGGAACAAAACAGGAACTGCGGGTGGAGCTCCCAATGCTGGTACCGTCCAGAATTCTCCCAGCGCAGCCCCCAATGCGGCGACTGCGGAACGTGAAGCTCCTAGCTTTGCCGCCAGGACTTCAGCTTCGAAAGAAGCGACGGACAGTTCCATAGATCCTCTCTCCCGCGCCACGGGCCAGGTAAGCTTTGTAGTTTGTCTTCGAATTTATATCGGGTGCACGACAGTGCTCCCGATGGGAGTAGCCCCCGAGGCTGTAGTTGATCGCTTGCGATCGGCTACAGGCTCAAAATCTTGCTCTATTTTCTTCGTCTTGATTTCTATCGGGTGCACGACAGTGCTCCCGATGGGGGTAGCCCCCGAGGCTGTAGTCGATTGAATTCAATCGGGTACAGGCTCTAATTTATATCTTCTAATTCTTCTATTTCTGTACTTTTGCAGTCGCTTGTTGACTCGCTTGCGGCGATCGGTCGCCGCGTTGTTCTTGCCGAATCGGAGTGCGAAAGGCTTCAGTCACACTGTAGTCGATTCCACACCGAGAACGAGCTCCTCAAGAGTAAATCTCATCGTCTTCTTTTGTTTCTGTTGTCGTCTCCATTCTTGATGTTTAACAAATGTTCATTGCGCAGCTCAACTCGAACATTCGGAGTCCGAGAGAGTCAAGCTCTCTGAGCGGGCAACCACTCAGGAAGCTAATTTGGCAGCTGTTCGACAAGAGCTAGAGGCCTCCCGCATGCTGTCAGAGGATCTTGACAGGCAACTCGCGGATGCGAGAAAAGCTTTGAAGGATCAACAGGAAGCTGGCAATAAGGCCGATTTTGACCTTGTCACCTTCCTCCGTCCCCTTGCTGAGCGTTTCGCGGGTAAGTGGCTTAGGCTCTCGCAATTGTATCTTTTGTCTTGGTGAACTTGCAAAATTTTGACATTCTTTTCCTTTGCAGGTCTTCTGGATGTTCCTTTGGAGATCCCTGGGATCCAGCGAGTAGATGTGTTAACCGACACGCTTGCTCAACTCAAGAGGCACGCCGAAGGAGTGTGCTCCTTGATTTGTGATGCCACCCAAGTGTTGTCGCAATTGCACAGTCGCTTCCTCGCCAATGCTGCTCCTCCATCCGCACTAGACGGCCTGCTAAAGATCTTCTCGGAGGGCAATCTCCTGGATGCTTACGCAGTCGCCCAGTCGGAATCTGGTGCGAAGACTGCGATTCAGTTCGCGCTGGCGCACGGAGTAAATGGCTTGGAGGAGGCCTACTCAGCTCTTCCAGTCGACCCCTCGACGGGCAAAAAGGTACGGCTCTCTCGTTTTAGCGAGCAGGCCACCATTCTTGCTCGGAAGCTGTCTGAGCTATTTGCTCGACTGAAAGGAGGGGCGACTGCCACCAGTGGGAGCACCACTGTAGTTTCTTAGTTTTATTATTTTTCCTTTTCCTTCGTGAATGTAATGAACCTTGGGATGTATTCCCGTATTTTGATCGTCTTTAATTGAAGTGTTCGTTCTGGAAATTGTCTCCCGTAGCTTGTGTATTTTCTCCCGTAGCTTGTGTATTTTCTCCCGATGCTTGTGTATTTTCTCCCGATGGGAGTAGCCCCCGAGCACTTTTGTCAGATGTGCGACTAGAAATATTTCGAATAGGGCTTCTTACTTCTTTCCTTGTATTCTTCTAGGCTACCGGGGTAGTTGCAGAATCTTCGAGTGGACATGCTACTCCAGTAAATCCTCTTGTTGCCGCGGTTGGCACATATGCTGGTCTTCGTGATAAGGTTCGGGAGGGTGAGCGTCAGCTTAAAGCTTTGCGCGGTATAGCCGATGTGGCAAAGTCCAAGCAAAAACTGGCGGCTGAACGTGAGCAGTTCCTGATGGATGAATTATCGCTGGTTGCGAGGGATTTGCTGTGTAAGTAATACAGCCCCCGTGTCTTCTTTTTTGCATTGTTTCCTTAGCTGATTAAGCATGCTTTGCTCTTCAGTTGTCAGACCTGATGACAGGGAAGAAAAGCAGTGGGTTGAAAACCATATAGTTCAGGGGGCTGGTAGCTCAAATCCTCATGCGAGTAACTTCTGGTCTGATCGCAGTCGAGGATTTGTGATGGCCACCTTGAAGTTCCGTGTTCTGCAAGCGAGAATTCTCGTGAGTTCTTTTCACGAGGTCCTGATTGCGATGAACGCTGCTTTCTACCCACTCAAAAGAGGTCCTGAAGACTGGAGCTATCTTCTCAGATTGTATGGACGTGAAGGAGAGGTTCGCGCGTGTGTGCGCAATCAAATGACATGCGGCGCGGTTGTAGCTGTATCCTTTGTCCGAATATGGTATCCAGAAGTAGATTTTAACTCCGTAGCTAGGCTCCCAGATGATCCAATCGATGATATTTCTCCCTTCTATGATGCTGTTCGCCCTGCAGCGGAGAAAATCATCCGATTGTCCTCTGACGAGGTAGATAGAGTTTTAGCGACTGAGAATGCTCAGCGCTTTGATTGATTGTCGGATGCATATCCTGTATCCTTGTATAGTTTGTAAAACTGTTGTAAGGTGTATAACCTTGTATGTATGCTTTTTTCCTGCAATGCTTAGTCGTAGGCGTAGCCCCCGTGTATTTATGGGGTGTGTTCCTGTAACTTTTGAGCGCGTAAAAATAGGAAGTTGCGAATGAATATGATGGAGAAACCATGTTTTTATTGCGATGACTGAGAAGCCATGTATTCGAGCTACAAGAGTGGCTAGCATAGCCTTATTTGTTGTGAGAACAAGTAAACCTAGGGATAGAATTTGCGGAGGTGCGCAATATTCCAAGGATTGGAATAGATTCCTCCAGTCGATGGATTCTTCAATCTGTAGGCCCCGCCTGGGATTACTTCGTGTATGATGAAGGGTCCTTCCCAGGGTGGTTCGAGCTTATGTCCTTCCTTCTGCTTGAGTCGCAGCACTAGGTCTCCAACCGCGAATGCTCTGTGGCGTATGCGGCGACTATGATAGTTTCGCAGGGATTGCTGATATACTGCGGATCTGGCGAGTGCGATGTCCGCATTTCGTCGAGTGCATCCATATCTTCTGTGAGTGACCTTTTAGAGGTTTCTTCGCTGTAGGCCACAACTCGTGGGGCGCTGAATCGAACGTCCTCGGGGAGGACTGCTTCTGCCCCGTATACCATGAAAAATGGCGTGTATTTTGTAGATCGGTTGGGAGTTGTGCGGAGGCTCCATAGGACGGAGGGTAATTCGTCCGCCCAGTGTCCTGCGGCGGGGTGTAGACGATCGAGTAGGCGTTTCTTGATGCCAGCCGAAACTAAGCCGTTGGATCTCTCGACTTGTCCATTGGTTTGCGGGTGGGCAACGGAAGCAAACTTGAAGTTGATGCCCTTTTCCTCGCAGAACTGTTGCGTTTCCTTTGCTGTGAAATTTGTACCATTGTCTGTAATGATGTCGTGTGGCACACCAAATCTGCATACGATGGAGTCGAGGAACTTGACGGCGCATTGGGCGCTAGCCGAAGTTACTGGCGTGGCCTCGATCCATTTGGTGAATTTGTCGACTGCGACCAGCAAGTGTGTATATCCTCCAGGGGTGGACTTGCGTAGTGGTCCGACCATGTCTAGCCCCCATTGTGCGAAGGGCCAGGCAATGGGTATCATGTGCAATTCCGTAGCATGTGCATGTGGTCTTGGTGCGAATCGCTGACAGGCATCGCATCGTTCGACCAGATTCTTTGCGTCGGTAGCTGCTGTCAGCCAATAGAATCCTGCTCGGAAGGCCTTCCCCATTATTATTTTCCAGCTAGCATGATGTCCGCAGTCTCCTTGGTGGATGTCACGGAGCAATTCTTTGCCATCTTCGGGTGCAATGCAACGCTGAAGTATTCCCGAGATGCTCTGCTTGTATAATTCCCCATTGACTACCCGAAAGGATTTGCTGCGTCTGATTATTTGTCGAGCCTCGCGTGGGTCAGCCGGGAGCTGTCTGTTGGTCAGGTAGTCGAGATATTTCTGCGTCCAGACTGGCTCGACCAGAAAAACCTGTCGTGATATGTTATGAACGAGCTCGATAAGGGCGACTTGCGGGTTGACCTCTGTTTCTGGCACTGCTATTGCTTCTGCAGCTTTCTTGATTTTTACCGATCGCTTGATCATCCGTTCGAAATATATTCCTGGTGGTATGGGTGTATTCGTGGAACCCATGTTTGCCAGTCGATCTGCTTCTTCGTTGCTGGATCTTGCGATGTGCTTTAGCTCGCATCCCTTAAAACTTCCTTCGAGTAGATTGTACATGTCGCGATACGCGATCATGTTTTCGGCGATTGCATCACACTCTTTCATTGTTTGTTGCACGATGAGATTGGAGTCGCCGTAGATCATTAGGCGAGTAGCTCCACAGGCGATTGCCATCTTCATTCCGTGCAACAAGGCTTCGTATTCTGCGTCGTTCTTTGATGCCGGATCATCTGGTGGAAAATCCAATCGTAGGACGTATTGTAGCTTGTCTCCCTGAGGGGATATAAGAACTATTCCAGCTCCTGCTCCTTCGTTTCTCTTGGACCCGTCAAAGTACATTATCCAATTGCTCGTGTACTCGGGTGGTCCTGGCGTTTGTAATTCTGTCCATTCGCTTAGGAATTCAACGAGCACCTGGGACTTGATTGCGCTTCGTCCTGCGTAAGTGATGTCCCAAGCGCCCAACTCGATGTTCCATTTTGCTATTCTTCCGGATGCCATAGGGTTGTTCATGATCGTCCCGAGTGACGCATCATTAACCACTGTAATGGCGTGTTCCTGGAAATAGTGTTTGAGCTTACAGGCGGTAAGAACAACTCCGTACGCGAGCTTCTGGTAGTGAGGGTAGCGTTGCTTGCATGGTGAGAGTACTTCGCTGATGTAATATATTGGACGTTGAACTCCGTACGCTTTGCCTTCCTCAGGTCGTTCGACCACAATTGCTGTGCTGATGACCTGGTTTGTGGCGGCTAGGTACAAGAAAAGTGGCTCCCCTTCTCGCGGTGTTGCGAGGATGCGTCTACTTTGCAATGATCGCTTCAAATCTGCGAATGCTTGCTTAGCTTCGGATGTCCACTCGAATTTGTCTGTCTTCTTCAACAACTTGTAAAAGGGTAATGCTTGCTCCCCCAATCGTGCGATGAATCTGCTTAGGGCGGCTAATCGCCCTGCGAGCTGTTGTACTCCGCGCAGGTTGGTTGGCTCCTTCATGGTTAAGATAGCTTGTATTTTCTCTGGGTTGGCTTCAATGCCTCTGGCGGATACCAGGTATCCGAGAAGTTTTCTTGCTGGAACGCCAAATACACATTTGGTCGGATTGAGCTTGATCCTGTACGCGTTGAGGGCGTAGAATGTTTCTCTAATATCTTCAAGGAGTGTGTCCTCAACTCGAGTCTTGATGACAATGTCGTCAACGTACACTTGCACGTTCTTGCCAATGAGGTTGGCAAGGCATCTTTGCATGCAGCGCTGATATGTTGCGCCTGCGTTCTTCAGCCCGAAGGGCATTGTTGTGTAGCAGTAGACACCGTGAGGTGTGATGAATGCTGTCTTTTCTTCATCCTCCTTTTTCATTCGGATCTGATTGTATCCCGAATAGGCGTCCAGGAAGGAGAGGCGTTGGCAGCCTGCTGTAGAATCCACGATCTGGTCGATTCGCGGGAGGGGAAAATTATCCTTGGGGCAATGCTTATTTAACGACGTGTAGTCGATGCACACCCGAAGGATATCCGTGTTCTTTTTGGGGACCAACACCGGGTTTGCTAACCAAGTGGATATCTTGATCTCCCTGATGAATTTCGCAGCTAGCAATCTGTTTACTTCTTCTCCAAGCGTCTTTTGCTTGGGCTCTGAAAATCTTCGCGTGGTCTGTTTGATGGGTTTAGCATCTGGAAAGACTTCGAGTGAGTGCTCGGCAAACTCCCTGGGTATTCCTGGCATATCTGAGGGCTGCCAGGCGAAAATTTCCCAGTACTCACGGAGGAGTTTGACGAGCGCGCTTTCCTATGCTTGCGAGAGGGTTGTTGAAACCATCGCTGTCTTCGCAGGGTCTGTCGGGTGCACTTGATGCTTTCGGGTGTCGCTGTTGGCGCTAAATTCTAGCTCAGGCGCATTTTTCTTCGTAAGGGGCATCACGGAGTGATCCGTGGTTTTTGCCAGCTCTTGGAGTTCTTCGTGCATCCCGTAAGATTTTGCGATCTCGTTGAACTCAATGTCGCATTTGTTGGATTTCTGAAAGTCCCCGTCAATGGTGATTACGCCATGTTCGCCAGGTAGCTTGAGCTTCAGGTAGGCGTAGTGCGGTACTGCCATGAATCTGGCGAACGCTGTTCGGCCTAAGATGGCGTGGTACTGTGAAGGCCAATCGACAACTTCGAAGTCGAGGAACTCTCTCCTGTAGTTGCTCTGCGTGCCTAGCACAACTTCTAGGTTGATTGTTCCGAGTGGACGGACAGCCTTGCCTGGAACTATCCCGTGGAAGGATGTTTCTGATTCCGGGAGGCCGTCCAAGTTCTTGTTCATCCGACAGAGTGTATCCGCGTAGATAATGTTGAGGCCGCTGCCCCCATCCATGAATACGCGGGCTAAGTCATAGTTGCCAATTTGTGCCTGGATGACCAGGGCGGCGTGTCCTGGTCGATAGACTCGTGGTGGGTGATCTTTCATCGAGAACGTGATCGGCTGGTCCGCCATTTTCAGGTACTCGGTCTTCGTTGGCGGTGTCTGCACTGCCATGCATAATTGCCTTGTGTTAGTCTTTTGAGCTCTGCGAGAGGGGCATACCTTCTGGATCATTGCGAGTTGTCCTGCCGGGTTTGGATACGCGTTTGCTCCGGCGTTCGGTGGTGCGGGTACTGCAGCTAGCGCCATGTTTGGGTTTGCGGGTGGAGGTGGTGGTGGTGGCGGCTGGAATCCTTGGTGCCCTCCTCCTGGAAGCGGCGGGTAATTTTGAGTGGAGGCGGATCTTTTCCTCGCGAGTGCGTCTGAGATGTCATGGAACTTTCGGCAATCCTTGAGCAAGTGTGTTGCCTTGGTTTTGCCCGTGCGCTTATCTGTGAATAGATGTAGCGAGCAGTATGCATCTAGGTCTTCCTCGGGGGATTTTTCTTCGGCCTTTGGTCTCCACTCGCGATTTCCACGGCGACCGGAATCGCGGTTCGGGTGAATTCTGCGGAAACCAACTCCTCTCTGTCCTCATGATCGTAGTATTTTCTTCTTTTCCTTCGACCGTGACGATCGTCATCGTGTGCGGGTGACGATGTTCTTTCGTTGCGTACCGCATCTTCTCCATTAGCCCACTTTTCGGCTATGATCATCAGCTCCCCGATAGTCTTGGGTGCAGCTCTGCCTAGCTCCTCTCGAAAGGCAGTTCTTCTGGCTCCCTTTGCGAAGGCTTCGATCGCTACTTCTTCTGAGATGGTTCCCGCGGTATTCCTGAGCGTTGTCCACCGCTGGATGTATTCGCGTGTGGACTCGCCGCTCTTCTGCTTGCAGGCTCGTAGTTCTTCGATTGTAGCTGGCCTCTTGTAAGTCGACTGGAAATTTTTGCAAAAGTCGTGGTGCAAATCATCCCACGATGCGTAGCAAGATTTTGGTCTTCTTTCCAGCCAACTGCGGGCTGCGCCAGTAAGATGCAGATTGAGGTATTGCATATCCGTGTTCTTGTTCCCACGTTGACATTTTACTGTCGTGAGGTAATCGCTTAGCTATTGAGAGGGCTCGAGTGAGCCGTCGTACTTCGTCACCTCCGTGCTGAGCTTGAACCTTTTGGGTAGAGGTGCTTCGCGGATGCTGCGAGCGAAACAGAGTGCTCCGCAGGTTTGGTCATCCGAGGAGCCAGATGAGGAGCGCTCGCGATATCGCGAAGCCCTTGCCTTATCCACCCTTTTTTGAGCAAGATCTGATCGCGCGTCGTATTCTGGCCGGTCGCGGTCGTCATCTTTCCTTGGTTCCTTGCTTCGTTTTCTCGAGCGGCCGCTATGGTGTCGCGAGTTTCTGTCTCTCGGGCTTTCTTCACTGCTGCTTCGACTGTCGCCGCGGCGTCTAGCTTCTTTTCCTCGACCGCGGCGCGGTGATTTATCTCTCCTTGGTGAAGAGCTTCTGTGCCTGCGGGGCGTTTCTTTATCTTTCTCTTTCTCCCTTCGCTCCTTCTCCTGCTGCTCTTCGGCCTTCTTGCGATCGTGAGAGGCGAGCCTTGCGGCCGCCAATCCGAGTCCTTTTCGTATTTGCTTGTATTGCTCTGCCCGAGGTTCGCTTTCCGTCGGTTGGTTCATCTGCATGTAGGTTGCCGCGGCGGGAGTTTGCGGGTACACGTTGCCATCGTCGTCGACTCGCATGAGAGAAGGAGTGGTTGATCTGTTTGTTTCGGGTATGGATTCGTCGTTCCTAGACGTGGATGCGTGTCCTTTCCTCGCGGGTCGGGTTCCGACCGAGGGTGTTACGGATAGCCCAGCTCGTCTCTGGCTTGACTCGTCCGCCGCTCTTCTTCGGCGGGCCAGATCTACCCGAGCATCTTTGATAATCCTGGCTGCTCTCACCAGGTGATAGTGGTAGGCCACCATGTCTTCATGTGAGGATCCGGCTGCGGGCGGCTTGCTTGTTCGCATGGCTTCCTTCGCCCGTTTCCAAGATTCCCGCGAGACGCCGATTATGTTGCGCTCAGTCGCGCTGTGTTCTGTTTCCGAGCCTTGTTCCGATCCTGCCATGCAGACTTGAGCTAGTCGAAGCTCGTGCGTCCTAGGCGTATGTCGAAGGTTTCTTTGGATTCTTGATGGTTCCTCCGTCGGGAGGGTGTGATAGTCGTTGGCGTTGAAGCGGATCGACTCGCCACTTTTCTCCAGGTGACGGCGCGAGTCGACAGCTCCAGATTCAGTCTCCGATTCATCCGAGAAGTGGAGGATCCCGTCCCTGTTCGTCACGAATTTGAGGCTCCCGAACGTCAGGGTGACGCTCTCCTCCAGATCTTCGAATACCGGGCGCGATTCCGGCGAGTGCGGTGTGACCACGACAGATCCGATCCGTAAAGGATTGTTCGGAGCCGTAGTCATTGGATTCCAACGAGAGTTTGATGTCGATGAAGCCGAGGATGCCGGTGATCCAGCGCCCGCCGTTCCCACAGACGGCGCCAATTGTCGAATCCCTGACTCAACAAATCCCTTCGATGAACCTATCGGGTTTCGATTAGGAGAACCCATGAACGCTGGTGGAATCGTCGGCTAGACAGGGGGCGAGATTTACCCAGGTTCGGGGCCCTCGTAGAGGTAAAACCCTTACTCCTGCCTCTTGTCGATCTGTATTGAAGATTAGATCGGTTACAAAGGTTGTGCTCGAATCGAGAGTAGGTCTCGAGTTCAAGGCTTTTGGTCGTGCGGTATTGCTTGGTCCTCTCTCGGGGGCTCTCCTGGCTTTATATAGGCGGCCATGTCTCGAGTTCTACCCGGAGAGGACTCCAACCCTAGCTAGGTCGGTTACAAGTTTTTTAACTTAACCCGCAAGTTTAGTGCGGATGGGCTTCACGTGAGCCTTCTGGAGTACTCCAAGGGCTCCTCTTCTTGGGCCTTCGCCTTGGGCCTGAGAGGGGGTGTCCTTATCCGCAGGATCCAGAATCCATATCTTCGTCAATGTATTTATTGAGTTTCATCTATATTTCTTTTTAATCAAGGACCATGCCACAAGGAGCACACTATTTATAGGTCCCTGTCATGGTGGTCTCTACCCGCTAGTGTCCACCTCTCCTGGGTCGCCCAAGCAAGCCTTTGCCACAATAAATCCATCCCCATCCGCATGTCATCGACGATTAGGACATCCTTCTTCATTTGTAGTTCCAGAAGTTCTTCGCAAAAATAATATCTCCTACACATATGGTGGATGCAAAAGTGCAATTTGTGCAACCCAAGTGATAGGTGTCCATGTTAGTAGTTTTTAAGTGTCTTTTATGTTATTGTCATGATTTTGGTAGTTGTACTTTGACTTATGAAAATTGGATATCCGTAGACCCTTTATTTTGTTGAGTAGACTCTTTTTTTGCCTAATTTTTTTTGGACCTTATGTGTTCGCTCCCCCCTCGTCTCAACTCCTGGCTCCGCCACTAGTTGTTAAGGCAGCAACCATTCGTACTGTCTTAGCTATTTCAGTCTCACGAGGATAGAGTTTGACTCATGGTCATTGATCACATAGTTACACTCCTGAGTTTGGCCTTGATAAGTCTAAGAAACATCGGATAACGTTGCAGCACGTTGATGTCATTGTGAGAACCGGTCATGTCAAAAAATACGTGCCATATCCAAAGATCATAATCTTTCAGAACATCAAGTACGTCATCGCACGCTCTATTGTGTCCTGATCTATATATCTCATCCCAAGCGAATGTGCAATTTTTCCAACTCGAATACAGGTAATCGATGCTGCCAAGCATCCAGGAAATTCTCTTGCTTCATCTTGTGCCATGAGACGAGTTGTGTCTACTGTATTTTTTGCTCTGAGATAGGTCTGTCCAAACACTGAGCATTACCATGTTGCAGAACCTATATGTTGCTCCAACAATGGTGGTACCAGACATGCGGAGATACTCATCGAATGAATATGTGGAAACTCTGTATGTAAGGCACTGTATGGCAGCTGAGCATTTTTTAAAGAATGAGAATCCAAAAAAAAATCCCCTGCCATCTCTCTTAAGCTCGAAGTATTCATCACGGTATCGAACACCATGCACGATTGTCCTGAACACTTCCCTCGTCACGCTAAAGCGTCGTCGAATTTCTTGAGATTTTATTTGCCGTGTTCTTCAAAATATAGTCGTTGAACAAGAACATGTGACCAGCTGTCCTATAACGGTTCTTATTGGCCATTCGGCCTTTTTTTTTATCCTCCATGTTTGGGCACAACATCCATCTTAACCTGCGCACCTCCGAGTAAGGCCCCAAATTTGAAGGGAGCTCAGTGGTGCCAGACATATTTTGGGCCGTTTGTTGGGTCCGCACCCCCAGTAAGTCTTTGGAGTCATTTGGGGGTGCCAGGGAGATGCTCTGAGCTGATAAACTTATAATATTACCGTCCCTGAACCGATGGTTCAGCTGGGGGATTAAATTTATTAGAAATAACATATAAAATGAAAACAGTAAAATTTCAACATAATGAAAATCATTGTGTAAACAAAGGCAAGGAAGCACGGGCTGACTGACACGGATGGCGAGTGGCAAGACCATAAAATAATGTTCATACTGAAGCTTAATAGGCTTCTCAAGAACTTGAAGACTTCGACAAAGAAATTCCTTCATTAATCTTCAAATGCATGAGATCGATCAAATCACACCTGGGCTCTACTTAAACTTTGTTACCAGATGGACAGCCAGAGTATGAAGTCAAGTGCTGGTTTCCATTAATATTGTAGAGAACCTCATAGGCCAGTACTTTTAATTGAAAAGAATATGTCACATTATTGACCTGCAAATATATACGACGATCCTGGTGTCCACTAACCTTTAAAACCAAGAAGGGTTAGAGTGCTAACATTTCATATGTCGATCTGATCAGAGGGAGAGGCATAGCAACCGTAGTGAAGGCGAAAGTGTGATCACAATGGCATCAAAACAAATGGACCAATCACTTTTTGCTGATTAACTGACAGCAGCAGAGGGTAACCATGAAAACCTGGAATACAGATCACAGACTTAAGAGTTCATACTTGTAACACATCAGCATTACAAACAGAGAAATCAAAATGTCACTACTGAACCGCGCAATATAAATAAGCATCTGGACCTCTGATGCTATGTAGGACTAATATAGCGGCTCTGTGCTACTTATCTCCATACTGAGACATAACATGTGCGAGCTCAAGCTAACTGTAACTGAAGTTTGTCAGTAGAAAATACAGTCAGATAGCTACAGAATTTCTCAGTGGTGGCTAGTAACGCCATGCCCTATCCGACTATCCTGAGACCTCGAAGTTTAGTTCGTTCAGATAATCAGATGCAAATGCAAAGTGCTAAATGCTTGCAAAACGATCGGCGCTTGGAGGTACCTAGAGTAGGGGGCATGGAACCCTGTCTGGCTGTCTCAACCAGTGCTTTGTGCCACTACAACACACACACAAGTCAAATGAGAAGTTCCATTACGGATACATCCAATGAGGGCTGGGGTTTGGAGTAATGACGAGATGCTTACAACGGCGCGGATGTATGTAACAGGGTTGATACCTCCTCACTCACCCGAGTTCGAGTACTCTTACTCGCAATTTTGGTGATGTTGTATCATTCTACTTAATTAAATGCGATAAGTTCCTCCCTCGTCGCCATCATTTGTAACGGGGTGGAGACTCCTGAGCGTGAGTCAAGGTGCAGGTCACCGCCGACGAGCATCAGAAGGAGACGGAACCTGACTGCCGCCGCCGCAAACTCCCATCAGAGCAGCCGCCTCTTCTTAAATTATTTTGTTGAGATCGCCTCTTCTTGAATTTGACTGAACCCGCTGCCTCTAGATACATCCACTTCACCACCTATTAATATGGATCGGAGGGAGTATTATTTATTTAAGGGACATCCACTTCAGCACCTATTAATATGGATCGGAGGGAGTATTATTTTTTTAAGGGTAACCCGCTGCCTCTTTTGGGCAGTAGCCTGTGCAGTTTGTGACAGCGGGCCGAATTGATTGTCTTTGGGCCGTTCTCATGATTAGGCCAATCGTTAACGTCGAAGTCCACAGACCTTTTTTTTTTCTTTTGCGCGGACAGTCTGGAGGATGAGATGAAGCGCTCGAGTGGAGATTTGGCGCACCTGGATCCTGCCAATTTTAAAAATTCGGAAAATATATTTATGAGTTCCAAAAAATTCTGAAAACAAATCCGTCATTAGCCAGTGGCATGTACTACAAGCGTGCAAACAATCAACTTCAAATAATTTATATTCTAAACTACACAAAAAGGAAAAAAATGTGGATATGGATAATGCCTATTTTCAAATCTATATATTTTATTATGTTGTTATTTTTGTGTAGCTCATACTATTTTGTATTTTAAATTAAAATCCTGCACGTTTATAGGATATACCATTGAATACAATCAGATTTATTTTCAGAATTTTTTAAAACTGGTAATTTTTTTCGAATTTTATAAAACTGGTGCCCAGGAAAAGAAAAATCCTAGGAATTAATTTTTAGAATTTTTTAAAACTGGTGCCCAGGAGGCAAATGCACTTCCCGCGAAGTGCTCCTGCTTGTCTGCTATCCATCTTCTTTGGTCGGTGGTTCACAACTCTGGTGTGCAAAAGTGGACCTCAGTCAGTTGACATACGAGAATGCTTCACTTTAATTTGATTGAACCAAAGTTAATCCAACTCGTACGTGGCGTTTTTTCAAGTGCAGTAATCCTCCCTGACTCGAGGGCTTGTTCTTGAATCTCGATCGAGCATTCCACAGTCTCTGACGCGCATATCCCCCCTCCAGACTGTAGTAGGAGTAGTATATATCTACCGCAACCGCACTGAACATTCTCAAAACCTCACTAGTCAGGCAGTCATCACTCATCACCAGCAAAGCTGAAACGCCAAGGCAGGCGAAAACCATCGACCCATAGCAACCATGTCCATGACGCTGGTCACCTACGTCTTCTCCCTGCTACTCATCTCATCAACCTGCGAGTCCTCTACACTGGAAGACACGTGTCAAACCTTCGCCGCAGACCACCCGTCGATCGGCTACAACTACTGCGTCAAGACCTTCCGCGCTGACAACGCGAGCGCCACCGCCGACGCGCGCGGCCTCGCCGCCATCGCTGCCAGGATCGCGGAGGCGGCCGCCAACTGCACGGCCGGGCGCATCGCCGCATTGTGCGCCTCGGAGGAGGACGCCAGGAGGCGGGAGCGCCTCGGTGTGTGCGCTGAGGTGTACTCGAACGCCGTGGACCAGCTCGGCGAGGCCGCCGAGGACATCACCCGGGGCGAGGACGAGTCCACCCGCGACGCGCTCACCCAGCTCAGCGCGGCGCTGGACGCGCCCGGGACGTGCGAGGACGCGTTCGGCGAGGCTGACGACACGTCGCCACTCGCCGCGGAGGACGCCGAGTTCAGGAAGCTGGCGACCATCGCCCTCGCCGTTGCGGCGTCGCTGGCACCGCCGCCATCGGCACCGATCGAGGATTAGTGACTGATGTACTTCTGTGTTGAACGAGCTTATAGCATTGATGGAGCAGGTCTAATAAGGTCTTTCGATCATTACAGTTACTATGGTGTGTGGTTTAAACTTGCCTAAGCCTTCGTTCGGACGTGTTTGATTATCGTAGTAGTTGCTTCGCATGCCTCGCATGCAGTAGTGGTTTGATGGTGGTGTAGTGGGCACTGGGCAGGTGGCCACTGGCCAGCTTGATATCTATGTCGAGCTCTTTTTTTTTAATCTTCGAACATGGGGTGTTAACTGTGTCGTGGAACGTTGAGTGGAAGCAAAGCATGCTGTGCCTGCTGTAACGCACTTTTGCTTTTCGATCGATCTCGGCCTTCTCTTCGTTCTCCATGTGGTTTGTGGACTCTACATATAGTTTTCAACATTCGGTAATATTGAACAGATCAGTTCGAGGCTGCCAACTGCAAGAGTGCGAGGGATTATTTTCATGTCGAATAATGATGGTATGCATGAGAAATCTAGGAGACAAACACCAGAATTCGAATGATTAGCTTTCCAGAGGAATCCCGCGATCAATCCTACCACGTCAGCAATCAAAGGCTCAAAACAAGATACGTCGAGTGACAACAGGCATACACTGGGATAGATAAGTTCAGGATGGCGATTTCTTGAATTTTAAGTTGATGTTTGATTTTTTTTAAACATGGGCAAAAGCTTTGTCCCAGTCCATTTAATTAAGAAAGAATTTTACAGAAAAGTAATGCAGTATTACAAAAGGGACGACTTTTGCCCCCGCAGTTATCCAAATGCTTGCCTCCCTATTGATTTTCTCTAAAAGAACCACGGGTGGAGAGTGTTTTTTGCGGAAGACCCTAGCGTTCCTCTCGTTCTAAATTTCCCAAGAGGTAAGGTGATTGAAGCGATCGCTTTCCGATTTTGAGCCGATGGACCGGTCATGAGGAGCCCCACCTAGTGAGGGAGACGGATTGGCAAAGAGGAGGACCAATGGAGAAGAGGCAAAGCCACTCCTTGATGAGGCCCCAAATACGCACGGTGTAGCGGCAATGGACAAAAAGATGGGACACCATCTCCGTTGTTCTCTTGCAAAATGGGCTAATGCCACAATTTGCCCAACCCCTCTTTTGTAGCCTATCCGCCGTCCAAAGCCTGTCTTGGGTGGCGATCCAAGCGAAAAACTTGACCTTGGGATGACCCCAAATTTTCCAAACCATAATCTTTATATTAGTAGAGGTAGAACCAAGAAATTGAGCTTTATAAGCCGAAGCCGCTGAGTATTGCCTATTCGTTGAAAGCTTCCACAGGATCGTGTCCTCCACATCCTCGTGGAAAACAATGTCTTGGAGCTTCATCCAAATGCTACAGAATCTCTCCAAATGCGTAAAGGTGAAGCTCTCATCCAATTTAATGTTAGCCACCCAACCGTTGTTAAGCAACGCCTCTGCACACTTTCTTCTTTTCCTAAGGGATGCCGAGTAGATGAGAGGATCAATGTCTTTGGGCTTATCGCCGTCCACCCACGGGGCATCCATCTTTCCATTGCCAAGAGTGATAGAATTCGCCACATAGAAAAGTTCCATGTACTCCTTAGTGCAAGGGTTTCCCATATCACGCAAACGTTTTTAGGGGTCCGTCCATTCAAGCCATGGCCAATGCAACCAGAGCGCTCTATAGAAATTTTCAAGGCAATGCACCCCAAGCCCCTTAAGATCCTTGGGGAGACACACCACGTCCCAATTAATCTTGCATTGGGCACCCAAAACCTTGTATGTACCCGTCCAAAGGAAGACACACTTGTCCTTCTTCAAGTTCTTGGAGGCTCCGGGAGAGATCCGAAGCGAAGTTAAGTGATAGATGACTTGAGAGGCAAGAACGGAATTGCCAAGAGCGGTGTGGACGGTTATATTAAATACTTGCCATTCCATGAAGGGATTTTTCTAGTTGCTTTCTCAAGAGGTTGGAAATCATCCCTCCGAAGACACCAAACCAAAATGGGATCACAAGATATTTTATGTGAAATGTTGACTGCTCCGTCGGAAGCCCCTCAAGCACCTCCTCAAGTTTTATGCCCTCGCAACGAATGGCACCACAAAGCTATTTTGAAAGTTGGTGCAAAGTCCGGTCACCTCGCCGAAGTAGAAAGGATAGAAGTGAGGTTTTGTATGTCATCTTTGAAAGGAGCCACAAACACTGCCGCATCGTCCCCATAAAGGGATTTCCTCATGATTGTACCCCACCCTCGGATCCTATGGAGGATTGCATGAGAAGTAGCAAGGCAAGGATTTGCAATGGATCGATGCCGATGTCGAAGAGGGGGGGGGGGGGACAGAGGATGCCGCCAAAACATACACATCTTTATCTATGTTTAAACCGTATATTTGTCATGAAAATGATTAAAATATTACTCTAAACCTTCAAATATCCACTAATGTGCAAGTTAATCGCAAAAGTCCATGTCATTATTTTTATCGCAGATTTCGGATGTGGAAATCACTGGAAATCAATATTAGAAGGAAGGAAATGATCAAGGTTGGAAAATATATTAAAGATGCACTCGGAGAGTCTTCAGTGACCACTGGTATAGTCACATGTGACTATACCAGCCACCCAACCAAGTGTCATCCTGGCCATCAGATCAAACTGACTCAAAGTAATAAAAAAAACCAGAGCTAATTCCCGAAGGAAGACCCTCCCCCCCCCCCCCCCCCCCCCGAAAACCTAATTCCATTCGTTGCCACTATTATGCAATTTGATTGTACATTGATTTTTGTGTGATGGAAAAGGAATAATCTCAATCTCCTGGCTGCTCTAGATCATCCATGGTGGGTGCTAGAAGTAATCATGCATATTTACAACCATGGCACGATGATCTCATCAACTTCGGCCATGCAGAAGTAACCGGTAGCCTTTACGATCATGGTAGCGACCGCCTCATTAACGTCGGCCATGCAGAAGCAACTGTGTATCTTCACAATCATGGCATGACCGCCCCATCAACGTCTACCATGCGGACGTAACTCTGAATCTTTACAATCATGGTGTCGACCGACTCAGTAACGTCGCCCGTGCACAATGTACATCATGTTGACGATCGTCTCATCAACGTCTCCCATGTGTAACCTACATCAATGGCGTGATGATAACCCACATGTGTAGGGGATCACAACAGTATTAGAGGGTAAATATAGGCCAATTTATCGATTCGACACAAGGGGAGCCAAAGAATATTTATAAGTCTTAACAACTGAGTTGTCAATTCAGCTACACCTGAAAAGTATCTTTCTTCATGATGTCTACTACACGTTATTATTATTGTAGACTATGTTGGGCCTCCAAACGCAGATATTTGTAGGACAACAACATATTTCCCTCAAGTTAGTAACCTAAGGTTTATCGAACTCAGGGAGGTATAGGTTGACTGTATCCCTCTCCAGTAACCCTGCAATTAAGATACAAGGAGTCTCTTGTGTTCCCAACACACCTAATACAATTGTCATTTGTATAGGTGCACTAGTTCGGGGAAGAGATGATAAAATATGGGTAACATGGGTAGTAAAACAAGGTTTTGTAAATCTGTAATAAAAATGGACGCAAGCAAACAAAGTAGTAAAACTGGAAGAAAACGATATAGCAATGGTGGAAAACAAGGCCTAGGGATCATACTTTTACTAGTGGCAACTCTCAACAACAATAACATAATTAAACATATAATACTTCATCTATGCATGAAAGACATAGCTTCGAAACTGTTCCTCGTGAATCAAACATGATGAGAATCTCGTAGGGCTACACAAGAACACCTCAAGGTTCACTTTCCCATCAAAGAACACCTCAACCCTGTCACTTTGAGCATCCAAAGATAGTACTAATAAACACCACAACCTATCTCTTGAATAGTATCTTTCTAATCAATCCACAACACCCGCACTGTCACCTTGGTACTATAGAGATTATACTAAACACAAGCATCAAGAAACCTCATGATTCCAATTAAATCCAACAAAAGCAAGAACAAGATCATGATAAGTAGCCCTCTAATTTATGATCCATAGAGTCATACACGACACCCGTGTTGTCACCGTAGCACCGTGGAACAAAGGCGACTCCAGAGAATTATACTAGATAAAACCAATTTAGTACATTGTATCCATTACATAATGAAGGTGAAACATCATAGATTCAATAATGATAACATAACACGCGATGAAAATCAATATCACATCATGGGAGAGAGAGATAAGCACATAGCTACTAGCACGAGCCCTCAGCCCCGCAGAGGGAGTACTCCCGCGTCATCGTGGGAGGCAGCAACGTCAATGAAGAGGCCTCCGGTGACGATTCCCCCCTCCAGCGGGGTGTCGGAGCAGGGCTGCAGAAGCCCTAGATTGGACTTTTGAGGTGACAGCTTATCTCTATATGTTTCATGGAAAATAACTCTGTCCCCAACGTTTTTAGGGTAAAAGTAAATTTATAGGCGAAGAGGGGACGAGAGGCAGTGGCCAGATCCCCCAGGCGCCCACCAGGTGTGGCCTAGGGGGCGCGCCTGGTGCCCTCCTGGTGCCCCCTAGATCCCCTCCGTATCTTCTTTGGATTTCGTCTTTGTTCCAGGTAAAAATTGATCTCCGTGGATTTTTAGCCCTTTCCGAGAATATTTCCTTAAGAACTTTTCTGAAATAGAAAAACATCAGAAAACAACAACTGGCCTGGGGCATCTTGTTAATAGATAGTGTGTGAAAACATCCGGAAAACGAAAGAAAACATGTGGAAAAAAAGATATTGGGTAGAAAACAAGCATGGAGCATCAAAAATTATAGAGAAGTTTGCAACGTATCACTTCACAAAATTTATCATTAGTAACGGTGATATGATGGCAGCAGTAGTTTAATAGTAACAGTAGCACTAAAATAGCATGATGCATATGAGGAGTAAAATATTTCTTGCAAAAGACACGAGTCAAGCATTGATGAGTCTTAATGCAGCCATAAGGCAAATTATCATACCAAACTTTAGCCTCCCCTTTTAATGATAAAGGGGACAACTTAGGAACATAATAGCCTCTTATCAAATTCTCATAAGAAAACAACATGACAATCTCAAACAATTTAGTCAAGTGGGCTACGACATCATTATTTTATTTACCATCAAAGGGTTCAGTTTCAACCATAAGAATAAGTGAAAGATCAATAGAGAAATCAAACTTCTCATCTTTACTATCCACATGAGATTTAGCAAATTCGAGATAAGGAGTAAACTTGTTTTTCATGGAATGTTTCTCAAGCAGCTTCTTAAAAGTCTCGGGATCAGGAGCAGTTCCATTACTCATATATTCTTTAAAGAACTCATCATAAAGTGTATAAGTATCCTCTAAATAATCACTCTTATCATTATTAAGATCAGGTCGTTCAGGTTTAGACAACAATTTATCAAAAATTTCAGCATGTTCAGTTTCTTTAGCTCTAGCAATTTGTGTGTCTAAAAAGGAACCTAGAGAACCAAAGGTATCAAGCACAATAGAAGCATCATCAAATTCATCAGACATAGTATTAGACTCAGCAGTAATACCATGCGAAGCATGGGATTGAGTAACAAGCTTACTTAAGACAGAAGGTGAATCAAGAGCAACATCGATGTTCAGAGTTGTACCTTTTCTTGTGGTGGAAGGCAATATTGGAACCTTAGGATGAGTAGTCTTTCTCATGATGGATAATTAACTGTAGCAAAAAATATAATTCTGAAGTGAGCTTACAAATAAAGCTATGCTCTGTGGCAACGACGCTAGAAAATAGTCTTGATAACCCACAAGTGTTGTGGATCACAACAGTCTTCGAGAGTAAATATATCCCATTTTATTGATTCGACACAAGGGGAGCCAAAAAAATATTTATAAGGCTTAACAACTGAGTTGTCAATTCAGTTGCATCTGAAAGGTATCTTGCTTCACACAATTTATTAGTAGTAACGGTGATATGATGACAACCGTAGTTTAATAGTAACGGTAGCAGTAAAACAGTAGTAGCAATAGTAACAGCGAATGTAAACGAATTGAGTAGCAATGATAAAAACACTGTAGTCATATGTATGGATGCACGGGAGTTGCATGAATGAGATTAACCATGTAATAGAGGTAACAAAGGGCATCACAAATATATAAGAGAGTATCCAAGTAACAAACTGTCATAGGCATGTTTCCCGAAAATTGTCGTAGATGCTTGCAATAAGAACTTGCACGACGTATTTTGTCCTACCATCTCGTTGCTACGGGGCCAAAAAGTAACTAATGGTAATTAAGCTACTTGTTCTACCAAACACCGGAGCAAAGCATTAACATACGGTGGAAACATGTACCCTCGAACTAGAGTCCATCCCCTCCGATATCCCAACCTTTCACCTTGGGATCTCGGGTTCCGGACAATCATAAGTGTATAAAACTAGTAGATTCAATCCAAAAAAAACAATTATATTCATGAAAATATAACATGTTCAGATCTGAAATCATGGCACTCAGGCTCTAAGTGACAAGGATTAAGCACTCCAAGTTGCAACAACGATAATAAACAACAATGGTGGATACTAGGCATCAAGCCCTAATAATGTCTGATCTATTACATGACTAATCTCATCCAATCCCTACCATCCCCTCTGCTTAAAACAGGGAATTACTCAGACATCGAAGGGGAAATCATGGAGGGTTGATGGTGAGGTGTTGGCGATGCCGATGACGACGATCTCCCTCCAATCCCCGTCCCGCCAGGGTGTCAGAACAAGAACTTCTGTCTCCCGAACTAGGGTTTCAGGTGTCGGCGGAGCTACGGATCATATTCGGGAAAATCCTTTGAGGGTTCTGCTTTTCGGGGACTGATACATCTCAAACGTATATATAATTTTTAATGATTCATGTTGTTATTATATCAATTTCCACATGTTTTATTTACACTTCATAGAATTTTTATGCATTTTCTGGGACTAACCTATTAACAAGATGCCACAGTGCCAGTTCCTATTTTTTTTGTTGTTTTTCTCTTTCAGAAAAGATAGTCGCAAAATATTCTCCGAATTGGACGAAAATTGGTGTACGCAAAATATTAAAATAGAAGACTCCAGAAGCCTGAAGGGGAGGACCAACCAACCCACAAGGCGGCCACGCCACACCAAGACGTGGCGCACCCCTAGCCGGCGCCCTCCTGCGTGGGCTCCTCAGGTGTCCACCGACGCCTCCCTTTCGCCTATATATTTCTTCTGCCCCGAAAAACCTAAATACCTGATCGATATTCCACGAAACATCCACACGCCGCCACCGTTTTCAACCCTAGTTCGGGAGGGTTCTAAAGCTCTTACCGACTGCCGGAGAGGGGAATCATCACCCGAGGGCTCTACACCGCCATGCCTGCCTCCGGAGTGATGCGTGAGTAGTTCATCCTTGGACTACGGGTCCATAGCAGTAGCTAGATGGTAGTCTCTCCACTTAGTTCTATTATGTTAAGATCTTGTGAGCTACCCTACATGATCAAGATCATCGTTATGTAATGCTACATGTTGTGTTTACTGAGATCCGATGAATATTGATACTATGAGCAAGTTGTTTATTTATCCATATGTCTATGTTGTTTATATCTTTCACACTCTCCGTTGCTAGTAGATGCTTTGGCCAAGTAGATGCTTGTGACTCCAAGAGGGAGAATTTATGCTCGATAGTGGGTTCATGCCTCCAATAAGCGTTCGGGTGACTGAAACATGCACGGTTGTGAATGTGATGTTTCCTACGTGTCTTTTGCATTGTTTACATTACACATAATACTTCATGCAATAATCTGTTGTTTGCAACTTAATACTGGAAGTGATGCGGATGCTAACCCAAAGGTGGATTATTTAGGCATAGATGCGCTGGATAGCAAGTTTATGTACTTTGTTGTAATGCCATGTTAAATCTCATAGTGAATATCTTATCATATGCATTGGCATGTCCTCATTATTTGTCAATTGCCCAGCTGTATTTTGTTTACCCAACATGCTAGAAATATTTATGGAGAGACACCACTAGTGAACTGTGGACCCCAGTCCATTTTCCTCACATTGTTAAACCACCTACTGCAATCATACTGTCTCTACTGTTCCCTACAATCATCACTGTTTTCTAAACCATACTTTTAATCCCTTTGTTTTCAGCAAGACCGGAGAGATTGACAATATCTCTGTTTTGTTGGGAGCAAAGTAGTGTGTTTGTTTGTGTGCAGGTTCCATGCTAGTTGCGCCGCTGACAAACTTCTGAAGAACCTCCGTGTCTTCCTAGATTTGATAACCTTGGTTACTTTCAAGGGAAAGCTTTCCGCTGTTCTACATCAAACTCCGCGCTTGGAATAACCTAACGAACAACACGCCCCCCAAGGCATCAAGATTTCTGGGGCCGTTGCCAGAAATACTGGAATCTCCAGATAGGGGAGTCTCACACTTCCAAGCACTTTATTTTGTTTTTGTCTTGCTTGTTTTATTTTTGTTTTACTTTGTTTGCTCTAAAACCCAAAAACACATACACAAAAAATAGATTCCTGAATTTAGTTTATTTTTAGTTTTGTTTCCTGTTTTTTCATTATGTTTATGCCTAAATTCACTACCAAAGAAATGAAGGTAGGAAGTGGATCTATTATTGGGAAAAATAATATTGAACTGTCGGGGGGCTACCCCCGAATAGGGGTAAGATAGGTGAGAAATGGAGTTCAAGGCACTGTTTACCGAGTTCGTCCGTACCGAGTTGGTACCGGCCGGATAGGATGATGCCCAGCCGGGTAGGGCGCTATCCGGAAGGGAGAACAAGAGACCAAGGAAAGATTCAAGTATCTGTCTGGGTCAGCCGAGTAGCACTTGGGTGATTCGGATAGAGAAGAAGATGTTCTACTCGGAGGCAAAGTCAATGGAGCCGTTGAGGCATATCCCGCGTATCCAGGAGCCGTACAGGCGTGCGGTTCAACTTACTAGGTACGTGGTAATGTGTATCCCTACGTGGGTACAATGCGGTATGGGCAATGGCATGTCCTGTCTCTGACAAGGGGGACAGGACATGTCAGCGGCCTACCGCAGAGACTTTCGGCGACTCTGTCAGCGAAGACACGGAGGCGTGCGCTGCTGCACAGTGTGGAGTTGTCTAGTCAATAATTTTATCTGTAAAATAGTGGGTGGCCACCAGTATATAAGGTGGCCTCCCCCCTCCTGCGTGAGGGTCGGGCATTATGAGGTTTGGCTTAGCTACTCACAGAGAGAAAGAAACAGAGAGAGAGAGAAACTCTTGTACTCGGCACATACTTATACAGAGAGAGAGGCAGGAGTAAGGGTGTTACCTCCACACGAGGGCTCCGAACCTGGGTAGATTGTGTTGTTTGCAGTGTTCTGAGCGCGCCAGTTTGGCGTGCGATCCCTCCCCGGATACCTACAGCGTCCATCGGTCCCAACTTTAGCCATCCTATGGCATCTGTCTTCTCCACACCATGACAGTTGGCGCCCACCATGGAGCCAGCAGCGGCGCTGGCTGGGGTTCATATCCGGACGGGACCCGTTTCTCGTTTGAGGAAGCGCGTGGTTTGTGGCCTTGTCCACAGATTCGGCTCCCTCGACTTCGTCACCGACAACGTGGGCGACTTCGGAGGCAGGCCCGTGCCTGCAGGCGGCTTCGTCGTCTCCTTCGGCGCGCATCTGGTGTACGTCACCACCACCGTCATCCGCGAGTACCCCGAGGTGGTGCTCGTTGCTGCTGACCCTCCTGCCGTTCTCGCTGTCCGCGGGCAGCCAACCGGTTGCTCTGCGGGCAACGTGGAGGTGATGATGACTAGCCCGGCTATCGCTGTCGGGAAAGGCGCGCCCACTACGCCCGAAGTCGTCGACGAGCCGGCTGCTCGTCTGAGCCACAAGCCATACAACAAGCCCCAGAACCAACCGGGCTACAAGGCTCCTTCTACATCAACTGCGATACCGACGCCTCGTGCCGGTGTCATCGAGAATTTGGGCATGCCTCTCGCCACGGATGCGGATTCGGCGGTGTTGAGGGCGCAGCTCGAGCAGCAGCGCCAGGCCTTGCTCCTGGAAGCCCAGGAACTGGAAATGGTTAGGCTTGAGCTCAACCTTGATCAGAATGAGTACAATAGAGCTCATGGTTCTACTCCTGTCTCTAGAAATCCTAACAAGATAGGAATCATTCGTCGCAACCTAGGCGCAGAGCTGGCTAGAGATGGTAGAACTGCTAGCAAATCTGATAGTAGGACCTCAGCTGGTAGGCCTAAGTATAGATCTCCTGCCAAAACACTTAGAGCTGCAGAGGTAGTTGCCGCCGAGTTGCCAAATTTATCTGATGAGGCTCGCATTAGACAGCAGGACCGCCTCAATGAGCTTGTTCTGGAAGCTGGTAGGCAGAATGAGGCTTTCCGGAAAGCGAATCCGGGAGCTGGTGCGTCTCATGTTATTCAGTCGCATGGGGCAAGATCCGGAGGACAGGCCTCGTCACCGCTTCCCGGTGGTGAGAGAGTTCAGAGTGTAAACTCCGGGAAGAATAAGCAGATGCATGTGTACAATCCGGCTGTCGCCGGAAAACAGCATGCTGTAGAGCGGCCGCCCGGTCAAAAACACATTGTTACAGGTACTGGCCATCAGGCCGCCCGAGTTCACCAAGAGGGGCAAGGAGGCAACCGAGATGGCCCATCTCGGCATCAGGCTGTTAACCCGGATCAGCATGTTGTTCAGCCACAAGCAGTTGCTCAACCGGGTCCTGTGCACCAGGACCGCTACAATGACGGGTACTCGGCGATGGAGCGAGCCGGGTACGCCGACCCGAGAGATGTTGCAGCTCGCTTAGGAGCGAGGATGTTGTAGCCAAGTGATGCAAGATACAAGCTGGAAAGGATCTACCTGTCCGAAGAGATAGAAGCGAGGGGCCTACCCGGGCCAAGTTGTTTTGGTCCTAGGATCATGGGGGAGCCGGTTGTGGCCAAGTTCCAGCTGGCTAGAGGGACCAAGACTTATGATGGAAGCACCAAGCCAGATGACTAGATTAATGACTACGTTATTGTTGTGCACATTGCCGGCGGTAACTGGAGATGGGCTTTGAGATATGTGTCACAGATGCTGGAGGGCCCTGCCCGGATCTCGCTCAACAACCTGCCGAGAGATAGCATCAATTGCTGGCTTGATTTCTAGTAGGCCTTCATTAGCAACTTCACCAGCACCTACAAGAGGCCTAATAGGCCACAACAGCTCTCAGCATGCAAGCAGAGGGAAGAAGAAACTGACCGCGAGTATCTTACTCGGTGGAGTACCCTGAGGAACACCTGTGAGGGTGTGAATGAGTCACAGGCTATTGCCTGGTTCGCTCAAGGCTGCTGACATGGCAGTATGCTTTGGCAGAAGTTGCAAAGGGAGATGCCGAGTACGCTCGTCGAGACAATCAAGACTGCAGATATGTATGCACTTGGTGACCCTACTCAACCTCTGCTCGATTCGTTCGAGCCGAGAAGAAGAAACCATGATGGAGCCCGGCGCAATGACCGCCAAGATTTCCGTAACAAGAGGAGAGATGATCGTCCGTATATCCGCTACGGATCGGACCATGTAGCTGTAGTCAACCAGGATCAGCCCGCTGCCGGGAGCAGCCAAAGGCAAAAAACTACTGGAGCCCAGTATGGGCAAAACCAGAATCAGGGCCAGAACTTCAAGAAGCAGTACAATGCTCCCCAGGAATCCGGAGACCCTCCGAGATTTATCTTCGAGACCATGAAGAAGGTACCTTGCAGCTTCCATACTCGGCATCCGAGCTGGCCAGCTAACTACACTACTCGGCAGTGCAGCTGGTGGGATCGGATCAAGAGTGAGGCTTTTGGCGAGTTGCCTCCCCCTCCTCGTCTGCCAGCTCTAGGTTCCAATGTTCAGCCTATCCGGGCAGCTTCTCCAAGGCCGTCGGAGAATCAGAGGAGAGAAAATGTGAACCAGGTGGCGCAGGGGGCCAACCGCAACTACAACAACCATAACAACAACCGCAACTACAATAACAACAACCACAACTACAATGTCAACCGGAACAACAACAACAACAACAACAACAACAACAATGGTGGTGGTGGAGACCGGAATTAGTATCATGAGCATCATGAGAGCTATATGGTGTTCACCACTGAGCCTGATGACAAGCAAAACCAGCGCAGGCGAGCGATGGAGGTGAATGCTATGATGCCGGCTGTGCCGGATTACATGCATTGGTGTGACCGGGACATTGTCTGGTCCAGAGCTGATCATCCCAAGTTCATGCCCAATCCGGGTACCTAGGCTCTGGTGGTGGATCCAACTTTCCTCGGGTCCAAGAAGAATGTGAAGTTCAACAAGGTGCTGATTGACAATGGTAGCAACATCAACATTATGTACCGATATACCATGGAGAAGCTCGGAGTTGCCGAGAACCTGCTACTGCCCAGTCGGACCATGTTCCACGGCATTGTGTCGGGGGTGTCTTGTGCTCCCATTGGCCGGATCTGGATTGATGTGGTTTTCGGCGCGAGGGATAACTGCCGGACTGAGTGTCTGCAGTTTGAGGTGGTTGATCTTTAGAGCCCCTATCATGCTCTACGCGACAGGACGACTCTGTCCAAGTTCATGGCCTCAACCCATGCGGCCTATCTGAAGATGAAGCTTCCCGGTCCTAACGGCATCATCACCATCTCGGGTGACTACAAGCGCTTCATGGAGTGTGCCTCTGCTGGATCTTGGCTTGCCAAGTCCATGGTCATTGCGGCCGAGAAGAAGAAGATACATGAGGTGGTGGCCCTGGCACATACAGATCAACTCGGTATGCCTTGCATGCCGAGCTCTCAGCATGGAGCCACATTCCAGGCCTTCCAATAGACAAAGAAAGTGCAGGTTGACTCGGAGTTCCCGGAGCGTGTTGCCATCATTGGCACCGGATTGGAGGAGAAATAGGAAAGCGCGCTCATCCACTTCCTCCGTGAGAATTTGGATGTCTTTGCATGGTTCAATCAGGATCTGCCGGGTGTCCCGAGGGAGTTGGTTGAACATTCTTTACACGTGCGGCCGGATGCCAAACCGGTGAAGCAAGCTATGCGCCGCTTTGAGGCTAAAAGGAGGAAATCCATTGGTGACGAGATCACAAGGCTGTTGGCAAGTGGATTTATCATGGAGGTGCTGCATCCGGATTGGCTGGCCAATCCGGTCATGGTGGAGAAGAAGAAGGATGACCTCATGGTCGCTGTGGTATGGCGCATGTGCATGGACTACACCGACTTGAACAAGGCCTTCCCCAAGGACCCATTCCCTCTACCCCGGATAGATCAGGTGATCGATTCCACTGCTGGGTGTGAGCTCTTGTCTTTTATTGATGCCTACTCTGGTTTTCACCAGATTCCACTGAATCCGGCTGATCAAATAAAGACTACTTTTATCACCCCGTATGGGGCTTATTGCTATCGTGTTATGTGTTTTGGCTTGAGGAATGCTGGGGCCACTTATCAGAGATGCATGCAGAAATGCCTGCATGAGCAGATCGGCAAAAATGTGCAGGTGTATGTGGATGACATTGTCATCAAAACCAAAGAAAAACACACACTGTTGAGCGATATTGAAGAAACATTTGCAAGCTTGCGCAAATACCGGATGAAATTGAATCCAACCAAGTGCACATTTGGCGTCCCGGCTGGGAAGCTACTCGACTTCTTGGTGTCTAGTCGGGGCATTGAGGCCAATCCTTCAAAGATAAAAGTTATAGAGAGCATGTCTTTGCCGAGATCACTTAAGGATGTGCAGAAGTTCACAGGGTGCATGGCTTCCCTTAGCTGGTTCCTGTGGAGAATGGGTGAGAAGGCCTTGCCTCTCTATCAGCTCATGAAGAAAAGTGTCAAATTTGTCTGGACCCCGCAAGATGATGTGGCGTTCAAAGAGCTCAAGAGCATGCTCGCTACCGCTCCAGTTCTGGATTCTCCACTGCCTAAGTAGCAAATGCTGCTCTATATTGCAGATACCAACCGGGTAGTGAGTGTGGTGGTGGTAATGGAGCGAGAAGAAGAAGGAAAATACGTGCAGAGGCCGGTGTATTATGTGAGTGAAGTCCTATCCAGCTCCAAGCAAAACTATCCTCACTATAAGAAGATGACTTACGGGGTCTACCAAGGTGCCAAGAAGCTGAAGCACTATTTCCAGGAGCATCCAATTACAGTGGTGAGCACTCCTCCCATCTTGGAGATTATGGGCAACAAGGATGAAAGTGGCCAGGTAGCTAAGTGGGCAATTGAGCTAGCTTCTTACACCCCGTTGTATGCAAGAAGAGAAGCCATCAAGTCCCAGGCCCTAGCGGATTTCTTTGTTGACTGGGCCGAAATGCAGTATGAACCTCCCTTGCCGGAAACAAATTTCTGGAGGATGCATTTTGATGGCTCTAAATTGAAAGAGGGACTCGGTGCTGGTGTTGTACTCACCTCACCCAAGCGGGACCAACTCAAGTATGTGCTGCAGATACATTTTCCGGCATCCAATAATGTAGCCGAGTATGAAGCCCTGGTCTATGGCTTGAAAGTATCCAAGGAGATTGGAATCCGGCGGATTGTATGCTATGGTGACTCGGACCTGGTGGTTCAACAGGTCTTGGGGACTTGGGATGCGTTGGATGCCAATATGGCATGTTACCGGTTCCTTGTCCAGAATATGACCGGATTCTTTGATGGGTGTGAGTTCCATCACATCCACCGGGCTGAAAATGATGCAGCGGATGCTTTATCCAAGTTGGGTTCTTCTCGGCAGTTTATCCCGACTGGGATTGCTCTGGAGCATTTGAGGAAACCCTCTATCAAGCCCTCACCCAACTCGGAGTCCATATCTATCCCGGCTCTGCCGGACTCAGAAGTTGTTCCCATGGAGATTGCCTGGGAGATTTCAAAGGAGAACCCGATGACTGCTCCATCCAACCCGAGGACTGCCTCAGTAAACCCGGGGCTGTCGCATTCTTCGAGGGGATCATTTCTCAGTACTCGGGGACTCGTCCCCAACTCGGAGCAAGTCATGTCAGCTGATCCAATGGAAGTGGATGAACCAGTGTTTCCTATTCGGGAGACACCGAGTTGGGATCTGCCCATATTATCCTTTCTGATGGATGGTACTTTGCCGAATGACGAGGTCACAGCCAGGAAGATACAAAGAAGATCCAAGGGCTACACCATCATCAACAAAGAGTTATATACGAGAAGTGCCACTGCTGTACTCCAAAGTTGCGTTGAACCGAAAGAAGGAGAATAGATTCTCAGAGAAATACACAAAGGAGAGTGTGGGCACCATGCCTCATCTCGGGCCCTAGTCAAGAAAGCATTCCGGCATGGATTCTATTGGCTCACTGCCTTGCAACAAGCAGAAGATCTAGTGAGAAAGTGCAATGGGTGCCAAAGGTATGCAAGCAAGATACATATGCCAGCTTCCGAATTGAAGACAATCCCCATTACTTGGCCATTTGTTGTCTGGTGCTCGGATATGGTGGGTCCTTTCAAGCCAGCTCGGGGCAACATGACACACATCTTGGTCATGGTTGATAAGTTCACCAAGTGGATTGAGGTGAAGCCAATCCGGAAATGTGATGGAAACACGGCTCTGAGTTTCTTGAAGGACATTATCCTGAGGTATGGCTACCCACATGGGATCATTTCGGATAATGGGACAAACTTTGCTGAAGGAGCTTTTGCTCGATTCTGTAAGGATAAGCGAATCCGACTAGACATTGCATCAGTCGCCCATCCGGCTTCGAATGGACAAGTTGAAAGAGCAAATGGCATGGTCCTATTCGGAATAAAACCAAGGCTGATTGAGCCATTTCTGAAAACACCTGGGTGTTGGCTAGAAGAGTTGCTGGCGGTGTTGTGGAGTCTAAGGACTACCCCTAACCGATCAACCAGATACACACCATTCTTCCTGGTATATGGAGAAGAGGCCATGTTGCCCACGGATCCAATGAATATTGATAATATGAGCAAGTTGTTTATTTATCTATATGTCTATGTTGTTTATATATTGCACGCTCTCTGTTACTAGTAGATTCTTTGGCCAAGTAGATGCTTGTGACTCCAAGGCAAGGTGGGGGAAGTGCCAACCTTAAGGAAAAATGGAAACCTCTCTCAAAAGTCTAAAGACTTTGCTTGACATGGGTTATGATAATTTTTTCATTACCACTCGTTGACATACACATACATCTCTCTCAAAATTATATTTTCAATGCCTGTGTTTTATTAAATAAAAATCTCTAGCACATGAGTAATCCCTGCTTCCCTCTACGAAGAGACTTTGTTTTACTTTTATGTTGAGTCTTCATCTTCTTATTTTATGCACCAGTTAGGAGAGCATGATTGTCATTCTGGGTATAATATGCATTGTCCCAAAATATTATTGTTTAAGGCATGTTTACAATATTGTTTCTCCAGAAATTATTATATCTAGTCACCACTTAAGCTTTGGAGGTGTCCTTTCATTTATGTTTTGCTATACAATTAAGGGAAAGAGGGATACCATCTTACCATGCATTATTATGATAATTGCAACCTAGTTGATGTTACAATTTCATATTGTTCACTTCTGGTTATTTGTTCACTTTTCATGAACTAGAACGAGTTCGTGAGCTTTATTATCCTTATGGAAATTATCATGTACTTGTTAATACTAATCAGGAAATACTCTTATGCACACCATATGAAGTAAAAAGTGTTTGTCAAAGTTTTCTTTATCGCGTCCAGTTTGTCAACTCAATTGCTTGAGGACAAGCAATAAGCTAAGCTTGGGGGAGTTGATACGTTGCAAACGTATCTACTTTTCCAACCACTTTTCTTGATGTTTTTTTGCTCCCATTTGCATGATTTGGATCAAACTAACGCGGAATAACGTTGTTTTCAACAGAATTACCCTTGGTGTCTAGTTTTGTGTAAAAATTCAATTTCCTCAAAAAAATTCAGAAAAAATCAAAAAAATATTTTCCCTCGGAAGACTCCCGGAGTCCGAAGGATAGCTGGAGGGGGGTGTCGGGGGGCTACCCCCGAGTAGGGGTAAGACAGGTGATAAAACATAGATCAAGGTATTGTTTGCCGGGTAGGCGGCTACCCGGTATCTTGTATCTGGTAGACGCTACTCGATGATAAGTGTTGAAGGCCAAGTGAAGATAATAAGGAAGATCAGAATCAACCGAGTAGAGCTCGGGGGGTCCGAGTAGATGGGCAACAATCCTACTCGGGCACAAAGTCAATAGAGCCGTTCTGACGAGATCCCGCGTATCCCGCAGCCGTACAGGCGTGCGGTTCAACTTACAAGGAACATGATTATCCGCGCTACGGCGTGGGTACAGTAAGGGTGGGCGCCTGTCATGTCTTGTCACTGACAGGGGGGACATGACATGTTAGGGGCCTACTCTGTGAGACTGACAGGGTGGACAAGCCCTGTCAGCCGGACGGCGCGGCGACTTCTCGCAACGGCGTCAGCGGGAACACGGAGGCGTGCGCCATGGTGGCAGTAGAGTTGTCACTTCGTGTACCTTTTATCATTGTTTACTCGCTGGGTACCAGTATATAAGGTGCCCAGCCCCCACCTGCGCGAGGGACGTTGTCCCGGAGAGCATTTATTGCAAGAGCTAGCATTAGAGAAAGAGAGCAAGAGAGTGGTTACTCGGCTGAGAGCTTGATTTGTACTGTGGCTACTCGGTAAAACCATATACAGAGAGGTAGGCAGGAGTAGGGGTGTTACCTCCACACAAGGGCCTTGAACCTGGGCAGATCTTGGTGTTTGCAGTGTTTCTGATCGCGTCTACGTGACGTGTGATCCCTCCCCGAATACCTACAGTGTCCATCGGCCCCAAACATTAGCCACCCTGTGGCATCTGTCTTCTCCACTCCACGACAGTTGGCGCCCACCGTGGGGCCAGCAGCGGCGCTGGCTGGGGTGCATATTCGGACGGGACCGGTTACTCCATCGGGGGAGCACGTGGTTTGTGGCCTTGTCCACATATTCGCCTCCTTCGACTTCGTCAGCGACAACGCCGGTGATTTCGGCGGCACTCCCTTGCCTACAGGCGGTTCCGTGTTGTCCATCGGCGCGCATCTGGTGTACGTCGCCACCACCGTCATCCGCGAGTACCCTGAGGTGGTGCTCGTCGCTGAAGACCCGCCCGCTGTTCTCACTGTCCGCGGGAAGCCGGCTGGCTGCTCTGTGGGCAGTGTGGAGGTGATGATGACGGGCCCGGCTATCGATGCTGGGAAAGGCGTGGCCACTGCACCTGGAGTCATCGAGGAGTCGGCTGCTAATAGGGGCCACAGGCCCTACGAGATGCCCCGGAACATACCGGGCTACGTGGATCCTTCTACATCGACCGTGATACCGGCTGCTCACGCCGGTGTCGTGCAGCTCGGCATGCCCATCGCCACGGATGCGGATACCGCGGTGGTGAGGGCGCAACTCGAGTAGCAGCGACTCGCTTTGCTGCAGGAGGCCCAGGAGCTGGAGAAGGTTAGTCTTGAGCTTAACTTGGATCAGAATGAGTACAATAGGGCGCATGGCTTTACTCCCATTTCTAGAAACCCTAGCAAGATTGGTACTATTCGGCGTAACTTAGGTGCTGAGCTATCTAGAGATGGTAGAACTGCTAGCAGGTCTGCTAGTCAAAACACAGCTAGTAGGCCGAAATATAGTTCCCCTGCAAAAACACTTAGGGCTGCAGAGGCTGTTGCTTCAGAGTTGCCAAATCTTATTGGCGAGGCACGTACTCGGCAGCAGGAGCAACTCAATGAGCTCGTTCTGGAAGCTAGCAGGCAAAATGAGGCGTTTTAGCAAGCCAACTGATGAGGTGTTGACCTCTAAGTTGGCCCGGTCTTCACGAATCGACAAGAACGAACGAAGAACGCACGAGGAACGCGATGAACACGAAGAACACGAGAGGGGGAATCGAGGGGAAATCGAGGGCAAACGCGAGGAAACACAAAAGGGGGAAGATAACTCGTGAAGCCTACGAGGGATCGCAAAACCAAGTCAACAACACGCTAATCGAAACCGATTCCTCTCACCGGTCGGTCCACCGATCCAACAGAAGCCCAAAGGGGAAGGTTGGCAGCGCTACTAGAATCACTATGTGAGAGAGTAGCTCCTTGGAGAGATCTTGATACGGTCCTAGATGAACATCATCAACATAGGAGTAGCCTCGTAAGAGGAGTCACCTCACAAGAGGGATATAAGGGAAAATCCCGAAGTTCTCAAATCATCCCTAAACCCTAGATCTAGCCACCGGGGTCCCTTATATAGCTCGGGGTCGAAACGGGGGTCAAAACGGTGCAAAAACGGGCAATTCCCGTGTATTTTGGGGCCACGCCGGCCTGGGAGCCGGCCTGGAGCCCAGCCTGGAGGGGGGCCGGCCTGGGGCCGGGGTGGGGAGGAGGCAGGCCGGCCCCTTCTGTTGGGTGCCCGGCCTGGGGCCGGGGTGGGGGGAGGCAGGCTGGCCTGGAGGCCAGGGCGCTCGGGCAGGGGGCCTGCCTGGGAGGCCAGCCCGAGGCCGGGGTGGGGGTGAGGGAGGCCGTCCTGCTCGGGCAGGGGGCCGACCTGGGAAGGGGAGAGGCCGGCCTGGCCGGGAGGGGAGGCCGGGAGACCCCTTTTCCCTCCGTTCTTCCTCCTCGGAACTCCGATCTTGACGCCGTCTTCGCCCACGTTCTTCCTAGCTTCGTGTGCACCTTCTTGGATTGTGTTCTTGAGCATCTTGGGCACCATCTTGGGTCTCCACGTGGTGATCCCACCTATGCATGTAGAGGGGTATTTCATGAGGTAGAGCACCGTTCACCAAGTCACCGGAAACGTACGGAGGTAGGAGTGAGTTCACCTTGTTGCGTATCGATGTTGTGCTTGGTGGAATACGGTGGGCTAAATCATCTCCCCCCCTTGAAAAAGAGTCGTCCTCGACTCTCGTTCCATCCATATGTGAGCGGGGGAAGGAATGTTGACGACGAAGATGTCGTTGAAGTTGAGCCGCTTGTCGAAGTTCATGTGACGGTAGGCTCGTAGTGGGGGTGGTCCAAAGGTGATGAAGATCATGAAAGGGTCCCCCTTGGATGGTTGAGGAAGATCTTGCGAGGCGGTGTAGTCGTTGAAGTTGAGCCTCTTGTCGAAGATCATGCCAAGGTATGCTCGTGGAGGGTGTGGTCCAAAGGTGATGACGATCTTGACATGATCCTCAATGGGTGGATGAGGATGAGCTTGCGGAAGCGGTAGAGTGTATATGAACTTGACGCATTGGTTGCACGCCGCTCCATGGGTTGCGTTGTTGTTGATGCTCGTGTCGAAGTCCATGTACCTCGTGGCGGTTGATGTGTAGTCGTGGTCATCATTGTCGTTGACGCGCTTGTCGAACTCCAAGTGCATCTTGAAAATTGGTATGTAGTCGTGGGAGTCATTGTCGTTGACGCGCTTGTCAAACTCCAAGTACATATTGACGTAGGGGATGTAGGTGAAGAAGTCTTTGTCGGGGATGCGCATGTGGAACTTCAAGTACATCTTGACATGAGGGTTGTAGGCATAGAAGTCGTTGTCGTGGATGCGCTTGTCGAACTCCATGCACATCGTGACATGTGGTATGTAGGCGTAGAAGGCGTTGATGTCTAAGTGCTTGTGACGCGCCGTGTAGATCTTGACTTGAGGAGTGTGGATGGAGGATGCTTTGTCGTAGAAGCTCTTGTCAATCTCCATGTGGATCATGATGAGCGGAATGTGCTCCTTCCAACCCTTCAAGTCGGTGTCGATGTTCATGCGATGTGGAGAGCCTTGTATGTGGAGAAGGCGACGATGTCGAGGATGCTTGATAGGGTCACCAAATCTCTGCAAAATAGACAACAAAGATGGAGAGAAAGTTGGTAAGCCGTTAGTGTCGATAAGCACACATGGGGTTTTGCTCTCAACTCTCATCTCACTTTTGGTGGCTATCAAGACGAGGCCTCTACGAACACTCATGCTTTTTCCACTCATTATGGGCTTGTGGCTCTCACTCACGTGATGGTGGATCTCTCTCTCACCACTCATCTCACTAGAAGCTTGAGAAGGGACACTAGAAGGCTCCAAAGTGTTGGCACTTGAGGTGTGCGCACTTGTCGAAGTCATTGCATTGCTTGGAGTCGGTAGTGTCATAGCATGTGGCGAGGAGGAGTCTAGCATCTCATCTCTTGAGTTGAGCTCCAATTGAGGAAAGGGTGGCTTGCTTGGAGGAGGAGGTAGGGTCATGGCTTGTGTCGAAGGAAGCTCCATCAAGTGGTAATGTAAGCCATGCCTTGTAGCATCCTCAAATGGTCGATGATGATGATGATGAAGATATCCTTGGCTAGAATGGTGGCTTGAGCGTGGCCTTGTGGAGGTTGGCATGAGATGCTTTGAAGTCAAGGGGAGTGTGTCACCCAATTCTTCGCTACCTCCATCTTGAGGATAGGCTTGAAGAACTCGTGTCAACACTCGCGAAGAGTTCGCGACCTCATTGCAATAGACGCTTTCGTCACCATTGGTCGGCATGCCCAAGGAATTGAGAGCTAGTTGGTGCAAGGCATAGTATTGGCCTTCACTCATGTAGGTATGGTCACCATTTTGGTTGGCAACCATGATCATCTCGTTGGTAGCATTGGAAGCTCTCTTGTGGATGGTCTAAGTTGGCACTTGTGTCATTGGAGACGAAGAAGAAGGATGCCTTAGAGATGATGGCAAGGGATGAGCCTCTTGGACAATGTCACATGCATCAACGTCCTCATCATAGAGTGGTAGAGTGGTCTCCTCATGCATATGGTGATGTTGATCTTGTGTCATGGGAGGAATAGCTTCACACTCTTGATGTTTGTGATGCGCTTGTGGCGATGAAGGAAACTCATGGCCTTGATCATGAAGGTCATTGTTCATCCTGATAGAATGTCGCTCATGGAAGTTGTGGATGGGTGTCGGTGATGAAGTGTCTCTTGCCTCTTGCCTTGATGAAGTAGTGGTATCATAGTGTCCGTGGCGAGGATGATCTTGATCCTTGTCGAAGGCAGGGTGCGAATGGAAAGCACAATTTTTGTGAAGATGAGGTGGCGGCTCCCATTCCTCATATGGATGATGACGCTCATGGTCCTTGCACCGTGTAACATTGAGGCAAACGGCGCTCAAGTCGTTGTCTTCATGGCCTTGATGATGCGATGCAAATCCGTGGTCAAGGTGATGCGGTGCTTCATCCAATGTGGTAGGAGAAGAATCATGGATGGCATCTCCATTTGACGCACCATCTTGGTCACCGCCTTGGCAATCCCACATTATGTGACCATGGCCCTTGCAAATGGGGCATAAGAGGTCTTCATCTTGAAGGAGAGGGGAAAGTAGGCTCATAGCATCCGTGCCTAGTGGTGGTCGAAGTGGGTGCTCATAGGGGTCCTCATCAAAGATGGGAAGTGAAGTAGCATGTTGAGCAATCCCACTTGATTGTTGTCGATGGTGGCGCTCAATGGGGTCTTCCTCGAAGATGGGGAAAGACAAGCCATAGGGAGCATTCGCACTCGCTTGATGTTGAGAAGGGCTCTCATTTGGGTCTTCATCAAAGATAGGCGGTGGAAGCTCAATTGGGTCATCCTCATTGGTTTGGCGATGGCTATCATGATGGAGAGGATGGCGCCGGTGGTCATTGTGGTGGAGTTGAGGGAGGCATTCACTAGAAGCCATGTTGAGGGCACCTTCTTTATAATGGCCTTGGTCTTGGTGGTCATTGTGGTGGTGAAACACATTTTGCCTTGGAAGCCTTGAATGTGGGCAAGCACCATCCACGAAGCCATTTAGACCAATGTCATGAGTCGAGCTTGGAGAAGGTGGGTGATGAAGAATATCCGGTCGTAGAGGGTGATCTTGAAGAGGGTCACCACGGCCTTGTCGGTGTCGAGGTCGAGGTAGTGGTGATGGCGAGCGATGCTCAAACCAATGTCGTCGCGGAGCTTGTGGTGGAAGATGCGGTGAGGTGGGTGTACCACTCTCTTCCATATGTCGATGATGATCATGGCGACGATCTTGGTGATGAGCTTGGTGATGATAGTGGGGGTCATGATGAAGCTTGCGGCGCTCCCGCACTTCATGTGTGGGATGACTCCGCAAGTCATTTGGATGCCTTGACTTCTTGGCCTTCTCTCGTGATGGGGCCTCGATGATGTCCTTCTTGTGGCACCGTCTAGATGTTGAGGATCTTGACGTGGCCAACTTGTCGGATTTCTTGTCGTTGCGCCATCTTGAGGTTGAAGGGACTTGTCTTGTGTTGTCCTTGGCATTCTCCTTGAAGCTCCATGGTGGAGAGCATGAACCATCGGACATGTGATGTCTTGGCCACCTAAGTTTGGCGAGGAAGTGCTTGTAGGTGAGCTCGTCCATGTCGGAGTCATTGTCGGTGTAGAACTCCGCCATGCTCGAGGATGCGTTGTCGGTGTAGTAGGGCTCCATCTCGTCATCCAAGCTTGCGGCGTCATTGTTGTAGTAGTGGTTCATGTCGATGTAGCTCATGGAGTCGAAGGTGGCGTGGTGGTTGTGGTACTCCTCCATGTCGATGATGCTTGGGGAGGAGTAGTCGGTGTAGAGCTCGACGTCGTGGTCGTAGTAGTGGTGGTGATCCACCATGTCATGCTCGTAGTAATGGTCATCCACGATGTCGTGCTCGGAGTAGTGGTCGTCCACCACGTCATGCTCGTAGGAATGGAGGTCCATGTCTAGCTCGTTGTAGTCGTAGGGGTCCATCATGGACTCATCATGGTCATCATGGCCTCCATATGATCCGCTCTCGCTATACATGGTTAGTCACAAGCGCAAGTGTATATATAGAGTGTGAGGACCTAAGAGCTCAAACCTCACCTTTTAGCAAATGTTGGAAACTAGTGGACCAAGCCAAGAGAAACCGATAGCAAAAAGAATGAAGTGACTTGAGTTCTAAAGATCCAAAAAAAAACACGCGCCAAAACACACACGGCTTATGGGTGGATGGCCATGGGTTAGAAATGTGGCGAGAAAACGACAAATCCAAAGAAAGGTTTGTTGTCAAACGTGGAGAAGAATCAAAGAAAAGTTAGCACGAAAACCAAACCTAGTGGAGGAAAATGCTATGGTGGAAACGAAGAACACACACACAAGTGATAAATGGGGTTAGTGCGGCCAATGGACGAGCGGAGACGAAATGTACCTATCGAAGACTAAGATCAATGCCACACCAACGCAAGGAGGACGCTAGCTCAAACCGCAATTAACAAGAGGCAACAAGATTCACAATGTGGGAACCGGTCACTCTCTTCTCTCTTGCGACACGAAGCTATGCGTTCCTACAAATGATAGCAATTGGCATCGATCTTTGCTTCTTTTGGATCTTTTTGCTTCTTGCTGTTTCTCCTTTCTCTTTTTTTTTTGATTTTTGATGATGATGATGCGGAGATGATTCCCAAATGCCAATGCCTACTCGTAGCTAGTCTCTCACAAGCGCAAAACTCACACTCTCGGTGCCACAAATGCGCTGCCAGGCGGTGTAAAAGAACTAGTCCAAGTAGGTAAGGTACACAAAGGAATGGGTTAGTTCAAGAGGAAGCAAGTTATACCTATGCGGTGGATGATCTCGGAATTGCGGCCGGTGGATGTCGATGTCGTGTGGATCCGATGATGTAGATGCGTAGGCGATGTCGATGGTGACGCGTAGGAACTTGCCTCACTTAAATCGGAGCAACGACGACAAAGAAAAACAAGATACAAAATCTGTCCAAGAATCGAAGAGCAGGATTTTTCTGAAATTTTTGCTCAAATTCGAAATTTCTTCCAAATCAAGAAAATTTTTGGACAAACTCGAGAAAAATGGATGAATAGAAAGATGGGGAATGGTTTTTGGCAACAAATCTATGAAACAAAACCACGAAAAAACTCAACGAATCAAGAGATCGGTCGAAATCCCTTTCGGCTTTTTTTGGTCAAATTTTCGAATTTATGGTGGATAGAAGATAAATTGGTGGTAGGGGAGGGGGTGGGGTGTCGGATTCGTGTCAATCTAGCTCTGGATACCAGATGATGAGGTGTTGACATCTAAGTTGGCCCGATCTTCACGAATCGACAAGAACGAACGAAGAACGCACGAAGAACGCGATGAACACGAAGAACACGAGAGGGGGAATCGAGGGGAAATCGAGGGCAAACGCGCGGAAACACAAAAGGGGGAAGATAACTCGTGAAGCCTACGAGGGATCGCAAACCCAAGTCAACAACACGCTAATCGAAACCGATTCCTCTCACCGGTCGGTCCACCGATCCAACAGAAGCCCAAAGGGGAAGGTTGGCAAGCGCTAAAAGAATCACTATGTGAGAGAGTAGCTCCTTGGAGAGATCTTGATACGGTCCTAGATGAACATCATCAACATAGGAGTAGCCTCGTAAGAGGAGTTACCTCACAAGAGGGATACAAGGGCAAAGCCCGAAGTTCTCAAATCATCCCTAAACCCTAGATCTAGCCACCGGGGTCCCTTATATAGCTCGGGGTCGAAACGGGGGTCAAAACGGTGCAAAAACGGGCAATTCCCGTGTATTTTTGGGCCACGCCGGCCTAGGAGCCGGCCTGGCCGGCCTGGAGCCCGGCCTGGAGGGGGGCCGGCCTGGGGCCGGGGTGGGGAGGAGGCAGGCCGACCCCTTCTGTTGGGTGCCCGGCCTGGGGCCGGGGTGGGGGAGGCAGGCCGGCCTGGAGGCCGGGGCGCTCGGGCAGGGGGCCGGCCTGCTCGGGCAGGGGGTCGGCCTGGGAAGGGGGAGGCCGGGAGACCCCTTTTCCCTCCGTTCTTCCTCCTCGGAACTCCGATCTTGACACCGTCTTCGCCCACGTTCTTCCTAGCTTCGTGTGCACCTTCTTGGATGTGTTCTTGAGCATCTTGGGCACCATCTTGGGTCTCCACGTGGTGATCCCACCTATGCATGTAGAGGGGTATTTCATGAGGTAGAGCACCGTTCACCAAGTCACCGGAAACGTACGGAGGTAGGAGTGAGTTCACCTTGTTGCGTATCGATGTTCTGCTTGGTGGAATACGGTGGGCTAAATCATCTCCCCCCTTGAAAAAGAGTCGTCCTCGATTCTCGTTCCATCCATATGTGAACATCTCCACCTTCTATCCCGAGGAGGAAATTCCGGCAACTCCCGAGGACCCCAACAGCGAAAAGGAGGACTCGGATTCCGAAGAGGCTGCTTGATTCCTGGGTAGATAGTAGGAAAAAATAGAAGCATTACTATTCTCTCAATGTAATATACATTGTAATGCTATCTATCATTTTTATAAACAAGTATCCCTCTTTTGCAGTGAAATTTATGTCTTCGCAATTTTTTTTGGGTTTTAATTCCTTTGCCTTCTAAGTTCTCTGGTTTATATGTTTTGACTGTCCTTACTGTTGAAATGGCTCAATAGTACTTAATCTTCATGCCAAGTGACTGGGTTTAACCTATCAGTCAAAACTCGGAAACATGGATTGTACTAAGGCATTTTTACTTACTAATTTCAGTGACCCAACACAAAAACAATCAGATAATACTTAGGAAAAAGTAAGGAATTTTGAAAAAGTATGAAACTCGGGAACGCAGGCACAATCTGGGTTTCTTTAAGCCTCCTTAGGCTACAAAGAATTCAGTTTTATAACTTCCGAGCATGCAGGCACAATTCGGGTTAACATTGAGCATTTTGAAAGATCATTGGGAAATAGATAAGACGGACTTATGATTTGTATGAAAATGAACAGATAAAACAGTAATGCATGAATTCCGACAACTTTATTTCATAACCTCAAAGATGTTTACATAGAAATTAAACTAAGTGTAGAAGGGACGTAACTGCTGGATGCTCTAGGGTCTCTTTGTCTCTCCTAGTTCGACATCTATCTTTCTCTTTCTTCTGCGATTCGGTCTTTTAGGATCAACTTCTGTATCCCGAATATCTACAAGATAACATGACCCATTTTTCATAGCCTTGCTAATGACGAACGGTCCCTCCCACACTGGGGCTAATTTGTGCTTCCTTTCCTGCACCAATCTTAGCACTAGATCACCTTCTTTGAAAGAACGATGTTTGACTTTCCGACTATGATATCGTCGCAGTCCCTGCTGATAAATGGCGGATCTTTGTAGCACAAGTTCTCGTTCTTCGTATGCTAGCACTCTTGGGCTATCATGGAGCATGTCCGTAGGACATTATCCTGAGGTATGGCTACCCGCATTTTTGAAAGATCCATATGGAAACACGGCTCTGAGTTTCTTGAAGGAAATTATCCTGAGGTATGGCTACCCGCATGGGATCATTTCGGATAATGGGACAAACTTTGCTGAAGGAGCTTTTGCTCGATTCTGTAAGGATAAGCGAATCCGACTAGACATTGCATCAGTCGCCCATCCGGCTTCGAATGGACAAGTTGAAAGAGCAAATGGCATGGTCCTATTCGTAATAAAGCCAAGGCTGATTGAGCCATTTCTGAAAACACCTGGGTGTTGGCTAGAAGAGTTGCTGGCGGTGTTGTGGAGTCTAAGGACTACCCCTAACCGATCAACCAGATACACACCATTCTTCCTGGTATATGGAGAAGAGGCCATGTTGCCCACGGATCCAATGAATATTGATAATATGAGCAAGTTGTTTATTTATCTATATGTCTATGTTGTTTATATATTGCACGCTCTCTGTTACTAGTAGATTCTTTGGCCAAGTAGATGCTTGTGACTCCAAGGCAAGGTGGGGGAAGTGCCAACCTTAAGGAAAAATGGAAACCTCTCTCAAAAGTCTAAAGACTTTGCTTGACATGGGTTATGATAATTTTTTCATTACCACTCGTTGACATACACATACATCTCTCTCAAAATTATATTTTCAATGCCTGTGTTTTATTAAATAAAAATCTCTAGCACATGAGTAATCCCTGCTTCCCTCTACGAAGAGACTTTCTTTTACTTTTATGTTGAGTCTTCATCTTCTTATTTTATGCACCAGTTAGGAGAGCATGATTGTCATTCTGGGTATAATATGCATTGTCCCAAAATATTATTGTTTAAGGCATGTTTACAATATTGTTTCTCCAGAAATTATTATATCTAGTCACCACTTAAGCTTTGGAGGTGTCCTTTCATTTATGTTTTGCTATACAATTAAGGGAAAGAGGGATACCATCTTACCATGCATTATTATGATAATTGCAACCTAGTTGATGTTACAATTTCATATTGTTCACTTTTGGTTATTTGTTCACTTTTCATGAACTAGAACGAGTTCGTGAGCTTTATTATCCTTATAGAAATTATCATGTACTTGTTAAATACTAATCAGGAAATACTCTTATGCACACCATATGAAGTAAAAAGTGTTTGTCAAAGTTTTCTTTATCGCGTCCAGTTTGTCAACTCAATTGCTTGAGGACAAGCAATAAGCTAAGCTTGGGGGAGTTGATACGTTGCAAACGTATCTACTTTTCCAACCACTTTTCTTGATGTTTTTTTGCTCCCATTTGCATGATTTGGATCAAACTAACGCGGAATAACGTTGTTTTCAACAGAATTACCCTTGGTGTCTAGTTTTGTGTAAACATTCAATTTCCTCAAAAAAATTCAGAAAAAATCAAAAAAATATTTTCCCTCGGAAGACTCCCGGAGTCCGAAGGATAGCTGGAGGGGGGTGTCGGGGGGCTACCCCCGAGTAGGGGTAAGACAGGTGATAAAACATCGATCAAGGTACTGTTTGCCGGGTAGGCGGCTACCCGGTATCTTGTATCTGGTAGACGCTACTCGATGATAAGTGTTGAAGGCCAAGTGAAGATAATAAGGAAGATCAGAATCAACCGAGTAGAGCTCGGGGGGTCCGAGTAGATGGGCAACAATCCTACTCGGGCACAAAGTCAATAGAGTCGTTCTGACGAGATCCCGCGTATCCCGCAGCCGTACAGGCGTGCGGTTCAACTTACAAGGAACATGATTATCCGCGCTACGGCGTGGGTACAGTAAGGGTGGGCGCCTGTCATGTCTTGTCACTGACAGGGGGGACATGACATGTCAGGGGCGTACTCTGTAAGACTGACAGGGTGGACAAGCCCTGTCAGCCGGACGGCGCGGCGACTTCTCGCAACGGCGTCAGCGGGAACACGGAGGCGTGCGCCATGGTGGCAGTAGAGTTGTCACTTCGTGTACCTTTTATCATTGTTTACTCGCTGGGTACCAGTATATAAGGTGCCCAGCCCCCACCTGCGCGAGGGACGTTGGCCCGGAGAGCATTTATTGCAAGAGCTAGCATTAGAGAAAGAGAGCAAGAGAGTGTCTACTCGGCTAAGAGCTTGATTTGTACTGTGGCTACTCGGTAAAACCATGTACAGAGAGGTAGGCAGGAGTAGGGGTGTTACCTCCACACGAGGGCCCTGAACCTGGGCAGATCTTGGTGTTTGCAGTGTTTCTGATCGCGTCTACGTGACGTGTGATCCCTCCCCGAATACCTACAGTGTCCATCGGCCCCAAACATTAGCCACCCTATGGCATCTGTCTTCTCCACTCCACGACAGTTGGCGCCCACCGTGGGGCCAGCAGCGGCGCTGGCTGGGGTGCATATTCGGACGGGACCGGTTACTCCGTCGGGGGAGCACGTGGTTTGTGGCCTTGTCCACATATTCGCCTCCTTCGACTTCGTCAGCGACAATGCCGGTGATTTCGGCGGCACTCCCTTGCCTGCAGGCGGTTCCGTGTTGTCCATCGGTGCGCATCTGGTGTACGTCGCCACCATCGTCATCCGCGAGTACCCTGAGGTGGTGCTCGTCGCTGAAGACCCGCCCGCTGTTCTCACTGTCCGCGGGAACACAAAAGGGGGAAGATAACTCGTGAAGCCTACGAGGGATCGCAAACCCAAGTCAACAACACGCTAATCGAAACCGATTCCTCTCACCGGTCGGTCCACCGATTCAACAGAAGCCCAAAGGGGAAGGTTGGCAAGCGCTACTAGAATCACTATGTGAGAGAGTAGCTCCTTGGAGAGATCTTGATACGGTCCTAGATGAACATCATCAACATAGGAGTAGCCTCGTAAGAGGAGTCACCTCACAAGAGGGATACAAAGGAAAATCCCGAAGTTCTCAAATCATCCCTAAACCCTAGATCTAGCCACCGGGGTCCCTTATATAGCTCGGGGTCGAAACGGGGGTCAAAACGGTGCAAAAACGAGCAATTCCCGTGTATTTTGGGGCCACGCCGGCCTGGGAGCCGGCCTGGAGCCCGGCCTGGAGGGGGACCGGCCTGGGGCCGGGGTGGGGAGGAGGCAGGCCGGCCCCTTCTGTTGGGTGCCCGGCCTGGGGCCAGGGTGGGGGGAGGCAGGCCGGCCTGGAGGCCGGGGCGCTCGGGCAGGGGGGCGGCCTGGGAGGCCAGCCCGAGGCCGGGGTGGGGGTGAGGGAGGCCGTCCTGCTCGGGCAGGGGGGCGGGCTGGGAAGGGGGGAGGCCGGCCTGGCCGGGAGGGGAGGCCGGGAGACCCCTTTTCCCTCCGTTCTTCCTCCTCGGAACTCCGATCTTGACGCCGTCTTCGCCCACGTTCTTCCTAGCTTCGTGTGCACCTTCTTGGATGTGTTCTTGAGCATCTTGGGCACGATCTTGGGTCTCCACGTGGTGATCCCACCTATGCATGTAGAGGGGTATTTCATGAGGTAGAGCACCGTTCACCAAGTTACCGGAAACGTACGGAGGTAGGAGTGAGTTCACCTTGTTGCGTATCGATGTTGTGCTTGGTGGAATACGTTGGGCTACATCACCAACCCGGGGGGCGGAGCGTCTCATGTCGTTCACTCGCACGGGGCAAGATCCTTGGATCAGGCCTCATCACCGCTTCCATGGGAGAGAGGGCCCAGAGTGTGACCTATGGAAGACACAAACAGATGCAGGTGTACGAGCCGGCTGTCGCCAGAAAACAGCATGCTGTAGTGCGGCAGCCCGACCAAAAACACAACGCTGCAGGTACTGGCCATCCGACTGCAAGAGTTTATCAAGAGGGGCAAGGAGGTAACCGAGAAGGCCCATCTCTGCAGCATATTGCTAACCCTGTCCAACATGTTGCTCAGCCAAATGTGGTTGCTGCTGTGGCCAACCCGGTTGCTCAACCCGGACCTGTGCCTCAAGACCGCTGCAACGACGGGTACTCGGCCATGGAGCGTGCCGGGTACGCCGACCCAAGAGATCTCGCAACCCGGTTGGGAGGAAGAATGTTGGGACCAAGTGATGCTAGATACAAACTGGACCGGCTCTACCGGTCCGAGGAGATAGAAGCGAAGGGCCCGCCAGGGCCAGGTTGTTTTGGTCCCAGGATCATGGGGGAGCCGCCCGTGCCCAAGTTTCAGTTGGCTAGAGGGACCAAGTCCTATGAAGGGAGCACCAAGCCGGATGACTGGCTGAATGATTATGTCACTGCTGTGCATATTGCTGGCGGTAATCGGAGATGGGCTGTGAGATATGTCCCACAGATGCTGGAGGGCCCTGCCCGGATCTCGCTCAACAATCTGCCGACAGATAGCATCAACTGCTGGCTTGACTTCTCGGAGGCCTTCATCAGCAACTTCACCAGCACCTACAAGAGGCCGAATAGGCCGCAGCAGCTCTCGGCGTGCAAGCAAAGAGAAGAGGAAACTGACCGGGACTACCTTACTCGGTGGAGTACTCTGAGGAACACCTATGAAGGTGTGAATGAATCGCAGGCCATTGCGTGGTTTGCGCAGGGTTGCCGTCATGGCAGCATGCTGTGGAAGAAACTGCAGAGGGAGATGCCGAGTACCCTAGCTGAGACAATCAAGATTGCTGATATGTATGCTCTCGGGGATCCTACTCAGCCCCTGCTGGATTCCTTTGAGCCCAAGAGGAAACATCATGATGGTTCTCGGCGTCATGACCGCCAAGATTTCCGCAACAAGAGGAGGGAAGACCGTCCGGATATCCGCTAAGGGTCTGACCATGTAGCTGCTGTTACTCAGGATCAGGGTGCTGCCGGGAGCAGCCAAAGGCCAAAAACTGCTGGAGCCCCATACGGGCAAAACCAGAATCAGGGCCAGAACTTTAAGAAGCAGTATAATGCTCCTCAGCAGCCCAGTACCTCCCAGGGATCCGGAGACTCTGCCAGGTTCATTTTTGAGAACATGAAGGATGGACCGTGTAGTTTCCATACTCGGCATCCGAGTAGGCCCGCCAATCACACTACCCGGAAGTGCAGCTGGTGGGACAGGATCAAGGGCGAGGGCTTTGGTCAGTTGCCTCCTCCACCTCCTCTTCCGCTCTCAGGCTCCAATGTGCAGCATATCCGGGCAGCTGCTCCCAGGCCAGCCGAGAACCAGAGGAGGGAGAACGTGAACCAGGTAGCCCAGGGAGCCAACCGGAACAACAACAACTACAACCGCAACTTCAACAACAACAACCGCCACAACAACTACTACACCCGCAATAACAATAATGCCAATCAGAACAACATCAATGATGGTGGTGTTGGGGACCGGAACCAGTACCAGGAACACCACGAGAGCTACATGGTGTTCACCACTGAGCCGGATGACAAGCAGTTTCAGCGCAGGCGCGCGATGGAGGTGAATGTCGTGATGCCATCTGTGCCTCACTACATGGAGTGGTGCGACCATGAGATAGTCTGGTCCAGAGCAGATCATCCCAGGATTATGCCCAACCCGGGTACCTATGCTCTGGTGGTGGACCCCACTTTCTTGGGGACCAAGAAGAACGTGAAGTTCAGCAAGGTGTTAATAGACAATGGGAGCAGCATCAACATCATGTACAAGGATACCATGGAGAAGCTCGGCCTTGCCGAGAACATGCTGCTACCCAGTTGGACTACATTCCATGGCATTGTGCCGGGAGCATTTTGTGCTCCAATCGGCCGCATCTAGATGGATGTGCTTTTCGGCACCAGGGAGAATTGCCGCACCGAGTGCCTGCAGTTCGAGGTGGTTGATCTTCAGAGCCCTTATCATGCGCTACTCGGCAGGCCTTCTATGACCAAGTTCATGGCCTCTACTCATGCGGCCTATCTGAAGATGAAGATCCTTGGTCCCAACGGCATCATCACCATCTCGGGTGACTACAAGCGCTCTTTGGAGTGTGCGTCTGCTGGATCTCGGCTTGCTGAGTCTATGGTCATTGATGTCGAGAAGAAGAAGATACATGAGGTTGTGGCTATGGCCCATGTCGAATCTCTGACTCCACAAATCCCTCAGGTGACCCTATCGGGTTTCGACTAGGAGAAGTCATGAGCGCTGGTGAAATCGTCGGCTTGACAGGGGACGAGATTTACCCAGGTTCGGGGCCCTCAAAGAGGTCAAACCCTTACTCCTGCCTTCTGTTGATCTGTATTGGATGATTAGATCGGTTACAGGTTGCTCGAATCGAGAGTAGATCTCGAGTTTCGAGGCTTTTTGGTCGTGCGGTATTACTTGGTCCTCTCCTTGGGGGCTCTCCTGGCCTTATATAGATGGCCAGGTCTCGAGTTCTACCCGGAGAGGACTCAAACCCTAGTTGGGTAGGTTACAAGTTTCCTAACTTAACCCGCAAGCTGATGCGGGTGGGCTTCACATGGGCCTTCTAGAGTACTCCAAGGGCGCTTCCTTTTGGGCCTTGACCTTGGGCCTGAGAGGGGGTGTCCTTACCCGCAGGGTCCAGGATCCATATCTTCGTCAGTAGCCCCCGAGCGTGTGCTTGACTGGGACTTTTCCAGTCGAGTAGACGGTCAAACCCTCCTTATTTTATGGAGGACCGCCCTGACAGTCATTGTTTTCCAAAGGGTGTGTTCCCTGTATCATGGGTCTTCACGCTCGAGTATCGAGCAATATAAGTGCCTGTTTTTACGGCTTTTTTCACAGAAGGATGTGGCACAGTAGCTTGGCTCTCCCGAGAGATCAGGGCCAATTAATTGCGACTAGGGCAAAAACATTCCTGGCCTACTCAGATTCGAGACCTCCGACTCGAACCCGATAAGGTGATTGTTGCGACTGGGCCGTTGTGGACTTATCGAATCGAACTTAACCTATGGGGGTACCCGGCGCGTCCGCTAGGATTTTTCTTCGTGTTGTTGACACGGAATTATACCGGAGGATGCAGCTTTCGAGTGCGATTCCAGGCCCAAAAGAGAGATCTTTTCGGGTCTTACCTTCATATTCGAAGAATATGGCATCCGGATGTGCCTAGTCGGCTGAACAATCCAGGTTCTTATGATGTAAAATTATCATGTGTAGGAGAGGTAGGTTTTTTCTACCCGATTGATTTGTTTGAGCTCCATACGAAAGAAATTTCGTGCTGGAAGAAAACTAAGCCCATATGAAAGAGTTTTCATGTTCGGGATGCTGTGCCCATACGAAAGAGTTTTCGTGCATAGGGTATTTTTCTCTTGTTCGAAGAGGTTTTGCTTTATGAACTGTTCATGGAAAAGTTGCTTTTATCCGAAGGAATTGATATTCGTACGAAGATAATTTCGCGTTTGAACTTCCAATCGAAAGGATCTTGGTTTTGAATGACGAATGCCATGACGTCATGGCGCACTCCTCTTCTCCCGATAGGACGTGACGGAGTGGCAGCAGATGGTGGCCCACCTGGTCAGCTTTTTGACCGGGAAACGAGACGTCGTTCCCGGTTTTTACGCGAGACGCGCAGTAAATGCGCACGATCTTCTGTTAAGATCGTGGCACGAAACAGCGCTGGCCGCCGCTTCGTTTCATCTTCACGCGTGGCGGCCGTGATAGGCGCCACGTAGCGCATCGTACGGCTGAGATCGTCTCGCTCCGTGTATAAATACGGGTGTTAGCGCTATGGTAAAACTTTCCCAGCTCTCTGTCTTCATCTTCTTCCTTGCGCCCACCTTCGTCTTCCTCGCGCTCGAGCTCGTGCTGCAAGCAATGGCTGGCGGAAAAAGACGCGGTGCTGCCGGCTCTGCATCCGGCGAACCTTCCGTGCAACCCGCGCCCCGCGCCGGCGACTGGCGCTCCCCCAACACCACCGCGAAAAGCATGAAGGAGATGCAGCGGGAGGGGTTGCTGCCGGCGGAGACGGAGAAGCGAGTCCGTCTCGGAAAAAAGGAAGAGGTACCCAATCCTCAATCGAACGAGCGCGTGGTCTTTGTGGACCACGTGACTCGAGGACTTTCTTTTCCCCTTCATCCCTTCTTCCTCGGGTTGCTGTGTGTCTATGGCATACAGCTTCACGATCTTCCCCGAACGCGGTGCAGCACATTTCGTGCTTCATCGTGTTCTGCGAATGCTATCTCGGCATTCGCCCGCACTGGGCGCTTTGGAAGGCGCTCTTCAAAGTCCGGATCTTCCGCGAGAGATCGCGGGTGGAGTCCGAGCTCGGCGAACCACTTCGCACGGGCGGCTTCGGGATCCAAGCTCGACAAGAAGGCAGCTACTTCAACATGCATTTCGTCGACTCCGCTCAAAGCTGGCGGAAAAGGTGGTTCTACGTCACCGACAACAGCTCGGGTGGGATTGTAGAGTTCCACCCGTTCGCTGTTCTGACAAGGCGGAAGTCCTGGGGGCACAAGATGTCAGCCGAAGAGACTCAGACCGTTGCGCCTTTACTCGCAAGAGTAGCTGCTCTCCGGGACCAGACCGCGGGAGTCGTGCTCAACGGGATGCATCTGGCGAGCATCTTTTTGAAGCGCAGGATCCAGCCACTTCAACAAAGGCCCTCCGCTATGTGGGAGTATCAAGGCTCAGAGGACCCCAGCCGAGTAAGCCGCGAGGAACTTTCGAATGTAGAATTCGAGAAGAAAATCGCGGGTATCACTCGACTGAAGGTGGGGGAGAAATTCCCCGATTGCTCAGTTGAAGCCTTCGCCGCTTCAAACCCTCCCCCAGCCGAGGTTAGTTTCTTCCTTTTCGTCTTTGAGCTGTTCCCTTTTTTGTTCTGAGTCCTAGTCGATAAGGTTTTTCTCGTCTTCTTCTTGCCTTTGCAGAGCCTAGCTATGGCGGACTGCTACCCGCCAGCTGCGGGGGAGGCTGCCTCAGAGCAAGTGTCGAGTCATCAAGACGGCGCGATTGACACCAGCGTCGCCAACGCCTCTTCGAGTTCAGAACACGATTCTTCGGATGACGTTGAAGACTCGAATGGCGCTCCGACGAAACGTCGTCGGGTAGATGAGGACGAAGCTACTTCCAAGGATAAATCCTTGGAAGCATCGCCCAATCAAGCTCCTGTCCATGCGACTCCACTTCGCTCCCTTGCTCTTTCGCCTTCGTTCCCAGTGATGACGCCCGCTTGGAACGCGGACTTGCTGGATGATGACGAGGATGACGAGTAAGTGCTTCTTCCTTAATCTTGGTCGAACATTTTCCGTGCTTCAATATCGATTGTTTCTATCTTTCGGTGCAGTCTGCAGACGATCAGTCCTCGCAGGTACGCCGCTGCCGTTCCTCCCGAAAAGAGGAATAAGGCAAAGGATGCGGGTGAAACTCCCACCGCGGGCACCGTCCAAAATTCCCCCAGAGCAGCCCCCGAAGCCGCGACGGTGGTACGTGAAGCCCCCAGCTTTGCCGCCAGGACTTCTGCTTCTAAGGAAGTGACGGATAGCTCCGCGGATCCGCTCTCTCGTGCCACCGGCCAGGTAAACTTCATCTTCCATCTTCAAAAAATTTTATCGGGTTCACGACAGTGCTCCCGATGGGAGTAGCCCCCGAGGCTGTAGTCGATCGCATGCGATCGGCCACAGGCTCAAAGTCCAGTTTAATTCTTCTTCATGATTTCATTTTTATCGGGTGCACGGCAGTGCTCCCGATGGGAGTAGCCCCCGAGGCTGTAGTCGATTGTAAATAATCGGGTACAGACTCTAATTTAATCCTTTTAACTCTTTTGTCTTCGTGCTTTTGCAGTCGCTTATTGATTCTCTTGCGGCGATTGGTCGCCGCGTCGTTCTCGCCGAGTCGGATTGCGAGTCGCTTCGAGCGGACCGTAGCCGACTTCAGACTGAAAACGTCCTTCTCAAGGGTAGGCTTTATCATTTCCCTGTCTTCAGTACTCCTTACATTCTTGAGTTTTGATAAGCATCTCTTTGCAGCTCGACTTGAATTTGCAGAATCCGAAAAGGTCAAACTCTCTGAGCAGGTAACTACTCGGGAGGCTGACCTGACGGCCATTCGACAAGAGCTAGAGGCTTCCCGCATGCAATCAGGAGATTTTGGTCGACAGCTTGCGGATGCACGGAAGTCCTTGAAGGAGTTAGAGAAAGCTGGCAGTAAGGCCGACAACGACATTGTCGGGTTCCTCCGTCCCCTTGCTGAGCGTTTCGCGGGTAAGTGTGTTGGGCTTTTGCGACTTTGATTCTTGATTTCGCTGTACTTTGCTAAGTATTTTTTTTCTTCTTTTGCAGGTCTTCTGGATGTTCCTCTAGAGATCCCTGGACTCCAGCGGGTGGATGTGGTAACCGACACACTTGCCCAGCTTAAAAGGCACGCTGATGGAGTTCTCTCCATGATCAATGATGCTACTCAAGTGCTGGTGCAACTGCACGGTCGCCTCCTCGCCAACGCCACTCCTGCACCCGCGCTAGATGATCTATTGAAGGTCTTCTCAGAAGGCAAACTTCTGGATGCCTTCGCGGTCGCACAGGCGGAGTCTGGTGCGAAGACCGCGATACAATTTGCTTTGGCGCATGGAGTCGAAGGTTTGGAGGAGGCGTACACATCTCTTCCAGTCGACCCCTCCACGGGCAAAAAGGTACGGCTCTCTCGTTTTGGCGAGCAAGCCGCTATTCTTGCTCGGAAGCTGTCTGAGATTTTTGCTCGACTGCGGGGAGGGGCGACTGCTGCCAGCGGGAGCACCAATGTAGCTTTATAGTTTTTCTTTTTTCTACTTGAATGTAATGAACCTTGGGATGTATTCCCGTACCTTTGTTGTCTTTAATCGAAGAATTCATCTTGCAATTCATTCCCTTTGTTTGTGCATTGTCTCCCGATGGGAGTAGCCCCCGAGCGTTTGTCAGATATGCGATTAGAATTGACTCGAGTAGGGCATCTTACTTCTTTCGTTTTATTCTTCCAGGCTACTGGGTTTGCCGCGGAAACTTCGGGTGGATGTGGTACTCCAGTAAATCCACTTGTTGCCGCTGTTGGCACTTTTGCGGGCCTTCGTGATAAGGTCCAGGAGGGTGAGCGCAAGCTAAAAGCTATGCGCGGGATAGCCGATGTGGCGAAGTCCAAGCAGAAATTGGCAGCTGAACGCGAACAATTTCTGATGGATGAGTTGGCTGTAGTCGCAAGGGACTTGCTTTGTAAGTAGTGCAGCCCCCGTGCCTTTTTCTTCCTTGTTTCCTTATCTGACTGAGTGTGTTTTTGCTCTTCAGTCGTTAATCCGGATGACAGGGAAGAAAAGCAGTGGGTAGAAAATCACATCCTTCAAGGGGCTAGTAGCTCCAAACCTCATGCAAATAATTTTTGGTCTGATCGCAGTCGGGGTTTTGTGATGGCCACCTTGAAATTTTGAGTCCTCCAGGCGAGAATTCTCGTGAGTTCTTTTCACGAGGTCTTGGTTGCGATGAACGCTGCATTTTACCCACTTGAAAAAGGTCCCGAAGACTGGGGTTATCTTCTCAGTTTGTTTGGACGTGAAGGAGAAGTTCGCGCGTGTGTGCGCAATCAGATGACGTGCGGCGCGGTTGTAGCTCTCTCTTTTGTCCGCATATGGTATCCTGAGATAGATGTTAACTCCGTTGCTCGGCGCCCAGATTATGCAATCGAGGATATCTCGCCGTACTATGATGCTGTACGTCCTGCAGCGGAGAAGATTATCCGAATGACCTCTGAAGAGGTAGATAGAGTTTTGGCGACTGAGAATGCTCAGCGCTTTGACTGATTGACGGATGTAAATATCCTGTAATCTGTTTATAGTTTGTAAAAAAACTGTTGTAAGGTGTATAACCTTGTATTTGATGATGTTTCTTTGTGATGCTTAGTTGTAGGGTAGCCCCCGTGTGCTTTAAGGGGTGTGTACCTGTAACTTGTAGCATGTAAAGAACGAGAAGCTTCGAGTGAATATGATGAAGGAATCATTTCTTTATTGCAATGACTGAGAAGCCATGTATTCGAACTACAGGACTGGCTAGTATAGCCTTATTTTTTGTTGTGATAACAAGTAAACCTAAGGATAAAATTTGCGGAGGTGTGCAATGTTCCACGGATTGGAGTAGACCCCTCCGGTCGCCAGATTCTTTAGCCTGTAGGCTCCGCCTGGGATGACTTCGTGTATAATGAAGGGTCCTTCCCAAGGTGGCTCGAGCTTGTGTCCTTCCTTCTATTTGAGCCGCAGCACCAGATCCCCAACCGCGAATGCTCTGTGGCGTATGCGGCGACTGTGATAGTTGCGCAAGGATTGCTGATATACCGCGGATCTTGCGAGTGCGATGTCTCGCATTTCGTCGAGTGCATCCATATCTTCTGCGAGCGCCCTGTTGGAAGTTTCTTCGCTGTAGGCTACAACTCGTGGGGCGCTGAATCGAACGTCCTCGGGAAGGACTGCTTCTGCCCCGTATACCATGAAGAATGGCGTGTACTTCGTTGATCGATTAGGAGTTGTGCGCAGGCTCCAGAGTACGGAGGGTAGCTCTTCCGCCCAATGTCCTGCGGCGGGGTGTAGACGATCGAGTAGTCGCTTCTTGATGCCAGCCGAAACTAAGCCGTTGGATCTTTCGACTTGTCCGTTCGTTTGCGGGTGAGCGACTGAGGCAAACTTGAAATTGATGCCTTTTTCCTCGCAGAACTGTTGTGTCTCCTTTGCTGTGAAATTTGTACCGTTATCTGTAATGATGTCGTGTGGCACACCAAATCTACATACAATGGAGTCGAGAAACTTGACGGCGCATTGGGCGCTTGCTGAGGTTACTGGCATAGCCTCGATCCATTTGGTGAACTTGTCGACTGCGACCAGCAAGTGTGTGTATCCACCTGGCGTGGACTTGCGTAGTGGCCCAACCATATCTAGCCCCCATTGTGCAAAGGGCCAAGCTATTGGTATCATGTGTAATTCCGTAGCAGGGGCGTGTGGCCTTGGTGCGAATCGCTGGCAGGCGTCGCATCGTTCGACCAGGCTTTTTGCATCGTTGGCTGCTGTTAGCCAGTAAAATCCTGCTCGGAAAGCTTTTCCCATTATTGTTTTCCAGCTAGCATGATGTACGCAATCTCCTTGGTTTATATCCTGGAGAAATTCCTTGCCGTCTTCGGGTGCGATGCAACGCTGAAGTATTCCCGAGATACTTTGCTTGTATAATTCTCCATTGACTACTCGAAAGGACTTGCTACGCCTGATTATCTATCGAGCCTCACGTGGATCGGCCGGGAGCTGTCTGTTGAGCAGGTAGTCGAGATATTTCTGCGTCCAGACTGGCTCGACCAGGAAAACCTGTCGTGATATATTGTGAATAAGCTCGATAAGCGCGACCTGCGGGCTGACCTCTGTTTCTGGCGCTGCTGCAGCTTTCTTCACTTTGACCGATCGCTTGATCATCCGTTCGAAGTATATTCCTGGCGGTATGGGTGTATTGGTGGAACCCATGTTTGCCAGTCTATTTGCTTCTTCGTTGCTAGATCTTGTGATGTGCTTCAGCTCGCAGCCTTTAAAGCTCCCTTCGAGTAGATTGTACATGTCACGATATGCGACCATGTTTTCAGCAATGGCGTCGCATTCTTTCATCGTATGCTGCACTATGAGATTGGAATCACCGTAGATCATTAATCGGGTAGCTCCACAGGCGATTGCCATCTTCATCCCGTGCAACAGGGCTTCATATTCTGCGTCGTTGTTCGAGGCTGGATCGTCTGGTGGAAAGTCCAGTCGCAGGACGTATTGCAGCTTGTCTCCCCGGGGTGAAATAAGAACGATTCCAGCTCCTGCTCCTTCGTTTCTCTTGGATCCATCAAAGTACATTATCCAATTGCTCGTGTATTCGGGTGGTCCGGGCGTTTGTAGCTCTGTCCATTCGCTGAGGAATTCCACGAGTACTTGAGATTTGACTGCTTTTCGTTCTGTATAGGTGATGTCCCAGGCGCCCAACTCGATGCTCCATTTTGCTATTCTTCCGGATGCCATAGGGTTGTTCATGATTGTCCCGAGTGACGCATCATTAACCACTGTAATGGTATGTTCCTGGAAATAATGTTTGAGCTTTCGGGCTGTGAGAACAACTCCATACGCCAGCTTCTGATAATGAGGGTATTGTTGTTTGCATGGCGAGAGCACTTCGCTGATGTAATATATTGGTTGTTGGACTCCGTACGCTTTGCCGTCTTCAGGTCGTTCGACCACGATTGCTGTGCTGATGACCTGGTTTGTAGCGGCTAGGTACAGTAGAAGCGGCTCCCTTTCTTGCGGTGTTGCAAGGACGCGCCTGCTTTGCAACGATCGCTTCAGGTCTGCGAACGCTTGTTTAGCTTCGGGTGTCCACTCGAATTTGTCCGTCTTCTTTAGTAATTTGTAGAAGGGTAACGCTTGCTCTCCCAATTGTGCGATGAACCTGCTTAGGGCGGCTAGTCGTCCTGCGAGCTGCTGGACTCCGCGTAGATTGGTTGGCTCCTTCATAGTCAGGATGGCTTGTATTTTCTCCGGGTTGGCTTCAATGCCTCTGGCGGATACCAGGTACCCGAGGAGTTTTCCTGCAGGGACGCCGAAAACGCATTTGGTCGGATTGAGCTTGATCCGATATGCATTAAGGGCGTCGAACGTTTCTCTGATGTCCTCGAGGAGTGTGTCCTCTACTCGAGTTTTGATGACGATGTCGTCGACGTACACTTGTACGTTTTTGCCAATGAGATTGGCGAGGCATCTTTGCATGCAGCGTTGATATGTTGCGCCTGCGTTCTTCAGCCCGAAGGGCATTGTCGTGTAGCAGTAGACACCGTGGGATGTGATGAATGCCGTCTTCTCTTCATCTTCCCTTTTCATTCGGATCTGATTGTATCCCGAATAGGCGTCCAGGAAGGAGAGGCGTTGGCAGCCTGCCGTAGAGTCCACGATCTGGTCGATTCGTGGTAGAGGAAAGTTGTCCTTGGGGCAGTGCTTATTCAGCGATGTGTAGTCGATGCACACCCGAAGGATATCCGTGTTCTTCTTGGGGACCAGCACCGGGTTTGCCAACCAGGTGGATATCTTGATCTCCCTAATAAAGTTGGCGGCTAGCAGTCTGTTTATTTCTTCTCCAAGCGCCTTCTGCTTGGGTTCTGAGAATCGTCGAGTCGTCTGTTTGATGGGTTTGGCATTAGGAAAGACTTCGAGTGAGTGCTCGGCAAACTCTCTGGGTATTCCTGGCATATCTAAGGGCTGCCAGGCAAAAATTTCCCAGTACTCACGGAGGAGTTTGACGAGCGCGCCTTCCTATGCTGGCGAGAGGGTTGTGGAAACCATCGCGGTCTTGGTAGAATCCGTCGGGTGCACTTGGTGCTTGCGGGTGTCGCTGTTGGCACTGAATTCCAGTTCAGGCGCGTTTTTCTTCGTGAGGGGCATAACGGAATGGTCCGTGGTTTTTGCCAGCTCTTGAAGTTCTTCTTGCATCCCGAAAGATTTCGCGATCTCATTGAATTCTATGTCGCACTTGTCTGACTTCTGGAAGTCTCCGTCGATGGTGATCACACCGTATTCGCCGGGTAGCTTGAGTTTCAGGTACGCGTAATGTGGTACTGCCATGAATCTGGCGAACGCTGTTCGACCAAGGATGGCGTGGTACTGTGAGGGCCAGTCGACGACTTCGAAGTCCAGGAATTCCCTTCTGTAGTTGCTTGGAGAGCCCAGTACAACTTCTAAGTTGATTGTTCCGAGTGAACGGATTGCCTTGCCCGGAACTATCCCGTGGAAGGATGTTTCTGATTCCGTTAGGCCGTCCAGGTTCTTGTTCATTCGACGGAGTGTATCCGCGTAGATGATGTTGATGCCACTGCCGCCGTCCATGAACACGCGGGCCAGGTCGTAATTTCTGATTTGAGCCTGGATGACGAGGGCGGCGTGTCCTGGTCGATAGACTTGTGGTGGATGGTCTTTTTTCGAGAACGTGATGGGCTGGTCTGCCATCTTCAGGTACTCGGTCTTTGTTGGCGGTGTCTGCACTGCCATGCATAGTTTCCTCGTGTTAGTCTTTTGAGCTCTGCGAGAGGGGCATACCTTCTGTATCATCGCGAGTTGTCCTGCCGGGCTCGGGTATGCATTGGCTCCATTGTTTTGTGGTGGTGGCGCGGGTAGTGCGGCTAGCGCCATGTTTGGGTTTGCTGGTGGAGGTGGTGGTGGAGGCGGCTGGAATTGTTGTCCTCCTCCTGGCAGCGGCGGGTAGTTTTGGGTGGATGCAAATCTTTTCCTCGCGAGAGCATCCGAGATGTCAAGAAACTTTCGGCAATCCTTGAGAAGGTGTGTTGCCTTAGTTTTGCCCGTGCGCTTATCTGTAAACAGGTGTAGCGAGCAGTATGCATCAAGATCCTCCTCGGGGGACTTTTCTTCTGCCTTTGGTTTCCACTCGCGACTTCCACGGCGGCCAGAGTCGCGGTTTCGCGTGAATTCTGCCGCCACTAATTCCTCCCTGTCCTCGTGGTCGTAGTATTTCCTTCTCTTTCTTCGTCCATGGCGGTCTTCCTCGTGTGCGGGCGACGATGCTCTTTCATTGCGCACCGCGTCTTCTCCGTTAGCCCATTTTTCGGCTATGATCATTAGCTCCCCAATGGTTTTGGGCGCAGCTCTGCCTAGCTCTTCTCGAAACGCGGTTCTTCTCGCTCCTTTGGCGAAGGCCTCAATCGCCACCTCTTCCGAGATGGTTCCTGCGGTGTTCCTGAGTGTGGTCCACCGCTGGATATATTCTCGTGTGGATTCGCCACTCTTCTGTTTGCACGCTCGTAATTCTTCGATTGTGGCTGGCCTCTTGTACGTCGACTGGAAATTTTTGCAGAAATCGCGGTGCAGGTCGTCCCATGATGCGTAGCAAGATTTAGGTCTTCTCTCCAGCCAACTACGGGCCGCGCCTGTAAGATGCAAATTGAGGTATTGCATGGCTGTGTTCTTGTTCCCACGTTGGCATTTTACTGCCGTGAGGTAGTCGCTTAACCACTGGGAGGGCTCGAGTGAGCCGTCGTATTTTGTCACCTCCGTGCTGAGCTTGAACCTCTTGGGTAGAGGTGCTTCTCGGATGCTGCGAGCGAAACAGAGTGCTCCACAGGTTTCGTCGTCCGAGGACCTGGATGAGGAGCGCTCGCGATACCGTGAAGCTCTCGCCCTATCCACCTTCTTTTGGGCGAGATCTGATCGCGCATCGTATTCGGACCGGTCGCGGTCGTTGTCTTTCCTTGGTTCTTTGCTTCGCTTTCTCGAGCGGCTGCTGTGGCGCCACGAGCTTTGTCTCTCGGGCTGTCGTCGCTGTTGCTTCGACTATCGCCGCGGCGGCGGGCTTCTTTTCCCCGACCACGTCGTGGCGATTTGTCTTTTCTCGGGGATGAACTTCTATGCCTGCGGGGCGTTTCTTTATCCTTGTTCTTCTCCTGTCGCTCCTTTTCCAATTCTTCTTCGGTCTTCTTGCGATCGTGAGAAGCGAGCCTTGTGGCCGCCAATCCTAGTCCTTTGCGAATTTGTTTGTACTGTACCACCCGAGGGTCGCTTTCCGTCGGTTGGTTCATGTGCATGTAAGTTGCTGCGGCTAGGATCGCGGCAGCTGGGGTTTGCGGGTAGACGTTGCCGTCATCGTCGACCCTCATGAAGGAAGACGTGGTCGACCTGTCGGTCGCAGTCACGGATTCGTGGCCCCTTGACGATGTTGCGTGTCCCTTCCTCGTGGGTCGGGTACCGACTGAGGGTGCAAGGGACTGTTCGACTCGCCGCAGGCTTGATTCGTCCGCCGCTCTTCTGCGACGGGCTAGATCCGCCCGGGCTTCTTTGATGTTTGAGGCCGCTCTTACTAGGTGGTAGTGGTAGGTGGTTAGGTCTTCTTGTGAGGCTCCTGCCGCGGGTGGCTGACTCCGCCGCATGGCCTCCTTGGCCCTTTTCCAGGCCTCCCGCGAAACGCCGATTATATCGCGCTCGGTTGCGCTGAATTCGGTTTCTGAGGGCTGTTCCGATCCTGCCATGCAGACTTGGGCCAGTCGTGGCTCGTGTGTCCTAGGCGTAGATCGGAAAGCTTCCCGTACCCGAGATGGTTCCTCTGTCGAGAGGGCGTGATAGTCGACGGTGTTGAAGCGGATGGACTCGCCACTTTTCTCCATAGGGAAGCGCGAGTTGACGGCTCTAGACTCAGGTTCAGATTCATCCGAAAAGTGGAGGATCCCGTCTATGTTTGCCATGAAGTTGAAGCTCCCGAACGTCAGGGTGACGCTCTTCTCCAGGTCCTCGAACACCGGGCGTGATTCCGGCGAGTGAGGCGTGACTATGACGGATCCGATCCGTACAGGATTGTTCGGAGCCGTAGTCGATGGTTTCCAACGGGAGTTGGATGTCGATGAAGCCGAAGATGCCGGTGATCCAGCGCCCGCGTTCCCCACGGTCGGCGCCAATTGTCGAATCTCTGACTCCACAAATCCCTCAGGTGACCCTATCGGGTTTCGACTAGGAGAAGTCATGAGCGCTGGTGAAATCGTCGGCTTGACAGGGGCGAGATTTACCCAGGTTCGGGGCCCTCGAAGAGGTAAAACCCTTACTCATGCCTTCTGTTGATCTGTATTGGATGATTAGATCGGTTACAGGTTGCTCGAATCGAGAGTAGATCTCGAGTTCCGAGGCTTTTTGGTCATGCGGTATTACTTGGTCCTCTCCTTGGGGGCTCTCCTGGCCTTATATAGATGGCCAGGTCTCGAGTTCTACCCAGAGAGGACTCAAACCCTAGCTGGGTCGGTTACAAGTTTCCTAACTTAACCCGCAAGCTGATGCGGGTGGGCTTCACATGGGCCTTCTAGAGTACTCCAAGGGCGCTTCCTTTTGGGCCTTGACCTTGGGCCTGAGAGGGGGTGTCCTTACCCGCAGGGTCCAGGATCCATATCTTCGTCAGCCCAAGCAGCTCAAGTCGGTATGCCTGGCATGCCGAGTTCTCAGTATGGGGCTACCTTCTAGGCCTCCCAGGAGATGAAAAAAGTGCAGATTGACCCGGAGTACCCGGAGCGTGTGGCCATCACTGGTGCCGGGTTGGAGGAGAAATAGGAAAGCAAGCTCATCCACTTCCTTCGTGAGAATCGAGATGTTTTCGCATGGTCCAATCAGGACCTGCCGGGTGTCCCGAGGGAGTTGGTTGAGCACTCGCTGCATGTGCGCCCTGACGCCAAGCCGGTTAAGCAGGCAATGCGCTGCTTCGCGGCTGAGAGAAGGAAAGATATTGGTGACGAGATCACAAAGCTGCTGGCAAGTGGATTTATCATGGAGGTACTGCATCCGGATTGGTTGGCCAATCCGGTCATGGTGGAGAAGAAGAAGGAGGATCCCAAGGCCGCTATAGCGTTGCGCATGTGCGTGGACTACACCGACTTGACCAAGGCCTGCCCCAAGGACCCGTTCCCGCTACCCCGCATAGATCAGGTGATCGATTCCACTGCCGGGTGCGAACTTTTGTCTTTCATTGATGCCTACTCTGGTTTTTATCAGATTCCTCTGAACCCGGCTGATCAAATAAAGACTGCTTTTATCACCCCGTACGGGGCTTATTGCTATGTCGTCATGTGTTTTGGGTTGAGAAATGCTGGGGCTACTTATCAGAGGTGCATGCAAAAGTGTTTGCATGACCAGATAGGCAAGAATGTGCAGGTGTACGTAGATGACATTGTCATCAAAACAAAAGAAACACATACTCTGCTAGGAGATCTCGAGGAAGCATTTGCCAGCTTGCACAAATACCGGATGAAATTAAATCCAACCAAGTGCACATTTGGCGTCCCGGCTGGCAAGCTACTCGGCTTCTTGGTATCTAGTCGGGGCATTGAGGCTAATCCTTCAAAGATAAAATCTATAGAGAGCATGTATTTGCCGAGATCACTGAAGGATGTGAAGAAATTTACCGGATGCCTGGCTTCTCTTAGCCGCTTCCTGGGAAGAATGGGCGAGAAGGCGCTGCCTCTTTATCAGCTCATGAAGAAAAGTGACAAGTTTGTTTGGACACCGCAAGCTGATGTGGCCTTCAAGGAACTCAAGACAATGCTGGGTAGCGCTCCCATCTTGGCAAGCCCTTTGCCCAAGGAGCGAATGATGTTGTATATTGCAGCCACCAACCGAGTAGTCAGTGTGGTGGTGATAGTGGAGCGAGAAGAGGAAGGGAAGACCGTGCAGAGGACGGTGTATTATCTTAGCGAGGTGGTATCCATCTCCAATCAGAACTACCCGCACTGCCAAAAGATGACATATGGCGTTTACCTGGGTGCCAAGAAGCTCAAGCATTATTTCCAGGAGCATCCCATCACGGTGGTGAGCACCGCTCCCATCTTGGAGATCATGGGCAAAAAGGATGCGAGTGGCAGAGTTGCCAAGTGGGCAATTGAGCTAGCCGCGTACACCCCTTTGTACGCGAGAAGAGAAGCAATCAAGTCACAGACCCTGGCGGATTTCTTGGTGGATTGGGTCGAGATGCAGTACGAGCCTCCCTTGCCGGAAACCAATTTCTGAAGATGCATTTTGATGGCTCCAAAGTAAAACAAGGGCTAGGTGCTGGCGTGGTGCTCACCTCACCTAAACGCGATCAACTCAGATATGTGTTGCAGATCCACTTCTCGGCGTCCAATAATGTAGCCGAGTATGAGCACCGGTACATGGCCTGATGGTATCCAAGGAGATTGGAGTCCGACGCATTGTGTGCTATGGTGACTCAGACTTGGTGGTTCAGCAAGTTTCCGGCAATTGGGATGCCTTGGATGCCAACATGGCATCCTACCGGTTTCTGGTGCAAAATATGACTGGATTCTTTCATGGTTGTGAGTTCCATCACATCCACCGAGCTGAAAATGATGCAGCCAATATGCTATCCAAGTTGGGATCTTCTCGGAAATTCATCCCGCCTGGGATTTCCTTGGAGCATTTGAGGAAGCCATCCATCAAGCCATCTCCCAACTCGGAATCAATACACATTCCATGTCCGCTGGACTTAGAGGTTGTTCCTATGGAAATTGATTGGGAAGGCTCGAAAGAGAACCCGGGGACTGCTGCATCCAACCCGGGGACTTCCTCTATCAACCCGGGGACTGTCGCATTCATCGAGGGGATTATTTTTCAGTACTCGGGGACTCGGGGACTCATCTCCAACTCGAAGCAAGTCATGGCAGTTGATCCAATGGAAGTGGACAAACCAGTGTTTCCCGTCCGGGAGACACCGAGTTGGGCTTTGCCCACATTATCCTTTCTAGCGGATGGCACATTGCCGAGTGACGAGGTCACAGCCAGGCAGATACAGAGAAGATCTAAGGGCTGCACTATCATCAACAAAGAGCTGCACAAGAGAAGCCCTACTGCTGTGCTGCAACGCTGTGTGGAACCAGAAGAAGGAGAAGAGATCCTAAGGGAGATACATGAAGGAGAGTGCAGGCATCATGCCTCATCTCGGGCCCTGGTCAAGAAGGCATTCCGGCATGGATTCTTTTGGCTCACTACCTTGCAGCAAGCAGAGGATCTAGTGAGAAAGTGCAATGGGTGCCAGAGATATGCAAGCAAGATTCACATGCCAGCTTCCGAGTTGAAGAGTATCCCTATCACTTGGCCCTAGTATGGTGCTTGGATATGGTGGACTCTTTCAAGCCGGCTAGAGGCAACATGACTCACATCTTGGTCATGGTGGACAAGTTCACCAAGTGGATTGAGGTGAAGCCTATCCGGAAGTGTGATGGGAACACAGCTGTGAGCTTCCTGAAAGATATCATCCTGAGATACGGCTATCCGCATGGTATCATCACGGACAATGGAACAAATTTTCCTGAGGGAGCCTTTGCCAGGTTCTGCAAAGAGAAGCGCATCCGACTAGACATTGCGTCAGTCGCCCATCCGGCCTCAAATGTGCAAGTTGAAAGAGAAAATGGCATGGTCCTTTCCGGGATAAAGCCAAGGATGATTGAGCCCTTACAACGAACCCCTAGTTGTTGGCTGGACGAGCCAGCGGTGTTGTGGAGTCTAAGTACTACCCCTAACCAATCAACCGGATACACACCATTCTTCCTGGTATATGGAGCTGAGGCCGTGTTGCCCACTGACCTTGAGCATGACTCACCCAGAGTAACCCTCTATACTGAGGCGGAGGCAAGAGAAGCCTGAGAAGATGATGTGGACCGGCTCGAAGAAGCAAGAGAGTTAACTCTGTCCCGCTCAGCTGTGTATCAACAGAATCTGAGGAGGTATCATAGCCGGAAAGTGAACCCAAGGGTTTTCCGAGAAGGAGACATGGTCCTTAGGCTCGTGCAGCGCACAACCGGGATGCACAAGCTATCCCCTCCGTGGGAAGGACCTTTCATTGTGAGCAAGGCGCTGCACAATGATGCCTATTATCTCGTCGACGTACATGCACCGCAGAAGAACAGGCCGGATAGAGCCGGAGAAGAATCCAAGCGTCCCTGGAATGTAGCTCTGCTCTGCCGTTTTCATTCATGAGCAAACATTGTATGTATCTTCTTAACCGAGTTAAATTCAAGTTAGCACTCCGAATTCAAACTCGGTGACTGCCTGTGCTAAAACCTGCCTTGTGTTGTTTACTTTATTTCCTTTGCCTACTCGGTTATTCTACTCAAAATTTCATGCGTACGTTAAGTAGTGTGTTTAAACCCAAGATCCAACTCTTCGACTCTGCTGTTGTCCGCAACCCGGCTTCATGGCAAGCAAGAGAACAAGCTAAAGGTCCATGAACACATGAAAAAACTACTAAGGAAAGAAGAGTGTAACAACCAAGTAGGGTGTTTTCGCTTCTCAGTTTTTTCTTTTCGGCTAAATGGTGGGCAGTGTTAACATGCAATTTTCTAAGTGGTTAAGTATCTGAAACTCGGTTTTTGAAATCTTGTGACTCGACTACCAGAAAAGCCACAAGTGGAAGGTAAGAGCAAAGACAAAAGAGCTGAGTGAATGAAAAAAGCAACTCGGGGACTTGCATTTTAACGCAATCCGGCATTGAGCCAGTCTTGCTAAAAGAAATAAGTTAAAATTGAGTACCAAGAGGAACCATAAGGTATTTATTACATCTTCAGCCGGCATCCCGGGGATCTGATAAGTGTTTGAGGATAAAAATTGCAGAAATCTAAACTACAGTGGAGGTGGTAGTTTCTGACTCGGTGCTGGTAGGCGCCACGGGCTCGGATGCAGCAGTTGTGGACGCTGGCTCTGCCGCAGAGGAAGTTGGAGTAGCGGATATTGGCTCCGATGCAGAGTTGGAGGCCTGAGTAATGGAAGCGCTGAGAAGAGGGTAGAGCTTGGAGGTGGCCATCTCGGTCGCAGCCCTGGTCGCGCCCAACTCGGGAGCGGGGTCGTCAATCACCATCTCAGTGGTGACAACCTCCTCCTGCGTGGCGGGTTGCGGTTGCTCGGTCTCCGGATTTGTCGCGGGATAATCACGGCAGACGTTACCGGGGGTAACTTGTCTTGGGGCAAGACGACACAGGTGTTTGGGAGAGGGTTTAGCTCAGAGGAAAACATGATGATATGCGATCTGGAAGCCGGCAAGCAAGTCGCCGAGTCTCCGATCTCAATATACTAATCTCAACTCTTGTGTTACACTGGATACTCGATACCTAGCGATACTGCTCGAACTCTTGGCCCCTAAACCTAACCTAGAGGCCGGCTTATAAAGCATCCGGACCCCTGGCCTGTTCTCCAAGGCGTACCCTGAGTCCTACCCGGACACTGCTTACAAAACCCTAAGCTTCCTTACTGGAACCCACAATCCGGGTTACCAGGCCTACGATCTTGGGCCTTTTAGAAGCTCCTTTATCCTTAGCCGGATCTTTACGCAGCGTCCTTTGGGCCGAGTTACACCTTGGCGTTGGGCTACCGGGTTATCATCCCTCCATCAGTAGTCCCCAGAATAGCCGGGGCTTCACGGGATCCTCCTTGAAGCGCTTGCTATTCCCTGTAAAAATATCAAACATACAAGTCCATAGAGGCCGGGTTAAGGTGCTTTGATAAATAGCTAGGCCTAACTCCAAGGTGGCCATATAATAACCCGGCTTTCTCTAGGTCCTTCTTTACTTTTTCCGGGTCAACGCCCTGATAAGAATGTCAAAGATCCGGCTTACTTTACTCGATAACTGATCCTGATATTGCGGAGAAGATCTCCTCCTTATCTCCGTCCGGATATTTCGTCCAGCACTTAAAGCACATCTCACCAAATCCAAACAGGTATCCGTTATTCCGAAATTTCCGGCTCCCACCCGTTGGACTAGGTTTATCCGCCCGCACCTTATAAATAGGTGCCCAGGAGATAACCTACCCCTCCAACGGTTCATTCCAGCTCCTTCTCTTTCCCCACCTCTCGTGCTCGCGTAACACCACCACGAGAACCTCAAGCCTCCTGCCGGAGCAAAGCCGCCACCAGCCACGTTCATCTTCGAGTTGCTCCGCGCCGCCGCCGAGCTCCGCCGCCACACCCTCGTCTGGCTCGCCGGAAGTTGCGAAGGGACATTTAGACTGCACTACTCGCCGCCGCCGCGTGCTACTCCAATCCCCTTCAGTAAGTTCCTTGTATCCATCAATTCAACCTCGCAATTTTATGATTTACTCCAGATTGGATCTAGGTCAACCCGCGGGCAGTTTTTCTTGTCGCACCGGATTAGATTGCCTAGATGCTTGTTAATTCCTCCAATAGCTTGATTGACGGCCACACACCACTCTCCTATCATCATTAACCATTAATTTTTCCGTAGAATCGCCCGCGAGTTTTCCGATCTAGATCCATTTCGTCCCAATTTTCCGCGCATGTCATTGACACCCGGAAAAATCCCTATCTTCCGGTTCTTTTGCTTGCAGTAGATACATGGGCAATCATCTGTCTTCCTCAAACACCTTTGAATACGTAAGTACCCCATAGTTTGTATAATGATGCTTGATACCCGGATAACCTGTAACCTTGCCTCCTAGAATGACACCCGGATAACTCTTAACTTCCATGCTTTCCTGATATCATTCACAAATACTCGGATAGCTCATGATTTCCGAGTCTTACTTCTTGCACCTTTTTGCCTTGTGTTTCGCAGGTTGATCCCATGGCTCCCAAAAGGCAAGGGAAGCAGCCCGCCAAGGCCAAGACCTCCAACTCCATATCCACCAACTGGGCGCGATCCACGGTCACGAAGGCTAAGTTAGAGGAGCTGGCCGAGTTAGGAATTCTCCCTTCTCAAAAAGATATCCATTGGAGGGCGACGGGTGATGAGACCCGGCCCACGCCTGCCGACGTCGAGGTAATCTGCTTCGTCGAACACGTGACCCGGGGGTTCCGTCCTCCGGGTCACCCCTTCTTTCGAGACGTTCTGAGCCACTATGGCCTCCGAGTATTCGACATAGGGCCTAACTCTATGTTGAATATCTCCCATTTCATTGTTTTATCCGAATCATACTTGTGCACTCCGCCAAGTTTGGCTCTTTTTATCGAACTCTTCCAGTGCAAGCCGTGCCGCGAAAGCGGTGACGGAGCACTTCTCACTTGCGGCGGGGTATCCATCCAACGCCGTAAGAACTCACCCATGCCAACCCTTAATCTGAATTCCCACGTTAAGCACTGGCAATTATCCTTCTTTTACTGCCACGACACCTCCCCACCCGGCGAGAAGAAACTGCCGGGTTACTCGGAGGGCCTCCTCGACATCTCCGAGAAATTCAACGCTTTCGCCCCTGACTCGGACAGGGAGGCAATCCGGCCCCTCCTCTCGAAAATATCTGTCTTATCCGCCCAAGGTCTCCTTGGGCTCAATCTAGTCAAGACATGGGTGGATTTCCGGATCCAACCCAACTCCATCCGCACTAAACTGATGTGCGATTACTCGGGGCATACCACGGACGCGCTCCGGTATTCCTCCAAGAACTATCCCGCCGGCGACACCAACAAAACCATCAAGGGATTCTTGACGGAAAAGCTGGAAACGATCAAGAACATTGCCGGGTTGCCGCCATTCACCCGGGAAAACCCGGCCCCAGCGGTAAGACTCGATACGTGTAGCCTTATTCATACGCCTTTGACTTGATGCAACCACCGATTCTCACCTTCCTGTTTTTTTCTCAGGCTGATGACGCTTTCTGGAATGTTGAAACCTCCCCTACTACCGGAGACCCGGAGGAAGAGGACGAGCCGGCTGACAATGATGAGGGTATTTATCCGAATCTTGTGTCATTTTCACTTGCATAAATTTCCTCTCATTTAATTTTTTCCATCGATACATACTCGGCTTGCAGGGCTGGAGGACAAGGATGAGAAGGATGAGGAAGACCCGGAGGCCACCGAGTCCGATCCAGAAATAACAGTCGGGGCCAAGAGGAAAGCCAGAGGAGTGGTGTCCAAGGTTCCTTATTCCACCATGTCTTCCGAACCCTACTCTTTTGATAACATGCACAGACTTAACCAACAACTATCCAACTCATCGCACTTGAAGGACTCTCTCCCGACCAAGCGCAGAGTGACCCGGAGTTCACCGGGCGACGATCCCCTTAACCCGGGTATCTCCACCTCACCAAACCGCCGGGCCGATACTCCTCCTCCTCGCCCCTCCAAATCTCCCCGGCGTCACCCCTCCCCCAACCATCCTTTGGCCGGGAAGCTCCGGGTTCCGCTATCAACTACTGTGACAAACTCATCGGCTTCCAGCAGTGAACTCCCGCCGGATTACACTGTGAACACCGGGTAAGCCTCTACTGCATGATACCCTTACATACCTGATAACTTTCAACTACTCTTGATAACTGCATTTATCCTTTTTCCTTAGTGCCCAAGTGACACTTAGTGACCCGGAGAACATGGAAACAGATGTCCGGGGAACGAAGGGGCCGGCTGATGATGTAGACGCCGCGACAGGCGGTGAGGCTGAGGACGGCCAGGGACAAGGCCCCTTTGGTGACCCGGCGCACCAGGAAGCCGGGTCTCCAAAGTCATCCGAGGATGTGGATGAGGAGATTGAGATCCAAGAGACGAGGACGGCTTCCCCAAACCCGGATACCCAGACGGTCCGGGTCTCAACCCCAAAGTCAGGAAAAACTCTTCATCCAGACGATCAAGCTGCCGGCTCTTCTGGCGTCAGGCCCGAAGATATGACATTCCCCCAAATGCTTAGTGCCCTTCACACCTTGAGGGCCGATGAGGAGAATATCTTGGAAGCTTTGATAGCAAAACATGAGGTAAATCCGAATAACATTGCTTGTGTCCTTATCTAGTCCCCAAGTTCCGGGTGAATTTCTTGATAATTTGCTTGGAACTTCATAGTGTGTCCGACTAATTTTCTCCTGTATCTCCACTCAGGCTTTCGTGACCCAGTCTAAGAAGAAATTGGCTAAGGCCACCAAGCTCATTGGAAAGGAGGTGGCTCTGCGTGAGGCGGCCGAGGCTGAGGCCAGGAGGAGTGGAAAGATCACGAGAAAGTATAGGAGGAGAGCTCATGCAGCCGAAGATAATCTAATGAACCTTTCTGTTCAGATTGCTGATACGTATCGCGCTTTGATCGGTATGATTCTTAGCATAATATTCATAATCCGAGTTATCCTTCTGATAAATATCCGGGTTTCCTTACTCGTGTTCTCATTTCTTTCTGCAGGTCCGGATGAAGTAATGCCAGACGAAGATGATATTGCCAGGCTGAAAACCATCAAGGACGTTATCCGGCAGCTATGTGCCGGAACCAAATGGATCCTTCAAGAATTACGTTGGCCGGGTGTTGGGCATGTCGACCTGAAGAGAATGCTGGACGCCTGCTCCACTATTCCCGAGTGGATTTGGCATTGGAAGCGCTCGTCCTGCCGGGTTGGAGTAACCCGGGGGCTTGCGCTGGCTAAAGCTTATTTCCCTAAGCTCGACCCAGCCAAGCTTATGGGCGGGTTTCCGGAATTCAACCATGATGGGTCCAAGTTTTCCGTGAAGGATTTCAAGGCCATCCAGAAGGAAGTCCGTTACCCGGCCAGCGTGATTGCTGACGGCTTGGATGTCAATTCCATTGTCCCTGCATATGATGCTGATGGTGAAGCGGTTAAGTCGGACCTTCCCAAGCCATACGATATGCTAGCCCGATGGAAGGAGGAAGCTTCCAAGTTGAGGGAGGAAGCCGCAAAGAAGAAGGCTGAAGCCGATTCTGCGCCTTCTACCTCCACACCCGTCGTCCCTCCTCCTGCGCGAGCAGGCACTGGTGCTGATCCGGGTGCTGCTGCTACCAAGGGTAATAACAAGGGCAAGGAGAAGATGGATGCCGCAGCCCAGAATGTCGAGTGATACCTGCTACCTCATGCCGTTTCGTATGCGTCAACCGGCCAATGGGCCGTTTGAACAGTCATTTCTTGATGGTGCGCCTGTGCACCTTTGATACTAGTACCGAAGTTTGTAATGCACTTTAAGTTCTTGATACACCTTGTGCTTCTTCTGAACGCTTAAATTTATCTACTTTTGAGCCCACTTGTTCTTGATATCCGATTTTCTTTATGGTTTCTTTTGTGAGACTCGGTTTCCGGGTCTCGTGGGTTTGACAGGTGGACTCTCTAAGTCCCCACGTCCCCAAGACCCGGATGTTTGGGTTTTTTGGGCTTAGTGACTAAGCAACTTTTGTTTCTTTTTGCGAGATCCCGGGTTCCCGAAGCCCGAAATTCCGGGTCTGGGGTACACGGTCATCCAGAGAGAACAAGTTGCCTTGCGCGAAGCCCGAACCTAGAGCCGTTTCACATAGGTATTGAAGTTATGCTTGATAGACGTTGAGTTTCCGGCTATTAGCCCTGTACTCTGCATAACTTGCGGTTTAGATGACCCTTTTGACTATCTTGTACTATAAGCCGGCTTTCGCGTGGATATCATGTTGTTACATCTATACGAAAACAGGGTCAGGCAAGTCCCATTGGGCTTCATGGCTGATTGTCATCGTAAGCGAGCAAATCATGCCACTTTAGTGCGAGTCACATCGAGCTTAAGTAAGAAAAGTCAAGAAAATTTGGCTCCTTTGTCCGGTTATAAGATTGCAGCCGTACTCGTTTGCGAGTAATCGACCCTTATAACTCATAGGCATCAAGGCCGGGTCATTGAGTTTGTAACTGTGCTATTCGAGCAATCAGCCCCCAAGACCTAAATATATGCAACGTACCAAGAGTGAAGAACATACGAATAACCACCTCTTTATTTGATATGAGAAAGTTAGGTCAGCAAGCCGCCTCATTAAAAACCCATCCAGTCCCCAAGGGTACCCTAGATAGGAAAAGAGTGCGTCTGAAACCTACTGCCTGTTACATCGTGCAATTTCACTTGCCAGTATAATCTATACTAAGTATAGTAGGGACGTAGCTGAGCCACGTTCCATGGTCTGTCTCTTTCTTGCATAGATGAAGTGGTATGAGCGGTGTCGTTAACTGTAGCCGACTCTTCCCTTGCGTCTATCAAGTAATATGACCCGTTGTGCAGACTCCGACTTATGATAAATGGTCCTTCCCATGGAGGTGATAACTTGTGTTTTCCTTCGTTTGACTGTACCAGGCGTAGAACCAGGTCTCCTTCCTGAAAGACCCGGGTTTTCACGCGCCGGCTATGATACCTCCGTAAATCTTGCTGATATATGGCTGATCTTTCCAGTGCTTGTTCCCTTTGCTCTTCTAACATATCTACGGCGTCCTGCCGGGTCTTCTCGTTCTCTACCTCGACGTAAGCCGAGACTCGAGGCGAGTCATGGATGATATCACTCGGCAACACCGCCTCTGCACCATAAACCATGAAAAACGGTGTCATCTGAGTGGATCTGTTAGGCATTGTGTTGATACCCCAAACTACTGCAGGTAATTCTTCAACCCATGCACCAGCAGCTCTGATACACGGCGCGGGGGTATTTATCCCGTCGCAGTTGCGGTTACTGAATTGTGATCGATCGTGCGTAAGATCGTGCGACGTGGGGATTAACTACCCGTTAGAAACGCACACAGCGCGACATGCGCGCGTAACAGGCATAGTTAATCCCACGACGTGGGTCGTGGGCTCTCGAGTACACAGGCGAGGTGACACAACGGTCCGTGGGTCCAAGCTGCAGTGATGGGCGCGTGGCACGCAGTAACGCCAGAACCGGGGCATCGGGGGCGCGGTTGTGTGACACGTGCCCTCCCTAGACACACGAAGATGGATTCGCGCTGGATCGAGCGGGAGTGCGTTGAAATTTTCGCTAAGTGTAAGTTCTCGGCAGATCTCTGCATCGTGTGGTCTACTCGGCACCAAGAAGATTTCTCCCAAAAGCCATGATCAGAGAAGTTCGAGTAAGGACTATGGGTATCCGAGTTGAGGAGCAAATCGTACACACTGCTTCACGGAGGCAATTTGGTTTAAGCTGGCAGGGCCCAACGAACAAGTTCACTGGACTCTACCATTTTCGGGGACTAATGTCGGGGGGCTAACCCCATGTAGGGATAAGACAAAACAGAGATCAATGTACTGTTTGTCGGGTAGGCGGCTACCCGGTATCTTGTATCCGGTAGACTCTACTTGGTGATAAGTGTTGAAGGCCAAGTGAAGATAATAAGGAAGATCAGAATCAACCGAGTAGAGCTCAGGAGTCCGAGTAGATGGGCTGCGATCCTACTCGGGCACAAAGTCAATGGAGCCGTTCTGACGAGATCCCGCGTATCCCGTAGCCGTACAGGCGTGCAGTTCAACTTACAAGGAACATGATTTTCCGCGCTACGGCGTGGGTACAGTAAGGGTGGGCGCATGTCATGTCTTGTCACTGACAGGGGGACATGACGTGTCAGGGGACTACTCTGTGAGACTGACAGGGTGGACAAGCCCTGTCAGCCGGACGGCGCGACGACTTCTCGCAACAGCGTCAGCGGGAACACGAAGGCGTGCGCCATGGTGGCAGTAGAGTTGTCACTTCGTGTACCTTTTATCATTGTTTACTCGCTGTGTACCAGTATATAAGGTGCCCAGCCCCCTCCTGCGTGAGGGACGTTGGCCCGGAGAGTATTTATTGCAAGAGCTAGCATTAGAGAAAGAGAGCAAGAGAGTGGTTACTCGGCTGAGAGCCTCATTTGTACTGTGGCTACTCGGTAAAACCATATACAGTGAGGTAGGCAGGAGTATGGGTGTTACCTCCACACGAGGGCCCCGAACCTGGGTAGATCTTGGTGTTTGTAGTGTTTCTGAGAGCGTCTACGTGACGTGCGATCCCTCCCCGAATACCTACAGCGTCCATCGGCCCCAAACATTACACACAATACTTCATGCAATAATCTGTTGTTTGCAACTTAATACTAGAAGTGATGCGGATGCCGAACCGAAGGTGGATTATTTAGGCATAGATGCGATGGATAGAAAGTCTCTATACTTTGTTGTAATGCCCTGTTATATCTCATACATCTTGTCATATATTGCATTGTCATGCCCTTATTATTTGTCAATTGCCCACCTGTAATTTGTTTACCCTTCATGCTAGAAATATTTATGGAGAGACACCACTAGTGAACTGTGGATCCGGTCCATTTTCCTCATACTGTTAAACCACCTACTGCAATCATACTGTTCTCTACTGTTTTCTGCAATCATCACTGTTTTCTGCACCATACATTTAGTCCCTTTGTTTTCAGCAAGACCGGGGAGATTGACAAGCTCTCTGTTTCGTTCGGAAAAGTAGTGTGTTTGTTTTTGTGCAGGTTCCACGTCAGTTGCGCTGCTGACAACCTTCTGAAGAACCTCCATGTCCTCCTGGATTCGATAACCTTGGTTAATTTCAAGGGAAAGCTTGCCGCTGTCCTACATCATACTCTGCACTTGGAGTCACCTAACGAACAACTCACCCCCAAGGCATCAGGGACAAATGAGGCTTTATGCTAAAGGGACCCTGGGTGGTCCCAGGTCCCCAGGAGACCACCAGGCACGGCTAGAGTGGGGCAAAACACAAACAAAGAGACACGGAAGAATAAGAACGAGGGACAGTCTCAAATAATTAGGAGTGCTCAATGTGTTATTAGAATGTCACATGTATTGCTTTGTTCATAAGACAATATAGTTTGATGGTATCCCCCTCTGAAGAATTTATTTGGATCAACTTGGCACATGTTCACACATGTCAGACAATAAAGAAAATTGATTTAAGCCTCGGTCATCTTTTATTTTTAGGGTTATAATATTACATCCATGCTTTACTCAATGATGTTTTGTCGCAATGCATGATTATGACCGCTATTTCTCTCTTAGTTTGTCGCTCTCTGTCTATTGCTAGCCTTCACCCTGTACTGAGTATGACCTCTACTCGTGCATCCAACTCCCAGAAACCAAGTTTTCTAACGTGTTCACCATACATACCTCCATGTGGTATTTCACCGCCACTCAAAGTAAATTGCTCGTGTCCTACCTTTAAAACTTTCAAAATTATTAAACTTGTTTTATGTTCCTGTTTTAGCTCACGAGGAAGTAGTTTAAAGTTTATCATGCTTTATGTCAAGAAAGAGTCTTCTCCCTTATTACACCTGATGAGTATGGAATCTGTGCTAATCTAAATTTTCTGAGAGCTGGTGCCAAATAATATAATATAAAAAGACACTTCCCCATGAAATGATGAATGTTGTTGGGCACCCGTGGATACAGATAGCCCTGGTTTGTGAAAGGCAAGGTGGGGGAAGTGCCAACCTTAAGGAAAAATAGAAACCTCTCTCAAAAGTCTAAATACTTTGCTTGACATGGGTTATGATAATTTTTTCATTACCATTCGTTGACATAGACATACATCTCTCTCAAAATTATATTTTCAATGCCTATGTTTTATTAAATAAAAATTGCTAGCACATGAGTAATCCCTGCTTCCCTCTACGAAGAGACTTTCTTTTACTTTTATGTTGAGTATTCATCTTCTTATTTTATGCACCAGTTAGGAGAGCATAATTGTCATTCTGAGTATAATATGCATTGTCCCAAAATATTATTGTTTAAGGCATGTTTACAATATTGTTTCTCCAGAAATTATTATATCTAGTCACCACTTAAGCTTTGGAGGTGTCCTGTCATTTATGTTTTGATATACAATTAAGGGAAAGAGGGATACCATCTTACCATGCATTATTATGATAATTGCAACCTAGTTGATGTTACAATTTCATATTGTTCACTTCTGGTTATTTGTTCACTTTTCATGAACTAGAACGAGTTCGTGAGCTTTATTATCCTTATAGAAATTATCATGTACTTGTTAAATACTAATCATGGTATAGTCTTATGCACACCATATGAAGTAAAAAGTGTTTGTCAAAGTTTTCTTTATCGCGTCCAGTTTGTCAACTCAATTGCTTGAGGACAAGCAATAAGCTAAGCTTGGGGGAGTTGATACGTTGCAAACGTATCTACTTTTCCAACCACTTTTCTTGATGTTTTTTTTGCTCTCATTTGCATGATTTGGATCAAACTAACGCGGACAAACGTTGTTTTCAACAGAATTACCCTTGGTGTCTAGTTTTGTGTAAAAATTCAATTTCCTCAAAAAATTTCAGAAAAAAACAGAAAATTATTTTCCCCCGGAAGACTCCCGGAGCCCGAAGGATAGCTGGAGGAGGGCCATTGGGCCCCTAGGGGGGTGCCAGCCGCGGGCTCTCCTCTTTGCTTACAGCTTCTTAAAAAATAAAAATAAACAACAAAAAGATATCCTCGTTTTCTCTTTGAGTCACTTTTTGGAAACAACAAAAATATTTTCTCTTCTCCGTGGTATTGCATAGTTGTTTGCAAAGTTCAGCTCATGTCCACGGTGGCGCTTGCGCTATATTATTATTTTCACATCATTCGGTTGGAAAAGTGGCAAAGCAATAATGAGGATATAAGATGATACTCCGTGAGCGCGACGCAGAAAGCAAAATAGATATAGTTTATGGGAATATGCAATTTGGATTTGTACAATGCAATGATATGAATAAAATGCAGTGTTCCCGTATATCATGTTCATTATTGTCTTTTGTTATTTTTTTTATTAACAAGATGGCACGCCCGCAATTTTTACATTATGTACACATCTAGAAAACCACTAGGACCCCGGGAATAGTTTCCGCTAATTTTAGTGAAACAATAGTCACGAGCGCATTACTGTTGCTGGAGGAGCCTTTCAGATGAGACCATAGTGGATAGAGTTTTTTTCTATCTTCTCTTCATATGTAGGTTTCTTCTCGCAAAAAACGTGGTTTGGAACTTATCTTATGAACTTCATGGTTATACCCTCCCACGGACTTAAAGTCCTGTAATTTAAGATGGGTCCATTCATGTAGTTTTTCGGGCAGGACAACTTCGTTCTGTTGTTCATACCTCGTCTTGATAGCTTGAAACAAAGTAAATGGAAATTCCTTCTCCAAGTACTCAGATTTAAGATCACTGTGAATATGATGCCTTATGATGTATACGACGGTATATTTCTGGTTATCTCTCAGTGCTGTGACTCCAGCCGTAAGGGGGACTTTCGGATTCTGGATTCCGCGCACTATACCATGGGATGCAAGGGCGATTTTGATGTCCATAACCAAGTAGGATAGTTGTGTCCATTAAGGCCGAGTACATCGAACTCCCGACGATTTTTGTTTTTCGTTGTTCGCTCGACGGCTAGATCAGTACTGATAACGTGTGAAGAATCGATTGTAATGAAACAAATGAATCGAACTCTGTACTTTATTGATGGTATGAAATCCTTATATATAGTAAGACCACACGCATATGAAGGAATGCGTCGGTTCCGATGTCGGTTTCCTGGAGGCAAAACCGCTACTGCTCCCACACCATTGGAATACATGCGAGAGAGAGCGGGGATTATCCCTAATTAACCTAGTCTAATTATTCTTAACAATTAGCACCACCCGCGCCAAACAAAACGGGGACTCGAGCCAAAAACGAAACAAACCGAGCTAGCACAATATCTAAAAACCCTAGACTCATTGACCCTGTTGTGTATCACCTTTTTAGTTGCTGAATACCTCTGCGTACGACAAAACTTGTCCGACACACGTACGATACTTCAATCGCACGGATACATATTGCTGCCTATTTGAGCCTGACGGTATGCGTAGTCTGTCGGACATATGTCGTACAAAATGTGTCGTACGTATAGCACAGCTCACCAAGATCCATAAGATCCGTGGAGCCACTTTGCTCCTCCTCCCCCAAGATCCTCAACTAATGTAAGAGCAACCCTAGTAGAGCGCGTAAACGTGGTTTTCAGTTCGCGTTTTCTCTGTTTTTGTGGTTCGTGGTGGAAGGGAGCGTAGCAGAGCCCTAAACGAAAACTGGATAATGGTAAATTATAAAATTCGCGGTATAGATATGAACACTTGCAATTCCTCGCGGAACTCGAACACAAACGATTGTAATTACACGTAACTAATAAGCGGCGATGAACTAGGGTTCATCGCCCCTAGACTACTAGGGCTAAAATGTCCGGCGTCGTCTTCTTCGCCGGAGCTTGTTCTTCTCCCTCCGTCGCGCCGTCTTCAGTCGGAGCTAGAGCCGTCGTCGTGGAGGGCGAACTTGTTGCTGGAGGAGGCCGCCTACTGCACGAACTGGGACGCCGCAATGGCGTCCCACTCCTACTTCTTTTGTTGCAGCTCCTTGTTCGCACGGAGGGCGCGCTGCAGCTGGCGCTCGTTGAAGTCGTCGACGTGCCACTGTTAGCGGCGGGGCCGAGTCGCCTGCCTCCGCTCGTGGCGGCGGCTACACTGGATCCCGAACGGGATGAGGTCCTCCTCGGTCTCCATGGGGCCCTGCTCCTCTGGAGCCTCGTCGCCGGAGCTGCTATCCTCCATGAGGGCCTGCAGCACCATCGCAGGTGACCGCATGGTGACAACTCCGGCCCCGACGGGGCCAGGCCCTGCCAGAGCGGCAAAGGCGCCACGCCGTTCCCGGCCAGGCCTCCGTGGACGAGGTCGTGCTGGTCGATGCGATGCACGACTGCACTCGACGGCGGTGGTGTGGGGAGGGGAGGGGGAGAGGCGAAGGGGTTGTCGCTGGGCTTCATCACCGAAAGAGGGCGGGAGGGGAGGGAGAGGCGACGGGGCGGCTACTGAATCGCTCGCCAGAGGTACGCGAGCTGGAGGAGGGATTGCGGCGGAGGCGGCTAGGGTTGGAAAGGGAAATGACCTGAGAACGACTCGGGAGGTGTACATATAGCGGCTGAGGAGGGAGATTCTCGGGCACCCGAGTCGCGTTTACGGGTGCTGCTAGGTCCTAAAAACCGGACGCAATCCGTAAATCGGGTTTGGAATTTTTACGGGTTCGACTAGAGTTGCTTTAAGTTGCCTTATGCAAAACCAGATTACTAGCATCCTCCTTGGCCTGATTCTCCAATAAGTCTGACTTTTTTTTTTAGAAATAGTCAAATTGCACTGAAAATCAACATCCTTGATTAACGAGACAGAATTATAAATTTCAGTTGGAGATTTTCCTAAAGACACTCCTAGCTGATTTACATACCGTATATTTACAGACGGGGCGGTGCATGCACTACCTGATTTTGCTTCCGCCAATGGCTCGTACCGGTGCACGTGGGAAAAGACAGAATTCTTGCAGACCGAAGCACATGTTCGTGTGCTGCGTCAGGCGTGACGCCACGGAAAGCCTTCTAGAGTTCTACTAGTGTACATGTCATCAGTTTCGCTACCTATGTGTCGACGTATCCCCGTGAAGTCTAGAAAGAGTATCAAACTCAAAGACAAACACTTGGCATTTGACTTGGTAGGTAGCCGTGTGTGCATGTGCATCCAGATCAACGTCCTCAACATCCCTTTCGTCAAAATCCGCCTGACGAAATCAAGGCGGGCGGCAAATTTTCGGTGAAACTACCCCCTTCCGATATCGGAGTACTTTTCACGGTACTGCGTGTGCATGTGGCACCTACATTAATTCAAAAGATATTGCTATTGTTAGAAATAGGTTAGACAAAGGGGACCCTCTTTCCCCTACATTGTTTAATATAGCTGCTGAATGCTTAACAAAAATGATCTGTACCGCCCAAAAGAATGGCTTGATAATGGGTATGGCTCCGGATTTAATCGATCGCGGGGTGGCAGTGTTACAATATGCTGATGACACTGTTATCTGCCTTGATCATAGCAGTGAGAGTGCTTTGAATATGAAGTTACTTTTGTATATGTTCGAGCTTATGTCAGGCCTGGAAATTAACTATTCTAAAAGTGAGATTTTCTTGGTGGATGGGGACAATATTATTGCTGAATTTTATGCAGAAACCTTTGGTTGCAAAATTGGTTGTTTACCCTGCAGTATCTTGGTATGCCGGTGAGTTTTGCAGCGTTAAAAAATTCTGATTGGGATTTTATTGATTCTCGGTTCATTAGAAAACTTGATGCTTGGCGAGGAAATGCTTCTTCCTCGAGGGAGGGGGGGCTTATTTTAGTGGATTCTAGTTTGTCTGGTATCCCATCTTATCATATGTCGATGGCTTTATTGAGTAAAACTTTTATTATGAAACTTGACAAGCACAGGAGGAGGTTTTTTTGGCATGGCAGTAAAGGGAGGAAGGGTTACTATATGGTGAAGTGGGATATAGTGTGTAGATCGAAGAGTAAAGGTGTCATGGGAATCAAGAATTTGAGAAGACAAAATATAAGTTTGCTTTGCAAGTGGCTTTGGAAATTGGAAACTAAAGATGGTATTTGGCAAAATATTGTGAAAGCTCGATACTTAAAAAATAAACCTATTACTGATATCAAAATTCGGTGTGATGATTCTCCTTGTTGGAAAGCTACTATGAAAGTGAGAGATATCTATCTCCTTGGCAGAAAAATTGTTTTACAAAAAGGGGATATTTGTAGACTTTGGAAAGATAAATTTGGGTCTAATGCTTTGCCTCTTTGTGAGTTGTATCCTGAGCTGTTTGACATAGCTCAAGCTCGGCACTGTACTATTAAGAATTTGATTGATTTGGGGTTCAATACTTCTTTCCGAAGGAGGTTGCATGGGGCGCTGGCAACTCAATGGAAGGAGGTTGTGAATATGGTAAAATCCTTGAATTTGGAAGGGAATGGTGACAGAATTGCTTGGTCCTTGAATTCAAACGGTAGTTTTTCTACCAAGTCTGTTTATAAGCTCCTGGAGAAAAGCATCTCAGGGGCTAACTATAGTTGGATTTGGGAGGCGAAGCTTCCGTAGAAAATCAAAATTTTCACGTGGCAACTTTTTCAGGATGCGGTGCTAACGAGGGATAGTATGAGAAAAAGGAAGTGGCTTCGGTCTCCTATTTGTTCTTTCTGTTCTCAAAATGAGTTTGTGAATCATTTATTTTTTGGCTGTTCGGTGGCTCGAGTTGCGTGGGGTGCACTGGGCAGCACCTTGGATACGACTTGTTGTCCCAATAATTTTTGGCAAGCTTTTTATGTGGTTTCACTCCTTTCTCTCTAATGGCGACATATTTTACATGGTAGGGATGGCAGCCTTGTGCTGGGCCATTCGGAAAACAAGGAACAAAGTCACCTTCGAGGAGTACAAGTTGAGGACATCTCATGCATCTGCTTTGATTTCTTATTGGCCAGGTCTGTTCAAGAAGGGCGACAAGGCGATGCTGGATATGGTGGCTGGGAAGTCGATGGCAGCATCGTCATCTCTTCTTCAGTCGCAAGGCAATCGCCAGACGGACTTCGCTATGCAAGACGGTGTTTCGGCTGGCAACTGATGGACGTGTAGCTGCGAGAGCTATTTCTGGTCGTTAGGCTTTGGGTCGCTGAAGTGGTGTTGTCGACGAAGACTTTGTTTCGTGCTGGTGTTTTTTGGGCTCTGTCCTGTTAGCTTCCTAGAGTGTGGTTGTTGTAGTTGCTGGTAGTTTCCTAGACCTCGTTTATTTTGTGCTAGGTGTTTTTCTGTGTGTGACTCTAGAGTTCGCTCGTGGTACTACGTTTTCGTCCCGTAGGTGGTGCTCGATTGCGAGCACTTCTCTCTGCGTTTGTAAAACTGGTTATTTCCGTTTTTAATGGAGGGATGGAAACCCGGTTGGAAAAAAGTTTAGATCTCAATCTAACTAGGAAGTTATTTTTGTCCAAACGCTGCATCCCTCCGAGGACCTTGTAAACCGACCTTTAGATACAACTCTTGAGTTTTACCCATGATGCAGGAAAATTCTTTTTATCAGCTTGCAGCAGGTAACATCTCAGTTTGGAGTACTCCCTGGTGTCAAGCTTGGGATAGAGTATATGATGATCTCATTCTGCAAGACCCTCCGTTCTCGTACCCAGCGGTGGTTAACCAGCTTTGGATCCCAGGTACAAAGATTTGGAATGCTCAGTTGGTTTCTTCCTTGTTTTCTAATCCAACAGCGCAGGTCATCTTGGATACTCCTATTATTCAGTCTGATGAGGATGATATGCTTTGTTGGAAACCAGCCCCATCTGGTAAATGCACTTCCAAATCAGCCTATCTCACGGCACTCAATAATGTTAGGGGTCCTTCTACTCTGCTTCAATCAGGTATAGATTCTGTTTCTCTCCAGATTCTTAAACAGGTTTGGAAGACCAAGGAAATGATCCCTCGAGTTAGGACGTTTGCGTGGAGGCTTCTCCGTAGGTCCCTTCCTACTGGTTCGAGGCTCTCCAGGAGATCCAGGCACTTCGATGGTCTCTGCTGTAGGTGTGGTGTGGAGGAGGATGACATGCACTTGTTTTTCAGCTGTTCTTTTGCGCGAGCAGCATGGTTCTTATCTCCTTGGTTCATCAGGGCTGATTGTTTTTCTGGAAATCTTTCTTCTATTGCTCTGATTATTAATGCTCTTTTATCCTTGCACCATCCGTTCGCTAATCTGACGAATATTTTAACTTTTATGTGGTGCCTTTGGAAATCAAGGAATGATGCTCTTTTCTCTAGAAAAGCAGGGACTCCCTTTCAGGTTGGGATGGCGATGCGGGCGCTGTTAGCCGACTTCTCCCTTTATTCTAGTCAGGACTCTTCTTCCAAGCCTTTGACTAGGATTCTTCATCAGCCGTTAATCATGAACAATTCTTATGCCTTTACTGATGCAGCTTGGAAGCAGCAACAGGACGGAGGGGGGGCGCCGGCTGGTCTTGGGGTTTTTGTTTGCTGGAAGCAGGAGCATATCGTTGCAGATATCTTCGTGCAGGGTTTTATCCAGGAAGCGCACTCTCCTCTTACTGCTGAGGCGGAAGGATTGCTCTTAGCAGCAAAGATTATTTCTTCCCTTCATGCTTCGCCAGTTCAGTTCTTCATGGATAATTGTTCGGTGGTTCAAGCTATCCAGACTGCTTCTTCAGGGAATCTTCATTCCATTCCTTGGAACATTAGGGGATTCATTGCTGAGGTTGGACAGCATATGAAGGATCTTCGGTTTTCTATCCATCATGTTTCCAGGGAGTTTAATGTTGTCTCACACGACTGTGCTCAGCAGGCCCTTCAATCCAACGGATTGGGGTTCACCAGTTCATGCAGGAACTCTGCTCACGACAGCTCCAGGTGCCCTGTTGTCTCGGCGATTCAATCTCTGAGACTTCTTGGCAATGTAATAACTTCTGTAATCTGTCTTTGAGCAATCCATTTGGCACTTCGGTGCCTCAGCTTGTACAAAAAAAAAAGATACAACTCTTGAGACATATAAATAACCAAGACGATCATCAATACAACAAACATCGATTCATTCCGAGTCTTTCGCTCTCAAACAACTATCGCGGTCGCCGCGCGGTCGAAGCAAAATGGGTTTTACCAACTTAACGAGATCCTTCAGAAACACGTCCTGGGTGCATCCGCCGCTACACATACATGATCCAGTCAAACCGTCAGCTCTGGCGACTGTATTTTTGGCGGATCCAGGTGGACCTTATTTAATTAGCACCACCCGCGCCAAACGAAACTTGGTCTTGAGGCAAAAACCAAACACGACAATGGATTCGAGATCAGCGCTACGGGTGGTAGAGTCCTGCCTCGTAACACCGAGCGACGAGACGCCGCGGAAAGGCCTCTGGCTCTCCCCGCTGGACCTGGTGCTGGCCAACAGAGGCCACGTCCCGCTCCTCCACGTCTACAGCGCCAGCGATTTCTCCGCCGCCGCCGCCGCCGACGACTTCTTCAGCGTGGACAAGCTCAAGAAGTCCATGGCCAAGGCGCTGGTGCCCTTCTACCCTCTCGCCGGCCGTCTCGGTGCGGATTCCGACGGCCGTGTCGAGATCAACTGCAACGCGGAGGGCGCGCAGTTCGTGGTCGCCCGCTCCGATCACACCGTCGAGGACTTCGGCGGCTCCAAGTCATCGCCAGAGCTAAGGAAGCTGTTCCGTCCTCCCGTCCAGCCGTCGTCCGTCATATTGGCCGTACAGGTGACCTTCTTGAGGTGCGGCGGCGTGGTCATCGGGACGGCGGGGCACCACGCCGTCGTGGACGGCTCCAGCATGTTCCATTTCATCCGGACGTGGGCAAGCTACTGCAGGGATGGCGAGAGCGCCGTGGTAGAGCTCCCCTGCCACGACCGCGCCCTCCTCCGCGCGCGGTCCCCGCCCCTGGTCCGCCCCGAGACCGTCCCCATGTTCTGCAGCAAGCTAACCATGCACGAGTCGTCGGCCACGTCCGGCGTCGCGACCGAGGTCTTCACCATCTCCAAGGACCAGCTGCGAGGCCTCAAGCGCCACTGCGGCGGCGTGAGCACGTTCTGCGCCGTGAGCGCCCTCGTCTGGCACTGCGTCTGCGTCGCCCGCCAGCTGGATCCGGGCGCCACCACGAGCATGAACTTCCCGGTGGACGTCAGGCACCGCCTTAAGCCGCCGCTCCCGGACGGGTACTTCGGCAACGGGGTCGTCAACGTGTTCGCCACCGCCGTCGTGCAGGATGTCGTGTCGGAGACGCTGGCCTCCGTCGCGAGCCGAGTGAAGGCCACGACGGAGCGGTTCGACGACGAGGTGCTGAGGTCGGCGGTGGACTACTTCGAGATGACGGAGAAGGGAGGGCGGCCGGAGGACCGCGGAAACCTGCCGGAGACGGAGCTGCGGATGAACAGCTGGTACCACCTGCGCACGTACGAGGCGGACTTCGGGTGGGGGGAGCCGCGCGTGATGACGCGGGCGGAGGCTGTGCGCGGCGGGTGGGCGTACCTGTTGGACGCAGGCTGCGACGATGGCAGCGCGCACCTGCTCATATCCTTGGAGGCGCCGACTCTTAAGAAGTTCGAGCGTGCCGTCGCTAGGTGCGGAGTTCTAGCCAGCGTACGTGCAAGGCTATGAGCCTATGGCCATACGCTTGCACGCTGTTAAATTGGTTCTCGTTGATTTCATCTATGAACATGCCTTTTGTATGTCTGGTCAGTTTTATTTTATGCATATACGTACTCGAAGATGTAGTACTAGTTTTTTTTTTTAACCAAACCGTATTTTTCTTTACGAAAGCAGCAGCTGAGACCTCATTTCATTTCGTTGACGAAGAGGAAGTAAAGAAATATGTAATATCCCAATTTTGCTAAATTAGGGTGTGTGGTGTTGTGTTCATATCATACATGCATGAAACAAAAAATTTAAACCATGTTGAAACAATTTAAATGGTTTGAGAAAAATACCACAAATAGTACTTAAAATGGGTTCCAAAATTTTGTACTGAAAAGCATTTCAATTTCACAAAAAAAAATATGGTGAGGTTGGAAATTTTATAAGCTTTCCAAATATCATTTTTGTAAAATTTTCTGTTTGCAAAAAGGTCCTGAAAACATTGTTTTCTTCTCGGTTTTTAATATAGAAGGGCCTCTTTGTAATTTCTCCTGAAGCCAGGGGTTTTGCGCAAAACTGTCTTCTTCAACCCTTGACATAAGGCAAGCAGCTGCGTGGAGGCCGAGCCCGCTTCGATTGCCACCTCCTCCTTGCCTCCCTCCTTGCGTGGATAGGCTCTGGAGGACGCCCTCGGTTCCCTCCCTCTCCCTATCCCCTCTGCTCACTCTCTCCCTCTCTCTCATTTTCCCCCCTCTAGCCGAAACCCTAGTTCCGGCCATCGCCGCCGCGCGCCGTCGTTCTGGCTCTCCCCGAGCCCCGTCGTGGAGTTCACTGTCCCCGCCATCTCCTCCTATTGCTCCTGGAGCTCGCTCGGAAGAAGGGAAGCCAGGAGGGCCCCCAGTTTCTCCACCGACGTGCTCTCGGCCGCCGCCGGGTTTTCCTCGCTGCCGGCGATTCCGACCCCGCGTGGCCTCTCCGTCGAATCCTCCGCGCTCACGGTGAGCTCCCGGACCTCCCGGTACCTCCCTCTTGGCCCCTCCCCCTCTGTATCCTCCGTTCACCGCCGACCACCGGCCGCCGCCGCGCCATTGCTCGTCGGCGTCGCTCTGGTGACCATATGGTCTATCCACCGCCACCGTCCGGTTCCCCTCGGTCTCCTCCACCTCGTGAGCCTTTTCGTTTCAACTAATTCGCGACAGATTGATCAATTGCATGCTCACAGAGAGGATTCATCCCCCTGTGATGTCACAGTGACATCATGATGATGTCATAGTTTCCCTTTTTAGTAATTCCATTAAATTCCAGAAAATGAATTAAACAGAGAAAATGAATAACTTTTTAATCAGAAAAATAAAATAAAGATATGGAAATGCTCAGAAAAATATACTCTATCTGAGTATGTCCTTTCCACACATGTTTGACAAAGTTGAAAATGAGCATTTATTTAATGTTGTTTAATCCATTTAAAATAGAGAAAATAAGTTTTTATTCAATAAAATTAGAAAAATACAAGTTATATACCAAATTGCTCAAAATGACAAATGCAACCTGTTTATGATGTTTTCAAACCCATTTGAGCACTTAAAATTGTACTCACTCTCAGAATTGCCCGAAGTGCCCCTCCGGAGTCTATTTTCGGGATAAATTCAGTAAAAATGCTTAACTAACATACGAACCCTAGCAACACATCGAACATGTCTAGGGCTTTATTTCAGTGCATTAACTTGCTCATGCATACATATTGTGTATTGCATCGATGCCATGTTTGATTGTTATTCTTCTTTTTGGTGTTTGTTCCCCCTCGGTAGAACGTGCCTCCGAAGAGAAGGCCAGCAGTCCAATGGTGAATACTTGATCTTGACCGATAAGTCAAACACTTATTCCAAAAGATCTTTCTATTGGTTTTCTTATAGCCAAGGCAAGCATAACATCTTATTTTCTCATATATGTTTTCCAACAACATTTGATCCTTGTACTTTACAGTTGATTCCAAAGTATTTGATGCTACTAGATATAGTTCACCTATATACTGCATTGCGTCAATGTCCTGATCCACTGCTCCTAGCCGCCATAGATTTTCTTGTGCGCATCGCCAGCGCCTCATATCTGCTTCGCTTAGTTTTATATGTTGTTTACCTCTGCTCCATCCGGTTGATGAATCAAAGCTGCGATAACCTAGTATAATATGATGACGAGGTAAGATGAGCATTGTGTGGTTAACCTCACTAAGTCTTGGACGGGAGGCCACTTGGGAAGTGGTTGTTTGTTCCGAACTTGCCAGCCCTAGAAGTAAGGTCGGGTGCAAAAGCCAAGACTGAGCGTACAACCATGCGCGATGGCCATGAGCCTCGCTTGACTAACTAACTTGTTCGGCTCTATCCTTGAGTCACGTAGTTTGGGAGTTCCATCTGCGTGTGAGTCAAAAACATTTTGGAGGTGTTTAGGGTGTGACCGGGACAAGTGATGGACGTACACGGATCTTGATCTCGCCTCACAGAACAGGTGCCGTCAACTGGTGGCCAACTCCCTGTTGACGGGGTGGCCCTGTTTGGGTTGACTCATGGATAGGTCCGAGCAAGGTAAAGGTCGTGGCCGACCACACTCTGGCGGCACATCGTCGGAATTGTGCCAATAGCTTGGCATTAAGAGTCGGTTGGTACGTGTGGGTAAAGTGTACCCCCTGCAGGGATAAATCTTTTCGAGAAGCCGTGTCCGCGGTTAAGGACGACTTGGTGAAACTAGTTTGGCCATCGATAACTTGAACATGACGTAAAAGATGTTGACAAAGCATGGAGGCAATAGATCAAGGGTGCTTCCTCGGAGATGCCGAGAGGGGTGATCCTTGTAGCATGTGAGATGCTGGGAAATGATGTTGGTGGATGAAAAGTTGATGATTACAGTAGTTGAGTAGTTTTCTCATCTGTTTTGAAAACACTCTTTGATACGTGCTATTCCTCCTCGTTTTGGAAAACAAAGATTGCTTTACGTAAATCAACCTTCATAAAACCCTTTCTGAAGATAGCAGAAATATAATAGGTTAACTAAGTCTTGTTGAGTACCTCCCGTACTCAGGTTTTCTTAAATTTGATTCAGGTGAAGATCTCACATCGGTGGTGATTCAACGTGGACATCGACGAGTAGTTTGGGGTTCCCAGGTAGCAGTCTGGAATCTATGGACTGGGACGTCTCCTTATGTTGCGGCCTCTTAGGCCTTTTTGGTTATTGTTGATTAGCAACATAATTTGCCTTCCGTTGTCTGATGTAATGTTGGGTCATGTGACCTCTGTTTGTATAGCTACTCTTGCTGATAACGAATGAAGGATGCCTCCTCGGATATGCCGAGATGGGTTACCTTGTAGATTGAGTTATCGGAACAACTTGAGGTGGTGATCTTAGAAGCACGAGGTGTTGATATGTTTTGGTGGATAAAAAAGATGTTGATATCAGTAGTTGAGTAGTTTCCTCATCTGTTTTCAAAATACTCCATGAGACGTGCTATTCCTCCCTCAACTTGGAAAACAAAGATGGCTTTACGCAAAATAACCTTCATAACTCTTTCTAAAAGAAGAAGATATATAATATGTTAACTAAGTCTTGTTGAGTACCTCCCGTACTCATGTTTGCTTCAACTTGGTTCGGGTGGAGTTCCTCAGTTCGGTGGTGTTTCAACGTGGACATCGACGAGTAGTTTGGGGTTCCCAGGTAGCAGCCTGGAATCTATGGGCCGGGACGTCGCCTTATGTTGCGGCCTCTTAGGCCTTTTTATTTCTTGTTGATTAGCAACATAATTTGCCTTCCGTTGTCTGATGTAATGTTGGGTCGTGTGACCTCTGTTTGTAAGCTATACTCTACTAACACATGTTTAATACAGCTTCTATGTTTAGAGTACTGCTTTGATCGGTTGTTGGTTTCGAGCTTATTGTAATACAGTTTTGGCTATGCCTTCATAGTTGTCGCAGTCGAGGGGTTGTGGAGCCGATGATCCATTTCCGAGCACGCCTGCCGATGTGATTCGGCCTGGGGCTAAGTAACCCCCAGTAACCCTCTATTGTTGTTGCACTTTCTGGACATATATCAGCTCTGTATAGCTTTGGTCCCGTTTCCTTCAGTTTCATTCGAGTCGTGGACGCTTTGATATGCATAGTTGGTTATGACTAGCGTGGACACAAGGAGTAGTAGTACCATGGTGATCCGGCCTCCGTGCCGATGAATCCGGTCCGCCTGCTGTTGTTTGTTGCGGCCGGGGCTGGTAACCCTGAAGCCCTTGTGGGTCCATGTCTAGGAGCACATAACAGTATGTATATCTATAGGTCCGGGGTCGTTACAAAATACTCCCTCCGTTCTAAAATAGATGACTTCCATTTTGTCTATACATGCATGTATGTAGACTAAAACATATCTACATACATGCATGTTTGAATAAATGAAAGTCATCTAGTTTAGAACGGAGGGAGTACTACTACAACGACACGGATAACCATAGGCGAAGCTCATCTCCAACAGATTTTCCATCATTTTGGCGCAAAAAAAAATTACATAGTCAAATTAGCGGTTTAGAGCACCGCGACCGAAATCGTGTTTTCAGATGCGCAAAAATACAACGTGTTGTCCAGAGTTTCCAGCAGTGCGGGAGGAAACTTTCTAGTAGTTGGTATTAGCACGTGTTGTCCATAGTTTTGAGGCCGCACAATCCGGCGCGCCAAATTTCCAGCCCGCGTGCGCTAAACTTTTTGTGCGGCCACTATTTTAAAGCGGCGGTTGGAGCACCATTTTGCCCCTACGCACACAAAAATGACATTTTTTAGCGTGTAACCCCCTGTTGTTGGAGATGCTCTTAGTGTATGTCGGGGGGGCCATCGCCCCCCCCCCCCCCCCCACCCCACCCCATGATGTGCTGGGACATCGATTCAGGTGAAGATCTCACATCGGTGGTGATTCAACGTGGACATCGATGAGTAGTTTGGGGTTTCCAGGTAGCAGTCTGGAATCTATGGGCTGGGACGTCTCCTTATGTTGCGGCCTCTTAGGCCTTTTTGGTTCTTGTTGATTAGCAACATAATTTGCCTTCCGTTGTCTGATGTAATGTTGGGTCATGTGACCTCTGTTTGTACAGCTACTCTTGCTGATAACGAATGAAGGATGCCTCCTCGGAGATGCCGAGAGGGGTTACCTTGTAGATTGAGTTATCGGAACAACTTGAGGTGGTGATCTTTGAAGCACGAGGTGCTGATATGTTGAGTAGTTTCCTCATCTGTTTTCAAAATACTCCATGAGACGTGCTATTCCTCCCTCAACTTGGAAAACAAAGATGGCTTTACGCAAAATAACCTTCATAACTCTTTCTAAAAGAAGCAGATATATAATATGTTAACTAAGTCTTGTTGAGTACCTTCCGTACTCATGTTTGCTTCAACTTGGTTCAGGTGGAGTTCCTCAGTTCGGTGGTGTTTCAACATGGACATCGACGAGTAGTTTGGGGTTCCCAGGTAGCAGCCTGGAATCTATGGGCCGGGACGTCGCCTTATGTTGCGGCCTCTTAGGCCTTTTTGGACGTCGCCTTATTACTCTAAAATGTCGTATATTCAACTTGTGCCCATAATCTGAGATTTTTACAAAGTTCATGTTGAAGTTTATTGAAAAGGGTTGAAAACGAAATGGAAACGGAAGAGAACATGCATTACCGTTTCCGTTTCTGCTTATATCGCCGGAATCAGAAACGAAATCGAAATCCCCGAAAACGAATACGAAAATGGAAATCCTCGGAAATAAATATGGAACGTATACGATACGAACGCGAGCATTTGTTAGAACAAAATAGGGGTATAATACGTTGGTGTGTATCCTAAAAGACTTGTATCCTAAAGAGAGTTTTTATCTTGTCTTGCAATGCTCCCCGGTATTTATGATATTAATATTAAAGCTCAAAACTGTGTATTTGGTTTCAAAGCATTTATCAATAATTTAAATATTAAAGTGAGTTTCAATATTTAATTTGGGCACAAAAAAATATATTATGTTTTATAAACTCAATGGTTTTATTTTTAGAATTTTTATTATTTTTATAGAGTCAATTTTCCTAATTATTGGTTTTTATTATTTAAAAGGCATTTAAAATCATTTAAGAAATACTTCAAATTTTCAAAAATTGAAATGTGTCCAAAGTTGCCCACAAACATGATTAGTTGAAAGGTATATTTTTATTTTAAAAATTTAGAAATTTAATTGAGCTTAATTGGATATATGAATTAAAAGATACAAAATATTAAAGAAAAACATAATTAAAAAATTGCTAACGTGAGCCGTCTTCATTCTGTGGAAACAGAAGAACACCGAAACGACAGAAAACAAAGATTTCGGGTCCCATGGTGTGAGACTCTTACTAGCTGACATATTGGGAATCAAGGGGCTGCCAATATGCACGTATGGATTTCAAGATTTGAAGCACATGATATTTTCTTGTGTTAGAGCAAGAGAGACATGGAGATGTATTGACATTTAGAATAAGATAGAGGAACACTTATCATTCCAATGCCACCACTCTCATAATGGTTAGACAGGTACATAATATTTAATGAAATATTTGGTTATATTGGTTTATTTTTTAATGTTTAGATGGATTATGGTTAGACCTCATGTGACGAAATTAGCACCTCCAACTACAAAGGTTAGCGGCTACAGGAGGCAAGGCTACTTGTATATTTCATGTCTCATAGCTGTACACATTTTGAACGCGGCTTAACGATCAGACTATAGGCCAGCCTTTCTTGAGTACTTCAGCATCTCTAATATCAGTGAGAAGAACACATCACTTTATCTCTAGCCGCTGCTCAGGGGATGATAATGCGAGAGCCGTAGTTTCGAAGGGATTCTCCTCAGAATGTACAGCACAAGAGATGATGGAAGAATTTCGACAAGCTGTAGCAAAAGGGGTTGAGTCCAGATCGAGAGAAGGCAGTCAGAGAGAGGCATGATCAACACAGACTGCTTGAACGCGATCTGGATGACGGCAACATCCCTCTGATTCGCCGTGTACTCCAGATCGAGCCCAAAGAACCGGTGTTCATCGGGAGATGCAAGATAGAGATCGGTCAAATGACCCAGAGCTTCGTACAGCCTCTCGGCACTATTGGTGTAGAGCACGTCCAGAAACTTGCCGCATGGTGTGGGACCTTCGTATTGCTCCCAAACTTCAGCCATTGCGTGTGTGTGCTTGGTGGATCGAGAAGAGATGAGGAGGAAGAAGAGAGTACAGTACAGAGAGCGAGAGGAAGAAACAGAGAGCGTGAGTGGAATGGCGCCCTTCTGCCTCGCTCGCGAAATAAAAACCGCCGCTAGGGAGGCGAGAAGTTTGATCTTTAGTCCCGGTTGGCCACGGGAACGGGGAATAAAGGACCAATAGTCCCGGGCGGCCAGGTCAACCGGAATTAATTCCCTCCACGCGCCGCAACGCGCTTCCCAACCCGCGACGTATGACCTTCTGTCCCGGGTCTCCTCCCGACCCGGGACTAAAGACTCATTAGTCACGGGGCGCGACGTTTGGGGACTGATGCTGGCGTACCGAAGGCCTTTTTTCTACTAGTGACATGAATACAGCTTGTAATGTGATGTCACAGTCGTATAATATTATAAGTTTATAACAGATCAAAACCTGAGCTACTGGAGAATATAAGAGGAAAGATGGATGAACCGATCTGGTGGACCTGCTAATGAATCAGTACAGAGAGAATATAAGAGGAAAGATGGCTGGAGCGATCTGGTGGACCTGCTAATGAATCGTCAAAAATATAAACACAAGTACTTGTCCAATAATCCATATTCCAAATCACAAATTCTCCCCTTGGTCGCCTAAAGGTCTGTAGTATTCTGTTTCCCCTCATTGTCATTGTCAGCTCTCACGAGGTATGGATGCAGAAGTGAACTAGTACGATCATGTTCTTTCTTAATTAGTGGAGACTGAATAGCTAGCAAAGTTAGGTTCCACAAACTGACATGACAGTTAAGGACAATCTTTTTCCTTTTTTATTAGCGCCCTCGTTCCGTACAATAGGATTTCTTACAGCAACCTGCTACTGGCTCACCAACCAAACTACACAAGGCCGCTATATATACAGGGGTGAACGACGCCAGAGAAGGCAGTCAGAGAGAGGCATGATTACCTCCATGGGGCGGCCAGATCGAGCTCGCGGCCGGAGGTTGAATCCACGGCCACCACTGCTGGTTAGCATCTCATATCATCTCCTTTCTCGCCTCGCCAAGCCCAAGATCCAAGTCACAAGTCACGCGATACCGCACGCGGCTTGTCCACCTTGGGCTTGAATTTATAGAGGGATAAGAAGAGAGAGATAGCACGGCTGGCGGGCAGGGAAGAAGACGAGGATGTTGGGTATTTTGATCTGATCCTCCGTGCTTGCCAGGACGGACGGCCAAGATGCGTAATTGTCACGGATCGATGACATGGATACCCTCATTAAAGGAGAGAGACGTATCTGCCCCTTCGCACGCGAGAAAAACGCGAAACTAGAGCGGGTCATTCATTACAGGCGTTGATTCCCTTAAAAGCTGAAGACGGTTTTTTTCCCCACCATTGCACTACCAGCGATTGGTTTTTTTTTTCCCTCAAAATCCGTTTCACATAAACACCCGTAATTCCCAGAAATTCATGGGGAACAGAACAAATCTCCTTAATATCCTGACTATGTTCCCTTTGTTTCATAAAATAAGATGCGGCATTACATTGTTTATGTTTGCTTTCATCTTGATTTTTATCTCCATTTTCTAGTAATTCAAGGTCTAAACATAACTTCCGTTCCTCCCTAGTTCTTGCAAATCCACCTAATCACCGCATGATGGGAGATGGAACGGAATGAATTTGTCTCTAGGTCTTTTTTTAAGATGGAAAACAAATCCATTAACCAAACTGCTCAGCATAATATGTATAACCTGATCAATCAATCAGTCAATCAAATAAATGTCTCCACATTTTTTTTTTTAGTAACGTACCATTTGTAATCCAGCAAATTTTCAAGTACAGAAAATCTAAGACCACTTCTATTCAATCAGAAAATAAATTCCTTGTGTAAGCCAATTCAAGATCACTCAGTAAGCGGCGAATGTCGACATGACTCTTTCTCTTCTTTTGACTACAAATAACAGCTCATGCGTACACCACAGCTCCTGCCACAATCAAATATACGGAGTACATTCCAACTCAATCAGATCGCAGGTGAGTTACAAAACAGAGGAAACACCATTACAAAGTCCCGATCTGGGAAATTGAACTGACTAGCTGGATACTTCAACCAATGAAATGAAACAGCATTGCGCGAGATCCGTAACTGACGACAAACCAGACGGGGAGCCATGCCATACACCGCCGGTCGGCCTTCCCTGCACCCGATGAAGCAGAACATGCATACAACAGCCGGACATCAACCTAGCTGCATTGAAAAGACCCCGAATAAGAAATTAATCCTACCACAACAAACATGGCGCATCAGAGCCCGACAGCAGCATAGTCGGTGCCCTCACTCTCACTAGCAGTGGTCAGACTAGTGAACCTAAATCCAACCACGACCAGTGAACCTAAATCACAGGCCGCAAGTTATTGGCTCGATAACTATAACACACTAAAGTCATGGATCGACTGATGGACGGACCTAAACAGACATGCAAATTTAGAGCACAACTGCACTTCAAAGAACATCAAGTAAGCCAAAATAGCAAGCCATGACACAAAAGTGACTGACATGAACCAAATAAAACAATCCTGGTTCGACTAATCATCCGGTTAGATAATATACCTGGATTAGAGCCTCCAATCATGAGAGGGAACGAACATACAAAAGTGAAATGATATTCCCTCCAGATGAAAAAGAAGGATACAGTGGTTGCTATCATGAGTTGCCAATTGACAGAGCACCACCATTAGAAGCAGTGACACGGACTTTACGCAACTCACCAACTTACCTCCAGACGGCCTCTTCCTCGGTAGCAAGGCCGTTGTCATCGGAGTTGCTCCGAACTAAATCTTGCAATTAAGAAACATCATTGCGGGAAAGGAAATGCCACGAAGAAAATCGATATCACGGGCACAAATGAGTTCAAAGCAAGAGACATGAATAGAGATCATCCCAGACTATGTGAGACAATAATTCTCATCAAGCTTCTAAACATATAGGAGCTACCAGCCTAGCTTTCTGTTCTCACAAGGCCGAATCCAAAAACGGGGAGCAATCAACAAAGCAATCATTCGTGTAGATAATCTCAGGTACGATTGTTCTAAGTGAGTATTTGAGCCTATTCAGAATAGCAGGATTAACAGCTGGCAGGTAGACACAGAGGTGATATCAACACCAAGATCATGCCATTATCAAGCAACAAAATCAAGAAGCCATAATTCTAAACATCTGGGCCCAGAATGAACTAAAACATCACTTGGCAGTGCCATGAGCAAACCCGAGAAATCATGCCACTGAAACCTAAACAAGCATTTCATTGGCTCGATGGACATGGTATCACCGAACACGAAGATGAAAAAGTAGACGAACCCGAAACTTACATGAACCAACGGAGTCCAAGATTTTAACCGCAACCATCGCACGACAACGGGACAATGTGAAACTTACATGCCTACAACCGCACGCTGCGGAGGAGACCACGACCAGCACCACTAGCGCCAGAACGCCAGGTCACCAAATAGTTCAACAAACTTTGGGTACCCAAATTCACACATACCATCTTGTAGGCTACCAACCTGCAGCACATCAGAACAATTCATTAGTACACTATTTATGCTTGCATCAGGACAGGAACTCCAATGACGAGGAAATAAAAAAAATGACTACACTATGGAAATGCCATGTGTGAAAAGGGAAATTTTGGACTTATCAAGGATTTGCACATCATCCAATTATGGTCAGCATGACTAACAAAGTGTTTGGGCAATCAATGATATCCAGAGGACAAGGTTATATCAGGTCGTCACAAGCTAAAGTGCCATCATGTGAATCCACTGTATCATCTATGCTAAGTTGATGACTTGGGATATGGAAGGGAGAAATCACCAGTCCACATTACATCCAATTACTAAAAACAACTACTATTTCTAGTTGCTGAGACCAATATTCATATCAAAGGAACTTGTTTTTGCAGTAGCGGTACTATGAAAACAGTAGAAAGTAAACGATAACAGGGGATAGTTTAAATTTCACAAAATTCACTAGCAATTTAATTTATTTGGTTATACTTCTCTGATGATTTCCTAGACGACACCACCGAGTACAACTATGTTTGGTTTAAAAAAGTATATCATCATCGGCTAAGGTCTAGAGGACAAATAATAATGGCTCAATGGCTATGGTATCACAACCTAAGCTGATGCATGACATGCCGCCAAACAATACAAATATATAGGCCAATCAAAAAGGTCCATCGCTGCAGATGAACTAGCAAATATACCTTTGTGGGTAATAGCTACTCAATCCCATTCTAAAACTAAAATCAAAGCTCACACAATGTAATTTAGCCTAATTACCAGACTTGCAATTCATTCAAACATTTGTTGATGTGAGAATTGTGGCGGTGGTACCCTAGTAGGTGATGTCCTCGGAGAAGAGCGTCATGCGGAACTTCATGAGGTGGCTCCGCTCTTGACAAAGACCTCATGGTCAGATTCGTAGGGACTGGAGCGCCTCCCCATGGCTCCTCCTACTGGTTCTCCCTCATACGCCACCTCCCAACACCCCCGCTTCGTGCCCTTCATCACATCCACCTCCTCCTTCAGCCGCCAGCCGCGTTACTAGCATTTGGCATGGAAGATGGCGGCGGGCAACATGTTTCTTCATGATAATGATGACAAGTGCTGCATAAAAACACACCGGGAAATCAGCTAGCCACATGGGAACAGATGCAGTAATACAGGGAACATTTCTGAGAAAAATTAGATCACACAACATTGGAACTAGCTCTCCAAGTCTAGACGTAGCAGTTAATACTTGCTCATATTAGTACACAACAGATGCTCAAGTTTATCATACAGAAGAAGCTTGGTTCTATACATGAAAGGAACTGGTATATTTACTTATTTGGTAGCATAGAAGCATATCTGACAGTTGCATCGTTACAAGCTAAAGATCTAGACAACAAGATAATTTTGGATAATTTTGTTTAACTCCAGCGAAAGTGAGCTAGCTACTTGACTAGTATGATTTTGCAGAAGAACAAGTGCTCAAGTTTATCATTTAGAAGAAGCGCTTGGTTCTGGAGTACATGGAAATAACCTTAATAATATTTATCTGCCAGCACAGAACCATATTCAGGAAAAGAACATTGCTAATACGGAGTACTTATTTGACATATAAGCATTTCCACATAACAGTTGCATCATTACATTATGGCAACTTCTACAGTACCTTTTATTGGTCTAGGACATAGACTAGTATGTTTTGGTTGAACGGTTCAGATGTGGCGTCCGAGATTAGGCCCAGCAGGCCCATGAACTGTAATTCACTAAAGAAAAAACAAGAGGCCTTCAATCGTTGATGAACAAACATAGATCGGACACCTCATTATCGTTGACGAAGCGTGCGGCCGCCGACCGGCCGCTGCGCCGTTGTTGGCGCTGGTGAGCACTTCGACGCTGGCATTCCGCCATTTTCCTGCAGAAGGATCGGAGACGGCGCCGCCGACGTACGTCTAATCATTGCGCTGCCCTGCTGCTATAGTTCATCGTACAGACCATGCAGAAGGCAAATTAAGACGGACATGAACAACTACTTTGTCAATTGTCTGTGTGATGAAGTTCTTCGGATGGGTTTCCTTGATAGCTATTGGTTACGTCTCCTGAGGCTGTGAAGATCTCCCTTGATTAAAATCTTAAATTGTGTTTATTACTAAAAATCAACATGATTCTTCTCTGAAAATTCTGGCTTTGATGTACTTGAAAAAAGACAAGCCATGAGAATTTTATTAAATAGAGCCTCGCAGTGACTGCTGCGGCCGGCGATGAGCCGAACAGCAAGAATCGCTTCCAGTTTTCCTTTTGAGATTATTAGAATCGCTTCCAGTTAGCACCGCAAGTTAACCTGGATGGAGACGATAAGAGAAAATCAGGCCAACCACTTAGGCCGGGGCCAACTACGATCTTGGGCCAGGCCCACCCATGGTACGGTGCCAATTTTGACACTAGTATGAATTGTACCGCTTATCTTTTTGAGACTAGTATGAAATCTTGTGAGCCTTTGGATTAACAAAAACAGACGACTAATATTTACTTGGGGGTACCATAAAACACCTCTTACATTATACAGGTGAGCCTACAAGGCTGTAAGGACGAGGAGGGGACATAAGTTCTCACCTGGCGCAGAGTCGCTTCCGGCCAGTAGGGCCCAAGCGCAGCGTTGGTACACCGCCCATAGCGGATCTCTGCAGGCAGCCGGCCATCTCCAGCACCCCCTCACAGTCTGATGTGACACTGCGTGCAGACATGGAGACTATTTGAATTAAGAACATAGATTTAACAGGTCATATATAAGAACGGTAACATGAACATAATTACTTGACTTTACAATTGAGGACCTAAAGTTTTCAACTTTAACATACAATAGCCTCATTGCAGCTGCATGATTACAATCTCGATGCATAAAAAACACTGATCAAATTCTGAAAGAAAAGACATATACTAAGTTGCTAACTAGTATCCTCTTTGAACTAGAATAAATCAATATCGAGAAGAGGAAATATGCATGCGATTGTTGACAAGGAATTATAGATGTATCAGTTAATACCAATTTATATCAGTAGAACAAGTGAAAAAAAATTACTGGAGCAAGTAAACGATCTAGAACAACTTCTCCACCATTTCCAGCAGGTCGTCCAGCAACCCAAAATGGGTTCGTCCAGCAACAATAGGCTCATTACAAGGTAGAAAAATAAAACAAAATATTGCTCCAACATTGAGAACAGGTACATGCTAACAAGTATCACCATTGAGCATCCTAATGAGCTCGGAGTTGTGGACCCTGACGTCTAGATCTAGCAGTTAGCATATCTGGAACAAGTGCTCAAGTTTATCATACAGAAGAAGGTTGGTTTTGTGCATGAAAAGAACCTTGCTAATACGTAATCTGACAGCACACAAGCATATCTACGAAACAGTTAGATAATCATTACTTAGATCATCATTACAGTACAAGCTAGAAGATCTAGACAACAATAAACCAATCCTGTGACTTTGGATTGATGATCTACTTGTCAAACATAAAAGAAGAGCTGGAGCAAGATATATAGGACAAAATACCCATGGATTTCAGCACTATCAAAAATACGGAATATATCCGAGAAAAGAGAATTACCATTCTAAAAGATGGCAGCTTGTGCTCATCCTCCAGCTTCTTCTCCTACAGTAAATCACAGAAAGTAATAGTCACATATTACATGAAGGAAAGGCACTAGGAGTTAGTCCCACCTGCGGAAAGTAATGATAAGCTTTTCACATATGGCACAAATCTTTGCAATAGTGTCTTCCAGTAGCACATATAGAAATAATTACATGAAGGAGAGGCACTAGGAGTTAGTCTCACCTGCGGACATTGGCGACCATAAAAAGAACGAAGAGGAGAAGGCCTCATAGGTCCGGCGCTGCAGGCCATGGGGAAGGCGGAGTCCAGGTGGAGCTGCAGGTCAACGAGGTGCCACAGCCACGCCGGAGAACGAGTGGCCGTCCGCTCCTCAGAGGAGCCATCCATGGCTCATGTAGGTGATGTCTCTTCCTGGTAGCCGGCACACCCTCTCAACCGTACAGCACCACACCACGACTCTTTGGCAACACGCGCGACGCAGTCCGGCGAGCTCGACGGATCATCGGCGCACGGAAGCGCCGGGAAGAAGCCAGACGGAACGCCGTATCTCCAGGGCGGTGACTCCTCTCTTGTTTTTCTTGCGAATAATCTGGGCATGATTAATTGTCAATAGGAAAAGGAATAAATTAATGACAGCATCAGGCGAGTGCAAGATAAGTTCAGTTTCTCCAAAAAAAAACAAAAATTATGTGGTGTTAACAGGCAGCGGGGGCACTCAAACATCCTCATTTGGTCAATTGGGTATGCATATAAAGCAAACTATGTGTGCATACAAAAGCTACGACATGCATGTGGAAACACATTGCATCCTCCAATTTTTTTTTTCGATTCCCAAAACTATTTCCACTAGCTACGAACACAGTGTGGGAACTAAGCTAGCTACAGCGAAGGTGTTATTCCATAAGCTGAATCGGAACTAAATTTCCATATTGTTGAATGCAAGATGTATATATATAGCAGGGCGCAAAGAACTGTCTTTCTCAGATCTGCTAGCCTTCACAGTCTACTAGAACTTGGAAGATGTACACAGATTCCCAATGTGAAAATCAATAACTTGCTCGCACAAACTAGCTAGAACAACATGAAACGAATGGTGGAATTGACAAGGATTCAACGAGAATAAAAGGAAGGAACATTTTCGCATTTGCAACGGTGGTGTTCTAGAGATACATAGCATTATATAATTGTGAGGCATTAGCACGAACAGGCTGCATGCGGTGGAAGACAGCATGTCTCTTACCGGCACAAGCTAGATCGGATCGAATCGAATGACTGGACCGGAACGACCAGAGGTCGTGGGTGGATCCAAATCGACCGGTAGTGGATGGCGGCCGGACGCCACCGTCCCCTCCGTGGGTTCCTTGCAGCGTGTGACGGAAGACCCCTCCCTTGCTCGCGTTGCCGCCGCCGGATGCGAGCGCTTACCCTAGGCAACGCTCGATACAGTGAGCAAGCCGGCCGGCAGGCCGTGGTTCGTGGGAGACCTCTTTAGTTCTGATCGGAGCCAAAGATCTGAGACGGAATTGCGGGCGAGTTGGGTTTGTGGTGGGATGCTGACCGGAAGCTCCACACCGTGGAATAGAGAGGAGAGGATGATCTGCTGCTGTTGGCGGCGCGAGAAGCCGGCCGGAATTTGGTGTGTTGCCAGCGGCCTCGCATCGTCGGATCCAGCGAACGGTCCAGATTCGATGCGCGGTGCGATCCGCTGGAGGAACTCCTTACCATCTCATTGGCTGCACACCATCTAATTACTCCACTTAATTGTCCCGCTCGAAACCGGGGCTCGAAAGTCTCTCCGCCTCTTCGATTTTCCCATTAATTACTCCCCTTAATTATCTATCCTATCAGTTCTCTCCCCCAGATGGCCAATACTGACGAGTGAGCACAGCTGGAATTGGTAGCACTTTTGGTATATCTCCCGAGAGGAGAGAGTACGTGGCAAAGAAATTTTTTATTTTTGCTGTGTTCTCTCTAGGAATTTTTTGTTGTGCTCTCTCTAGGAAAATATAGCTCCATAGAGAACCACACGACCCCCAATCCATTCATACAAAAAAAAACGGAAATCTACAGGCACCAACTGAAAGAATACCAAGGAGCGTCTCCGAAGCGATGAAAAGGCATTCGATAGACGAGAATAAGGTATGAAGCCATAGTGATGCTAGTAAAGTCGAAAGATAACACACAGGACCGAAACGATGTGGCGCCAAAGTCTCGTCACCATAGTGAACACACAATTGCATAGTCGATGCTACCCTAGGATGCAAAAGCAACATTGGCACACGCGCCCGCCGGCGAGCCATCCGGACGCGACGATGTCGCTTCTAGGCGGCGGTGCATCTGTACAAAAGGGAGGGACTGGTACAGGAGGGAACAGAAGTAGGGAAGATGTCATGGCTCTGGGAAGAGGAGGCGGCGGCGGGGAGGGACCTGCCGGCGAGGTGGGAGAGGCGGAACCGATCTAGATTGGGCAAAGGGAGAGAATGAGGAGTGTATCGTAGGTAGGTGTGGAGGAAGTGGATGGGAAGAGATGCCCGATACAACAAATGTGGCTGTAGATGTGGGCTATCTGGGCGCGTAATATTTCGTTATGTGCATACTTAACGGTGTTGTGTGTTGTCTTTTGCAGTGAACTCGACCGTCGGATTTGTGTAGATGTACGGTTGAGATGGGAAATCTGGGCGCCCCATCCATGCATCGGATTGATGTTCATGTCGCTGAAAGGCAATGATGCACATCCTTCATGAGATTGCCCTAGCTGAATCCACTCGTGGCATCCTTTCTTTGAACTAGTCAACAATGTCAGCCAACTGCAATAGCCAAGACTACATGACGACCGTATACAATGGACGGTAAAGCCAAAAGATAACACTGGCCGAGACCATGTGGTGACAAAGTGACATCACCACAGTCGAAACATAATGTGTTGTCGAAACCTTCCTAGGACGTAAAGAAAACCTTTTCAGATGGGGCTCCCTACCTAGCTTCTCCTGGACAAGACCACAAGGGCTAGAGGGACACAAAGAGGCCAAGGTAATCTGATTCCTTCCTACTTCGACAAAGGACATAGTAGACATAAACGGGTCTCTGAGGCGTCACAAGGCACATTTTCTGTAAATGTGTCGACCTAGTAGTGGTGAACAAGGCAACATCGATTGCGCATCATAATTACCAGAGCAACACAACAACTAGAACTAGACATGTTTTTCTTTCTTTGTTTAACAACAAGAAACAGTGAGAGGAACTTAAGTCTCATAAAGTGTACTCATTCCCCCAAGAGAACCTACACAGGCGATTAGGTTTTCTCCGCCCCACGTCGGCGCCGCCGCCGATCTAAATCGCTTTTGTGGCCTTCATTCGATGGAGTCAAGGTGGATCTCGGCCCCCGTCGGCAGACGGGCATCGTTTTCCTGATTTTAGCGTTAAGGTTTGGTGGGGGACACTACTAGAGAAAAGCCTATAGGAGGAAATGAGGGCTCGAGGCGCATATTGGCAAAATGCGCCTCCTATATATTATGCGAGGCGCATTTCCAAGATGTGCCTCCTATAATGCAAATATAGGAGGCGCATTTCCAAAATATGCGCCTCGCATACTTCATGTGGGGACCACAGCTTCCTGGCCCCAGGTTATGCGAGGCGCATTTGTCCATATGCGCCTCCTATAATATAAGTATAGGAGGCGCACTTCTATAATATGCGCCTCCTATATTTTGTGTGGGTCCGGGTGGCGTTTGTGGCATAGAATGGCGCAGTCTAAAATGCGCCTCGCGTAATCTATGGGAGGCGCACTCTAAAATGCGTCTCGTGTAGTCTATAGGAGGCGCAGTTATGCGATATGCGCCTCGCCTAGTATTCACCAAATTAGACACGCGCGGTACCCTTTCCCCAATCCCCATTCTTCCCCAATTCGATCTCTCCCACACCCACTGCACAGACGGACCACGCGCGGCGGCGCTCGATCTACCTCGCCGACAGACCACGGCGGCGTGAGGGCAGCGCGTGAGGGCAGGGCGGGGACGAGTGCGACTCCGCCGTTTGGATCCGCGAGAAGGCGACTGCGGCGACGAGGCCCGCTTTTCTTCCTCTCGGTGCGCGTCCTTCCGCTGGAGTTCGTCCGCCCACCCGCCGGTCTGACCCCTAGGGTTTGGTCCTCTTCGATCCAATCCAACCCACACCCACCGCTCCTCTCCTTCTCTCTCTCTCCCCCCATTCCCGCGTATCTGCCGCGGTCTGGAGCAGGGAGCGGCTGAGCTCCGTTCGTACTACATGGCGCCTCCCGCACCGGCGCCCAGTGCCCCTCCTCCGCCGCCCTCCGCTGCAAATCAAGACAGAGGAAATCCTGCTGCTCGGCGCCTGCCGGTGACCGCGGCCGGCGGGAGAAGCGGCGTAGGAAAAGCAGGTACACTGGTCGACTTCGCGGACATGCTGCTGCCGGCGACCGCCTCCCCCGACCCGCTGGCGCCGGCGAAGTCACCGCCCTGCTGCTGCCGGCCGCGACTCTCTCCAGCTGCTGCCGACCACCTCCCCAACCCTTAGCTGCCTGGTGAGGTTCCTCTCCTCCACCTTCTTGCATCCCTTTATGCATGTTAATTGGAAAATTAATAACTATGGGTAACAATGAAAAATCATATGTAGAATATGGGGATTTGACATGAGATAAAATCAACCTAGCAGAACACTGTTGGACCTTGAAGTAGAACTGATGGATGTGAGATGACAAGTTTTGTAGGCAAGATAGACATGTGTATAGTAATTAGTAATGATTCTTTAATTTGTACTTTCAAACATTGAATCAAATCTGCCACATGTAAAATTAACTGATACAATTTTTTTCTTTTAATCATCATGTCACAATGTTTGCTGGCTGGCTATTCCTTGATTTTTATTATTCTTAGTCTTTAACTACCTATGCATTATACTACCCAAGCACTGAACTGCAGAAGTATTGAAATTTGATTGTTCACATCAATGGAGAGGTTACAAATCAGATGTGAATATTACTTTAGAAAGAAGAAACAATAGTAAATGTTCTACGACATTGTAGGCAGCAAAGAATAATCATATGTGCAATGCCTGATCCACAATTACATGTAGTGAACACGTATTGAAATAGAAAGGAAGTAGCTAATAAAGTAATAAAAAAATAGGCTTCTGAATATTTAGAAACCATATCATAGGTAGTACAAAGCAGTAACAACCCACCACTTTAAGAGTATTTCAGTGTAAACTAAACAATGCACAGTACTCACCTGAATATAACTGAGTAATTGCTTTTAAATTATAGCATTTTGGAATCAATTTGGCTCCATGTGAGCATACCTTTATGCACAATAATATACTTGCAAATTTGTAGTAGACTATCAGTTCTGCAATAACCCCATGGTCTAAGCCGATTAACTGCTTCTCCGGTTTGCTTGTCCATTAATTCCAGGGAACACACAGTCCAATGACTCCATATAGGATAACTAACAACCTTCTTCTATGAAACAAGATAATATGAAAGCTTACGAGTGAATTATTCTGTGCCTGATACAAACGTCAAATGAATTGCTTAGTTTGCGCAAAAGGACATGTGTTTGGATGTGTGGGAGAACCAAATCAAACTCGTAGACTGTTTGCCTGCTTGCACATTCTAGATTTTACTACTGCACATGAATATGGTAATCTGCCTGCACATTCAAGATTTTACATCAGTGCATTTCCTAATAACTGCCTGACCAGTTTGGATCGCTACGTTTTCCTGCCAAGTTCAGCCTTGCCTATTGCAGTGAGCGTGAAGGATTTAATTTTACCTAGAAAATTACAGTGGGACGTTGCATATGAAAATGATTGGTGCCATTTTGGTTTGTAACAAGTCTGATTGGAATATTCACAACTTAAGAATCCGTGTATGCATTTATCTGCAATCTCAAATTACAAATAGTTACTCCAGTTTTATATGGTTAAATTTTTCCCTAATACTCATCAAACCAGTGTTTATGTTCTGTATGCTTTGTTTACATGGTTCGCAACTGTAGATTACATGTTGTAATGTATTAGATTAGTTGATTTATTAGAAATGCTACACTTGGTTTCTTCACTACCATGTTGTGACATAAATTGTAGTGTGATTCTGTCACTAGTTGTTTCAATCATTTTATTACCCATTTTTATTTTTGTTGGGGTTAATGGTGCTCAGTTTACAAAGAATGCCAACAGACTTCTTTCTCAAATCTGGCAGGAGTGACTATCCAAAGGCTCACTGCGGCGACATTGCTCACTTTGAGATTGCGGTGGCGCTGGTGGAGGTGATGCAGGAGCAGCAAGGGAGAGAAGTGGGGCTGGGCAGGAGGTTTAGGTAAATTCTCGGCTTCTTGGTATTTTTTTTAGCCGAAGTGGAGCATTCTCAGATGATGCTAGCTGTGTACTTGTGTGGAACTCCTTGATTTGATGTTGTGTTTTGTGAAATGCGTTGACTATATGATCATCGTCATGATAATCATGTTTTTGTTAGTTTGGGGTATCTCTATTTTTGTTGAAGAATAAGTAGATGATCATGTTGCTGCCGGTCGTTAGAGCTTATATATACTAGTAATTCATGAGCAGTGAATGGATGAGCAATACAAGCGGTGTTTGGTTTAATTAAGATCATCTGTGCTAGGCATTTTGTACCTGATGCAATCCAGTAATTTTAATCACCCTGTATTTTATCCGCAAGTGCTGAAGCGGCGCCGGAGCATTGGGAGGATGGCGGCAGGGCGACGAGTGCGTCTGGGAGCATCGTGGCCACTGTCACCTTCGACTTCTCCAACCAGTACCACGACGACACCGAAAGACATGTGTCTTTTTTGTGCTCTGTACTCGAAATCTTGCATGTGAATGGAGTAAATTTATCTCTTCTTTGCTTGCACCGCTTACTGTGATATTAGGCTACACTCTACTGTAGTACTCATGGAGTATATTGCTTGCAGTGTATTCTTCCCTATCTCTCTCTCTCTCTTTGTCGAAGAAAGAAATTTACTTATTGTTTATTGCTTGCTTGTTGTAGCAATTTTGTGACTAATTGTTTGGTTGCTGCTCTAGTGTCTCTTGTGTTGCTGGAGTATCTTTTTTCTTGCTCGAGGAGATGTTGGCCAAGATCGGGTGAGAACTGTTGTTGTTGCTAAAATTTAGTCTGGGTGATCTTGTGCATGAACGAGTGATCTTCTAAACTGATGTGTGATACTCCTGGAACTGTGCAGGGTCTGACCTGGGTGAGATCTCCGCCGCCAGATCACTTGAAGATCTTGGCGATCTGGCCTGGGTGAGGCGAGGAAGTCTTTGGCGATCTGGCCTGAGCGAGGCAAGGCGATGGTGCTGGGTGAGGCGAGGAAGAAGATCGAGATTTCAATTTTTTTCCCGCATTTTGCTGTACGACTGCCGGATGGTATCAGTTGTAAATGAAACGATCAGGTGGGGGGCAAACATGTCAAATTAGCGATTTTGAGGGGTCGTCGGAATTCTGTTAAACGTCTTACTTTTCGATACAGAGGGAATACTTCGTATAAATGAACTTGCATATATGTTTGTCGCGATTTAATTCAAGTTGATGGTATTCATGGTGATGCTACTTTCTGGAAATTCTGGACTGTTGTACTGTATTTGTGTATCTATATACCTGTATATGTGTATTCTGGAACGCGCAGTAATTCTGCAAATTTTAAAATTCGAAAATGTTATACGAGGCGCATCTGAAATGCGCCTCCTATAACTTATAGGAGGCGCGAATGAAATGCGCCTCCCATAAGTTATAGAAGGCGCATTTCAGAATGCGCCTCCTATAACTTATGGGAGGCGCATTCTGAAATGCGCCTCCTATATGCAGGTATAGGAGGCGCATTTCAAAATGCGCCTCCTATAAGCCAAAATATGCGAGGCTTGGCGTTGGAGGCTCATTCCATATGCGCCTCGAATAACAAAAAAACGAGCCTCCTATAATCTTTTCTCTAGTAGTGGGACACTTAGATGGTGGTGGCGGTGTCTTGTCCAATAAAGTCTCCCCGGCTTCAGCTCCATCTCGGCAGCGACATCGAGAAGCTAGTGGGAGTGGTGTGGTCCTCGAGGACTTCTTCTGCTATGGGGAGCTTGAGATCATCAAGAAGCTTCATCGGCGGTTATTACTTCGTCTTCATCTCGAGGACGGATGTGGTCTTCTTTACCCATTCGGCAACTTCATGTCCGCATCCAACAAGGTTAGGCCGGCTCAGGGGGAGGAGCGGCTCCGCGCCATCGACACGGCATGGAGGTTGTCGACGAAGGGAACCTCAAGGATTTTGTTGTAATTTTATTTTTGCTTGAGCTATTTTGTATGGTTCGGTGTTTCTTTTAATGCCACGGTTCTTTTCACACAAAAATAGAACTAGACCTAGAGATGAAGGAGTTACCTCACGGTGGAAGAATTAGTTGGATGAAGACATGGAGCAGCAGGGACAACAGCATCTACAAGATTGTATGTATTGACCACTTCTCCATTAAAATCTATCTCCCTAATATCCTCCCATTTATAACTTTTATTTTCACATTTTTCCAACGATAGCTCTTTACTTATACTTTCCAAGACAACTAGAATCACTCTATTCGGTGATCAGATTTGTGTTAGAAAAACTGGAAGTACTAAAATAAGCAATGAGCACTTCGCGTGGAAGAAATCTCACTTTCACACTGAGTTTCATGATTTTATTTCCTCAAACACGCCATGTCTTATTTTTGTACGACCATTTTTATTCACATAAGAGATGATTATTTACATTTCTTAAGAAATAAGGCCATACAATTAAATTTAATTAAATCCCCATTAAGCTACGCAAAGGCACACCGATCACATGAAATAACAAACCGTTTAATTTTAACGAACCCATAAAATAGATGCCACTTTTAGTATAATAATGGATTTCATGTATAATACTTAATAATGCGAACATTGTAACAACATAGATGGACGAAAGGGGGCGACCGTGATAACGACAAGTCTAGAAGAGACGATCGTGATTTGGGCGAGGATACCTCTGGGGACGCTGAGGTTTTCTCCAACGCATATAGAATGTACTCCCTCCATTCATGAAGACAAGGTCTATTGGATGTTACATAGGCGATTTGAACGAAGAAAAAAAATCTAAACTAGTTGATGACGAGGAGGTGGTAGAATCGATGTAGTTTCCGTCGTCGTCGTCACTTGGCATGCAGCTCCCTTTTTGGGGTGGCGAAGCTGCAGCTCGCCCCTGGTTCGCCGCCACCAAACTTTTTGGGCGGCGGTGCCACCTCCCTGTCGCAGTCGTCGAGCAGGATGACGCCTCACTCCTCATCTGCTCGACGCCGCTCAGCCGACTGCTCATGGGCGCGCAGCTGTTGTGCCATCTCCTCTGCCACGTAGTGCGCCTTGGACTCGGCGAGCGCGGTCTCGATGTTGTCGGTGGCCATGGCGTTCCTCCCTCCATGTTGTCGGCTTCTTCTGCTTGATACCAGTCTCCTTCTTCAGCCTGACGAGGCGAAGGTGACCGCGAGGAGGTGATGGTGCACGGCCGCCCTCGTGGATAACGAGGTTGCCGCCGCGGGTGTGCCGTCGGAGCAGCCGCTCATACGGCTCGGTCTTGATGGGGTAGAGGAAAGTCCTCGGCGCCGAGCCCGAGAAACGGGAGAGGGGAGTCATCAGCGCCGAGCCCGACGAACGGGGGTTCGCCCCCGCTGAGGAGGAGGAGAACCCGGTGGCCATGGCCCTGAGCATCCACGACGCTCCTCAACGGAGAGAGAGAGGAATGACCGAGGTCGCGCAAGCGATGGAGAATTGTCGTCCTGGACGTGCGGCCTCGATAGTCCGCCCAGGCTCGCCCCTCCATCTACACCGCCCGATGGAGTTCATGCACCCCGCCACGATAGATGTGTCAGTTCATGGAGGCCAGGCGCTGCTCGCGGCGCTACTGGAAATGAGAGGGCGAGAAGAGAGGTCTCAGAGAGGAGATGACGGAAGGGGGATGTGGCGAACGACGGCGAAGTGGCGGGGGTAATTATATCGGGCGATTGCGCGGGATGGGTATAGACGCATGGGCGGGAAGCTCGGCGGTGGAGCGCCATTACGCCGCCGCGTGGGCGATTGGATGCCTCGGCCAGTCTTAAAGGTTGTCGGCGCGCATTGCATAATGCAGGGAACGAGGCGGTGAGGACGAGCACGGTCGCTGACTCGGCGGGCTCGTGGGCGAGCGAAACGATTTTTGCGCCATTTCCCTTCTTCCGGCGCCCCAAACTCCGCCCTGCGCGCTAGATTCGGTGTTGGATCGTCGGACGATAATTTGGCCCGAACCGGCTATTTGGGCTTCTGGAGGCGCGACTGGGCGAAAAATGTTGCACCTGCGTAGAAAAAAGCGTATCGGGGGCTCTCGGGCGGGTAGCTGGAGATGCTCTTAGATAGACACTATCGGTGTCTTCCTTTATTCACTGTCTGCTTATCCATTGGTATTGCATAATTGTATCGGGCAAGCCAACGCAAAATTGCATATGTTTGCATGGACGTATTCGACAAAGAAACTGCTTCCATGCATCATGTATTTAAAGCAGGTATAGATTCATCCGCCTAATTAATTAGCAGGCACTAATTAAGTTCTTATATATATGACCAATAGCATCCAAGATACGTGACGTGTTGCATGCATGCGTAATGCGTAAGTGAATATAAAGGTGCACTCCACGTACTCATTTACATACACTCAGGTATGTACTCTACAAATAGACATGCATATAAAATATATTTTTAGAAGGTGGTTAAATCCATAATTCTTACTAGATCTCATAAGTCGCATTCGCTTCCGACCAGCATGATCGCACCCGTAGCCAAGCTCACCTATCTTGCCAACTTATGCGAGGATGTCCACCGCTACCGCCACTGGGGATGGTCCGGATGAAGTAACACTAGGACGGGAGGACACGGTGCTAGGCCATCATGCTCTCGCCGCGGCATGGCCTATGTCGTCCACCCCTTTGACTAACATCGAAAGGGGTTGAAACATTGAATTTTCTCATTTATTGTGTTAGGGTAGGTCGTAATAACACTTAAAGAAAATTTAAGCTCACGTTATCACAATATCCATCCGGTGGCCTCATCATGGGAGTTTTGCACTCTAAGCGCATAACCTCAGAGCGATGTAGTGTCGTTTGTGAAGGGGTCACACTTGGAGTTGTGTATTGTATCTTTACACCTTCCACCACACTTATATACATATATTAGGACACCATATCAAAATTCATAGTTTTTTCGACACCTCCCCACCCGATAGTAGCCAAACTCTAATATGTTGGCCCTGCATCGAGTACCCCTTTGACCGTGACCAATGGATTTTTCTCGTTGGTTGTGTTAGGAATATGGAAAACCAAATTTGAGCCCACCTTCTCACAAGATTCCATGTGGTGGCATCGGCGTGGGAGTTTCACACTATAAGTGTCGAATCTTCCTGCGGGGTAGTGATGTGTGTGAAGAGTCACACTGAAAGAACATAGGTTCTAAATCATGTTTTGAGTGTTTGATTACAACATATAGATGGACTAATGTGGTTTGCTAAGTGTACTCAGAAAACATAGTCCCGTAAATGTCTTACAAAGTTCAACAATAAGTGAGAAAATGCTACGGGAAAATACAAGGAAGAGTTGAAAAGAAACGGCGAAAAGAAAGGAGAAAAGGAAGAAAGAAGCAGGGTGGCCGGGCTCCAGGCCGGCCTGGCCGGGCTCCAGGCCGGGCTGGCGCAGCTCCTGGCCAGCCCCACGCCGGCCCCAGGCCGGCCCCCAGGCTGGAGCTTTCGGGTGGGGGTCCGGCCTCACCCCTCGCCCCCGCCGGCCCCAGGCCGGCCTCCAGGCCGGGGCGCCCGGGTGGGGGGCCGGCCTCCCCCCTGTCCCACGCCGGCCCCAGGCCGGGTCGGCAGCGGCCACGCCGGCCTCCCCCTGTGCCCACGCCGGCCCCAGGCCGGCCCCCAGGCCGGGGTGGGTTCTGGCCCGGCCCTGGCTGCCCCCAGGCCGGCCAGGCCGGTTCCCAGGCCGGGGTGGGTCGCAGGAAAGGTGTTCCCCCCCTAAAAACGGCCATATTTCGACGAGAGTATAAATACGGGGTCGTCACCTACCTTTGCTCTTTGTCAATCCCACTCACTCTCTCTCTCACCACCATTGATTGACCAAGCTCAAGCTCAAGAACAAGATCTCCACAAATCCCCAACCAAAGCTCGTGATACTTTGGGATTTGAAGGAGACACCCCCGATCTACAACTCCACCGAGCCGATTAGAAATCCACTCACTCATCCCATAGGGATCTTGTCATTCTTAGTTCATTGGAGCTAGGAATCTTGTTGCTCTTAGTTCATCGGAGCTCGGAGCCTTGTTGATATCCCCGGTGCTTTTGTGCCCGTGGATCTTGCTTCTCGGAGTCTTGGCGGCTCTTGGGATTTGGTGAGGACCCTCCAATCTTGTGGAGTGTGCCTCATCCTTGTAAAGGTTCTAGTTGTCAACCTCAACGACAACATAGTGATTCGAGTCTATCCACATCGGTGGAAGATCTCGAAGGAGATACGGTGTGGCATTTGAGGCCTACTCGGTGTTCCACTTTGGTGGCACCGCACCGCTCCAACGGAGATTAGCTTCCATTGGGAAGTGAACTTCGGGATAAATCTCCGCGTCATTGTGTTCGGTTATCCCTCAACTTATCTTTACTTGTTACTACTAGCTTAGTCATATTGTTCACCTTGTGCTAGTCGTAATTGCTCAACATATAGGATTGTCCATCTAGTTGCATACTCTAGATAATCTATATTTGAGCTTTGCCTTGTTAACTTGAAAAAGAAGTTAAAATTTGTAGTTAACCTATTCACCCCCCCCCCCCCCCCCCTCTAGTTAACCTCTCGATCCTTCAATTGGTATCAGAGCCTCGTCTCTTTATAAAAGGCTTTACCGCCTAAAGAGGAGGTGAGGATGGCCGATGATCCCGTCACCATGGATGGGATTCAAAAGCTAATCCAAGCTATGATTGATTCTTCCGAGAAGAAGATGGAGGGACTAATAAAAGAATTGACATCTCCATCTAAGCAACCTAGTGAAAAGATTATCTTAGATGAACATGGAAACCCCTTGCCAACTAAAGAAGGAAGTGATACAACTTCACCTTTAAATAATGGTGCACCATCAAATGGTAGTGGTGGCAATTCTTTTGGCTATGCATACAACAATGCTCCTAATGTTCAACATCCGCATGTCTCTCATCTTGGTCCACCTCCTTTGGTGGATCGGCATCGTTTTACTAATTGGAAAGCTTCCATGAAGTCTTACATGTGCAGCTCTTCAATGCAAATATGGAGAATTGTTGAAAAGGGATATGAGCCAAAGGATCCCGCTAATCTAAGCTCAAGTGACATCATTGATGAGCAACTCAACGCTCATGCCTTGCACATGTTGGAAAGGGCAATGGAGAAGGAAGGAGTTGAGCACATCCGGTCCTTCACAAGTGCAAAGAAAGCTTATGATGGTCTTGTTGATATGTTTGACGGCAATGTCAACCTCCAAAGGTCCAAGAGGTCAATCATTCAAAGAAAGGTTGAACACTTTCATTTGGGCGACGGAGAGAACATAGAAGACATGTTTAGAAGACTCAAGGCTCTTGTTAATGATATGAGAGATGGTGGATTCACGGATTGCACGGAGAATTGGGTCAAGGAGAAATTCCTTCTCACCTTGATGCCATATAATGAGAACATGGTGATGAATGTACAAGCAAGGGCCGACTATTTGGACCTATCCCCCAATGATGTCCTAGGTCTTTTTATCACTCTCAAGGTCATGAAACAAACCTCCGATGATGTCATGGCCCGTGTGAACGGGAGCAAAGAAAGCATCTCTTGCCTTGAAGGCCAAGGTCATTCCCCATGAAGATAATGACTCGAGTGATGATGGTGCCTCTATGCATGAGGTCTCCGAGAGAGAAATGAGGACATCACATGATGAATGCTTAGCTCTTGCTCAACACAAGTGGTGGAAGAAAGGAGACTTTAGATCCAATGCCACCAAGAACAAAGGAAAGGAATCCTCTAGCACGAAGAAAGCAAGAACTTGCTTCAATTGTGGAGATTCCGAGCACTTCGTTGCCGAGTGTCCCTTCAAGAGTAGAATTGAGAATGGAGGAAGACTTATCAAGAAATCCACCTTCATTCCCAAGTCCAAGAACTTCATCAAGAGAGGCCCTCCTAGGGCAATGATTGCAAACGAAGTCGAGTACACATCCGGTGGTGAAGAGGATGATGGTGAAGGCGAACAAGTAGGTATGGCGGCCATGGCTAGGGGCGTCATACCTCCTAACTTAAGCTCTCTCTTCTCCAACCCAAATGACAACAAGGGCCCCTCGATTCACAAGTGCTTCATGGCCAAGGGTGTACCCGCAAAGGTGACTCCTACACTTAAACTTGCTAACTCCTCTATTCCTTCACTACTAAATTGTGTCGAGGAAGATCCCTTGACAAACTTTGTTGAAAAACTAGAAGGAGAAACTAAATCCATTTTTGTCTCTCTCATGGATCAATTAAGTGAGGCACATGGCCTCATTGATGAACATGAGGAGAGAATAATGTTGCTTGAAAAGTTTGCTCGTGATGATGCTAATAAAATTGAGGAGCTTGAGAAAGCTCTAGATGAATCACATTGCCTTAAAGAAAGCATTGAAGAAACCTTTGCAATTGACATAGCTAAAGTTAAACTTGATTGTCAACATGCTTTTGCTAAGGTAACGGAATTCATGAGTTTAAATGATGCAACTAACCAAGGGTATAATGAACTCATTAAGGATTTTGATAAGCTTAAAATTGATCATCGTACTATCTCAAATGAGCTCAAAACCTTAAAAGGAGTTAGAATTATGAATGAAAACTCTTGTGCTACTAACCCTTTGTGTGTCAAGGAAACTCTCATTGAGGAGAACAATAGGTTGAAGGCACAACTCAACAAGGGTCTTGCCACATGCATCCAAGGCCAAAAGAACCTCAATGATCTTTTGAGTAATCATAAGAGAGTTGTTGGTAAAGAAGGTCTTGGTTTTGGTTCCTCATCGGAGGTGGCCTACAAGAAGAAGTCAACTCCCTCCACTAACTCTATTGTTTTTGTGAAGGAGGGGGAGTTGGCTAATGAGGAAGATGAGTTTGATATTATTGCTAAAAGTATTGTTTCTAGGAACACTACTTCTCACAACTTTGCGGGAAAGTATAACCCATCCTATGTGCTTCTAAAATCTACTAATGGTCATGTTTATGCAAAGTATGTAGGCACCTCATATGGTGATGATTACAAGCATGCTATTTGGGTTCCCAAGACCCTTGTGACTAACAAAAAAGGACCCATCCAAAAATGGGTACCTAAGACAAGAAGTTGATTTATTGTAGGGTTGCATTTCCGGTGGAACATCATGGATGATTGATAGCGGTTGTTCCGCACACATGACCGGAAGCAAAGAAGTATTAGAAGACTTGAAACTCCAACTTCTCAAGTTTGCTCATGTAACTATTGGTGATCGCTCACAACTTAAGGTATTGGGACATGGCAAGGTGGTCATTTCTCCGGATTCATCCATTGAGAAAGTCCTCCTTGTTGAGTCCCTTGGCTATAATCTTCTTTCCGTCTTGCAACTTTGTGAATGCAATTTTACATGCGTATTTGGGCGTCACCATGTGCTTGTCCTTCACACTATTTCTCTTAAAGTAGCCTTTGTTGGATTTGTGGAAAACGGTATGTATGTAGTGGATTTCTCGAAAGAAACTACACATATTGCCACATGTCTAATGGCTAAATCCGACGTGGGGTGGCTTTGGCATCGTCGCCTAGGCCATGTCGGTATGAGAAATCTACAAACTCTTGTGAAGTGTGAGCACGTGGTAGGACTAACAAGTGTGAATTTTTCCAAAGATCGTCCTTGTAGCTCTTGTATTGCCGGAAAGATGCATGAGAAGAATCATCCCAAAACATCTATCATCGCCACAACAAGACCTTTTGAGCGCATTCACATGGACCTATTTGGTCCTCCCACATATGATAGTCTTGGTGGCAAGAAGTATTGTTTGGTTATTGTTGATGATTATACAAGATACACTTGGGTTTTCTATATCAAGAAGAAGAGTGAAACTCAAGAAAGATTCATTACTTGGGCTACCGAAGTGCAACGCCAATATGACACCAAGATATTATCCATTAGAAGTGACAATGGTTCCGAGTTCAAGAACTACACCATGGATGAATTCTTGGGTAATGAGGGGATAAGACATCAATATTCCGCCGCGTACACCCCTCAACAAAATGGTGTTGCAGAGAGGAAGAATCGCACACTTATTGATATGGCAAGAACTATGATGGCCGAGTTCAAATCCCCATATAACTTTTGGGCCGAAGCTATCAACACCGCTTGTCATCTATCTAACCGACTCTTCCTTCGTCCGATGATTGGCATGACTCCATATGAGCTTCTCACCGGTAACAAACCCAATCTCTCATATCTTCGAGTTTTTGGGTGCAATGCTACTTGTATATTTCATGTCTCATAGCTGTACACATTTTGAACGCGGCTTAACGATCAGACTATAGGCCAGCCTTTCTTGAGTACTTCAGCATCTCTAATATCAGTGAGAAGAACACATCACTTTATCTCTAGCCGCTGCTCAGGGGATGATAATGCGAGAGCCGTAGTTTCGAAGGGATTCTCCTCAGAATGTACAGCACAAGAGATGATGGAAGAATTTCGACAAGCTGTAGCAAAAGGGGTTGAGTCCAGATCGAGAGAAGGCAGTCAGAGAGAGGCATGATCAACACAGACTGCTTGAACGCGATCTGGATGACGGCAACATCCCTCTGATTCGCCGTGTACTCCAGATCGAGCCCAAAGAACCGGTGTTCATCGGGAGATGCAAGATAGAGATCGGTCAAATGACCCAGAGCTTCGTACAGCCTCTCGGCACTATTGGTGTAGAGCACGTCCAGAAACTTGCCGCATGGTGTGGGACCTTCGTATTGCTCCCAAACTTCAGCCATTGCGTGTGTGTGCTTGGTGGATCGAGAAGAGATGAGGAGGAAGAAGAGAGTACAGTACAGAGAGCGAGAGGAAGAAACAGAGAGCGTGAGTGGAATGGCGCCCTTCTGCCTCGCTCGCGAAATAAAAACCGCCGCTAGGGAGGCGAGAAGTTTGATCTTTAGTCCCGGTTGGCCACGGGAACGGGGAATAAAGGACCAATAGTCCCGGGCGGCCAGGTCAACCGGAATTAATTCCCTCCACGCGCCGCAACGCGCTTCCCAACCCGCGACGTATGACCTTCTGTCCCGGGTCTCCTCCCGACCCGGGACTAAAGACTCATTAGTCACGGGGCGCGACGTTTGGGGACTGATGCTGGCGTACCGAAGGCCTTTTTTCTACTAGTGACATGAATACAGCTTGTAATGTGATGTCACAGTCGTATAATATTATAAGTTTATAACAGATCAAAACCTGAGCTACTGGAGAATATAAGAGGAAAGATGGATGAACCGATCTGTTGGACCTGCTAATGAATCAGTACAGAGAGAATATAAGAGGAAAGATGGCTGGAGCGATCTGGTGGACCTGCTAATGAATCGTCAAAAATATAAACACAAGTACTTGTCCAATAATCCATATTCCAAATCACAAATTCTCCCCTTGGTCGCCTAAAGGTCTGTAGTATTCTGTTTCCCCTCATTGTCATTGTCAGCTCTCACGAGGTATGGATGCAGAAGTGAACTAGTACGATCATGTTCTTTCTTAATTAGTGGAGACTGAATAGCTAGCAAAGTTAGGTTCCACAAACTGACATGACAGTTAAGGACAATCTTTTTCCTTTTTTATTAGCGCCCTCGTTCCGTACAATAGGATTTCTTACAGCAACCTGCTACTGGCTCACCAACCAAACTACACAAGGCCGCTATATATACAGGGGTGAACGACGCCAGAGAAGGCAGTCAGAGAGAGGCATGATTACCTCCATGGGGCGGCCAGATCGAGCTCGCGGCCGGAGGTTGAATCCACGGCCACCACTGCTGGTTAGCATCTCATATCATCTCCTTTCTCGCCTCGCCAAGCCCAAGATCCAAGTCACAAGTCACGCGATACCGCACGCGGCTTGTCCACCTTGGGCTTGAATTTATAGAGGGATAAGAAGAGAGAGATAGCACGGCTGGCGGGCAGGGAAGAAGACGAGGATGTTGGGTATTTTGATCTGATCCTCCGTGCTTGCCAGGACGGACGGCCAAGATGCGTAATTGTCACGGATCGATGACATGGATACCCTCATTAAAGGAGAGAGACGTATCTGCCCCTTCGCACGCGAGAAAAACGCGAAACTAGAGCGGGTCATTCATTACAGGCGTTGATTCCCTTAAAAGCTGAAGACGGTTTTTTTCCCCACCATTGCACTACCAGCGATTGGTTTTTTTTTTCCCTCAAAATCCGTTTCACATAAACACCCGTAATTCCCAGAAATTCATGGGGAACAGAACAAATCTCCTTAATATCCTGACTATGTTCCCTTTGTTTCATAAAATAAGATGCGGCATTACATTGTTTATGTTTGCTTTCATCTTGATTTTTATCTCCATTTTCTAGTAATTCAAGGTCTAAACATAACTTCCGTTCCTCCCTAGTTCTTGCAAATCCACCTAATCACCGCATGATGGGAGATGGAACGGAATGAATTTGTCTCTAGGTCTTTTTTTAAGATGGAAAACAAATCCATTAACCAAACTGCTCAGCATAATATGTATAACCTGATCAATCAATCAGTCAATCAAATAAATGTCTCCACATTTTTTTTTTTAGTAACGTACCATTTGTAATCCAGCAAATTTTCAAGTACAGAAAATCTAAGACCACTTCTATTCAATCAGAAAATAAATTCCTTGTGTAAGCCAATTCAAGATCACTCAGTAAGCGGCGAATGTCGACATGACTCTTTCTCTTCTTTTGACTACAAATAACAGCTCATGCGTACACCACAGCTCCTGCCACAATCAAATATACGGAGTACATTCCAACTCAATCAGATCGCAGGTGAGTTACAAAACAGAGGAAACACCATTACAAAGTCCCGATCTGGGAAATTGAACTGACTAGCTGGATACTTCAACCAATGAAATGAAACAGCATTGCGCGAGATCCGTAACTGACGACAAACCAGACGGGGAGCCATGCCATACACCGCCGGTCGGCCTTCCCTGCACCCGATGAAGCAGAACATGCATACAACAGCCGGACATCAACCTAGCTGCATTGAAAAGACCCCGAATAAGAAATTAATCCTACCACAACAAACATGGCGCATCAGAGCCCGACAGCAGCATAGTCGGTGCCCTCACTCTCACTAGCAGTGGTCAGACTAGTGAACCTAAATCCAACCACGACCAGTGAACCTAAATCACAGGCCGCAAGTTATTGGCTCGATAACTATAACACACTAAAGTCATGGATCGACTGATGGACGGACCTAAACAGACATGCAAATTTAGAGCACAACTGCACTTCAAAGAACATCAAGTAAGCCAAAATAGCAAGCCATGACACAAAAGTGACTGACATGAACCAAATAAAACAATCCTGGTTCGACTAATCATCCGGTTAGATAATATACCTGGATTAGAGCCTCCAATCATGAGAGGGAACGAACATACAAAAGTGAAATGATATTCCCTCCAGATGAAAAAGAAGGATACAGTGGTTGCTATCATGAGTTGCCAATTGACAGAGCACCACCATTAGAAGCAGTGACACGGACTTTACGCAACTCACCAACTTACCTCCAGACGGCCTCTTCCTCGGTAGCAAGGCCGTTGTCATCGGAGTTGCTCCGAACTAAATCTTGCAATTAAGAAACATCATTGCGGGAAAGGAAATGCCACGAAGAAAATCGATATCACGGGCACAAATGAGTTCAAAGCAAGAGACATGAATAGAGATCATCCCAGACTATGTGAGACAATAATTCTCATCAAGCTTCTAAACATATAGGAGCTACCAGCCTAGCTTTCTGTTCTCACAAGGCCGAATCCAAAAACGGGGAGCAATCAACAAAGCAATCATTCGTGTAGATAATCTCAGGTACGATTGTTCTAAGTGAGTATTTGAGCCTATTCAGAATAGCAGGATTAACAGCTGGCAGGTAGACACAGAGGTGATATCAACACCAAGATCATGCCATTATCAAGCAACAAAATCAAGAAGCCATAATTCTAAACATCTGGGCCCAGAATGAACTAAAACATCACTTGGCAGTGCCATGAGCAAACCCGAGAAATCATGCCACTGAAACCTAAACAAGCATTTCATTGGCTCGATGGACATGGTATCACCGAACACGAAGATGAAAAAGTAGACGAACCCGAAACTTACATGAACCAACGGAGTCCAAGATTTTAACCGCAACCATCGCACGACAACGGGACAATGTGAAACTTACATGCCTACAACCGCACGCTGCGGAGGAGACCACGACCAGCACCACTAGCGCCAGAACGCCAGGTCACCAAATAGTTCAACAAACTTTGGGTACCCAAATTCACACATACCATCTTGTAGGCTACCAACCTGCAGCACATCAGAACAATTCATTAGTACACTATTTATGCTTGCATCAGGACAGGAACTCCAATGACGAGGAAATAAAAAAAATGACTACACTATGGAAATGCCATGTGTGAAAAGGGAAATTTTGGACTTATCAAGGATTTGCACATCATCCAATTATGGTCAGCATGACTAACAAAGTGTTTGGGCAATCAATGATATCCAGAGGACAAGGTTATATCAGGTCGTCACAAGCTAAAGTGCCATCATGTGAATCCACTGTATCATCTATGCTAAGTTGATGACTTGGGATATGGAAGGGAGAAATCACCAGTCCACATTACATCCAATTACTAAAAACAACTACTATTTCTAGTTGCTGAGACCAATATTCATATCAAAGGAACTTGTTTTTGCAGTAGCGGTACTATGAAAACAGTAGAAAGTAAACGATAACAGGGGATAGTTTAAATTTCACAAAATTCACTAGCAATTTAATTTATTTGGTTATACTTCTCTGATGATTTCCTAGACGACACCACCGAGTACAACTATGTTTGGTTTAAAAAAGTATATCATCATCGGCTAAGGTCTAGAGGACAAATAATAATGGCTCAATGGCTATGGTATCACAACCTAAGCTGATGCATGACATGCCGCCAAACAATACAAATATATAGGCCAATCAAAAAGGTCCATCGCTGCAGATGAACTAGCAAATATACCTTTGTGGGTAATAGCTACTCAATCCCATTCTAAAACTAAAATCAAAGCTCACACAATGTAATTTAGCCTAATTACCAGACTTGCAATTCATTCAAACATTTGTTGATGTGAGAATTGTGGCGGTGGTACCCTAGTAGGTGATGTCCTCGGAGAAGAGCGTCATGCGGAACTTCATGAGGTGGCTCCGCTCTTGACAAAGACCTCATGGTCAGATTCGTAGGGACTGGAGCGCCTCCCCATGGCTCCTCCTACTGGTTCTCCCTCATACGCCACCTCCCAACACCCCCGCTTCGTGCCCTTCATCACATCCACCTCCTCCTTCAGCCGCCAGCCGCGTTACTAGCATTTGGCATGGAAGATGGCGGCGGGCAACATGTTTCTTCATGATAATGATGACAAGTGCTGCATAAAAACACACCGGGAAATCAGCTAGCCACATGGGAACAGATGCAGTAATACAGGGAACATTTCTGAGAAAAATTAGATCACACAACATTGGAACTAGCTCTCCAAGTCTAGACGTAGCAGTTAATACTTGCTCATATTAGTACACAACAGATGCTCAAGTTTATCATACAGAAGAAGCTTGGTTCTATACATGAAAGGAACTGGTATATTTACTTATTTGGTAGCATAGAAGCATATCTGACAGTTGCATCGTTACAAGCTAAAGATCTAGACAACAAGATAATTTTGGATAATTTTGTTTAACTCCAGCGAAAGTGAGCTAGCTACTTGACTAGTATGATTTTGCAGAAGAACAAGTGCTCAAGTTTATCATTTAGAAGAAGCGCTTGGTTCTGGAGTACATGGAAATAACCTTAATAATATTTATCTGCCAGCACAGAACCATATTCAGGAAAAGAACATTGCTAATACGGAGTACTTATTTGACATATAAGCATTTCCACATAACAGTTGCATCATTACATTATGGCAACTTCTACAGTACCTTTTATTGGTCTAGGACATAGACTAGTATGTTTTGGTTGAACGGTTCAGATGTGGCGTCCGAGATTAGGCCCAGCAGGCCCATGAACTGTAATTCACTAAAGAAAAAACAAGAGGCCTTCAATCGTTGATGAACAAACATAGATCGGACACCTCATTATCGTTGACGAAGCGTGCGGCCGCCGACCGGCCGCTGCGCCGTTGTTGGCGCTGGTGAGCACTTCGACGCTGGCATTCCGCCATTTTCCTGCAGAAGGATCGGAGACGGCGCCGCCGACGTACGTCTAATCATTGCGCTGCCCTGCTGCTATAGTTCATCGTACAGACCATGCAGAAGGCAAATTAAGACGGACATGAACAACTACTTTGTCAATTGTCTGTGTGATGAAGTTCTTCGGATGGGTTTCCTTGATAGCTATTGGTTACGTCTCCTGAGGCTGTGAAGATCTCCCTTGATTAAAATCTTAAATTGTGTTTATTACTAAAAATCAACATGATTCTTCTCTGAAAATTCTGGCTTTGATGTACTTGAAAAAAGACAAGCCATGAGAATTTTATTAAATAGAGCCTCGCAGTGACTGCTGCGGCCGGCGATGAGCCGAACAGCAAGAATCGCTTCCAGTTTTCCTTTTGAGATTATTAGAATCGCTTCCAGTTAGCACCGCAAGTTAACCTGGATGGAGACGATAAGAGAAAATCAGGCCAACCACTTAGGCCGGGGCCAACTACGATCTTGGGCCAGGCCCACCCATGGTACGGTGCCAATTTTGACACTAGTATGAATTGTACCGCTTATCTTTTTGAGACTAGTATGAAATCTTGTGAGCCTTTGGATTAACAAAAACAGACGACTAATATTTACTTGGGGGTACCATAAAACACCTCTTACATTATACAGGTGAGCCTACAAGGCTGTAAGGACGAGGAGGGGACATAAGTTCTCACCTGGCGCAGAGTCGCTTCCGGCCAGTAGGGCCCAAGCGCAGCGTTGGTACACCGCCCATAGCGGATCTCTGCAGGCAGCCGGCCATCTCCAGCACCCCCTCACAGTCTGATGTGACACTGCGTGCAGACATGGAGACTATTTGAATTAAGAACATAGATTTAACAGGTCATATATAAGAACGGTAACATGAACATAATTACTTGACTTTACAATTGAGGACCTAAAGTTTTCAACTTTAACATACAATAGCCTCATTGCAGCTGCATGATTACAATCTCGATGCATAAAAAACACTGATCAAATTCTGAAAGAAAAGACATATACTAAGTTGCTAACTAGTATCCTCTTTGAACTAGAATAAATCAATATCGAGAAGAGGAAATATGCATGCGATTGTTGACAAGGAATTATAGATGTATCAGTTAATACCAATTTATATCAGTAGAACAAGTGAAAAAAAATTACTGGAGCAAGTAAACGATCTAGAACAACTTCTCCACCATTTCCAGCAGGTCGTCCAGCAACCCAAAATGGGTTCGTCCAGCAACAATAGGCTCATTACAAGGTAGAAAAATAAAACAAAATATTGCTCCAACATTGAGAACAGGTACATGCTAACAAGTATCACCATTGAGCATCCTAATGAGCTCGGAGTTGTGGACCCTGACGTCTAGATCTAGCAGTTAGCATATCTGGAACAAGTGCTCAAGTTTATCATACAGAAGAAGGTTGGTTTTGTGCATGAAAAGAACCTTGCTAATACGTAATCTGACAGCACACAAGCATATCTACGAAACAGTTAGATAATCATTACTTAGATCATCATTACAGTACAAGCTAGAAGATCTAGACAACAATAAACCAATCCTGTGACTTTGGATTGATGATCTACTTGTCAAACATAAAAGAAGAGCTGGAGCAAGATATATAGGACAAAATACCCATGGATTTCAGCACTATCAAAAATACGGAATATATCCGAGAAAAGAGAATTACCATTCTAAAAGATGGCAGCTTGTGCTCATCCTCCAGCTTCTTCTCCTACAGTAAATCACAGAAAGTAATAGTCACATATTACATGAAGGAAAGGCACTAGGAGTTAGTCCCACCTGCGGAAAGTAATGATAAGCTTTTCACATATGGCACAAATCTTTGCAATAGTGTCTTCCAGTAGCACATATAGAAATAATTACATGAAGGAGAGGCACTAGGAGTTAGTCTCACCTGCGGACATTGGCGACCATAAAAAGAACGAAGAGGAGAAGGCCTCATAGGTCCGGCGCTGCAGGCCATGGGGAAGGCGGAGTCCAGGTGGAGCTGCAGGTCAACGAGGTGCCACAGCCACGCCGGAGAACGAGTGGCCGTCCGCTCCTCAGAGGAGCCATCCATGGCTCATGTAGGTGATGTCTCTTCCTGGTAGCCGGCACACCCTCTCAACCGTACAGCACCACACCACGACTCTTTGGCAACACGCGCGACGCAGTCCGGCGAGCTCGACGGATCATCGGCGCACGGAAGCGCCGGGAAGAAGCCAGACGGAACGCCGTATCTCCAGGGCGGTGACTCCTCTCTTGTTTTTCTTGCGAATAATCTGGGCATGATTAATTGTCAATAGGAAAAGGAATAAATTAATGACAGCATCAGGCGAGTGCAAGATAAGTTCAGTTTCTCCAAAAAAAAACAAAAATTATGTGGTGTTAACAGGCAGCGGGGGCACTCAAACATCCTCATTTGGTCAATTGGGTATGCATATAAAGCAAACTATGTGTGCATACAAAAGCTACGACATGCATGTGGAAACACATTGCATCCTCCAATTTTTTTTTTCGATTCCCAAAACTATTTCCACTAGCTACGAACACAGTGTGGGAACTAAGCTAGCTACAGCGAAGGTGTTATTCCATAAGCTGAATCGGAACTAAATTTCCATATTGTTGAATGCAAGATGTATATATATAGCAGGGCGCAAAGAACTGTCTTTCTCAGATCTGCTAGCCTTCACAGTCTACTAGAACTTGGAAGATGTACACAGATTCCCAATGTGAAAATCAATAACTTGCTCGCACAAACTAGCTAGAACAACATGAAACGAATGGTGGAATTGACAAGGATTCAACGAGAATAAAAGGAAGGAACATTTTCGCATTTGCAACGGTGGTGTTCTAGAGATACATAGCATTATATAATTGTGAGGCATTAGCACGAACAGGCTGCATGCGGTGGAAGACAGCATGTCTCTTACCGGCACAAGCTAGATCGGATCGAATCGAATGACTGGACCGGAACGACCAGAGGTCGTGGGTGGATCCAAATCGACCGGTAGTGGATGGCGGCCGGACGCCACCGTCCCCTCCGTGGGTTCCTTGCAGCGTGTGACGGAAGACCCCTCCCTTGCTCGCGTTGCCGCCGCCGGATGCGAGCGCTTACCCTAGGCAACGCTCGATACAGTGAGCAAGCCGGCCGGCAGGCCGTGGTTCGTGGGAGACCTCTTTAGTTCTGATCGGAGCCAAAGATCTGAGACGGAATTGCGGGCGAGTTGGGTTTGTGGTGGGATGCTGACCGGAAGCTCCACACCGTGGAATAGAGAGGAGAGGATGATCTGCTGCTGTTGGCGGCGCGAGAAGCCGGCCGGAATTTGGTGTGTTGCCAGCGGCCTCGCATCGTCGGATCCAGCGAACGGTCCAGATTCGATGCGCGGTGCGATCCGCTGGAGGAACTCCTTACCATCTCATTGGCTGCACACCATCTAATTACTCCACTTAATTGTCCCGCTCGAAACCGGGGCTCGAAAGTCTCTCCGCCTCTTCGATTTTCCCATTAATTACTCCCCTTAATTATCTATCCTATCAGTTCTCTCCCCCAGATGGCCAATACTGACGAGTGAGCACAGCTGGAATTGGTAGCACTTTTGGTATATCTCCCGAGAGGAGAGAGTACGTGGCAAAGAAATTTTTTATTTTTGCTGTGTTCTCTCTAGGAATTTTTTGTTGTGCTCTCTCTAGGAAAATATAGCTCCATAGAGAACCACACGACCCCCAATCCATTCATACAAAAAAAAACGGAAATCTACAGGCACCAACTGAAAGAATACCAAGGAGCGTCTCCGAAGCGATGAAAAGGCATTCGATAGACGAGAATAAGGTATGAAGCCATAGTGATGCTAGTAAAGTCGAAAGATAACACACAGGACCGAAACGATGTGGCGCCAAAGTCTCGTCACCATAGTGAACACACAATTGCATAGTCGATGCTACCCTAGGATGCAAAAGCAACATTGGCACACGCGCCCGCCGGCGAGCCATCCGGACGCGACGATGTCGCTTCTAGGCGGCGGTGCATCTGTACAAAAGGGAGGGACTGGTACAGGAGGGAACAGAAGTAGGGAAGATGTCATGGCTCTGGGAAGAGGAGGCGGCGGCGGGGAGGGACCTGCCGGCGAGGTGGGAGAGGCGGAACCGATCTAGATTGGGCAAAGGGAGAGAATGAGGAGTGTATCGTAGGTAGGTGTGGAGGAAGTGGATGGGAAGAGATGCCCGATACAACAAATGTGGCTGTAGATGTGGGCTATCTGGGCGCGTAATATTTCGTTATGTGCATACTTAACGGTGTTGTGTGTTGTCTTTTGCAGTGAACTCGACCGTCGGATTTGTGTAGATGTACGGTTGAGATGGGAAATCTGGGCGCCCCATCCATGCATCGGATTGATGTTCATGTCGCTGAAAGGCAATGATGCACATCCTTCATGAGATTGCCCTAGCTGAATCCACTCGTGGCATCCTTTCTTTGAACTAGTCAACAATGTCAGCCAACTGCAATAGCCAAGACTACATGACGACCGTATACAATGGACGGTAAAGCCAAAAGATAACACTGGCCGAGACCATGTGGTGACAAAGTGACATCACCACAGTCGAAACATAATGTGTTGTCGAAACCTTCCTAGGACGTAAAGAAAACCTTTTCAGATGGGGCTCCCTACCTAGCTTCTCCTGGACAAGACCACAAGGGCTAGAGGGACACAAAGAGGCCAAGGTAATCTGATTCCTTCCTACTTCGACAAAGGACATAGTAGACATAAACGGGTCTCTGAGGCGTCACAAGGCACATTTTCTGTAAATGTGTCGACCTAGTAGTGGTGAACAAGGCAACATCGATTGCGCATCATAATTACCAGAGCAACACAACAACTAGAACTAGACATGTTTTTCTTTCTTTGTTTAACAACAAGAAACAGTGAGAGGAACTTAAGTCTCATAAAGTGTACTCATTCCCCCAAGAGAACCTACACAGGCGATTAGGTTTTCTCCGCCCCACGTCGGCGCCGCCGCCGATCTAAATCGCTTTTGTGGCCTTCATTCGATGGAGTCAAGGTGGATCTCGGCCCCCGTCGGCAGACGGGCATCGTTTTCCTGATTTTAGCGTTAAGGTTTGGTGGGGGACACTACTAGAGAAAAGCCTATAGGAGGAAATGAGGGCTCGAGGCGCATATTGGCAAAATGCGCCTCCTATATATTATGCGAGGCGCATTTCCAAGATGTGCCTCCTATAATGCAAATATAGGAGGCGCATTTCCAAAATATGCGCCTCGCATACTTCATGTGGGGACCACAGCTTCCTGGCCCCAGGTTATGCGAGGCGCATTTGTCCATATGCGCCTCCTATAATATAAGTATAGGAGGCGCACTTCTATAATATGCGCCTCCTATATTTTGTGTGGGTCCGGGTGGCGTTTGTGGCATAGAATGGCGCAGTCTAAAATGCGCCTCGCGTAATCTATGGGAGGCGCACTCTAAAATGCGTCTCGTGTAGTCTATAGGAGGCGCAGTTATGCGATATGCGCCTCGCCTAGTATTCACCAAATTAGACACGCGCGGTACCCTTTCCCCAATCCCCATTCTTCCCCAATTCGATCTCTCCCACACCCACTGCACAGACGGACCACGCGCGGCGGCGCTCGATCTACCTCGCCGACAGACCACGGCGGCGTGAGGGCAGCGCGTGAGGGCAGGGCGGGGACGAGTGCGACTCCGCCGTTTGGATCCGCGAGAAGGCGACTGCGGCGACGAGGCCCGCTTTTCTTCCTCTCGGTGCGCGTCCTTCCGCTGGAGTTCGTCCGCCCACCCGCCGGTCTGACCCCTAGGGTTTGGTCCTCTTCGATCCAATCCAACCCACACCCACCGCTCCTCTCCTTCTCTCTCTCTCCCCCCATTCCCGCGTATCTGCCGCGGTCTGGAGCAGGGAGCGGCTGAGCTCCGTTCGTACTACATGGCGCCTCCCGCACCGGCGCCCAGTGCCCCTCCTCCGCCGCCCTCCGCTGCAAATCAAGACAGAGGAAATCCTGCTGCTCGGCGCCTGCCGGTGACCGCGGCCGGCGGGAGAAGCGGCGTAGGAAAAGCAGGTACACTGGTCGACTTCGCGGACATGCTGCTGCCGGCGACCGCCTCCCCCGACCCGCTGGCGCCGGCGAAGTCACCGCCCTGCTGCTGCCGGCCGCGACTCTCTCCAGCTGCTGCCGACCACCTCCCCAACCCTTAGCTGCCTGGTGAGGTTCCTCTCCTCCACCTTCTTGCATCCCTTTATGCATGTTAATTGGAAAATTAATAACTATGGGTAACAATGAAAAATCATATGTAGAATATGGGGATTTGACATGAGATAAAATCAACCTAGCAGAACACTGTTGGACCTTGAAGTAGAACTGATGGATGTGAGATGACAAGTTTTGTAGGCAAGATAGACATGTGTATAGTAATTAGTAATGATTCTTTAATTTGTACTTTCAAACATTGAATCAAATCTGCCACATGTAAAATTAACTGATACAATTTTTTTCTTTTAATCATCATGTCACAATGTTTGCTGGCTGGCTATTCCTTGATTTTTATTATTCTTAGTCTTTAACTACCTATGCATTATACTACCCAAGCACTGAACTGCAGAAGTATTGAAATTTGATTGTTCACATCAATGGAGAGGTTACAAATCAGATGTGAATATTACTTTAGAAAGAAGAAACAATAGTAAATGTTCTACGACATTGTAGGCAGCAAAGAATAATCATATGTGCAATGCCTGATCCACAATTACATGTAGTGAACACGTATTGAAATAGAAAGGAAGTAGCTAATAAAGTAATAAAAAAATAGGCTTCTGAATATTTAGAAACCATATCATAGGTAGTACAAAGCAGTAACAACCCACCACTTTAAGAGTATTTCAGTGTAAACTAAACAATGCACAGTACTCACCTGAATATAACTGAGTAATTGCTTTTAAATTATAGCATTTTGGAATCAATTTGGCTCCATGTGAGCATACCTTTATGCACAATAATATACTTGCAAATTTGTAGTAGACTATCAGTTCTGCAATAACCCCATGGTCTAAGCCGATTAACTGCTTCTCCGGTTTGCTTGTCCATTAATTCCAGGGAACACACAGTCCAATGACTCCATATAGGATAACTAACAACCTTCTTCTATGAAACAAGATAATATGAAAGCTTACGAGTGAATTATTCTGTGCCTGATACAAACGTCAAATGAATTGCTTAGTTTGCGCAAAAGGACATGTGTTTGGATGTGTGGGAGAACCAAATCAAACTCGTAGACTGTTTGCCTGCTTGCACATTCTAGATTTTACTACTGCACATGAATATGGTAATCTGCCTGCACATTCAAGATTTTACATCAGTGCATTTCCTAATAACTGCCTGACCAGTTTGGATCGCTACGTTTTCCTGCCAAGTTCAGCCTTGCCTATTGCAGTGAGCGTGAAGGATTTAATTTTACCTAGAAAATTACAGTGGGACGTTGCATATGAAAATGATTGGTGCCATTTTGGTTTGTAACAAGTCTGATTGGAATATTCACAACTTAAGAATCCGTGTATGCATTTATCTGCAATCTCAAATTACAAATAGTTACTCCAGTTTTATATGGTTAAATTTTTCCCTAATACTCATCAAACCAGTGTTTATGTTCTGTATGCTTTGTTTACATGGTTCGCAACTGTAGATTACATGTTGTAATGTATTAGATTAGTTGATTTATTAGAAATGCTACACTTGGTTTCTTCACTACCATGTTGTGACATAAATTGTAGTGTGATTCTGTCACTAGTTGTTTCAATCATTTTATTACCCATTTTTATTTTTGTTGGGGTTAATGGTGCTCAGTTTACAAAGAATGCCAACAGACTTCTTTCTCAAATCTGGCAGGAGTGACTATCCAAAGGCTCACTGCGGCGACATTGCTCACTTTGAGATTGCGGTGGCGCTGGTGGAGGTGATGCAGGAGCAGCAAGGGAGAGAAGTGGGGCTGGGCAGGAGGTTTAGGTAAATTCTCGGCTTCTTGGTATTTTTTTTAGCCGAAGTGGAGCATTCTCAGATGATGCTAGCTGTGTACTTGTGTGGAACTCCTTGATTTGATGTTGTGTTTTGTGAAATGCGTTGACTATATGATCATCGTCATGATAATCATGTTTTTGTTAGTTTGGGGTATCTCTATTTTTGTTGAAGAATAAGTAGATGATCATGTTGCTGCCGGTCGTTAGAGCTTATATATACTAGTAATTCATGAGCAGTGAATGGATGAGCAATACAAGCGGTGTTTGGTTTAATTAAGATCATCTGTGCTAGGCATTTTGTACCTGATGCAATCCAGTAATTTTAATCACCCTGTATTTTATCCGCAAGTGCTGAAGCGGCGCCGGAGCATTGGGAGGATGGCGGCAGGGCGACGAGTGCGTCTGGGAGCATCGTGGCCACTGTCACCTTCGACTTCTCCAACCAGTACCACGACGACACCGAAAGACATGTGTCTTTTTTGTGCTCTGTACTCGAAATCTTGCATGTGAATGGAGTAAATTTATCTCTTCTTTGCTTGCACCGCTTACTGTGATATTAGGCTACACTCTACTGTAGTACTCATGGAGTATATTGCTTGCAGTGTATTCTTCCCTATCTCTCTCTCTCTCTTTGTCGAAGAAAGAAATTTACTTATTGTTTATTGCTTGCTTGTTGTAGCAATTTTGTGACTAATTGTTTGGTTGCTGCTCTAGTGTCTCTTGTGTTGCTGGAGTATCTTTTTTCTTGCTCGAGGAGATGTTGGCCAAGATCGGGTGAGAACTGTTGTTGTTGCTAAAATTTAGTCTGGGTGATCTTGTGCATGAACGAGTGATCTTCTAAACTGATGTGTGATACTCCTGGAACTGTGCAGGGTCTGACCTGGGTGAGATCTCCGCCGCCAGATCACTTGAAGATCTTGGCGATCTGGCCTGGGTGAGGCGAGGAAGTCTTTGGCGATCTGGCCTGAGCGAGGCAAGGCGATGGTGCTGGGTGAGGCGAGGAAGAAGATCGAGATTTCAATTTTTTTCCCGCATTTTGCTGTACGACTGCCGGATGGTATCAGTTGTAAATGAAACGATCAGGTGGGGGGCAAACATGTCAAATTAGCGATTTTGAGGGGTCGTCGGAATTCTGTTAAACGTCTTACTTTTCGATACAGAGGGAATACTTCGTATAAATGAACTTGCATATATGTTTGTCGCGATTTAATTCAAGTTGATGGTATTCATGGTGATGCTACTTTCTGGAAATTCTGGACTGTTGTACTGTATTTGTGTATCTATATACCTGTATATGTGTATTCTGGAACGCGCAGTAATTCTGCAAATTTTAAAATTCGAAAATGTTATACGAGGCGCATCTGAAATGCGCCTCCTATAACTTATAGGAGGCGCGAATGAAATGCGCCTCCCATAAGTTATAGAAGGCGCATTTCAGAATGCGCCTCCTATAACTTATGGGAGGCGCATTCTGAAATGCGCCTCCTATATGCAGGTATAGGAGGCGCATTTCAAAATGCGCCTCCTATAAGCCAAAATATGCGAGGCTTGGCGTTGGAGGCTCATTCCATATGCGCCTCGAATAACAAAAAAACGAGCCTCCTATAATCTTTTCTCTAGTAGTGGGACACTTAGATGGTGGTGGCGGTGTCTTGTCCAATAAAGTCTCCCCGGCTTCAGCTCCATCTCGGCAGCGACATCGAGAAGCTAGTGGGAGTGGTGTGGTCCTCGAGGACTTCTTCTGCTATGGGGAGCTTGAGATCATCAAGAAGCTTCATCGGCGGTTATTACTTCGTCTTCATCTCGAGGACGGATGTGGTCTTCTTTACCCATTCGGCAACTTCATGTCCGCATCCAACAAGGTTAGGCCGGCTCAGGGGGAGGAGCGGCTCCGCGCCATCGACACGGCATGGAGGTTGTCGACGAAGGGAACCTCAAGGATTTTGTTGTAATTTTATTTTTGCTTGAGCTATTTTGTATGGTTCGGTGTTTCTTTTAATGCCACGGTTCTTTTCACACAAAAATAGAACTAGACCTAGAGATGAAGGAGTTACCTCACGGTGGAAGAATTAGTTGGATGAAGACATGGAGCAGCAGGGACAACAGCATCTACAAGATTGTATGTATTGACCACTTCTCCATTAAAATCTATCTCCCTAATATCCTCCCATTTATAACTTTTATTTTCACATTTTTCCAACGATAGCTCTTTACTTATACTTTCCAAGACAACTAGAATCACTCTATTCGGTGATCAGATTTGTGTTAGAAAAACTGGAAGTACTAAAATAAGCAATGAGCACTTCGCGTGGAAGAAATCTCACTTTCACACTGAGTTTCATGATTTTATTTCCTCAAACACGCCATGTCTTATTTTTGTACGACCATTTTTATTCACATAAGAGATGATTATTTACATTTCTTAAGAAATAAGGCCATACAATTAAATTTAATTAAATCCCCATTAAGCTACGCAAAGGCACACCGATCACATGAAATAACAAACCGTTTAATTTTAACGAACCCATAAAATAGATGCCACTTTTAGTATAATAATGGATTTCATGTATAATACTTAATAATGCGAACATTGTAACAACATAGATGGACGAAAGGGGGCGACCGTGATAACGACAAGTCTAGAAGAGACGATCGTGATTTGGGCGAGGATACCTCTGGGGACGCTGAGGTTTTCTCCAACGCATATAGAATGTACTCCCTCCATTCATGAAGACAAGGTCTATTGGATGTTACATAGGCGATTTGAACGAAGAAAAAAAATCTAAACTAGTTGATGACGAGGAGGTGGTAGAATCGATGTAGTTTCCGTCGTCGTCGTCACTTGGCATGCAGCTCCCTTTTTGGGGTGGCGAAGCTGCAGCTCGCCCCTGGTTCGCCGCCACCAAACTTTTTGGGCGGCGGTGCCACCTCCCTGTCGCAGTCGTCGAGCAGGATGACGCCTCACTCCTCATCTGCTCGACGCCGCTCAGCCGACTGCTCATGGGCGCGCAGCTGTTGTGCCATCTCCTCTGCCACGTAGTGCGCCTTGGACTCGGCGAGCGCGGTCTCGATGTTGTCGGTGGCCATGGCGTTCCTCCCTCCATGTTGTCGGCTTCTTCTGCTTGATACCAGTCTCCTTCTTCAGCCTGACGAGGCGAAGGTGACCGCGAGGAGGTGATGGTGCACGGCCGCCCTCGTGGATAACGAGGTTGCCGCCGCGGGTGTGCCGTCGGAGCAGCCGCTCATACGGCTCGGTCTTGATGGGGTAGAGGAAAGTCCTCGGCGCCGAGCCCGAGAAACGGGAGAGGGGAGTCATCAGCGCCGAGCCCGACGAACGGGGGTTCGCCCCCGCTGAGGAGGAGGAGAACCCGGTGGCCATGGCCCTGAGCATCCACGACGCTCCTCAACGGAGAGAGAGAGGAATGACCGAGGTCGCGCAAGCGATGGAGAATTGTCGTCCTGGACGTGCGGCCTCGATAGTCCGCCCAGGCTCGCCCCTCCATCTACACCGCCCGATGGAGTTCATGCACCCCGCCACGATAGATGTGTCAGTTCATGGAGGCCAGGCGCTGCTCGCGGCGCTACTGGAAATGAGAGGGCGAGAAGAGAGGTCTCAGAGAGGAGATGACGGAAGGGGGATGTGGCGAACGACGGCGAAGTGGCGGGGGTAATTATATCGGGCGATTGCGCGGGATGGGTATAGACGCATGGGCGGGAAGCTCGGCGGTGGAGCGCCATTACGCCGCCGCGTGGGCGATTGGATGCCTCGGCCAGTCTTAAAGGTTGTCGGCGCGCATTGCATAATGCAGGGAACGAGGCGGTGAGGACGAGCACGGTCGCTGACTCGGCGGGCTCGTGGGCGAGCGAAACGATTTTTGCGCCATTTCCCTTCTTCCGGCGCCCCAAACTCCGCCCTGCGCGCTAGATTCGGTGTTGGATCGTCGGACGATAATTTGGCCCGAACCGGCTATTTGGGCTTCTGGAGGCGCGACTGGGCGAAAAATGTTGCACCTGCGTAGAAAAAAGCGTATCGGGGGCTCTCGGGCGGGTAGCTGGAGATGCTCTTAGATAGACACTATCGGTGTCTTCCTTTATTCACTGTCTGCTTATCCATTGGTATTGCATAATTGTATCGGGCAAGCCAACGCAAAATTGCATATGTTTGCATGGACGTATTCGACAAAGAAACTGCTTCCATGCATCATGTATTTAAAGCAGGTATAGATTCATCCGCCTAATTAATTAGCAGGCACTAATTAAGTTCTTATATATATGACCAATAGCATCCAAGATACGTGACGTGTTGCATGCATGCGTAATGCGTAAGTGAATATAAAGGTGCACTCCACGTACTCATTTACATACACTCAGGTATGTACTCTACAAATAGACATGCATATAAAATATATTTTTAGAAGGTGGTTAAATCCATAATTCTTACTAGATCTCATAAGTCGCATTCGCTTCCGACCAGCATGATCGCACCCGTAGCCAAGCTCACCTATCTTGCCAACTTATGCGAGGATGTCCACCGCTACCGCCACTGGGGATGGTCCGGATGAAGTAACACTAGGACGGGAGGACACGGTGCTAGGCCATCATGCTCTCGCCGCGGCATGGCCTATGTCGTCCACCCCTTTGACTAACATCGAAAGGGGTTGAAACATTGAATTTTCTCATTTATTGTGTTAGGGTAGGTCGTAATAACACTTAAAGAAAATTTAAGCTCACGTTATCACAATATCCATCCGGTGGCCTCATCATGGGAGTTTTGCACTCTAAGCGCATAACCTCAGAGCGATGTAGTGTCGTTTGTGAAGGGGTCACACTTGGAGTTGTGTATTGTATCTTTACACCTTCCACCACACTTATATACATATATTAGGACACCATATCAAAATTCATAGTTTTTTCGACACCTCCCCACCCGATAGTAGCCAAACTCTAATATGTTGGCCCTGCATCGAGTACCCCTTTGACCGTGACCAATGGATTTTTCTCGTTGGTTGTGTTAGGAATATGGAAAACCAAATTTGAGCCCACCTTCTCACAAGATTCCATGTGGTGGCATCGGCGTGGGAGTTTCACACTATAAGTGTCGAATCTTCCTGCGGGGTAGTGATGTGTGTGAAGAGTCACACTGAAAGAACATAGGTTCTAAATCATGTTTTGAGTGTTTGATTACAACATATAGATGGACTAATGTGGTTTGCTAAGTGTACTCAGAAAACATAGTCCCGTAAATGTCTTACAAAGTTCAACAATAAGTGAGAAAATGCTACGGGAAAATACAAGGAAGAGTTGAAAAGAAACGGCGAAAAGAAAGGAGAAAAGGAAGAAAGAAGCAGGGTGGCCGGGCTCCAGGCCGGCCTGGCCGGGCTCCAGGCCGGGCTGGCGCAGCTCCTGGCCAGCCCCACGCCGGCCCCAGGCCGGCCCCCAGGCTGGAGCTTTCGGGTGGGGGTCCGGCCTCACCCCTCGCCCCCGCCGGCCCCAGGCCGGCCTCCAGGCCGGGGCGCCCGGGTGGGGGGCCGGCCTCCCCCCTGTCCCACGCCGGCCCCAGGCCGGGTCGGCAGCGGCCACGCCGGCCTCCCCCTGTGCCCACGCCGGCCCCAGGCCGGCCCCCAGGCCGGGGTGGGTTCTGGCCCGGCCCTGGCTGCCCCCAGGCCGGCCAGGCCGGTTCCCAGGCCGGGGTGGGTCGCAGGAAAGGTGTTCCCCCCCTAAAAACGGCCATATTTCGACGAGAGTATAAATACGGGGTCGTCACCTACCTTTGCTCTTTGTCAATCCCACTCACTCTCTCTCTCACCACCATTGATTGACCAAGCTCAAGCTCAAGAACAAGATCTCCACAAATCCCCAACCAAAGCTCGTGATACTTTGGGATTTGAAGGAGACACCCCCGATCTACAACTCCACCGAGCCGATTAGAAATCCACTCACTCATCCCATAGGGATCTTGTCATTCTTAGTTCATTGGAGCTAGGAATCTTGTTGCTCTTAGTTCATCGGAGCTCGGAGCCTTGTTGATATCCCCGGTGCTTTTGTGCCCGTGGATCTTGCTTCTCGGAGTCTTGGCGGCTCTTGGGATTTGGTGAGGACCCTCCAATCTTGTGGAGTGTGCCTCATCCTTGTAAAGGTTCTAGTTGTCAACCTCAACGACAACATAGTGATTCGAGTCTATCCACATCGGTGGAAGATCTCGAAGGAGATACGGTGTGGCATTTGAGGCCTACTCGGTGTTCCACTTTGGTGGCACCGCACCGCTCCAACGGAGATTAGCTTCCATTGGGAAGTGAACTTCGGGATAAATCTCCGCGTCATTGTGTTCGGTTATCCCTCAACTTATCTTTACTTGTTACTACTAGCTTAGTCATATTGTTCACCTTGTGCTAGTCGTAATTGCTCAACATATAGGATTGTCCATCTAGTTGCATACTCTAGATAATCTATATTTGAGCTTTGCCTTGTTAACTTGAAAAAGAAGTTAAAATTTGTAGTTAACCTATTCACCCCCCCCCCCTCTAGTTAACCTCTCGATCCTTCAATTGGTATCAGAGCCTCGTCTCTTTATAAAAGGCTTTACCGCCTAAAGAGGAGGTGAGGATGGCCGATGATCCCGTCACCATGGATGGGATTCAAAAGCTAATCCAAGCTATGATTGATTCTTCCGAGAAGAAGATGGAGGGACTAATAAAAGAATTGACATCTCCATCTAAGCAACCTAGTGAAAAGATTATCTTAGATGAACATGGAAACCCCTTGCCAACTAAAGAAGGAAGTGATACAACTTCACCTTTAAATAATGGTGCACCATCAAATGGTAGTGGTGGCAATTCTTTTGGCTATGCATACAACAATGCTCCTAATGTTCAACATCCGCATGTCTCTCATCTTGGTCCACCTCCTTTGGTGGATCGGCATCGTTTTACTAATTGGAAAGCTTCCATGAAGTCTTACATGTGCAGCTCTTCAATGCAAATATGGAGAATTGTTGAAAAGGGATATGAGCCAAAGGATCCCGCTAATCTAAGCTCAAGTGACATCATTGATGAGCAACTCAACGCTCATGCCTTGCACATGTTGGAAAGGGCAATGGAGAAGGAAGGAGTTGAGCACATCCGGTCCTTCACAAGTGCAAAGAAAGCTTATGATGGTCTTGTTGATATGTTTGACGGCAATGTCAACCTCCAAAGGTCCAAGAGGTCAATCATTCAAAGAAAGGTTGAACACTTTCATTTGGGCGACGGAGAGAACATAGAAGACATGTTTAGAAGACTCAAGGCTCTTGTTAATGATATGAGAGATGGTGGATTCACGGATTGCACGGAGAATTGGGTCAAGGAGAAATTCCTTCTCACCTTGATGCCATATAATGAGAACATGGTGATGAATGTACAAGCAAGGGCCGACTATTTGGACCTATCCCCCAATGATGTCCTAGGTCTTTTTATCACTCTCAAGGTCATGAAACAAACCTCCGATGATGTCATGGCCCGTGTGAACGGGAGCAAAGAAAGCATCTCTTGCCTTGAAGGCCAAGGTCATTCCCCATGAAGATAATGACTCGAGTGATGATGGTGCCTCTATGCATGAGGTCTCCGAGAGAGAAATGAGGACATCACATGATGAATGCTTAGCTCTTGCTCAACACAAGTGGTGGAAGAAAGGAGACTTTAGATCCAATGCCACCAAGAACAAAGGAAAGGAATCCTCTAGCACGAAGAAAGCAAGAACTTGCTTCAATTGTGGAGATTCCGAGCACTTCGTTGCCGAGTGTCCCTTCAAGAGTAGAATTGAGAATGGAGGAAGACTTATCAAGAAATCCACCTTCATTCCCAAGTCCAAGAACTTCATCAAGAGAGGCCCTCCTAGGGCAATGATTGCAAACGAAGTCGAGTACACATCCGGTGGTGAAGAGGATGATGGTGAAGGCGAACAAGTAGGTATGGCGGCCATGGCTAGGGGCGTCATACCTCCTAACTTAAGCTCTCTCTTCTCCAACCCAAATGACAACAAGGGCCCCTCGATTCACAAGTGCTTCATGGCCAAGGGTGTACCCGCAAAGGTGACTCCTACACTTAAACTTGCTAACTCCTCTATTCCTTCACTACTAAATTGTGTCGAGGAAGATCCCTTGACAAACTTTGTTGAAAAACTAGAAGGAGAAACTAAATCCATTTTTGTCTCTCTCATGGATCAATTAAGTGAGGCACATGGCCTCATTGATGAACATGAGGAGAGAATAATGTTGCTTGAAAAGTTTGCTCGTGATGATGCTAATAAAATTGAGGAGCTTGAGAAAGCTCTAGATGAATCACATTGCCTTAAAGAAAGCATTGAAGAAACCTTTGCAATTGACATAGCTAAAGTTAAACTTGATTGTCAACATGCTTTTGCTAAGGTAACGGAATTCATGAGTTTAAATGATGCAACTAACCAAGGGTATAATGAACTCATTAAGGATTTTGATAAGCTTAAAATTGATCATCGTACTATCTCAAATGAGCTCAAAACCTTAAAAGGAGTTAGAATTATGAATGAAAACTCTTGTGCTACTAACCCTTTGTGTGTCAAGGAAACTCTCATTGAGGAGAACAATAGGTTGAAGGCACAACTCAACAAGGGTCTTGCCACATGCATCCAAGGCCAAAAGAACCTCAATGATCTTTTGAGTAATCATAAGAGAGTTGTTGGTAAAGAAGGTCTTGGTTTTGGTTCCTCATCGGAGGTGGCCTACAAGAAGAAGTCAACTCCCTCCACTAACTCTATTGTTTTTGTGAAGGAGGGGGAGTTGGCTAATGAGGAAGATGAGTTTGATATTATTGCTAAAAGTATTGTTTCTAGGAACACTACTTCTCACAACTTTGCGGGAAAGTATAACCCATCCTATGTGCTTCTAAAATCTACTAATGGTCATGTTTATGCAAAGTATGTAGGCACCTCATATGGTGATGATTACAAGCATGCTATTTGGGTTCCCAAGACCCTTGTGACTAACAAAAAAGGACCCATCCAAAAATGGGTACCTAAGACAAGAAGTTGATTTATTGTAGGGTTGCATTTCCGGTGGAACATCATGGATGATTGATAGCGGTTGTTCCGCACACATGACCGGAAGCAAAGAAGTATTAGAAGACTTGAAACTCCAACTTCTCAAGTTTGCTCATGTAACTATTGGTGATCGCTCACAACTTAAGGTATTGGGACATGGCAAGGTGGTCATTTCTCCGGATTCATCCATTGAGAAAGTCCTCCTTGTTGAGTCCCTTGGCTATAATCTTCTTTCCGTCTTGCAACTTTGTGAATGCAATTTTACATGCGTATTTGGGCGTCACCATGTGCTTGTCCTTCACACTATTTCTCTTAAAGTAGCCTTTGTTGGATTTGTGGAAAACGGTATGTATGTAGTGGATTTCTCGAAAGAAACTACACATATTGCCACATGTCTAATGGCTAAATCCGACGTGGGGTGGCTTTGGCATCGTCGCCTAGGCCATGTCGGTATGAGAAATCTACAAACTCTTGTGAAGTGTGAGCACGTGGTAGGACTAACAAGTGTGAATTTTTCCAAAGATCGTCCTTGTAGCTCTTGTATTGCCGGAAAGATGCATGAGAAGAATCATCCCAAAACATCTATCATCGCCACAACAAGACCTTTTGAGCGCATTCACATGGACCTATTTGGTCCTCCCACATATGATAGTCTTGGTGGCAAGAAGTATTGTTTGGTTATTGTTGATGATTATACAAGATACACTTGGGTTTTCTATATCAAGAAGAAGAGTGAAACTCAAGAAAGATTCATTACTTGGGCTACCGAAGTGCAACGCCAATATGACACCAAGATATTATCCATTAGAAGTGACAATGGTTCCGAGTTCAAGAACTACACCATGGATGAATTCTTGGGTAATGAGGGGATAAGACATCAATATTCCGCCGCGTACACCCCTCAACAAAATGGTGTTGCAGAGAGGAAGAATCGCACACTTATTGATATGGCAAGAACTATGATGGCCGAGTTCAAATCCCCATATAACTTTTGGGCCGAAGCTATCAACACCGCTTGTCATCTATCTAACCGACTCTTCCTTCGTCCGATGATTGGCATGACTCCATATGAGCTTCTCACCGGTAACAAACCCAATCTCTCATATCTTCGAGTTTTTGGGTGCAAATGCCAAGTATACATAAAAGGAACTAGATTGTCTAAATTTGATGCTAGAACATTTGAAGGTATTTTTGTTGGTTATGCCACGAACTCCCACACTTATAGAGTCTACAACATATCCACCGGGTGTGTTGAAGAATCTATGAATGTGGAATTTCATGAGGATAATGGCTCCCAAGTGGAGCAAATTGATTGTGATGATGTAGGTGATGAACCATCCTCCATAGCCATAGGAAGAATGGGTGTAGGTCCACTTATACCCATTGAGGGACACCTTGTGGCAAATGAAGATGGAACTAGCTCTACGCAAGTGGAGCCCTCTACATCAACCACCAATCAAATGGTAAACCAAGAACAAGAAGAAGATCTTAATGTGGATATCTCTCATCAAGAAAGTGATCAAGATCCACCCAATGATAATGGTGGAAGTGGTCTTGGTGATACTTCTCCAAGAACTCCAATAAGGGTGGACAATGGCCTTGATGAAGGAAATGATGAGGATGTCCCACCAAATGAACATCCCGATGATGCTCTAGTTAGTATCAAGTCTCGTCAAGCATCAAGATTGCAACAAAAATCACTATATCAAAAGAATATAATTGGTGGCTTGGGAAGAAGTGTCTCCACTCTTGGACAAGTGCTCAAGTTTTGTGGTATTCATTCATATGTCTCTCATGTTGAACCCATCAAAGTATATGATGCTCTTGAAGATGAAGATTGGGTTCAAGCTATGCATGAAGAGCTCCATAATTTTGAAAGGAACAAAGTATGGTCTCTAGTGGAAAGACCCAAGGATCACAATATCATTGGAACTAAATGGGTGTTCAAGAACAAGCAAGATTCTCATGGGCAAGTGATTCGCAACAAAGCACGATTGGTTGCTCAAGGCTACTCTCAAGTCGAAGGACTTGACTACGGTGAAACTTTCGCTCCCGTAGCTAGGCTTGAATCCATTCGTATATTACTTGCATTTGCCACTAGTCATAACTTCATCTTGCATCAAATGGATGTTAAAAGTGCCTTTCTAAATGGACCTTTAAATGAAATGGTATATGTTAAACAACCTCCGGGATTCGAAGATCCCAAGTATCCTAACCATGTCTACTACCTCCATAAGGCTTTGTATGGCCTCAAACAAGCCCCACGTGCTTGGTATGATCACTTAAAGGAGTTCTTAGTGGATCGTGGTTTCGTGCTTGGGGTAATTGATCCCACACTCTTTACCAAAAGTGTAGATGGACATTTCTTTGTATGCCAAGTATATGTTGATGATATTATATTTGGATCATCTAACGTGAGTTTTGTAGATCAATTTGCCAAACTAATGACAAGTGAATTTGAGATGTCTATGATGGGAGAATTAAAGTTCTTTCTAGGTTTTGAGATCAAGCAATATCATGAAGGAACTTTTATTTGTCAAGCCAAATATATTCAAGACATGCTCAAGAAATTCGATATGATTAATGCCAAACCATTACCTTATCCAATGCCAACTACCACAAATCTCTCTTTGGATCATGAAGGTATACCGGTAGACCCCAAACTCTATAGATCCATCATTGGATCTTTGCTTTACCTTTGTGCATCTAGACCGGATATTATGTTTAGTGTGGGTTTGTGTGCGAGATTTCAATCTAACCCCAAGGAAAGCCATATGATTGCGGTCAAGAGAATTCTTAGGTACTTGGTTGACACTCCAACTCATGGTCTTTGGTATCCATCAAACACAACTTTTGATCTTGTGGGATACTCGGATGCGGATTGGGGAGGTGACAAAGTGGATAGAAAATCAACCTCGGGTGCTTGCCAATTTCTTGGTAGGTCTCTCGTGTGTTGGTCTTCCAAGAAACAAAATTGTATTGCCACCTCCTCCACGGAAGCGGAGTATATTTCCGCCGCAAGTTGTTGTTCTCAACTCTTATGGATGAGGCAATGTCTTAAGGATTTTGGAATTAAGATTAAGACTATGCCTCTTTTATGTGATAATGAGAGTGCCATTAAAATTGGTCACAATCCGGTACTTCATGGCAAGACCAAGCATATTGAGATTCGGTATCATTTTATTCGGGATCATGTGGCCAATGGTGATATCTCACTCTCTTATGTCAACACTAAAGATCAACTTGCCGACATCCTTACCAAGCCTCTAGATGTGAAGAGATTCAAGGAATTAAGGAGTGAGCTCAACATCATATGTGCAAGCAATTTTAGTTGATTGGAAATCTCGCATACACACCCCTACTAGACTCTTATTTGGATTTAGATGCACGCATAGACATAGGGGGAGTGTAGCTCAATCAATGAGCCAACACTACCTCTATTATGCATAAATAAACAAATCATGCCTAAATGATCATTTTTAATGACATCATGTGCTTAAATGATGAGTCTCGACAATGCACCCAAGATATATCTTCGCGGTGTCATATCGAACATACTCATACATGGTGGCTACGGCCACCGCCCATTTCTCCTATTCACTCAATTGCTTCTCTCTTTGAGTTCATATTTCATTAGTATCCAATGTTGCTTATTTCGTTTTCTCATTTTTCCCCATTGGATACAAGTGAAAACATCTTATGCATGTCATCATTCTCATATCATCCGTGCACATGGTCAAATAAAAAAAATATACGAAACAATTTCAAGAAGAAAATGTTGTTAGATTATATTTCATGAAAAAATTCTTGAATTGCAATATTGTTCATTTGTTTGTGTGTTGTGGGTTGATAAGTTGGGTAGGTTAATCGTTTTTTTGTGAAAAAAAAAAAAAAAAAAAACCAAACACACACTGCCCTCCCCAACAGAAACAAAAAAAATGGACCAATCAAACTTGCCAACAAAAAAAAAAAAAAAATTTGGGCATGCCAGCCTCCCACCCCGGCCTCGCCTCAAGCCGTGCCGGCCCCAGGCCGGCCCTCAGGCCGGGGGCTTCGGCCAGCACCCCGGCCTCGCCTACGCCGCGATCCGGCCCCAGGCCGGCCCTTAGGCCGGGCCGTTCGGGTGCCTGGCCGGCCTCCTGCCCGGTCTCCCTCCCCCCCGCGCCGGCCCCAGGCCGGCCGCCCCGCCCAGCCGTCCGCTCCCCCTCCGCCGAGCCGGCCTGGCCGGTATGCCACCCGGCCCCAGGCCGGGGTGGGGCGATGCCCCCATCAACCCCACGCCCCACACTCCCTGCTCCCTCCAACCGCACCAAACCCCCCCCCACACTTCTTCTTCCTCCTCCCCCATCTCCATTAGAGCCCCTAGGAGCTCTACCCTAACCCCCCTCCCCCACCTCCCTAGCCCATCCCCACCGCTCAAAATCACGGATCCGCAAGCCCTCGGCCTTCTCCTCCCTCTCCTCCACACGGTTTTCTCAATCACCCCTTATTGGAGGAGATCGGGCCACGTGATTTTCTAGTACTTTTTGGTTGCCATGGCTTCGAACTCGGGTAATTTTTCTATGGGCTGCTCTATGTGTTATGTGTATATTAGTGCCATCCATGTGTGTGCTCGTACTCATATTCATGTGCTAGATTTTTTTTGTTTTTGTTTTCATCTCATCATATTAGGGTTCATGCCACACCTATGCCACTCGTTTCAATCCTATCCATGGATATGTTTGTACTAGGATTCATATACTAGGATTCATATGCTAGGGTTCATACTAGGGTTCATACCACTAGGTTCTATCATGCTTTGTTCATCACATGTGTTCCATCTATTTCGTATGATATGCAATGATCCTCATAATCGATTAATGCTCGGGTTCCTCCGCTATGATCTATTATATTTTTTTTCATGACATATGTGCCACATATTCTTATGTTTATGCCATGTTTATGTGCTCACCTAGCCCTCGCTATCATGACTATGACCATGAATACATATTCAAAAAAAAAAACAATTTCCATTACTTGATCCAATTGTTCTATCATTAAGACCTCATGTGTATGATATCACTCAAATATTTTTTTTACATTCTCATGGTTGTTTGTATGCTTAAATACCAAATATTTTGTTTCACATCAAACACTACTATCCACATGATATGATCATATGCAAACACTATTGGGCTAGTACTTCGTTTACCATGTCATTGTCCCATAGTTTCATGATTTAAATTTTTTTTGTTTCACTCACATAAAACAAACGACCATGTGCACTCATTATCATATTCCATCTATATGCATCATATATTTCAGGTGACTCTCCTCATGAGGATGCCTCTCGTTCTCTCCGTCCTCGCATCCCTCGCAAGAAAAGTGCTCAAGATGTTGCTGGCTCTACTCCCTCACGGAGATCCGCCCTTCCTATCAATCCAAAGGAACCCGTGATCAGGAACTGGGGTGGTCTTAGTGCTGCTGATTTTGAGGAAGCTAGGCTGAAGTTTAACCCATATGACTTTGGTGAAAGGACATGCTCGGATAATCGGTTTTATTGCAACATGCATCAAGTTATGCATGAATTCATTCTTGGCAAGCTACAGCACACTCATGTGGATCAACACTTCTTTGACATTGAGTATGCTCGCAACAAGTGGCCTGAAGTGATGACCCTCATGGACTACCACAACCTCACTCCTCTCATGGGTGACACACTGGCTCATCCGTTCTCTCCAGAGTTGCTCAGGGAGTTCTACTCCACCGTTCACTTCGCCTCTGGTGGTCCCACGCGTCTCCCACCTACTTTGATATGGATGAGCGGTGGCACCAAGTGTGAGGCTACCATGGATGAGTTTGGTGCTATATTGGGTATCCCCGAATACCGGTTTGACTTTACATTTTACTTCCGTGTTCATGGGGAGCCCTCCAAGATTATGAAGGCCAAGGATGGGATTCGTCATTGCTATCCCGAAGGTACCGGTTCCATGCATATTCCTAGGATCAAGTTCTTCTCTGAGCATTGGTACATGATACATGCCTTTCTTCGCAACACCATCGCCGCCAAATTCGGTGAGAAGGGCGAGGTACGCAAGTGGATGATCAACCTCCTCTTCCACATTGAGTCTCGGATGCAAGCAAGGAAGCAGTTGGATGTACTAGACTATATGTGGAATGAGATGCAGAGTGTGGTCAAGGAGAAGAGGGTACCCATCTATGGCTCATACATTCAGCGTCTTATTGAGACCCGCATTCCCGAAGGTCTCCTCAACAATTATGCCAAAGTGATTCCAAAGAAGAATGTTCTCATGTATGATGCTCCAGTTGAGACTGCTAATGAGCCAAGGCCTAAGCGCACCCGCACCGAGTCAATTACTCGCCGCTCTCCTTCACCTTCTCCTGCTCCTGAGACATTTAATCTTAAGAAGATTCTTCAGAAGATGAATTGTTTCTTCATTGATAAGCAACATCAAGATTATGAGGCGTATCGCAAAGGGAAAGCATCTAGTCGCCGTCAGCGTGCCATCCAAACTGCACTCAAGATTCCTCTTAGCCCTTCCAGCTCCGAAGAGATTTCCGAGGCAAAGTGGATGTCTAAGCATACATATTGGTGTGGAGATGATGCTTCCTCTCTCGGCTCTTTTGCGGGGCCATACACCACCGCTGAGGCTAGTTCCAGTCAGGCTCCACACGAGGACCTCCATGAGGACGAGGATGAGGATGAGATGGGCGACGATTGATCGCATTGCATTTTTCTCCCTTTTTGGTGTATGATGCCAAGGGGGAGAACCACTCACGCATTGCATTGCATCACATGCATTCATTTGCGTCTTATCGTTGTGATTTGCTTTCTAGTTGAAACTATTTGTGTGCTTTGTGAACCTTTGTGTTATTGTAAGACTATGTTCTTAATTATCTATCGTACTCTATATTATGTGTGTGACAATGGTTATTGAAGATCTTAGCAAGATTATCAAGTTATTTCCTCCACTCACTATTTTCCATATATTGAAGCCATATTGAGTGAAGGTATTATTCATAAGAAGAGTGCTATGGTAAGATCTTGAAAGAAATAAACATTATTATTCATACATGTGTATCTTCAATGGTAAAAATCATGGATGGACTAATCTCTTGCACTTCACATAAATATGGTATAGTCTCATCATCATCATGATTATAAAATATACATGTCAATTGTTATGTGCACACAAATAGGGGGAGTACGAATACATGTTATTTATCTCACAAATAGCCATGCAATATTATCTATTATGCAAATCCGTATGTTGTCATCAAACATCAAAAAGGGGGAGATTGAAAGAACATAGGTTCTAAATCCTGTTTTGAGTGTTTGATTACAACATATAGATGGACTAATGTGGTTTGCTAAGTGTACTCAGAAAACATAGTCCCGTAAATGTCTTACAAAGTTCAACAATAAGTGAGAAAATGCTACGGGAAAATACAAGGAAGAGTTGAAAAGAAACGGCGAAAAGAAAGGAGAAAAGGAAGAAAGAAGCAGGGTGGCCGGGCTCCAGGCCGGCCTGGCCGGGCTCCAGGCCGGGCTGGCGCAGCTCCTGGCCAGCCCCACGCCGGCCCCAGGCCGGCCCCCAGGCTGGAGCTTTCGGGTGGGGGTCCGGCCTCACCCCTCGCCCCCGCCGGCCCCAGGCCGGCCTCCAGGCCGGGGCGCCCGGGTGGGGGGCCGGCCTCCCCCTGTCCCACGCCGGCCCCAGGCCGGGTCGGCAGCGGCCACGCCGGCCTCCCCCTGTGCCCACGCCGGCCCCAGGCCGGCCCCCAGGCCGGGGTGGGTTCTGGCCCGGCCATGGCTGCCCCCAGGCCGGCCAGGCCGGTTCCCAGGCCGGGGTGGGTCGCAGGAAAGGTGTTCCCCCCCTAAAAACGGCCATATTTCGACGAGAGTATAAATACGGGGTCGTCACCTACCTTTGCTCTTTGTCAATCCCACTCACTCTCTCTCTCACCACCATTGATTGACCAAGCTCAAGCTCAAGAACAAGATCTCCACAAATCCCCAACCAAAGCTCGTGATACTTTGGGATTTGAAGGAGACACCCCCGATCTACAACTCCACCGAGCCGATTAGAAATCCACCCACTCATCCCATAGGGATCTTGTCATTCTTAGTTCATTGGAGCTAGGAATCTTGTTGCTCTTAGTTCATCGGAGCTCGGAGCCTTGTTGATATCCCCGGTGCTTTTGTGCCCGTGGATCTTGCTTCTCGGAGTCTTGGCGGCTCTTGGGATTTGGTGAGGACCCTCCAATCTTGTGGAGTGTGCCTCATCCTTGTAAAGGTTCTAGTTGTCAACCTCAACGACAACATAGTGATTCGAGTCTATCCACATCGGTGGAAGATCTCGAAGGAGATACGGTGTGGCATTTGAGGCCTACTCGGTGTTCCACTTTGGTGGCACCGCACCGCTCCAACGGAGATTAGCTTCCATTGGGAAGTGAACTTCGGGATAAATCTCCGCGTCATTGTGTTCGGTTATCCCTCAACTTATCTTTACTTGTTACTACTAGCTTAGTCATATTGTTCACCTTGTGCTAGTCGTAATTGCTCAACATATAGGATTGTCCATCTAGTTGCATACTCTAGATAATCTATATTTGAGCTTTGCCTTGTTAACTTGAAAAAGAAGTTAAAATTTGTAGTTAACCTATTCACCCCCCCTCTAGTTAACCTCTCGATCCTTCATACACTTGGGAGTTGTGTATTGGTTCTTTACACCTTTCACCGGACTAATGTAAATATATTGGGACACCATGCATGAGTCAGAGGGTTTCCGACACCTCCTCACCTCGAAAGTGGGAAAACCCAGATTTGTGGGTTGTGCCTCATCCACCCCTTTAACCAGCGTCAATAGGGAGCTGACCAATGATCTGAAAGAGATTTACATGGGTTACGACGATCGATAGAGGTGTATCAGTGTATGTGACAACCCCGATAGAGGTATGTGTCGTACCATGCCGAGGGAGGTGCATGTGTGACCATGTGATCGAGAGAAGTGCATGCGGATCTGAATGACCGAGAGAGGTGCATGTGGGCCCGGGAGAAATAAATATTTGTATATAGTTACATATGACGATATGACTAGGATAAAATAAACATCTTCACAACGAGACGACAAATGAATTCACATGTTATAGCTCTTTTCTAGCATAAAATAATAACCCTAGACAAAACAATGTAACATAAAATGATACATAATAACTATCTCCTACCATTATATAAAAGTGTGCGATAACCATGTGGAACACGAAATGGCGGGCCCCACTTAGACATATGTAGTTCGATACAATCGAGATAGGTATATGTGGTACCAGACCATTGGAGATGTGTACATAGGTTCAGACGAATTAGAGAGGCGTATGTGGGTACATACGATCGAGAGAGGTGCATGTGTGTCCATTGTTATCACCTACCATTTCCTGTGTGCCATTTCGTTGACACACATTAGTATCTTAGTTGCATTATTTTGTGCTAAGGGTCATTTATTACATACTATTTCATATGCGGTTAGGGTCTTTATTTTATGATAGTATAAACATTGTATAGAAACAACCCTCGAGGAATTCAACCCTATGACCAAGTACTACCAAGCCGAGAGAGGTGCATGAGTGACCATGTGATCGAGAGAAGTACATGCGAATCCATATGATCGAGAGAGGTGCATGTGGTCCCGGGAGAAATAAAGATTCGTATATGGTTACATATGACGAGGATAGGTGTATGTAGGACCGGGCACCTGAGAGAAGTGTATATGAGACCATATGACTAGGATAAATGCATATGAGACCGTATAGAATAAAGAGAGGTTAGTGTTAGGTACGACGACCAAGACAAGTATACACCGTACCAGCGAGGGGAGTTCACATGATATAGAGACAAGACGCCACCTGAAAATGATCGGTAATACCTATATCTGGGTATTAACTAAGGAACATATTAATGAAATGGAAAAAGAAATGATAGAGTAATAACTATCAACCAAGAGCATAAAATAAACGTTGTCACAGCAAAAGGACAAATGAATTCGTAGATTATAGCTCTTTTCTAACATAAAATAATAACCCTAGAATAAACAATGGAACATAAAATGATACATAATAACTATCTCCTACCACTACATAATAGCGTGTGATAACCATGTGGAACATGACATGGCGGGCCTCACTTACACATATGTAGTTCGATAGATCTAGATAGGTATATGCGGTACCAAACCATTGGAGAGGTGGACATGGGTTCACACGAACAGGAGAAGCGTATGTGGGTCCATACGACTGAGAGAGGTGCATGTGTGTCCATTGTTATCACCTACCATTTCATGTGGCATTCCGTTGACACATGTTAGTATCTTAGTTGCATTATTTTGTGTTGAGTGTCATTTATTAACTACTATTTCATACGCGGTTAGGGTCTTTATTTTATATTTTATGATAGTATAAACATTGTATAGAAAAAAAACCTCGAGGAATTCAACCCTATGACCAAGGACTACTGGGCCGAGAGAGGTGCGTGTGTGACCATGTGATCGAGAGAAATGCATGCGAATCCGGATGACCGTGAGAGGTGCATGTGGGCCCGGGAGAAATAAAGATCTATATACGGTTACATATGACGAGGATAGGTGTACGTTGGACCGGGGCACCTGAGAGAAGTGTATATGGGACCATATGACTAGGATAAATGCATGTGAGCCCATATAGAATAAAGAGAGGTTAGTCCTAGGTCTGACGACAAAGACTGGTCTACACCGTTCGTATCAGCGAGGGGGAGCTCACATGATATATATGGAGACAAGACGACACATGAAAAATGATCAGTAATAGCTATATCTGGGTATTAACTAAGGAACATATTAATGAAATTGCAAATGAAATGATAGAGTAATAACTATCAATCAAGAGCATAAAATAAACGTCGTCACAACAAAAGAACAAATGAATTCATAAATTATAGCTCTTTTCTAACATAAAATAATAACCCTAGACAAAACAATGGAACATAAAATTATACATAATAACTATCTCCTACCATTACATAATTGCGTGCGACAACCATGTGGACCATGAAATGGCAGGCCCCACTTACACATATGTAGTTCGATACGATCAAGATAGGTATATGCGGTACCAGACCATTGGAGAGGTGTATATGGGTTCACACGAACGGGAGAGGCGTATGTAGATCCATACGATCGAGAGAGGTGCATGTATATCCATTGTTATCACCCACCAGTTCATGTGCCATTCCGTTGACACATGTTAGTATCTTAGTTGCATTATTTTGTGTTGAGGGTCATTTATTACCTACTATTTCATACTCGGTTATGGTCTTTATTTTATAGTTTATGATAGTATTTACATCGTATAGAAAAAAAACCTCGAGGAATTCAACTCTATGACCAAGGACTACCGGGCCGAGAGAGGTGCATGCGTGACCATGTGATCGAGAGAAGTGCATGCAAATCCGGATGATCGTGAGAGGTGCATGTGGGCCCGGGAGAAATAAAGATTTGTATACGGTTACATATGACGAGGATAGGTGTAGTAGGACCGGGCACCTGAGAGAAGTGTATATGGGACCATATGACTAAGATAAATGCATGTGAGCCCATATAGAATAAAGAGATGTTAGTCTTAGGTCTGACGACAAAGACAGGTCTACACCGTTCGTATCAGCGAGGGGGAGCTCACATGATATATATGGAGACAAGACGACACATGAAAAATGACCGTTAATAGCTATATCTGGGTATTAATAAGGAACATATTAATGAAATTGCAAATGAAATGATAGAGTAATAACTATCAACCAAGAGCATAAAATAAAAGCCGTCACTACAAAAGGACAAATGAATTCATAGATTATAGCTCTTTTCTAACATAAAATAATAACCCTAGACAAAACAATGGAACATAAAATGATACATAATAGCTATCTCTTACTCCCTCCTTCTCGGTTTATTAGTCACAATCTCAAAATCAGATTTTCTCAATAGTTAGACATAATCTAAGCAATTAATGCTCAATTAGAGGAGAGAAACCGCACTAGGCCCACATCCATTTTAATTCCCTGCCTAAGCTACGGTTCACACCTGCATGCCATGTGAACGCACTAGGCTACGGTTCACACCTGCATGCCAGGGGAGAGAAGAAAATTAGCCAATGCATGCACAGGTTTTGCGCGAGCTCTGTTTGCATGCAACGAAAGTAACTTAATAGTACGTGGGCTAGGGCAGATTGTTCAGATTCTCTATTCAATTCCTGCACCGATAACTACAAAAATTAGCACAAAGTAATCTTGCCGCTTAATTCCTTCGCCCTATAGGTATTCGCCTTGGTCGCAGAGAAATGCCAACTATGACTAATAAACCGAGATGGAGGGAGTACCATTACATAATAGCGTGCGATAACCATGTGGACCATAAAATGGCGGGCCCCACTTACACATATGTTGTTTGATACGATCAAGATAGGTATATGCGGTACCAGACCATTGAAGAGGTGTACATGGGTTCACACGAACGGGAGAGGCGTATGCGGGTCCATACGATCGAGAGAGGTGCATGTGTGCCCATTGTTATCACCTACCATTTCATGTGCTATTTCGTTGACACACGTTAGTAGATAGTTGCATTATTTTGTGCTAAGTGTCATTTATTATCTACTATTTCATACGCGGTTAGGGTCTTTATTTTATGATAGTATAAACATTGTTGAAAACCCCCTCGAGGAATTCAACCCTATGACCAACAGGGGCGGACCCAGGTTTTTTTCCAGTAGGGGCAATTTAGATGACTAGGGGCATTTCTTGTAAAATTTATAAGTTTGAAAGTTTTTTCTGCAAATTATGAACAAATTACAATAAAGTATAAGAAATTGAGTGGGGCCATGGCCCACACTCAGCTCTACCTAGGTCCGCTACTGATGACCAAGGACTACCTTAGAACCCTAGAGCCGCTCGTTTATGATAATTTACACCCAAGTTCATTGATGCCTCTACCACGAAGGACTAGTCAACCAACGTCGGGGGTGGTGTATGTCACCTAATTATGTGTCGAAAAATAATCTTTTATATGATCACCACAAATATATTACATTATTTTCTTATCGCGAGGTCTTCGCCATTAACACCTTTGACGAATGTGTACATGGTCGGCGATAATGATAAGGCCACATCACCCGACATCAACCATCATGCGCATATGATGCACCGCCGCCCTATTTAAAAGATCGTCGGGAGTTATGAAAAAGTGTAGACATTGTGATCTACGTTTTTTGGTTGTATCAACACTAATAGGTCCGAATATTCAGATAAATGGACCTTACAACGCCTCACAGACCCATTAATCACTACTTTGGCCTTTGTCAGGTTGGCGTTTAAGGCATCAGTTTACCTTGGCCTATGGTATGTCCCTCGAGCCCTCGTGTTGTTTAGGAGGATCTAGGTAGGCCGTCGCATCCAAAAAGGTTGTCTTGACGATCTAGGAGCTTTCGATGACGCGTTGTGTTTCGGCCCCGGCGACGACACTTCGGCGCCACATGGTCTTAGTTGTTTGTTATCTTTTGGCTTCACTGGATAGTACTCCTTAGGCGGTTGTTGTCTATACAGAATCCCCTCTGTTCTTCCTGGGATATTTATGAAAATGTCTGTCTGCGCACGTTTCACATTGGAGCTCCTAGAGCCTAGCAATTTCGGCTCGAGGCTTCTCGAGGCGTATATCGTCTCTGTTCGTGTCTTCTTCTTGGTTGGTGCTCAGACGTGCACGCTTGATGTGAACCCATTTACGGTGCAATTCCAGATGAAGGTGGCGGACATTGTTGGTCGGTTCAAAAGAGAAGGGCTAACACCGGTAGGGGTAGACCTTCACTGAACCCACGAAGGTTATGCACCATTTTCCCTTTAGCGAAGTGAACATCACGCCGATGAACACATGTTGAACCGGGTCTCGACTCCGCACGCCCTTCGCCATCGAAATGCCAAGGTTGGTTCCCTCTTGATGTTTGTTGGCGCATACCCTACATTACTCCCGGTGGTCAGCGGACTTGGCGAGGCTCGACGGTTGAAATGTAAGCTATCCCCCAAAGCTTGACAAGTGCAGTCGTGCGTACATATTGGGATGTGCATGTGTGCAATTATTTTTCATCACGTGTTGTGGCAGCACCGCGTATACATGCACCCAGAGGCGTTGAGCGCGAAAGGAAATTTTAGGCACTGAAAAGAGCAAATTATTTGTATTGGGCCAAGCGGGAATTTCGGGCCCAAATATCACACGAGACGGAAGCCGAACCCAACCCAACCAGAGACACCTCTCGTGATCTCGTCCCGTCCACTTCCCACGCACCCAAACATCCTCCCTCTCCATCCCCTCCGCACTCTCTCCCCCTCTCTCCCATCCACAATTCCACATCGACAATGCTGCTCGCCGGCAGGTCCCTCCGCCGCCGCCCCCTCCTCCCCCAGCGCCTCCCTTCCGCCGCCCCTCATCTCGCAGTCACTCCCCTTGTCATCCTGGAGCAGATCGAGCGAGCCGCCCAAACTCACCGGCGACAGATGCACCGCCGCCCACGAGCCACGTCGTCGCGGCCGGCTGACTCGCCGGCGCGAGCGTGCTTCGATGCGTGCCGCTCCGTCGAGCTAGCCGGACCGCGGCGCGAGCGTGAGCTAGGTTTTGCGGCGGCGGTGCCAAACGCCGGACACGGCTCTCCGTCAACCAGGACGGCCACGGAGCCGACGCGGGCCATGGACCGCCGTCGTTCATCTCGCGCTGCCGCAGGCAGTACTCATCTCCACGGTGCAGGGCACGGCATTGTTTCCCGTTTCCCGGCCCTGGCCGTCAGATCCCTGCTCGCTGACCTTGTCCGCCGCCGTCTTCTCGAGGGCCCCCGGCGGCACGCAGGCCGTGGAGGCGCCGGACCTCAAGGCCTGCAGGATCCGGCTGTCTTCTCCGACGGACCACGCACCCGAGCAGCACCATGCCACTCGGCCGTCGTCAACGTCGCTCCGTTGCCCGCTGCTGCAGGTGAGGCATACCCTCCAGCTCTTGCTATTCCCTCATACGCCATATGTGCTCTACTTGTTGACCTGCTCTTGTTCGACCCAGCTATACTGAGGAGAAATTCAGCTGCTATATATACATCTTCAAGTTTTCACTGCAGCAATGTGGAAATCTAGTTCCGAGTCTCAGCATGATGAGTTCTACCATCACAGTAGATTAGCTAGTTCCCCCACTGCGTTCCTAGCTAGTGCGAATCACTTTAGGAATCAAAGAATTGATTTTTTTCTGGGTTGCAATGTGTAGCGACATGCATGCTGTAGCTTTAATATTCACTGGTGACACTACATATTCTGCTATGCTTGCATACTGAATCAATTTCTGTGAGCACTGATTCTTCAGTGTTGGACTGGCAGTACGTACTGTGCCCTTTTCTTGGTGTCAAGTATCCTATGTTGCTTGTTTATATGTGATGTACGGCATTGCTACTGGGAGGAGGTTTATACAATTTCCAACTTGTCAATGAATGGTAACATTGTCTTTATTCTCCCTAAGCGTTTGGTTCCAACAGCTAGCTACCTGAGCTACAAGAGAGAAAAGAAGAAAAAAATCGGTCAGGTCGGTTTGGCGCGCGGAGGGAAGCGAGTCGATTGAGACTAGTAATCATGCATGTAACATTCGTTGACCCGCGCTCATGTAACCAGGGATTTTACTCGGAGGGGAAAACACCAGTGTTGATCCCCACGCGCGCAAGGAATGATAGAGCAAGAATCAACTCTATTGTTTTTTTGCTAGCTCACCTATATAGATTACTAGCACCGACGCTCTGATAGGCCGCAAGCGAACCTGTAATGATATCAGAAGCAAACAGGCAATTGTAGTACTAATGCAACTGTTTAACTTGACACACCATGCTCTTGTGGTGCTGCTGAGTTTGTTGGCTGTAAAGCTATTGGTCCATACTGAGCCATACAATATCGTGTTGTTCTTGCAGCCTATCTACTCCTTTTGTCCCAACCCTTTTTTGTTTAACTTGCACACTATTGATTTTCTGTGCACGTCACCCACATATTTGAGGTTGAAAAAAATGGTCTGTTACTTTGTTGGTCATGTATATGTCTGCACTAATATTTGGGAAGTATACAGCCTCAAAAAAAAGAAAAAAATTTTGGGAAGTATGAAGATGTTTCATATTTATTGCAGGCCGAGGTACTCTCAAGGAGCCGACGTTGGGAGGGATTTCTCCGGGCAAGGCGTTAATGCTCAGGTTGAGCGCCCGGAGTAATGTGAGGTTGCCAACGGCGGGGGAGATGGTGCTGTCCAGGACGGTACCACAACCCAAAATCTATCAGGTAAATTTAAGGTGACAACCTACTTGGTGTTATTATGGCATGCACGGCTGTTACAGTACCAATGGACATTTGATAGTTTGGGTTAAAACTAGACTTGAACAAGTCAAACACGCATTGCGGTTCAGGTAAAAAAAAAAAAAAACCGAGCCAGCATGAAGTGGCTCCTCTGGTTGTTGTTTCTTTTGATTCAGTGCAGTTTTAAGTTGTATCTTGAAAAGCCATATGCCCTTAAACATCCTTGCATTCGTGTGTTTGTATTGTACCCTCTTCACCGAGTCCCTAATAGAACCAAGGAGAAAGGTTGACCACACTTGTCGATCGATGTGCTATTTCCTATACTGCTATGGTCACTTGGTTTATGTCGCTGTTGATGAACATTGATAGTGTATCTCTAGGTAGTCTGCAATTAGTTTGAATCCGGAACGTTGATAGAAATGCTGCTGCTGGGAACTGCTGAATTTGTGCTATCTGTATTTGTGGGTGGCGCCGAGTCTGAAAAGTAATTGATAGCTCCAGGTTTAAATTTCGTATATTCGTCTGCGTCTTGATTGTTTGCAAGCTAAGAAATGTCCCATTTGCATGATCTTCTTTTGGCATACTTAGCACATGATCCTCTTGTGCAGGGTGGAGTGCCATCGCATGTCGCAGCGTTTGTAGGTCTGTTGGCCCCTCGGCTTCCTTATTCATCTCCACCTCCGCTGTGAGTGCGAGGGCGGGGAGTTGACCGTGACCTGACCTCTAGCGTGTGGATAATTTCCTTGCAGCGCTCGGGGCTGCTGGGCTTTGGGTGCAAACTCGCTGACGTGCTATCTGTATATTTCTAGTGATTTCCTTGTTTCTCTCATGCCCTAGTAATAAAGGCCGTATGTGTTGATCAAATGGCTTCCTGCACGTATATAGAACCGACAGACATCCGAGAGGAATGGAATTGAAGCTTTATTAGCATAATATTATTACGTACACTTAATTATTATTACCCGTGAGAGAAGAAAGCAAAACTGTTGTGCACGGAATGAGAAGGCCAGAGACGAAGCTCCATCCAAAAATAAAAGATGAGATTGATCTTGTTTATATAACACGGAATATCGTTGGTTCACGTAGGTTTGTTTTATTAGCTGGGTATAAAATGGGAAAGGCCAAAAATCTAGTCAAACCCGGCCGTCATGGTGCCCGTGCGCAGGATGACTTTATGACTTTAAATCAGGTAGTAGGTCCATCCAATTTGATCGTGTCAGGTAGGCGGAGCTTGTTGTAGACCGAGAGATGCATCCATCTTTTTTCCCTGCATGCATATATCATGGTACGCGTGTTTGTGCTCTCATCGCGATTGTTGCCTAAAACCGGTGCCGTCCATCTGCTCCGATCACACCGTCGAGGACTTCGGCGGCTCTAAGTCGTCCCCAGAGCTAAGGAAGCTGTTCCGTCCCCCCGTTCAGCCGTCGTCCGTCATATTGGCGGTACAGGTGACCTTCTTGAGGTGCGGCGGCGTGGTCATCGGGACGGCGGGGCACCACGCCGTCGTGGACGGCTCCAGCATGTTTCATTTCATCCGGACGTGGGCAAGCTACTGCAGGGATGGCGAGCGCGCCGTGATAGAGCTCCCCTGCCACGACCGCGCCCTCCTCCGCGCGCGGTCCCCGCCCCTGATACGCCCCGAGACCGTCCCCATGTTCTGCAGCAGGCTAACCATGATGCACGAGTCGTCAGCCACGTCCGGCGTCGCGACCGAGGTCTTCACCATCTCCAAGGACCAGCTGCACGGCCTCAAGCGCCACTGCGGCGGCGTGAGCACGTTCTGCGCCGTGAGCGCTCTCGTCTGGCAGTGCGTTTGCGTCGCCCGTCAGCTGGATCCGGGCGCCACCACGAGCATGAATTTCCCGGTGGACGTCAGGCATCGCCTTAAGCCGCCGCTCCCGGACGGGTACTTCGGCAACGGGGTCGTCAACGTGTTCGCCACCGCCGTCGTGAAGGATGTCGTGTCGGAGACGCTGGCCTCCGTCGCGAGCCGAGTGAAAGCCACGACGGAGCGGTTCGACGACGAGGTGCTGAGGTCGGCGGTGGACTACTTCGAGATGACGGAGAAGGGAGGGCGGCCGGAGGACCGCGGGAACCTGCCGGAGACGGAGCTGCGGATGAACAGCTGGTACCACCTGCGCACGTATGAGGCGGACTTCGGGTGGGGGGAGCCGCGCGTGATGACGCGGGCGGAGGCTGTGCGCGGCGGGTGGGTGTACCTGTTGGACGCGGGCTGCGACGATGGCAGCGCGCACCTGCTCATATCCTTGGAGGCGCCGACTCTTAAGAAGTTCGAGCGTGCCGTCGCTAGGTGCGGAGTTCTAGCCAGCGTACGTGCAAGGCTATGAGCCTATGGCCATACGCTTGCACGCGGTTAAATTGGTTCTCGTTGATTTCGTCTATGAACATGCCTTTTGTATGTCTGGTCAGTTTTATTTTATGCATATACGTACTCGAAGATGTAGTACTAGTTTTTTTTTAACCAAACCGTATTTTTCTTTACGAAAGCAGCAGCTGAGACCTCGTTTCATTTCGTTGACGAAGAGGAAGTAAAGAAATATGTAACATCCCAATTTTGCTAAATTAGGGTGTGTGGTGTTATGTTCATATCATACATGCATGAAACAAAAAATTTAAACCATGTTGAAACAATTTAAATGGTTTGAGAAAAATACCACAAATAGTACTTACAATGGGTTCCAAAATTTTGTACTGAAAAGTATTTCAATTTCACCAAAAAAAAACATGGTGAGGTTGGAAATTTTATAAGCTTTCCAAATATCATTTTTGTAAAATTTTCTGTTTGCAAAAAGGTCCTGAAAACATTGTTTCCTTCTCAGTTTTTAATATAGAAGGGCCTCTTTGTAATTTCTCCTGAAGCCAGGGGGTTTTGCGCAAAACTGTCTTCTTCAACCCTTGACGTAAGGCAAGCAGCTGCGTGGAGGCCGAGCCCGCTTCGATTGCCACCTCCTCCTTGCCTCCCTCCTTGCGTGGATAGGCTCTGGAGGACGCCCTCGGTTCCCTCCCTCTCCCTCCCCTCTGCTCACTCTCTCCCTCTCTCTCATTTTCCCCCTCTAGCCGAAACCCTAGTTCCGGCCATTGCCGCCGCGCGCCGTCGTTCTGGCTCTCCTCGAGCCCCGTCGTGGAGTTCACTGTCCCCGCCATCTCCTCCTATTGCTCCTGGAGGTCGCTCGGAAGAAGGGAAGCCAGGAGGGCCCCCAATTTCTCCACCGACGTGCTCTCGGCCGCCGCCGGGTTTTCCTCGCTGCCGGCGATTCTGACCCCGCGTGGCCTCTCCGTCGAATCCTCCGCGCTCACGGTGAGCTCCCGGACCTCCCGGTACCTCCCTCTTGGCCCCTCCCCCTCTGTATCCTCCGTTCACCGCCGACCACCGGCCGCCGCCGCGCCATTGCTCGTCGGCGTCGCTCTGGTGACCATATGGTCTATCCGCCGCCACCGTCCGGTTCCCCTCGGTCTCCTCCACCTCGTGAGCCTTTTCGTTTCAACTAATTCGCGACAGATTGATCAATTGCATGCTCACAGAGAGGATTCATCCCCCTGTGATGTCACAGTGACATCATGATGATGTCATAGTTTCCCTTTTTAGTAATTCCATTAAATTCCAGAAAATGAATTAAAAAGAGAAAATGAACAACTTTTTAATCAGAAAAATAAAATAAAGATATGGAAATGCTCAGAAAAATATACTCTATTTGAGTATGTCCTTTCCACACATGTTTGACAAAGTCGAAAAATGAGCATTTATTTAATGTTGTTTAATCCATTTAAAATAGAGAAAATAAGTTTTTATTCAATAAAATTAGAAAAATACAAGTTATATACCAAATTGATCAAAATGACAAATGCAACCTGTTTATGATGTTTTCAAACCCATTTGAGCATTTAAAATTGTACTCACTCTCAGAGTTGCCCGAAGTGCCCCTCCGGGGTTTATTTTCGGGATAAATTCAGTAAAAATGCTTAACTAACATACGAACCCTAGCAACACATCGAACATGTCTAGGGATTTATTTCAGTGCATTAACTTGCTCATGCATACATATTGTGTATTGCATCGATGCCATGTTTGATTGTTATTCTTCTTTTTGGTGTTTGTTCCCCCTCGGTAGAACGTGCCTCCGAAGAGAAGGCCAGCAGTCCAATGGTGAATACTTGATCTTGACCGATAAGTCAAACACTTATTCCAGAAGATCTTTCTATTGGTTTTCTTATAGCCAAGGCAAGCATAACATCTTATCTTCTCATATATGTTATCCAACAACATTTGATCCTTGTACTTTACAGTTGATTCCAAAGTATTTGATGCTACTAGATATGTTGAGTAGTTTCCTCATCTGTTTTCAAAATACTCCATGAGACGTGCTATTCCTCCCTCAACTTGGAAAACAAAGATGGCTTTACGCAAAATAACCTTCATAACTCTTTCTAAAAGAAGCAGATATATAATATGTTAACTAAGTCTTGTTGAGTACCTTCCGTACTCATGTTTGCTTCAACTTGGTTCAGGTGGAGTTCCTCAGTTCGGTGGTGTTTCAACATGGACATCGACGAGTAGTTTGGGGTTCCCAGGTAGCAGCCTGGAATCTATGGGCCGGGACGTCGCCTTATGTTGCGGCCTCTTAGGCCTTTTTGGACGTCGCCTTATTACTCTAAAATGTCGTATATTCAACTTGTGCCCATAATCTGAGATTTTTACAAAGTTCATGTTGAAGTTTATTGAAAAGGGTTGAAAACGAAATGGAAACGGAAGAGAACATGCATTACCGTTTCCGTTTCTGCTTATATCGCCGGAATCAGAAACGAAATCGAAATCCCCGAAAACGAATACGAAAATGGAAATCCTCGGAAATAAATATGGAACGTATACGATACGAACGCGAGCATTTGTTAGAACAAAATAGGGGTATAATACGTTGGTGTGTATCCTAAAAGACTTGTATCCTAAAGAGAGTTTTTATCTTGTCTTGCAATGCTCCCCGGTATTTATGATATTAATATTAAAGCTCAAAACTGTGTATTTGGTTTCAAAGCATTTATCAATAATTTAAATATTAAAGTGAGTTTCAATATTTAATTTGGGCACAAAAAAATATATTATGTTTTATAAACTCAATGGTTTTATTTTTAGAATTTTTATTATTTTTATAGAGTCAATTTTCCTAATTATTGGTTTTTATTATTTAAAAGGCATTTAAAATCATTTAAGAAATACTTCAAATTTTCAAAAATTGAAATGTGTCCAAAGTTGCCCACAAACATGATTAGTTGAAAGGTATATTTTTATTTTAAAAATTTAGAAATTTAATTGAGCTTAATTGGATATATGAATTAAAAGATACAAAATATTAAAGAAAAACATAATTAAAAAATTGCTAACGTGAGCCGTCTTCATTCTGTGGAAACAGAAGAACACCGAAACGACAGAAAACAAAGATTTCGGGTCCCATGGTGTGAGACTCTTACTAGCTGACATATTGGGAATCAAGGGGCTGCCAATATGCACGTATGGATTTCAAGATTTGAAGCACATGATATTTTCTTGTGTTAGAGCAAGAGAGACATGGAGATGTATTGACATTTAGAATAAGATAGAGGAACACTTATCATTCCAATGCCACCACTCTCATAATGGTTAGACAGGTACATAATATTTAATGAAATATTTGGTTATATTGGTTTATTTTTTAATGTTTAGATGGATTATGGTTAGACCTCATGTGACGAAATTAGCACCTCCAACTACAAAGGTTAGCGGCTACAGGAGGCAAGGCTACTTGTATATTTCATGTCTCATAGCTGTACACATTTTGAACGCGGCTTAACGATCAGACTATAGGCCAGCCTTTCTTGAGTACTTCAGCATCTCTAATATCAGTGAGAAGAACACATCACTTTATCTCTAGCCGCTGCTCAGGGGATGATAATGCGAGAGCCGTAGTTTCGAAGGGATTCTCCTCAGAATGTACAGCACAAGAGATGATGGAAGAATTTCGACAAGCTGTAGCAAAAGGGGTTGAGTCCAGATCGAGAGAAGGCAGTCAGAGAGAGGCATGATCAACACAGACTGCTTGAACGCGATCTGGATGACGGCAACATCCCTCTGATTCGCCGTGTACTCCAGATCGAGCCCAAAGAACCGGTGTTCATCGGGAGATGCAAGATAGAGATCGGTCAAATGACCCAGAGCTTCGTACAGCCTCTCGGCACTATTGGTGTAGAGCACGTCCAGAAACTTGCCGCATGGTGTGGGACCTTCGTATTGCTCCCAAACTTCAGCCATTGCGTGTGTGTGCTTGGTGGATCGAGAAGAGATGAGGAGGAAGAAGAGAGTACAGTACAGAGAGCGAGAGGAAGAAACAGAGAGCGTGAGTGGAATGGCGCCCTTCTGCCTCGCTCGCGAAATAAAAACCGCCGCTAGGGAGGCGAGAAGTTTGATCTTTAGTCCCGGTTGGCCACGGGAACGGGGAATAAAGGACCAATAGTCCCGGGCGGCCAGGTCAACCGGAATTAATTCCCTCCACGCGCCGCAACGCGCTTCCCAACCCGCGACGTATGACCTTCTGTCCCGGGTCTCCTCCCGACCCGGGACTAAAGACTCATTAGTCACGGGGCGCGACGTTTGGGGACTGATGCTGGCGTACCGAAGGCCTTTTTTCTACTAGTGACATGAATACAGCTTGTAATGTGATGTCACAGTCGTATAATATTATAAGTTTATAACAGATCAAAACCTGAGCTACTGGAGAATATAAGAGGAAAGATGGATGAACCGATCTGGTGGACCTGCTAATGAATCAGTACAGAGAGAATATAAGAGGAAAGATGGCTGGAGCGATCTGGTGGACCTGCTAATGAATCGTCAAAAATATAAACACAAGTACTTGTCCAATAATCCATATTCCAAATCACAAATTCTCCCCTTGGTCGCCTAAAGGTCTGTAGTATTCTGTTTCCCCTCATTGTCATTGTCAGCTCTCACGAGGTATGGATGCAGAAGTGAACTAGTACGATCATGTTCTTTCTTAATTAGTGGAGACTGAATAGCTAGCAAAGTTAGGTTCCACAAACTGACATGACAGTTAAGGACAATCTTTTTCCTTTTTTATTAGCGCCCTCGTTCCGTACAATAGGATTTCTTACAGCAACCTGCTACTGGCTCACCAACCAAACTACACAAGGCCGCTATATATACAGGGGTGAACGACGCCAGAGAAGGCAGTCAGAGAGAGGCATGATTACCTCCATGGGGCGGCCAGATCGAGCTCGCGGCCGGAGGTTGAATCCACGGCCACCACTGCTGGTTAGCATCTCATATCATCTCCTTTCTCGCCTCGCCAAGCCCAAGATCCAAGTCACAAGTCACGCGATACCGCACGCGGCTTGTCCACCTTGGGCTTGAATTTATAGAGGGATAAGAAGAGAGAGATAGCACGGCTGGCGGGCAGGGAAGAAGACGAGGATGTTGGGTATTTTGATCTGATCCTCCGTGCTTGCCAGGACGGACGGCCAAGATGCGTAATTGTCACGGATCGATGACATGGATACCCTCATTAAAGGAGAGAGACGTATCTGCCCCTTCGCACGCGAGAAAAACGCGAAACTAGAGCGGGTCATTCATTACAGGCGTTGATTCCCTTAAAAGCTGAAGACGGTTTTTTTCCCCACCATTGCACTACCAGCGATTGGTTTTTTTTTTCCCTCAAAATCCGTTTCACATAAACACCCGTAATTCCCAGAAATTCATGGGGAACAGAACAAATCTCCTTAATATCCTGACTATGTTCCCTTTGTTTCATAAAATAAGATGCGGCATTACATTGTTTATGTTTGCTTTCATCTTGATTTTTATCTCCATTTTCTAGTAATTCAAGGTCTAAACATAACTTCCGTTCCTCCCTAGTTCTTGCAAATCCACCTAATCACCGCATGATGGGAGATGGAACGGAATGAATTTGTCTCTAGGTCTTTTTTTAAGATGGAAAACAAATCCATTAACCAAACTGCTCAGCATAATATGTATAACCTGATCAATCAATCAGTCAATCAAATAAATGTCTCCACATTTTTTTTTTTAGTAACGTACCATTTGTAATCCAGCAAATTTTCAAGTACAGAAAATCTAAGACCACTTCTATTCAATCAGAAAATAAATTCCTTGTGTAAGCCAATTCAAGATCACTCAGTAAGCGGCGAATGTCGACATGACTCTTTCTCTTCTTTTGACTACAAATAACAGCTCATGCGTACACCACAGCTCCTGCCACAATCAAATATACGGAGTACATTCCAACTCAATCAGATCGCAGGTGAGTTACAAAACAGAGGAAACACCATTACAAAGTCCCGATCTGGGAAATTGAACTGACTAGCTGGATACTTCAACCAATGAAATGAAACAGCATTGCGCGAGATCCGTAACTGACGACAAACCAGACGGGGAGCCATGCCATACACCGCCGGTCGGCCTTCCCTGCACCCGATGAAGCAGAACATGCATACAACAGCCGGACATCAACCTAGCTGCATTGAAAAGACCCCGAATAAGAAATTAATCCTACCACAACAAACATGGCGCATCAGAGCCCGACAGCAGCATAGTCGGTGCCCTCACTCTCACTAGCAGTGGTCAGACTAGTGAACCTAAATCCAACCACGACCAGTGAACCTAAATCACAGGCCGCAAGTTATTGGCTCGATAACTATAACACACTAAAGTCATGGATCGACTGATGGACGGACCTAAACAGACATGCAAATTTAGAGCACAACTGCACTTCAAAGAACATCAAGTAAGCCAAAATAGCAAGCCATGACACAAAAGTGACTGACATGAACCAAATAAAACAATCCTGGTTCGACTAATCATCCGGTTAGATAATATACCTGGATTAGAGCCTCCAATCATGAGAGGGAACGAACATACAAAAGTGAAATGATATTCCCTCCAGATGAAAAAGAAGGATACAGTGGTTGCTATCATGAGTTGCCAATTGACAGAGCACCACCATTAGAAGCAGTGACACGGACTTTACGCAACTCACCAACTTACCTCCAGACGGCCTCTTCCTCGGTAGCAAGGCCGTTGTCATCGGAGTTGCTCCGAACTAAATCTTGCAATTAAGAAACATCATTGCGGGAAAGGAAATGCCACGAAGAAAATCGATATCACGGGCACAAATGAGTTCAAAGCAAGAGACATGAATAGAGATCATCCCAGACTATGTGAGACAATAATTCTCATCAAGCTTCTAAACATATAGGAGCTACCAGCCTAGCTTTCTGTTCTCACAAGGCCGAATCCAAAAACGGGGAGCAATCAACAAAGCAATCATTCGTGTAGATAATCTCAGGTACGATTGTTCTAAGTGAGTATTTGAGCCTATTCAGAATAGCAGGATTAACAGCTGGCAGGTAGACACAGAGGTGATATCAACACCAAGATCATGCCATTATCAAGCAACAAAATCAAGAAGCCATAATTCTAAACATCTGGGCCCAGAATGAACTAAAACATCACTTGGCAGTGCCATGAGCAAACCCGAGAAATCATGCCACTGAAACCTAAACAAGCATTTCATTGGCTCGATGGACATGGTATCACCGAACACGAAGATGAAAAAGTAGACGAACCCGAAACTTACATGAACCAACGGAGTCCAAGATTTTAACCGCAACCATCGCACGACAACGGGACAATGTGAAACTTACATGCCTACAACCGCACGCTGCGGAGGAGACCACGACCAGCACCACTAGCGCCAGAACGCCAGGTCACCAAATAGTTCAACAAACTTTGGGTACCCAAATTCACACATACCATCTTGTAGGCTACCAACCTGCAGCACATCAGAACAATTCATTAGTACACTATTTATGCTTGCATCAGGACAGGAACTCCAATGACGAGGAAATAAAAAAAATGACTACACTATGGAAATGCCATGTGTGAAAAGGGAAATTTTGGACTTATCAAGGATTTGCACATCATCCAATTATGGTCAGCATGACTAACAAAGTGTTTGGGCAATCAATGATATCCAGAGGACAAGGTTATATCAGGTCGTCACAAGCTAAAGTGCCATCATGTGAATCCACTGTATCATCTATGCTAAGTTGATGACTTGGGATATGGAAGGGAGAAATCACCAGTCCACATTACATCCAATTACTAAAAACAACTACTATTTCTAGTTGCTGAGACCAATATTCATATCAAAGGAACTTGTTTTTGCAGTAGCGGTACTATGAAAACAGTAGAAAGTAAACGATAACAGGGGATAGTTTAAATTTCACAAAATTCACTAGCAATTTAATTTATTTGGTTATACTTCTCTGATGATTTCCTAGACGACACCACCGAGTACAACTATGTTTGGTTTAAAAAAGTATATCATCATCGGCTAAGGTCTAGAGGACAAATAATAATGGCTCAATGGCTATGGTATCACAACCTAAGCTGATGCATGACATGCCGCCAAACAATACAAATATATAGGCCAATCAAAAAGGTCCATCGCTGCAGATGAACTAGCAAATATACCTTTGTGGGTAATAGCTACTCAATCCCATTCTAAAACTAAAATCAAAGCTCACACAATGTAATTTAGCCTAATTACCAGACTTGCAATTCATTCAAACATTTGTTGATGTGAGAATTGTGGCGGTGGTACCCTAGTAGGTGATGTCCTCGGAGAAGAGCGTCATGCGGAACTTCATGAGGTGGCTCCGCTCTTGACAAAGACCTCATGGTCAGATTCGTAGGGACTGGAGCGCCTCCCCATGGCTCCTCCTACTGGTTCTCCCTCATACGCCACCTCCCAACACCCCCGCTTCGTGCCCTTCATCACATCCACCTCCTCCTTCAGCCGCCAGCCGCGTTACTAGCATTTGGCATGGAAGATGGCGGCGGGCAACATGTTTCTTCATGATAATGATGACAAGTGCTGCATAAAAACACACCGGGAAATCAGCTAGCCACATGGGAACAGATGCAGTAATACAGGGAACATTTCTGAGAAAAATTAGATCACACAACATTGGAACTAGCTCTCCAAGTCTAGACGTAGCAGTTAATACTTGCTCATATTAGTACACAACAGATGCTCAAGTTTATCATACAGAAGAAGCTTGGTTCTATACATGAAAGGAACTGGTATATTTACTTATTTGGTAGCATAGAAGCATATCTGACAGTTGCATCGTTACAAGCTAAAGATCTAGACAACAAGATAATTTTGGATAATTTTGTTTAACTCCAGCGAAAGTGAGCTAGCTACTTGACTAGTATGATTTTGCAGAAGAACAAGTGCTCAAGTTTATCATTTAGAAGAAGCGCTTGGTTCTGGAGTACATGGAAATAACCTTAATAATATTTATCTGCCAGCACAGAACCATATTCAGGAAAAGAACATTGCTAATACGGAGTACTTATTTGACATATAAGCATTTCCACATAACAGTTGCATCATTACATTATGGCAACTTCTACAGTACCTTTTATTGGTCTAGGACATAGACTAGTATGTTTTGGTTGAACGGTTCAGATGTGGCGTCCGAGATTAGGCCCAGCAGGCCCATGAACTGTAATTCACTAAAGAAAAAACAAGAGGCCTTCAATCGTTGATGAACAAACATAGATCGGACACCTCATTATCGTTGACGAAGCGTGCGGCCGCCGACCGGCCGCTGCGCCGTTGTTGGCGCTGGTGAGCACTTCGACGCTGGCATTCCGCCATTTTCCTGCAGAAGGATCGGAGACGGCGCCGCCGACGTACGTCTAATCATTGCGCTGCCCTGCTGCTATAGTTCATCGTACAGACCATGCAGAAGGCAAATTAAGACGGACATGAACAACTACTTTGTCAATTGTCTGTGTGATGAAGTTCTTCGGATGGGTTTCCTTGATAGCTATTGGTTACGTCTCCTGAGGCTGTGAAGATCTCCCTTGATTAAAATCTTAAATTGTGTTTATTACTAAAAATCAACATGATTCTTCTCTGAAAATTCTGGCTTTGATGTACTTGAAAAAAGACAAGCCATGAGAATTTTATTAAATAGAGCCTCGCAGTGACTGCTGCGGCCGGCGATGAGCCGAACAGCAAGAATCGCTTCCAGTTTTCCTTTTGAGATTATTAGAATCGCTTCCAGTTAGCACCGCAAGTTAACCTGGATGGAGACGATAAGAGAAAATCAGGCCAACCACTTAGGCCGGGGCCAACTACGATCTTGGGCCAGGCCCACCCATGGTACGGTGCCAATTTTGACACTAGTATGAATTGTACCGCTTATCTTTTTGAGACTAGTATGAAATCTTGTGAGCCTTTGGATTAACAAAAACAGACGACTAATATTTACTTGGGGGTACCATAAAACACCTCTTACATTATACAGGTGAGCCTACAAGGCTGTAAGGACGAGGAGGGGACATAAGTTCTCACCTGGCGCAGAGTCGCTTCCGGCCAGTAGGGCCCAAGCGCAGCGTTGGTACACCGCCCATAGCGGATCTCTGCAGGCAGCCGGCCATCTCCAGCACCCCCTCACAGTCTGATGTGACACTGCGTGCAGACATGGAGACTATTTGAATTAAGAACATAGATTTAACAGGTCATATATAAGAACGGTAACATGAACATAATTACTTGACTTTACAATTGAGGACCTAAAGTTTTCAACTTTAACATACAATAGCCTCATTGCAGCTGCATGATTACAATCTCGATGCATAAAAAACACTGATCAAATTCTGAAAGAAAAGACATATACTAAGTTGCTAACTAGTATCCTCTTTGAACTAGAATAAATCAATATCGAGAAGAGGAAATATGCATGCGATTGTTGACAAGGAATTATAGATGTATCAGTTAATACCAATTTATATCAGTAGAACAAGTGAAAAAAAATTACTGGAGCAAGTAAACGATCTAGAACAACTTCTCCACCATTTCCAGCAGGTCGTCCAGCAACCCAAAATGGGTTCGTCCAGCAACAATAGGCTCATTACAAGGTAGAAAAATAAAACAAAATATTGCTCCAACATTGAGAACAGGTACATGCTAACAAGTATCACCATTGAGCATCCTAATGAGCTCGGAGTTGTGGACCCTGACGTCTAGATCTAGCAGTTAGCATATCTGGAACAAGTGCTCAAGTTTATCATACAGAAGAAGGTTGGTTTTGTGCATGAAAAGAACCTTGCTAATACGTAATCTGACAGCACACAAGCATATCTACGAAACAGTTAGATAATCATTACTTAGATCATCATTACAGTACAAGCTAGAAGATCTAGACAACAATAAACCAATCCTGTGACTTTGGATTGATGATCTACTTGTCAAACATAAAAGAAGAGCTGGAGCAAGATATATAGGACAAAATACCCATGGATTTCAGCACTATCAAAAATACGGAATATATCCGAGAAAAGAGAATTACCATTCTAAAAGATGGCAGCTTGTGCTCATCCTCCAGCTTCTTCTCCTACAGTAAATCACAGAAAGTAATAGTCACATATTACATGAAGGAAAGGCACTAGGAGTTAGTCCCACCTGCGGAAAGTAATGATAAGCTTTTCACATATGGCACAAATCTTTGCAATAGTGTCTTCCAGTAGCACATATAGAAATAATTACATGAAGGAGAGGCACTAGGAGTTAGTCTCACCTGCGGACATTGGCGACCATAAAAAGAACGAAGAGGAGAAGGCCTCATAGGTCCGGCGCTGCAGGCCATGGGGAAGGCGGAGTCCAGGTGGAGCTGCAGGTCAACGAGGTGCCACAGCCACGCCGGAGAACGAGTGGCCGTCCGCTCCTCAGAGGAGCCATCCATGGCTCATGTAGGTGATGTCTCTTCCTGGTAGCCGGCACACCCTCTCAACCGTACAGCACCACACCACGACTCTTTGGCAACACGCGCGACGCAGTCCGGCGAGCTCGACGGATCATCGGCGCACGGAAGCGCCGGGAAGAAGCCAGACGGAACGCCGTATCTCCAGGGCGGTGACTCCTCTCTTGTTTTTCTTGCGAATAATCTGGGCATGATTAATTGTCAATAGGAAAAGGAATAAATTAATGACAGCATCAGGCGAGTGCAAGATAAGTTCAGTTTCTCCAAAAAAAAACAAAAATTATGTGGTGTTAACAGGCAGCGGGGGCACTCAAACATCCTCATTTGGTCAATTGGGTATGCATATAAAGCAAACTATGTGTGCATACAAAAGCTACGACATGCATGTGGAAACACATTGCATCCTCCAATTTTTTTTTTCGATTCCCAAAACTATTTCCACTAGCTACGAACACAGTGTGGGAACTAAGCTAGCTACAGCGAAGGTGTTATTCCATAAGCTGAATCGGAACTAAATTTCCATATTGTTGAATGCAAGATGTATATATATAGCAGGGCGCAAAGAACTGTCTTTCTCAGATCTGCTAGCCTTCACAGTCTACTAGAACTTGGAAGATGTACACAGATTCCCAATGTGAAAATCAATAACTTGCTCGCACAAACTAGCTAGAACAACATGAAACGAATGGTGGAATTGACAAGGATTCAACGAGAATAAAAGGAAGGAACATTTTCGCATTTGCAACGGTGGTGTTCTAGAGATACATAGCATTATATAATTGTGAGGCATTAGCACGAACAGGCTGCATGCGGTGGAAGACAGCATGTCTCTTACCGGCACAAGCTAGATCGGATCGAATCGAATGACTGGACCGGAACGACCAGAGGTCGTGGGTGGATCCAAATCGACCGGTAGTGGATGGCGGCCGGACGCCACCGTCCCCTCCGTGGGTTCCTTGCAGCGTGTGACGGAAGACCCCTCCCTTGCTCGCGTTGCCGCCGCCGGATGCGAGCGCTTACCCTAGGCAACGCTCGATACAGTGAGCAAGCCGGCCGGCAGGCCGTGGTTCGTGGGAGACCTCTTTAGTTCTGATCGGAGCCAAAGGGGATATTTTATAATTTGCCACACTTTTCTCAAATCCTTTATAATTTGCCACACTGACCACCACCTGTCAGTGACACATGGTGTGGCAAATTATAAAAGTGAAAAGAAAAGTGTGGCAAATAATAAAATGCCCCGAGCCAAAGATCTGAGACGGAATTGCGGGCGAGTTGGGTTTGTGGTGGGATGCTGACCGGAAGCTCCACACCGTGGAATAGAGAGGAGAGGATGATCTGCTGCTGTTGGCGGCGCGAGAAGCCGGCCGGAATTTGGTGTGTTGCCAGCGGCCTCGCATCGTCGGATCCAGCGAACGGTCCAGATTCGATGCGCGGTGCGATCCGCTGGAGGAACTCCTTACCATCTCATTGGCTGCACACCATCTAATTACTCCACTTAATTGTCCCGCTCGAAACCGGGGCTCGAAAGTCTCTCCGCCTCTTCGATTTTCCCATTAATTACTCCCCTTAATTATCTATCCTATCAGTTCTCTCCCCCAGATGGCCAATACTGACGAGTGAGCACAGCTGGAATTGGTAGCACTTTTGGTATATCTCCCGAGAGGAGAGAGTACGTGGCAAAGAAATTTTTTATTTTTGCTGTGTTCTCTCTAGGAATTTTTTGTTGTGCTCTCTCTAGGAAAATATAGCTCCATAGAGAACCACACGACCCCCAATCCATTCATACAAAAAAAAACGGAAATCTACAGGCACCAACTGAAAGAATACCAAGGAGCGTCTCCGAAGCGATGAAAAGGCATTCGATAGACGAGAATAAGGTATGAAGCCATAGTGATGCTAGTAAAGTCGAAAGATAACACACAGGACCGAAACGATGTGGCGCCAAAGTCTCGTCACCATAGTGAACACACAATTGCATAGTCGATGCTACCCTAGGATGCAAAAGCAACATTGGCACACGCGCCCGCCGGCGAGCCATCCGGACGCGACGATGTCGCTTCTAGGCGGCGGTGCATCTGTACAAAAGGGAGGGACTGGTACAGGAGGGAACAGAAGTAGGGAAGATGTCATGGCTCTGGGAAGAGGAGGCGGCGGCGGGGAGGGACCTGCCGGCGAGGTGGGAGAGGCGGAACCGATCTAGATTGGGCAAAGGGAGAGAATGAGGAGTGTATCGTAGGTAGGTGTGGAGGAAGTGGATGGGAAGAGATGCCCGATACAACAAATGTGGCTGTAGATGTGGGCTATCTGGGCGCGTAATATTTCGTTATGTGCATACTTAACGGTGTTGTGTGTTGTCTTTTGCAGTGAACTCGACCGTCGGATTTGTGTAGATGTACGGTTGAGATGGGAAATCTGGGCGCCCCATCCATGCATCGGATTGATGTTCATGTCGCTGAAAGGCAATGATGCACATCCTTCATGAGATTGCCCTAGCTGAATCCACTCGTGGCATCCTTTCTTTGAACTAGTCAACAATGTCAGCCAACTGCAATAGCCAAGACTACATGACGACCGTATACAATGGACGGTAAAGCCAAAAGATAACACTGGCCGAGACCATGTGGTGACAAAGTGACATCACCACAGTCGAAACATAATGTGTTGTCGAAACCTTCCTAGGACGTAAAGAAAACCTTTTCAGATGGGGCTCCCTACCTAGCTTCTCCTGGACAAGACCACAAGGGCTAGAGGGACACAAAGAGGCCAAGGTAATCTGATTCCTTCCTACTTCGACAAAGGACATAGTAGACATAAACGGGTCTCTGAGGCGTCACAAGGCACATTTTCTGTAAATGTGTCGACCTAGTAGTGGTGAACAAGGCAACATCGATTGCGCATCATAATTACCAGAGCAACACAACAACTAGAACTAGACATGTTTTTCTTTCTTTGTTTAACAACAAGAAACAGTGAGAGGAACTTAAGTCTCATAAAGTGTACTCATTCCCCCAAGAGAACCTACACAGGCGATTAGGTTTTCTCCGCCCCACGTCGGCGCCGCCGCCGATCTAAATCGCTTTTGTGGCCTTCATTCGATGGAGTCAAGGTGGATCTCGGCCCCCGTCGGCAGACGGGCATCGTTTTCCTGATTTTAGCGTTAAGGTTTGGTGGGGGACACTACTAGAGAAAAGCCTATAGGAGGAAATGAGGGCTCGAGGCGCATATTGGCAAAATGCGCCTCCTATATATTATGCGAGGCGCATTTCCAAGATGTGCCTCCTATAATGCAAATATAGGAGGCGCATTTCCAAAATATGCGCCTCGCATACTTCATGTGGGGACCACAGCTTCCTGGCCCCAGGTTATGCGAGGCGCATTTGTCCATATGCGCCTCCTATAATATAAGTATAGGAGGCGCACTTCTATAATATGCGCCTCCTATATTTTGTGTGGGTCCGGGTGGCGTTTGTGGCATAGAATGGCGCAGTCTAAAATGCGCCTCGCGTAATCTATGGGAGGCGCACTCTAAAATGCGTCTCGTGTAGTCTATAGGAGGCGCAGTTATGCGATATGCGCCTCGCCTAGTATTCACCAAATTAGACACGCGCGGTACCCTTTCCCCAATCCCCATTCTTCCCCAATTCGATCTCTCCCACACCCACTGCACAGACGGACCACGCGCGGCGGCGCTCGATCTACCTCGCCGACAGACCACGGCGGCGTGAGGGCAGCGCGTGAGGGCAGGGCGGGGACGAGTGCGACTCCGCCGTTTGGATCCGCGAGAAGGCGACTGCGGCGACGAGGCCCGCTTTTCTTCCTCTCGGTGCGCGTCCTTCCGCTGGAGTTCGTCCGCCCACCCGCCGGTCTGACCCCTAGGGTTTGGTCCTCTTCGATCCAATCCAACCCACACCCACCGCTCCTCTCCTTCTCTCTCTCTCCCCCCATTCCCGCGTATCTGCCGCGGTCTGGAGCAGGGAGCGGCTGAGCTCCGTTCGTACTACATGGCGCCTCCCGCACCGGCGCCCAGTGCCCCTCCTCCGCCGCCCTCCGCTGCAAATCAAGACAGAGGAAATCCTGCTGCTCGGCGCCTGCCGGTGACCGCGGCCGGCGGGAGAAGCGGCGTAGGAAAAGCAGGTACACTGGTCGACTTCGCGGACATGCTGCTGCCGGCGACCGCCTCCCCCGACCCGCTGGCGCCGGCGAAGTCACCGCCCTGCTGCTGCCGGCCGCGACTCTCTCCAGCTGCTGCCGACCACCTCCCCAACCCTTAGCTGCCTGGTGAGGTTCCTCTCCTCCACCTTCTTGCATCCCTTTATGCATGTTAATTGGAAAATTAATAACTATGGGTAACAATGAAAAATCATATGTAGAATATGGGGATTTGACATGAGATAAAATCAACCTAGCAGAACACTGTTGGACCTTGAAGTAGAACTGATGGATGTGAGATGACAAGTTTTGTAGGCAAGATAGACATGTGTATAGTAATTAGTAATGATTCTTTAATTTGTACTTTCAAACATTGAATCAAATCTGCCACATGTAAAATTAACTGATACAATTTTTTTCTTTTAATCATCATGTCACAATGTTTGCTGGCTGGCTATTCCTTGATTTTTATTATTCTTAGTCTTTAACTACCTATGCATTATACTACCCAAGCACTGAACTGCAGAAGTATTGAAATTTGATTGTTCACATCAATGGAGAGGTTACAAATCAGATGTGAATATTACTTTAGAAAGAAGAAACAATAGTAAATGTTCTACGACATTGTAGGCAGCAAAGAATAATCATATGTGCAATGCCTGATCCACAATTACATGTAGTGAACACGTATTGAAATAGAAAGGAAGTAGCTAATAAAGTAATAAAAAAATAGGCTTCTGAATATTTAGAAACCATATCATAGGTAGTACAAAGCAGTAACAACCCACCACTTTAAGAGTATTTCAGTGTAAACTAAACAATGCACAGTACTCACCTGAATATAACTGAGTAATTGCTTTTAAATTATAGCATTTTGGAATCAATTTGGCTCCATGTGAGCATACCTTTATGCACAATAATATACTTGCAAATTTGTAGTAGACTATCAGTTCTGCAATAACCCCATGGTCTAAGCCGATTAACTGCTTCTCCGGTTTGCTTGTCCATTAATTCCAGGGAACACACAGTCCAATGACTCCATATAGGATAACTAACAACCTTCTTCTATGAAACAAGATAATATGAAAGCTTACGAGTGAATTATTCTGTGCCTGATACAAACGTCAAATGAATTGCTTAGTTTGCGCAAAAGGACATGTGTTTGGATGTGTGGGAGAACCAAATCAAACTCGTAGACTGTTTGCCTGCTTGCACATTCTAGATTTTACTACTGCACATGAATATGGTAATCTGCCTGCACATTCAAGATTTTACATCAGTGCATTTCCTAATAACTGCCTGACCAGTTTGGATCGCTACGTTTTCCTGCCAAGTTCAGCCTTGCCTATTGCAGTGAGCGTGAAGGATTTAATTTTACCTAGAAAATTACAGTGGGACGTTGCATATGAAAATGATTGGTGCCATTTTGGTTTGTAACAAGTCTGATTGGAATATTCACAACTTAAGAATCCGTGTATGCATTTATCTGCAATCTCAAATTACAAATAGTTACTCCAGTTTTATATGGTTAAATTTTTCCCTAATACTCATCAAACCAGTGTTTATGTTCTGTATGCTTTGTTTACATGGTTCGCAACTGTAGATTACATGTTGTAATGTATTAGATTAGTTGATTTATTAGAAATGCTACACTTGGTTTCTTCACTACCATGTTGTGACATAAATTGTAGTGTGATTCTGTCACTAGTTGTTTCAATCATTTTATTACCCATTTTTATTTTTGTTGGGGTTAATGGTGCTCAGTTTACAAAGAATGCCAACAGACTTCTTTCTCAAATCTGGCAGGAGTGACTATCCAAAGGCTCACTGCGGCGACATTGCTCACTTTGAGATTGCGGTGGCGCTGGTGGAGGTGATGCAGGAGCAGCAAGGGAGAGAAGTGGGGCTGGGCAGGAGGTTTAGGTAAATTCTCGGCTTCTTGGTATTTTTTTTAGCCGAAGTGGAGCATTCTCAGATGATGCTAGCTGTGTACTTGTGTGGAACTCCTTGATTTGATGTTGTGTTTTGTGAAATGCGTTGACTATATGATCATCGTCATGATAATCATGTTTTTGTTAGTTTGGGGTATCTCTATTTTTGTTGAAGAATAAGTAGATGATCATGTTGCTGCCGGTCGTTAGAGCTTATATATACTAGTAATTCATGAGCAGTGAATGGATGAGCAATACAAGCGGTGTTTGGTTTAATTAAGATCATCTGTGCTAGGCATTTTGTACCTGATGCAATCCAGTAATTTTAATCACCCTGTATTTTATCCGCAAGTGCTGAAGCGGCGCCGGAGCATTGGGAGGATGGCGGCAGGGCGACGAGTGCGTCTGGGAGCATCGTGGCCACTGTCACCTTCGACTTCTCCAACCAGTACCACGACGACACCGAAAGACATGTGTCTTTTTTGTGCTCTGTACTCGAAATCTTGCATGTGAATGGAGTAAATTTATCTCTTCTTTGCTTGCACCGCTTACTGTGATATTAGGCTACACTCTACTGTAGTACTCATGGAGTATATTGCTTGCAGTGTATTCTTCCCTATCTCTCTCTCTCTCTTTGTCGAAGAAAGAAATTTACTTATTGTTTATTGCTTGCTTGTTGTAGCAATTTTGTGACTAATTGTTTGGTTGCTGCTCTAGTGTCTCTTGTGTTGCTGGAGTATCTTTTTTCTTGCTCGAGGAGATGTTGGCCAAGATCGGGTGAGAACTGTTGTTGTTGCTAAAATTTAGTCTGGGTGATCTTGTGCATGAACGAGTGATCTTCTAAACTGATGTGTGATACTCCTGGAACTGTGCAGGGTCTGACCTGGGTGAGATCTCCGCCGCCAGATCACTTGAAGATCTTGGCGATCTGGCCTGGGTGAGGCGAGGAAGTCTTTGGCGATCTGGCCTGAGCGAGGCAAGGCGATGGTGCTGGGTGAGGCGAGGAAGAAGATCGAGATTTCAATTTTTTCCCCGCATTTTGCTGTACGACTGCCGGATGGTATCAGTTGTAAATGAAACGATCAGGTGGGGGGCAAACATGTCAAATTAGCGATTTTGAGGGGTCGTCGGAATTCTGTTAAACGTCTTACTTTTCGATACAGAGGGAATACTTCGTATAAATGAACTTGCATATATGTTTGTCGCGATTTAATTCAAGTTGATGGTATTCATGGTGATGCTACTTTCTGGAAATTCTGGACTGTTGTACTGTATTTGTGTATCTATATACCTGTATATGTGTATTCTGGAACGCGCAGTAATTCTGCAAATTTTAAAATTCGAAAATGTTATACGAGGCGCATCTGAAATGCGCCTCCTATAACTTATAGGAGGCGCGAATGAAATGCGCCTCCCATAAGTTATAGAAGGCGCATTTCAGAATGCGCCTCCTATAACTTATGGGAGGCGCATTCTGAAATGCGCCTCCTATATGCAGGTATAGGAGGCGCATTTCAAAATGCGCCTCCTATAAGCCAAAATATGCGAGGCTTGGCGTTGGAGGCTCATTCCATATGCGCCTCGAATAACAAAAAAACGAGCCTCCTATAATCTTTTCTCTAGTAGTGGGACACTTAGATGGTGGTGGCGGTGTCTTGTCCAATAAAGTCTCCCCGGCTTCAGCTCCATCTCGGCAGCGACATCGAGAAGCTAGTGGGAGTGGTGTGGTCCTCGAGGACTTCTTCTGCTATGGGGAGCTTGAGATCATCAAGAAGCTTCATCGGCGGTTATTACTTCGTCTTCATCTCGAGGACGGATGTGGTCTTCTTTACCCATTCGGCAACTTCATGTCCGCATCCAACAAGGTTAGGCCGGCTCAGGGGGAGGAGCGGCTCCGCGCCATCGACACGGCATGGAGGTTGTCGACGAAGGGAACCTCAAGGATTTTGTTGTAATTTTATTTTTGCTTGAGCTATTTTGTATGGTTCGGTGTTTCTTTTAATGCCACGGTTCTTTTCACACAAAAATAGAACTAGACCTAGAGATGAAGGAGTTACCTCACGGTGGAAGAATTAGTTGGATGAAGACATGGAGCAGCAGGGACAACAGCATCTACAAGATTGTATGTATTGACCACTTCTCCATTAAAATCTATCTCCCTAATATCCTCCCATTTATAACTTTTATTTTCACATTTTTCCAACGATAGCTCTTTACTTATACTTTCCAAGACAACTAGAATCACTCTATTCGGTGATCAGATTTGTGTTAGAAAAACTGGAAGTACTAAAATAAGCAATGAGCACTTCGCGTGGAAGAAATCTCACTTTCACACTGAGTTTCATGATTTTATTTCCTCAAACACGCCATGTCTTATTTTTGTACGACCATTTTTATTCACATAAGAGATGATTATTTACATTTCTTAAGAAATAAGGCCATACAATTAAATTTAATTAAATCCCCATTAAGCTACGCAAAGGCACACCGATCACATGAAATAACAAACCGTTTAATTTTAACGAACCCATAAAATAGATGCCACTTTTAGTATAATAATGGATTTCATGTATAATACTTAATAATGCGAACATTGTAACAACATAGATGGACGAAAGGGGGCGACCGTGATAACGACAAGTCTAGAAGAGACGATCGTGATTTGGGCGAGGATACCTCTGGGGACGCTGAGGTTTTCTCCAACGCATATAGAATGTACTCCCTCCATTCATGAAGACAAGGTCTATTGGATGTTACATAGGCGATTTGAACGAAGAAAAAAAATCTAAACTAGTTGATGACGAGGAGGTGGTAGAATCGATGTAGTTTCCGTCGTCGTCGTCACTTGGCATGCAGCTCCCTTTTTGGGGTGGCGAAGCTGCAGCTCGCCCCTGGTTCGCCGCCACCAAACTTTTTGGGCGGCGGTGCCACCTCCCTGTCGCAGTCGTCGAGCAGGATGACGCCTCACTCCTCATCTGCTCGACGCCGCTCAGCCGACTGCTCATGGGCGCGCAGCTGTTGTGCCATCTCCTCTGCCACGTAGTGCGCCTTGGACTCGGCGAGCGCGGTCTCGATGTTGTCGGTGGCCATGGCGTTCCTCCCTCCATGTTGTCGGCTTCTTCTGCTTGATACCAGTCTCCTTCTTCAGCCTGACGAGGCGAAGGTGACCGCGAGGAGGTGATGGTGCACGGCCGCCCTCGTGGATAACGAGGTTGCCGCCGCGGGTGTGCCGTCGGAGCAGCCGCTCATACGGCTCGGTCTTGATGGGGTAGAGGAAAGTCCTCGGCGCCGAGCCCGAGAAACGGGAGAGGGGAGTCATCAGCGCCGAGCCCGACGAACGGGGGTTCGCCCCCGCTGAGGAGGAGGAGAACCCGGTGGCCATGGCCCTGAGCATCCACGACGCTCCTCAACGGAGAGAGAGAGGAATGACCGAGGTCGCGCAAGCGATGGAGAATTGCCGTCCTGGACGTGCGGCCTCGATAGTCCGCCCAGGCTCGCCCCTCCATCTACACCGCCCGATGGAGTTCATGCACCCCGCCACGATAGATGTGTCAGTTCATGGAGGCCAGGCGCTGCTCGCGGCGCTACTGGAAATGAGAGGGCGAGAAGAGAGGTCTCAGAGAGGAGATGACGGAAGGGGGATGTGGCGAACGACGGCGAAGTGGCGGGGGTAATTATATCGGGCGATTGCGCGGGATGGGTATAGACGCATGGGCGGGAAGCTCGGCGGTGGAGCGCCATTACGCCGCCGCGTGGGCGATTGGATGCCTCGGCCAGTCTTAAAGGTTGTCGGCGCGCATTGCATAATGCAGGGAACGAGGCGGTGAGGACGAGCACGGTCGCTGACTCGGCGGGCTCGTGGGCGAGCGAAACGATTTTTGCGCCATTTCCCTTCTTCCGGCGCCCCAAACTCCGCCCTGCGCGCTAGATTCGGTGTTGGATCGTCGGACGATAATTTGGCCCGAACCGGCTATTTGGGCTTCTGGAGGCGCGACTGGGCGAAAAATGTTGCACCTGCGTAGAAAAAAGCGTATCGGGGGCTCTCGGGCGGGTAGCTGGAGATGCTCTTAGATAGACACTATCGGTGTCTTCCTTTATTCACTGTCTGCTTATCCATTGGTATTGCATAATTGTATCGGGCAAGCCAACGCAAAATTGCATATGTTTGCATGGACGTATTCGACAAAGAAACTGCTTCCATGCATCATGTATTTAAAGCAGGTATAGATTCATCCGCCTAATTAATTAGCAGGCACTAATTAAGTTCTTATATATATGACCAATAGCATCCAAGATACGTGACGTGTTGCATGCATGCGTAATGCGTAAGTGAATATAAAGGTGCACTCCACGTACTCATTTACATACACTCAGGTATGTACTCTACAAATAGACATGCATATAAAATATATTTTTAGAAGGTGGTTAAATCCATAATTCTTACTAGATCTCATAAGTCGCATTCGCTTCCGACCAGCATGATCGCACCCGTAGCCAAGCTCACCTATCTTGCCAACTTATGCGAGGATGTCCACCGCTACCGCCACTGGGGATGGTCCGGATGAAGTAACACTAGGACGGGAGGACACGGTGCTAGGCCATCATGCTCTCGCCGCGGCATGGCCTATGTCGTCCACCCCTTTGACTAACATCGAAAGGGGTTGAAACATTGAATTTTCTCATTTATTGTGTTAGGGTAGGTCGTAATAACACTTAAAGAAAATTTAAGCTCACGTTATCACAATATCCATCCGGTGGCCTCATCATGGGAGTTTTGCACTCTAAGCGCATAACCTCAGAGCGATGTAGTGTCGTTTGTGAAGGGGTCACACTTGGAGTTGTGTATTGTATCTTTACACCTTCCACCACACTTATATACATATATTAGGACACCATATCAAAATTCATAGTTTTTTCGACACCTCCCCACCCGATAGTAGCCAAACTCTAATATGTTGGCCCTGCATCGAGTACCCCTTTGACCGTGACCAATGGATTTTTCTCGTTGGTTGTGTTAGGAATATGGAAAACCAAATTTGAGCCCACCTTCTCACAAGATTCCATGTGGTGGCATCGGCGTGGGAGTTTCACACTATAAGTGTCGAATCTTCCTGCGGGGTAGTGATGTGTGTGAAGAGTCACACTGAAAGAACATAGGTTCTAAATCATGTTTTGAGTGTTTGATTACAACATATAGATGGACTAATGTGGTTTGCTAAGTGTACTCAGAAAACATAGTCCCGTAAATGTCTTACAAAGTTCAACAATAAGTGAGAAAATGCTACGGGAAAATACAAGGAAGAGTTGAAAAGAAACGGCGAAAAGAAAGGAGAAAAGGAAGAAAGAAGCAGGGTGGCCGGGCTCCAGGCCGGCCTGGCCGGGCTCCAGGCCGGGCTGGCGCAGCTCCTGGCCAGCCCCACGCCGGCCCCAGGCCGGCCCCCAGGCTGGAGCTTTCGGGTGGGGGTCCGGCCTCACCCCTCGCCCCCGCCGGCCCCAGGCCGGCCTCCAGGCCGGGGCGCCCGGGTGGGGGGCCGGCCTCCCCCCTGTCCCACGCCGGCCCCAGGCCGGGTCGGCAGCGGCCACGCCGGCCTCCCCCTGTGCCCACGCCGGCCCCAGGCCGGCCCCCAGGCCGGGGTGGGTTCTGGCCCGGCCCTGGCTGCCCCCAGGCCGGCCAGGCCGGTTCCCAGGCCGGGGTGGGTCGCAGGAAAGGTGTTCCCCCCCTAAAAACGGCCATATTTCGACGAGAGTATAAATACGGGGTCGTCACCTACCTTTGCTCTTTGTCAATCCCACTCACTCTCTCTCTCACCACCATTGATTGACCAAGCTCAAGCTCAAGAACAAGATCTCCACAAATCCCCAACCAAAGCTCGTGATACTTTGGGATTTGAAGGAGACACCCCCGATCTACAACTCCACCGAGCCGATTAGAAATCCACTCACTCATCCCATAGGGATCTTGTCATTCTTAGTTCATTGGAGCTAGGAATCTTGTTGCTCTTAGTTCATCGGAGCTCGGAGCCTTGTTGATATCCCCGGTGCTTTTGTGCCCGTGGATCTTGCTTCTCGGAGTCTTGGCGGCTCTTGGGATTTGGTGAGGACCCTCCAATCTTGTGGAGTGTGCCTCATCCTTGTAAAGGTTCTAGTTGTCAACCTCAACGACAACATAGTGATTCGAGTCTATCCACATCGGTGGAAGATCTCGAAGGAGATACGGTGTGGCATTTGAGGCCTACTCGGTGTTCCACTTTGGTGGCACCGCACCGCTCCAACGGAGATTAGCTTCCATTGGGAAGTGAACTTCGGGATAAATCTCCGCGTCATTGTGTTCGGTTATCCCTCAACTTATCTTTACTTGTTACTACTAGCTTAGTCATATTGTTCACCTTGTGCTAGTCGTAATTGCTCAACATATAGGATTGTCCATCTAGTTGCATACTCTAGATAATCTATATTTGAGCTTTGCCTTGTTAACTTGAAAAAGAAGTTAAAATTTGTAGTTAACCTATTCACCCCCCCCCCCTCTAGTTAACCTCTCGATCCTTCAATTGGTATCAGAGCCTCGTCTCTTTATAAAAGGCTTTACCGCCTAAAGAGGAGGTGAGGATGGCCGATGATCCCGTCACCATGGATGGGATTCAAAAGCTAATCCAAGCTATGATTGATTCTTCCGAGAAGAAGATGGAGGGACTAATAAAAGAATTGACATCTCCATCTAAGCAACCTAGTGAAAAGATTATCTTAGATGAACATGGAAACCCCTTGCCAACTAAAGAAGGAAGTGATACAACTTCACCTTTAAATAATGGTGCACCATCAAATGGTAGTGGTGGCAATTCTTTTGGCTATGCATACAACAATGCTCCTAATGTTCAACATCCGCATGTCTCTCATCTTGGTCCACCTCCTTTGGTGGATCGGCATCGTTTTACTAATTGGAAAGCTTCCATGAAGTCTTACATGTGCAGCTCTTCAATGCAAATATGGAGAATTGTTGAAAAGGGATATGAGCCAAAGGATCCCGCTAATCTAAGCTCAAGTGACATCATTGATGAGCAACTCAACGCTCATGCCTTGCACATGTTGGAAAGGGCAATGGAGAAGGAAGGAGTTGAGCACATCCGGTCCTTCACAAGTGCAAAGAAAGCTTATGATGGTCTTGTTGATATGTTTGACGGCAATGTCAACCTCCAAAGGTCCAAGAGGTCAATCATTCAAAGAAAGGTTGAACACTTTCATTTGGGCGACGGAGAGAACATAGAAGACATGTTTAGAAGACTCAAGGCTCTTGTTAATGATATGAGAGATGGTGGATTCACGGATTGCACGGAGAATTGGGTCAAGGAGAAATTCCTTCTCACCTTGATGCCATATAATGAGAACATGGTGATGAATGTACAAGCAAGGGCCGACTATTTGGACCTATCCCCCAATGATGTCCTAGGTCTTTTTATCACTCTCAAGGTCATGAAACAAACCTCCGATGATGTCATGGCCCGTGTGAACGGGAGCAAAGAAAGCATCTCTTGCCTTGAAGGCCAAGGTCATTCCCCATGAAGATAATGACTCGAGTGATGATGGTGCCTCTATGCATGAGGTCTCCGAGAGAGAAATGAGGACATCACATGATGAATGCTTAGCTCTTGCTCAACACAAGTGGTGGAAGAAAGGAGACTTTAGATCCAATGCCACCAAGAACAAAGGAAAGGAATCCTCTAGCACGAAGAAAGCAAGAACTTGCTTCAATTGTGGAGATTCCGAGCACTTCGTTGCCGAGTGTCCCTTCAAGAGTAGAATTGAGAATGGAGGAAGACTTATCAAGAAATCCACCTTCATTCCCAAGTCCAAGAACTTCATCAAGAGAGGCCCTCCTAGGGCAATGATTGCAAACGAAGTCGAGTACACATCCGGTGGTGAAGAGGATGATGGTGAAGGCGAACAAGTAGGTATGGCGGCCATGGCTAGGGGCGTCATACCTCCTAACTTAAGCTCTCTCTTCTCCAACCCAAATGACAACAAGGGCCCCTCGATTCACAAGTGCTTCATGGCCAAGGGTGTACCCGCAAAGGTGACTCCTACACTTAAACTTGCTAACTCCTCTATTCCTTCACTACTAAATTGTGTCGAGGAAGATCCCTTGACAAACTTTGTTGAAAAACTAGAAGGAGAAACTAAATCCATTTTTGTCTCTCTCATGGATCAATTAAGTGAGGCACATGGCCTCATTGATGAACATGAGGAGAGAATAATGTTGCTTGAAAAGTTTGCTCGTGATGATGCTAATAAAATTGAGGAGCTTGAGAAAGCTCTAGATGAATCACATTGCCTTAAAGAAAGCATTGAAGAAACCTTTGCAATTGACATAGCTAAAGTTAAACTTGATTGTCAACATGCTTTTGCTAAGGTAACGGAATTCATGAGTTTAAATGATGCAACTAACCAAGGGTATAATGAACTCATTAAGGATTTTGATAAGCTTAAAATTGATCATCGTACTATCTCAAATGAGCTCAAAACCTTAAAAGGAGTTAGAATTATGAATGAAAACTCTTGTGCTACTAACCCTTTGTGTGTCAAGGAAACTCTCATTGAGGAGAACAATAGGTTGAAGGCACAACTCAACAAGGGTCTTGCCACATGCATCCAAGGCCAAAAGAACCTCAATGATCTTTTGAGTAATCATAAGAGAGTTGTTGGTAAAGAAGGTCTTGGTTTTGGTTCCTCATCGGAGGTGGCCTACAAGAAGAAGTCAACTCCCTCCACTAACTCTATTGTTTTTGTGAAGGAGGGGGAGTTGGCTAATGAGGAAGATGAGTTTGATATTATTGCTAAAAGTATTGTTTCTAGGAACACTACTTCTCACAACTTTGCGGGAAAGTATAACCCATCCTATGTGCTTCTAAAATCTACTAATGGTCATGTTTATGCAAAGTATGTAGGCACCTCATATGGTGATGATTACAAGCATGCTATTTGGGTTCCCAAGACCCTTGTGACTAACAAAAAAGGACCCATCCAAAAATGGGTACCTAAGACAAGAAGTTGATTTATTGTAGGGTTGCATTTCCGGTGGAACATCATGGATGATTGATAGCGGTTGTTCCGCACACATGACCGGAAGCAAAGAAGTATTAGAAGACTTGAAACTCCAACTTCTCAAGTTTGCTCATGTAACTATTGGTGATCGCTCACAACTTAAGGTATTGGGACATGGCAAGGTGGTCATTTCTCCGGATTCATCCATTGAGAAAGTCCTCCTTGTTGAGTCCCTTGGCTATAATCTTCTTTCCGTCTTGCAACTTTGTGAATGCAATTTTACATGCGTATTTGGGCGTCACCATGTGCTTGTCCTTCACACTATTTCTCTTAAAGTAGCCTTTGTTGGATTTGTGGAAAACGGTATGTATGTAGTGGATTTCTCGAAAGAAACTACACATATTGCCACATGTCTAATGGCTAAATCCGACGTGGGGTGGCTTTGGCATCGTCGCCTAGGCCATGTCGGTATGAGAAATCTACAAACTCTTGTGAAGTGTGAGCACGTGGTAGGACTAACAAGTGTGAATTTTTCCAAAGATCGTCCTTGTAGCTCTTGTATTGCCGGAAAGATGCATGAGAAGAATCATCCCAAAACATCTATCATCGCCACAACAAGACCTTTTGAGCGCATTCACATGGACCTATTTGGTCCTCCCACATATGATAGTCTTGGTGGCAAGAAGTATTGTTTGGTTATTGTTGATGATTATACAAGATACACTTGGGTTTTCTATATCAAGAAGAAGAGTGAAACTCAAGAAAGATTCATTACTTGGGCTACCGAAGTGCAACGCCAATATGACACCAAGATATTATCCATTAGAAGTGACAATGGTTCCGAGTTCAAGAACTACACCATGGATGAATTCTTGGGTAATGAGGGGATAAGACATCAATATTCCGCCGCGTACACCCCTCAACAAAATGGTGTTGCAGAGAGGAAGAATCGCACACTTATTGATATGGCAAGAACTATGATGGCCGAGTTCAAATCCCCATATAACTTTTGGGCCGAAGCTATCAACACCGCTTGTCATCTATCTAACCGACTCTTCCTTCGTCCGATGATTGGCATGACTCCATATGAGCTTCTCACCGGTAACAAACCCAATCTCTCATATCTTCGAGTTTTTGGGTGCAAATGCCAAGTATACATAAAAGGAACTAGATTGTCTAAATTTGATGCTAGAACATTTGAAGGTATTTTTGTTGGTTATGCCACGAACTCCCACACTTATAGAGTCTACAACATATCCACCGGGTGTGTTGAAGAATCTATGAATGTGGAATTTCATGAGGATAATGGCTCCCAAGTGGAGCAAATTGATTGTGATGATGTAGGTGATGAACCATCCTCCATAGCCATAGGAAGAATGGGTGTAGGTCCACTTATACCCATTGAGGGACACCTTGTGGCAAATGAAGATGGAACTAGCTCTACGCAAGTGGAGCCCTCTACATCAACCACCAATCAAATGGTAAACCAAGAACAAGAAGAAGATCTTAATGTGGATATCTCTCATCAAGAAAGTGATCAAGATCCACCCAATGATAATGGTGGAAGTGGTCTTGGTGATACTTCTCCAAGAACTCCAATAAGGGTGGACAATGGCCTTGATGAAGGAAATGATGAGGATGTCCCACCAAATGAACATCCCGATGATGCTCTAGTTAGTATCAAGTCTCGTCAAGCATCAAGATTGCAACAAAAATCACTATATCAAAAGAATATAATTGGTGGCTTGGGAAGAAGTGTCTCCACTCTTGGACAAGTGCTCAAGTTTTGTGGTATTCATTCATATGTCTCTCATGTTGAACCCATCAAAGTATATGATGCTCTTGAAGATGAAGATTGGGTTCAAGCTATGCATGAAGAGCTCCATAATTTTGAAAGGAACAAAGTATGGTCTCTAGTGGAAAGACCCAAGGATCACAATATCATTGGAACTAAATGGGTGTTCAAGAACAAGCAAGATTCTCATGGGCAAGTGATTCGCAACAAAGCACGATTGGTTGCTCAAGGCTACTCTCAAGTCGAAGGACTTGACTACGGTGAAACTTTCGCTCCCGTAGCTAGGCTTGAATCCATTCGTATATTACTTGCATTTGCCACTAGTCATAACTTCATCTTGCATCAAATGGATGTTAAAAGTGCCTTTCTAAATGGACCTTTAAATGAAATGGTATATGTTAAACAACCTCCGGGATTCGAAGATCCCAAGTATCCTAACCATGTCTACTACCTCCATAAGGCTTTGTATGGCCTCAAACAAGCCCCACGTGCTTGGTATGATCACTTAAAGGAGTTCTTAGTGGATCGTGGTTTCGTGCTTGGGGTAATTGATCCCACACTCTTTACCAAAAGTGTAGATGGACATTTCTTTGTATGCCAAGTATATGTTGATGATATTATATTTGGATCATCTAACGTGAGTTTTGTAGATCAATTTGCCAAACTAATGACAAGTGAATTTGAGATGTCTATGATGGGAGAATTAAAGTTCTTTCTAGGTTTTGAGATCAAGCAATATCATGAAGGAACTTTTATTTGTCAAGCCAAATATATTCAAGACATGCTCAAGAAATTCGATATGATTAATGCCAAACCATTACCTTATCCAATGCCAACTACCACAAATCTCTCTTTGGATCATGAAGGTATACCGGTAGACCCCAAACTCTATAGATCCATCATTGGATCTTTGCTTTACCTTTGTGCATCTAGACCGGATATTATGTTTAGTGTGGGTTTGTGTGCGAGATTTCAATCTAACCCCAAGGAAAGCCATATGATTGCGGTCAAGAGAATTCTTAGGTACTTGGTTGACACTCCAACTCATGGTCTTTGGTATCCATCAAACACAACTTTTGATCTTGTGGGATACTCGGATGCGGATTGGGGAGGTGACAAAGTGGATAGAAAATCAACCTCGGGTGCTTGCCAATTTCTTGGTAGGTCTCTCGTGTGTTGGTCTTCCAAGAAACAAAATTGTATTGCCACCTCCTCCACGGAAGCGGAGTATATTTCCGCCGCAAGTTGTTGTTCTCAACTCTTATGGATGAGGCAATGTCTTAAGGATTTTGGAATTAAGATTAAGACTATGCCTCTTTTATGTGATAATGAGAGTGCCATTAAAATTGGTCACAATCCGGTACTTCATGGCAAGACCAAGCATATTGAGATTCGGTATCATTTTATTCGGGATCATGTGGCCAATGGTGATATCTCACTCTCTTATGTCAACACTAAAGATCAACTTGCCGACATCCTTACCAAGCCTCTAGATGTGAAGAGATTCAAGGAATTAAGGAGTGAGCTCAACATCATATGTGCAAGCAATTTTAGTTGATTGGAAATCTCGCATACACACCCCTACTAGACTCTTATTTGGATTTAGATGCACGCATAGACATAGGGGGAGTGTAGCTCAATCAATGAGCCAACACTACCTCTATTATGCATAAATAAACAAATCATGCCTAAATGATCATTTTTAATGACATCATGTGCTTAAATGATGAGTCTCGACAATGCACCCAAGATATATCTTCGCGGTGTCATATCGAACATACTCATACATGGTGGCTACGGCCACCGCCCATTTCTCCTATTCACTCAATTGCTTCTCTCTTTGAGTTCATATTTCATTAGTATCCAATGTTGCTTATTTCGTTTTCTCATTTTTCCCCATTGGATACAAGTGAAAACATCTTATGCATGTCATCATTCTCATATCATCCGTGCACATGGTCAAATAAAAAAAAATATACGAAACAATTTCAAGAAGAAAATGTTGTTAGATTATATTTCATGAAAAAATTCTTGAATTGCAATATTGTTCATTTGTTTGTGTGTTGTGGGTTGATAAGTTGGGTAGGTTAATCGTTTTTTTGTGAAAAAAAAAAAAAAAAAAAAACCAAACACACACTGCCCTCCCCAACAGAAACAAAAAAAATGGACCAATCAAACTTGCCAACAAAAAAAAAAAAAATTTGGGCATGCCAGCCTCCCACCCCGGCCTCGCCTCAAGCCGTGCCGGCCCCAGGCCGGCCCTCAGGCCGGGGGCTTCGGCCAGCACCCCGGCCTCGCCTACGCCGCGATCCGGCCCCAGGCCGGCCCTTAGGCCGGGCCGTTCGGGTGCCTGGCCGGCCTCCTGCCCGGTCTCCCTCCCCCCCGCGCCGGCCCCAGGCCGGCCGCCCCGCCCAGCCGTCCGCTCCCCCTCCGCCGAGCCGGCCTGGCCGGTATGCCACCCGGCCCCAGGCCGGGGTGGGGCGATGCCCCCATCAACCCCACGCCCCACACTCCCTGCTCCCTCCAACCGCACCAAACCCCCCCCCACACTTCTTCTTCCTCCTCCCCCATCTCCATTAGAGCCCCTAGGAGCTCTACCCTAACCCCCCTCCCCCACCTCCCTAGCCCATCCCCACCGCTCAAAATCACGGATCCGCAAGCCCTCGGCCTTCTCCTCCCTCTCCTCCACACGGTTTTCTCAATCACCCCTTATTGGAGGAGATCGGGCCACGTGATTTTCTAGTACTTTTTGGTTGCCATGGCTTCGAACTCGGGTAATTTTTCTATGGGCTGCTCTATGTGTTATGTGTATATTAGTGCCATCCATGTGTGTGCTCGTACTCATATTCATGTGCTAGATTTTTTTTGTTTTTGTTTTCATCTCATCATATTAGGGTTCATGCCACACCTATGCCACTCGTTTCAATCCTATCCATGGATATGTTTGTACTAGGATTCATATACTAGGATTCATATGCTAGGGTTCATACTAGGGTTCATACCACTAGGTTCTATCATGCTTTGTTCATCACATGTGTTCCATCTATTTCGTATGATATGCAATGATCCTCATAATCGATTAATGCTCGGGTTCCTCCGCTATGATCTATTATATTTTTTTTCATGACATATGTGCCACATATTCTTATGTTTATGCCATGTTTATGTGCTCACCTAGCCCTCGCTATCATGACTATGACCATGAATACATATTCAAAAAAAAAACAATTTCCATTACTTGATCCAATTGTTCTATCATTAAGACCTCATGTGTATGATATCACTCAAATATTTTTTTTACATTCTCATGGTTGTTTGTATGCTTAAATACCAAATATTTTGTTTCACATCAAACACTACTATCCACATGATATGATCATATGCAAACACTATTGGGCTAGTACTTCGTTTACCATGTCATTGTCCCATAGTTTCATGATTTAAATTTTTTTTGTTTCACTCACATAAAACAAACGACCATGTGCACTCATTATCATATTCCATCTATATGCATCATATATTTCAGGTGACTCTCCTCATGAGGATGCCTCTCGTTCTCTCCGTCCTCGCATCCCTCGCAAGAAAAGTGCTCAAGATGTTGCTGGCTCTACTCCCTCACGGAGATCCGCCCTTCCTATCAATCCAAAGGAACCCGTGATCAGGAACTGGGGTGGTCTTAGTGCTGCTGATTTTGAGGAAGCTAGGCTGAAGTTTAACCCATATGACTTTGGTGAAAGGACATGCTCGGATAATCGGTTTTATTGCAACATGCATCAAGTTATGCATGAATTCATTCTTGGCAAGCTACAGCACACTCATGTGGATCAACACTTCTTTGACATTGAGTATGCTCGCAACAAGTGGCCTGAAGTGATGACCCTCATGGACTACCACAACCTCACTCCTCTCATGGGTGACACACTGGCTCATCCGTTCTCTCCAGAGTTGCTCAGGGAGTTCTACTCCACCGTTCACTTCGCCTCTGGTGGTCCCACGCGTCTCCCACCTACTTTGATATGGATGAGCGGTGGCACCAAGTGTGAGGCTACCATGGATGAGTTTGGTGCTATATTGGGTATCCCCGAATACCGGTTTGACTTTACATTTTACTTCCGTGTTCATGGGGAGCCCTCCAAGATTATGAAGGCCAAGGATGGGATTCGTCATTGCTATCCCGAAGGTACCGGTTCCATGCATATTCCTAGGATCAAGTTCTTCTCTGAGCATTGGTACATGATACATGCCTTTCTTCGCAACACCATCGCCGCCAAATTCGGTGAGAAGGGCGAGGTACGCAAGTGGATGATCAACCTCCTCTTCCACATTGAGTCTCGGATGCAAGCAAGGAAGCAGTTGGATGTACTAGACTATATGTGGAATGAGATGCAGAGTGTGGTCAAGGAGAAGAGGGTACCCATCTATGGCTCATACATTCAGCGTCTTATTGAGACCCGCATTCCCGAAGGTCTCCTCAACAATTATGCCAAAGTGATTCCAAAGAAGAATGTTCTCATGTATGATGCTCCAGTTGAGACTGCTAATGAGCCAAGGCCTAAGCGCACCCGCACCGAGTCAATTACTCGCCGCTCTCCTTCACCTTCTCCTGCTCCTGAGACATTTAATCTTAAGAAGATTCTTCAGAAGATGAATTGTTTCTTCATTGATAAGCAACATCAAGATTATGAGGCGTATCGCAAAGGGAAAGCATCTAGTCGCCGTCAGCGTGCCATCCAAACTGCACTCAAGATTCCTCTTAGCCCTTCCAGCTCCGAAGAGATTTCCGAGGCAAAGTGGATGTCTAAGCATACATATTGGTGTGGAGATGATGCTTCCTCTCTCGGCTCTTTTGCGGGGCCATACACCACCGCTGAGGCTAGTTCCAGTCAGGCTCCACACGAGGACCTCCATGAGGACGAGGATGAGGATGAGATGGGCGACGATTGATCGCATTGCATTTTTCTCCCTTTTTGGTGTATGATGCCAAGGGGGAGAACCACTCACGCATTGCATTGCATCACATGCATTCATTTGCGTCTTATCGTTGTGATTTGCTTTCTAGTTGAAACTATTTGTGTGCTTTGTGAACCTTTGTGTTATTGTAAGACTATGTTCTTAATTATCTATCGTACTCTATATTATGTGTGTGACAATGGTTATTGAAGATCTTAGCAAGATTATCAAGTTATTTCCTCCACTCACTATTTTCCATATATTGAAGCCATATTGAGTGAAGGTATTATTCATAAGAAGAGTGCTATGGTAAGATCTTGAAAGAAATAAACATTATTATTCATACATGTGTATCTTCAATGGTAAAAATCATGGATGGACTAATCTCTTGCACTTCACATAAATATGGTATAGTCTCATCATCATCATGATTATAAAATATACATGTCAATTGTTATGTGCACACAAATAGGGGGAGTACGAATACATGTTATTTATCTCACAAATAGCCATGCAATATTATCTATTATGCAAATCCGTATGTTGTCATCAAACATCAAAAAGGGGGAGATTGAAAGAACATAGGTTCTAAATCCTGTTTTGAGTGTTTGATTACAACATATAGATGGACTAATGTGGTTTGCTAAGTGTACTCAGAAAACATAGTCCCGTAAATGTCTTACAAAGTTCAACAATAAGTGAGAAAATGCTACGGGAAAATACAAGGAAGAGTTGAAAAGAAACGGCGAAAAGAAAGGAGAAAAGGAAGAAAGAAGCAGGGTGGCCGGGCTCCAGGCCGGCCTGGCCGGGCTCCAGGCCGGGCTGGCGCAGCTCCTGGCCAGCCCCACGCCGGCCCCAGGCCGGCCCCCAGGCTGGAGCTTTCGGGTGGGGGTCCGGCCTCACCCCTCGCCCCCGCCGGCCCCAGGCCGGCCTCCAGGCCGGGGCGCCCGGGTGGGGGGCCGGCCTCCCCCCTGTCCCACGCCGGCCCCAGGCCGGGTCGGCAGCGGCCACGCCGGCCTCCCCCTGTGCCCACGCCGGCCCCAGGCCGGCCCCCAGGCCGGGGTGGGTTCTGGCCCGGCCATGGCTGCCCCCAGGCCGGCCAGGCTGGTTCCCAGGCCGGGGTGGGTCGCAGGAAAGGTGTTCCCCCCCTAAAAACGGCCAGGGCTAGTTTTTTAATTTTTATATTAAATGTAATGTCCGTTGGGCCCCACTGAATATATGTAAAGTGGGCCCGGTTATCCTTTCTAATTATGTTTAATTATATACAAAGTTATGTTTACTTATATTTGTCCAAATGTAACCACTGTCTAGAAGATACCGCGCGCGTTGCTGCAGTGATCACTTTAAAATCCGCACATTGTAAACAAAACTTATATATAAGAGATGTGATGCATTATGTTTCTAAGATAATATACAAATTTCAGTTGATCATAGTATATATTTTATATTATTAATATGAATAATTTGATGGTTTAATAAATGGATAATGTGTAGTCTGCATGTAGTGATTATTAAATAATTGATTTGCTAGAAGAATGGATGATGCAGATAGTTTGCATGTTGAGATAAAAAAATCATTAATGCATGTTAGTGGGGTTTTGCTTTATAAGAAGTATAGATTTGTCCGAATGTTTAAATTATATTTATCCAAATGTTTAAATTATTTTTTGTCGAAAATTATAAATTATATTTGTCCAAATATTTAAATTATATTTGTCCAATGTTTAAATTATTTTTGTCCACTGATTGTCCGTGCTAGTATACATTGGCCTCATTTAACATTGGGCCGTAAGCAACGGTCAACAGCTGGGCCCATAAGCCGCGCCAACGCTCAACGGCTGGGATCCACAGGTCGCGCCAACAGTTCTATGATGGATCCCACAGGTCAGCATCCTAACAGGGGCAGAAATTTAAGGTGGGAGCAGCGAAACGAGTCCTTGCGCACAGACTAGGGGCAAAACTGAGGTCGATGCGGCGCTAGGGGCAAAACTGAGGTCGTGGTATCAACTGAGGACAACCTGTTAAATAACCCTTATTCTAAAATGCGTTCAACAAAATTTTCTGTGTCTTTGGCTCTTTGCATGCTCGGGCATTCCAAACAGATACGTAGACGTACTGATTAGTGTGATTCAATCAAGTTTTTTTTTCTTCATAAAAATAAGTATCCATACTTGACATTAAGAAATTGTTAATTAACATACCATTATCGGTCCAATGAGGTGACCATTAATCAATTAGAGGTAGGGATAACCAATGCATAGATAGATAAATAGCAAGCTGAACATTGGATGATAAATTTGATAACAACAAAAAGGAGATGACGTTCTAAGATTTTCACAAGCAAATGCAAAATGCCTCAAAGTGATTTTTTTCTTCTTAGCACCTGGAAACTGAACACAGAATACTCCCAATTCAAGAATTAATCAGTGAAGGATACGACATATTTTCAAAGAATCAAGGGAAAAGTCTCTATTTCAATTTTTTAGTCTAAAACGTACCTCTGTAGAAACTTTCCATGATTAACATGCTAAATGATGCAATTCACGGGCTACTTCGCAAGACAGTAATGTAGATTTCATAGATTCAAATGTCTACTATGCGACAATACTTTTAGTTAAACAAATGCATCAATCTAGACATCAACCTGTAGAACGATTTTGAATTTTTCAAGCTAAAATATGCCAACATAAATCAATAAATTGGGAAATAGGCATGGGGCTAGGTGTAGAATCGAAATACCATTGATGAGTTTGACGGGTTTAAGGCGAGCATCGAGCGGGGTTGCGATGTGCGGCTAGAGAATGCTGCTAGTTATTTTGGTGAGGTGAGAAGCGGGCAGCCCCGGTCGCTAGGCAAGCGGCAGGTCCTCAGTGGAGTCGGGGTTAGCGGCAGCACCACACGCGCGAGACGCCAAGGCACTGCTGCGGGCGGAGCATGCCAGTGTCGAACGCTGTCCTTGGCGGGAGGTGCCGTAACAGATGGCAGCGGTTCTTCTTATTTCTGCCCAGGAACCTCGCCATGGCCGCCGTGAACATGGACTTGCCCGTGCCATGCGACCCGTAGAGCAGGTAGCTCCCGCGCCACACGCGTCCAAGGCGGTGGTAGTACGCGTGGCCCTTGAGGAAGCTCCCCAGGTCGGCACGGACACGCGTCTTCAGCTCCGGGTCCATGGCCAGTTGGCCACCGTGTCGAGCGTGGCTGGGCGGGTGAACCGGGCCGACGCCCAGCGCGGCGCTTGGGCGCCGGTGTTGGCGTGCAGGCGCAGCTCCGTCTCGTCGGTAACGGACTTGACGTGCTGCAGGTAAGGTCGCAGCACGCGTGTCCTGTCATGGCTGCGCACGCGCAGTACCAGGCGCTCGCAAGGGCCGTCTTTGGATGCACGCGAGGCGCGCGTCAAGGAACACGCCCTGCACGGTGTGGCCAGAGCCGAGCTGCAGTGAGAAGTCGTTGCTCTTGCTAGGCGAGGAGAGCACGCAGGCGGCATCTGCGTCCCCCTGCGAGGGCAGTGACGACACGTAGGGCATCGCTTGCGGAACAGCGGGTTCTCGGCCCGTGGCCTTCGCCGACGAACCGCATCACCTCGTAGTACTGGTAAGCTTGGGCCCACCCATCTGCCCACCGCCAGAGGCGGCGAGCCGCGTGCGCTGCCGACTTGCAGGACATCACCACCTAAAGCGCGACCATGGCTAGGGCGGCGTAGGCCAGGACCCCAACGACTGTCCCGGCACCGTCTAGCTCTAGCAGCATCGCGGATGCCCCCACCCCCACGAGGAGGAGTCGCGCGCACGGTCTCTTCCGCTCATCCTCTTTGGCTCGATGGCTGTGGATGGGGATAACGAGGATGTTATGGATTTGTCGGAGGATCATGGCTGGGCAGATGGCGGTCGGAAGCCTAGCAACGCAGGAAAGAAAGGAGAGAGACAGAGAGGTTGCGAGGGCCCACATGGAACAATGATAAATCTGTACAAGGCTTGAGAAGGCTCCCAGCTGGCCCAACCTAGTCAACCAAACCGAGTCGGCTCGAACACCAGACCAACACGTGGCTAGACGCGTTCCGCCGCTCGACACCTGCTCACTCTAGCACATCGCAAACATCTGAGCCCACAAATAGTGGCAGGCCCGCACTGTAGATACGCTGCATGAAGCCGCAGCCATCCAAACATCCAACTCTACACGTACTCCCACCAACGCCAGCTCAAGGGGACAAAGAGAGAACCGGTCAACACGCCTAGCCACAGGAAGAGGCAAAAAGGCCCACACCCAGAGATAGAGAACGATGCAGGAGGGTTGAGATCACTCGCTTTCCATGGAGCTTACAACTAAAGATAATTAGACTTGTGGTGTGATCATTTTGATCAAGACCAACACTAAAAATGTGTTAACCAAATAGTTTAGTAGAATGTGGAGTTGAAGAATAAGCCAAGAATCAAGAAGACATCAAGATCAAGTCACTCATGAAGAAGGATCCCTACATCAACAAGAAAGAATGGTGGACTATGATACGTCCATTTTGCATCACTATTTTATATTGTTATTTTCTGTTATTCATCGATATATTTCATGTTCTGATGCATCACTTATGTTATTTTATCTTATTTTGCATGTTTTATAATTTTTAGAGAATAAATACCGGGACCAGAAATCTGATGGAAAAAAACACCGTCGAGATACCCTATTTCAGAATATCAGAAGAAGAGGGGGGATGTTGGAGGAGTCTTAGAAGTTCCAAGGAGGAAGTCAGCCAGAAGGGCACCCGGAGGGGGCCACTTGGGGCCCACACCACCAGGCGGCGCCCCTGGCCGCGCTTGGGGGTGGTCTGCCCCCCTAGCCCACTCCTGGGTGCCCGATTTCGCGTACTTGACCCCGAGGGAACCCTAAGCCCCAAAAACATCATCGAAGAATTATTCCGCCGCTGCCTCGGGGCGGAAATCAATAGAGAGAGAAAAGCTCTCCGGTAGGGAGAAATCTGTTGGGGAAATTCCTCCCCGTAGAGGGGGAATCATCGCCATCGTCACCGTCATCGCTCCGGGCATCATCAAGATCATCATCGTCATCATCATCACCACCAGCACCATCACCCTCATCATCCACCGTCATCCCGCTTTAACAATTAGGGGTATCTATCGTTGTTTTACATTAGGTCTCTCTCCCGGCGGGGATTAGTTGTTATTAGTTGATGCTTGTGAGATTTATCGGTGTTTACACTTTATGACCAGATTGTTCTTATCCATTATATCACCTCTGATTATGATCCATACGATGTCTTGTGAGTAGTTTGTTTGGTTCTTGAGGACATGGGAGAAGTCATGATGTTAGTAGTTTAATTATGTTGAAGTAATATCTCGTGGTTCGGTATTTAAGTTGTGGTGCTATTCTTCTAGTTGTGTCATGTGAACGTCGACTACATGATACTTCACCTTTATGGGCCTAGGAGGATGCATAGTGTATTTGGCTACTAATTGTGGGGTGGTCGGAGTGACACAAACCTAAACCCCTGATAGGAAACCAATGCACGAGGGAGGGTAAAATCCCGGAGTTTTAAGACTGTGGTTAGATTTATCTTAATTACTTTCTTCTATTTGCGGATGCTTACGAGGGGTATAATTACAAGTATATATTAGTGCTAGTTGGGCGGTGCATTAGCATAGGTTCACCCACACAACACTTCACGAACCAATAAATATTAATCAACCGTATGAACCGAAAGCACTTGACGAAATTCCCATGTGTCCTCGAGAACGTTTGGTAATCATAAGTAGAACAACCGGCTTGTCCTTTGCTCTCAAAAGGATTGGGCCACTCACTGCAGTATTATTTACTATCCTTTATGTGCTCGCACTTTATTTATGTGCTATATCAAAAAACCTCCAAAAACCTGTTTGCTAGTGTTTACAATGAATCCTCTATCCAACCTGCTTGTCAACACCTTATGCTCCTCGTTGGGTTTGACACTCTTATTTATCAAAAGTACTACGATACACACCTGATACGTCATAAACGTATCCTTAATTTCTGATGTTCCATGTTGTTTCCTACATGTTTGCTATACACTTTATGTCATTTTTATCGATTTTCCAGACTAACCTATTGACAAGATTCCACAGAGCTAGTTCCCTATTTTCTGATATTTTTAGTTTCAGAAAAGTTGTTCTAGAAATATTCTCGGAATTGGAAAATTCAAAGTCCGGAGGTCCTAGAATTCCCGAAGGTTCCATGGAGTCCTGAAGAGACCCGGAGGGAGGCCACAACATAAGAGGCGCGCCCCCAGGACACACCATGGGGTGGTGTGGGGCCCCCAAGCCTCCACCGCCTTTGCCCTTTCGCCTATTTATACCCCCCGATATATCAACCCTAAAAATATACCACTTCGTCCTGAGAAACACCAGAGGTCGCCGTCATCCTCATCCCGAGATCGGGAGGGTTCTGGAGCTCTCCCGGGCACCCTGCCGGGAGGGAAATTCATCACCGGAGGGGTCTACACCACCATGCCCTCCTCCGAAGTGATGCGTGAGTAGTTCATCCCTAGACTACGGGTCCATAGAAGTAGCTAGATGGTTGTTCTCTCCAGTTTGTACCTCATGTTTAGATCTCGTGAGTTGCCTCACATGATCGAGATCATCTTTATGTAATGCTACATGTTGTGTTTGCTTGGATCGATGAATGTTGAATGATATGTCTTATGATTATCAATCTATCGTGTTATCTTCATGCATATGTTATTTATGATCTTGCATGCTTTCTGTTATTAGTAGATGCTCTGGCCAAGTAGATGCTAGTAAATCCAAGAGGGGGTATTTATGCTCGATAGTGGGTTCATGCCTCCTTTGCATCTGTGCTCGAGTGATAGAAATGTGACGGATGGAAGATGTGTTGTTGCCATTAGGGAGAAAACAATGGTGTTTACTTAGTTTACATTGTTTATATTACACACTTTGATTACTGCGATAATCTGTTGCTTGCAACTTGATACCCAACGTTTGTTTGGATGATATTAAGAAGGTGGATTATTAGACATAGATGCAGTTAGATGACGATCTATGTATTTTTCATAATGCCCGCATGAATCGCATAGTAATCTTTATGTCTTGCATATGCACTACGGTGCAGCCTTCATTTCTGTCAATTGCCCAGCTGTATTTGTTCACCACGCATGTTATTTATCTTTCATGGGAGAGACACCACTAGTGAACTATGGACCCCGGTCCATTTTCTCATACCGATAATACACACACTGCTTTCATACTGCTGCTACTGCTTTGATACTGTTTTCCACACCATACGTTTAACCTCTTTGTGTTTAGTAAAACCGGTGAGATTGACAACCTCACTGCTTTGTTGGGGCAAAGTGACTTGATTGTGTTGTGTAGGTTCCACATTGCTTCTGAACCGGTAGTGCTCCCTGCCATCTCAGCTGCTTCAACCTTCTCAAGTTACTCCTTCCTCCTACTGGTGGATTAAACTTTGGTTTCTTACTGAGGGAAAACTGTTGTTGTGCTCATCATACCTTCCTCTTGGGGTCTCCCAACGAGTGCAAGATCTGCACCATCAAGCTAATTTTGTGGTATCGTTGCCGGGAAGGAAGAGAATTTCTGCAAGGGGAGTCTCTCACCTCTAATCACTTTACTTTGTTATTGTTTTGCTTGTTACTTGCTTTATTATGCTTGCTATCAATGTTTGATGCCCTTGAAACTAGACCTTATTGGCAAGGAGGGTTCACGGATGAACAACAAAAATATTATAAGGAACACCGCTTGTACTTATGGGAGAAAATTAATAAATTGCATGACCATTCTAAAAACTTGTGCTCTACTTATAATGTTACTTATTGCTTTGATAAATCTTGCTGCTGTAGGAGGTATAAACACCTCCCTTTTCAATGTGAGTATAATGATGATGTTACCATATCTTCTTATGTTAAGGGAAATTATGAATTATATGATGTGGAGCAAATTGAAGAATTTATTGCTTGGAAGGGTGCATTCGAAATTGCTTATTTACTTGAAAGTATTGATGATGCACCTTATAAATACGAGATTTATGCTATACTTGAATATTGCTTTGATAATTACAATGATTGTAATTACTACATAATGGTATATCTTAATAAATTCTCTGGACCTAAGAAAGAGACTAATGTCTTGCAGGAACCTATGGAAGAAGAAACTGCTGAATCTGGAAGCCCATTGGATGAAAAATAGGAGGAGAGTGATGATCAAGAGGAGGAAGAATGGAGCTACCCGTGTCTACCTCCCAATGAGAGTAAATATTTATCTCATACATTATTTGATGAAAGTGATGATCCTATTGAGTCTTTTGAAATATCCCTTTTTGATGAAACTGATAATTGCTCTACTTGTGATCTTGATACTACTATGAATGAAACTTGTGAGAATGATAATACTCTAGATGATGGCCCTATGTTACTTTATGATTATAATGCTACTAAAATTAGGATTGCTATAATGTGTCACATACCTTTTATGAGTGATCAATCATCTCGTTTCGATATTGCTAAAACTGGGAAAGAAGAGGTCTTTATTTTTAATTTTGATCCCAATATTTTTGAGCTTGATATGAATTGTGTGCTTTTAGACCATGACAAACATCCTTTATGTGATAATTATGTTGTTGAGTTTGTTCATGATGCTACTAGAAATTATTATGAGAGAGGAAAATATGGTTATAGGAATTTTCATGTTACTAAAACACCTCTCTTTTTGTTGAAAGTTTTGATGTTGCTCTTGTTCTACCTTCCCATGATTTCTAATTTGAGCTTCTTTAATTTATTTATTTACAAGATTCCTATGCATAGGAAGTGGTTAGACTTAAAATTGTTTTATATTTTCTTCTTGATTCTATCTTCTTCCATTCATATTTCTTATGTGAGCATCTACTTGATTCCATTTTTTGGGCCTAGCTAAAAGGCGCTAAAGAAAAGCACTTCTTGGGAGATAACCCATGATTTTGTTTTTCGCTTTGTTTTTCTATGTTTTCTTTGAGTCAAGGGGTTGTATACTTCTGTAGAAACTCCTTTGTATCTTTATTTTCACTTTTTAGTTGTGCCAAGTAAAGTTTATGACGAGAATTGGAGTTGGTTTTGCGCAGGAAACATATTTCTTCTGTCCACCGTAAACAATCGTATAAATCACAGAAAAATCAGAATGACCTGAAATTTCGTGTGCTTATTTCCTGGCTAATTCCACAAATTTTTAGTTCTTTAAGTTTTTTGATATGAGCAACGTACGTTCCCCCAAAAAATTCTCCTTTACAGACTGTTCTGGTTTTGACAGATTCTGCCATTTTTCTTGCATTTGCTCTTTTACGATGTCAAGTGGATTTCTTTCCTTCACGAAACATCAGTGGCTATAGATAACGTTTAAAAGTATCAATAGAACTTGTGACCTTACAGAACCCATGGATAATTGATTGTTTCATTAACCCTCTAATACGAATTAGTCTTTGAGTGTGGTGTGAAGGAAATTTTCAAGGGTCAAGAGAAGAGGGTGATATATGTGATCAAGAAGAGTGAAAGTTCAAACCTTGGGGATGCCCCCGTGGTTCATCCAAGCATATTTTAAGAATACTCAAGCATCTAAGATTGGGGATGCCCAAGGCACCCCCTTCTTCATCAACAATCTACCATGTCACTTCTAGTGAAACTATATTTTTATCCGGTCACATCATATGAAGTTTACTTGGAGCATATGTTTGTTTTTATTTTGTTTCCTCTTGTTTTGTTTTGTTTTCCTTGATTCCATAATATAGTTGGACCCTAGCATTCCTTGTTTGGGTGAGAGACACGCCCCGCTTTTTCGTTTGAATACTTGCTATGCTAGTATTCTTAGTTTTTCTTCTAGCTGCTGCAAAATTCCTGTTTACCTCTCGTTTTCATTGCATCTTCAGAGCTGTTAGTTTTAGTAGTGTTATGTGACTACTCTCATGGTTGCTTTCTGTAGCATTTAGATAGTTTTTGTTAAAGCATGTTTGTATGGTGCTTGTTGGGAAAAGAAACAGCTTCTTGTGGTAAAATTTATAACAGTGCAAGTAGAAGCTTGTCTAGACTGTGGCTAGACTTTTTCATATCATGATAGATGTTATTTTAATTCTAAAGCCTTGTGGTTATTTAGTAGCATTATTATCCTCAAATATCTTAGAGTGTTTAAGGTTCCATTGAAAGAATCATGAGGTGTTCTTGTCATATTGAAGCATAAATTTGTGGTTTTCTCCTTTGAATGTTTTATTTGGTTGACTTGGCGCATGCTCACACCATGTTTATGACTATGAACCAGTCACTTATAGCCTCTATGATCATTTATTTTTTGAACTTGTGGTACCACTTATGCTTTGATTAATGATGTTTATGTCTCTATGCATGATTATGGCTCGTATGCTCTCTTGATTTGTCGCTCTCAGTCTTTTGCTAGCCTCCACCTGTACTGAGTATGAGATCTACTCATGCATCCAACACCCAAAAACCAAAGTTTACCAAATGTCTCCACCATACCTACCTACATGTGGTATTTAACCGCCACTCCAAAGTAAATTGCTCATGTGTTACCTTTAAAACTTCCAAATTACTCCTGTTTTGTGCTCCTGTTTTAGCTCACGAGGACGTAAATAGAGAATATTTATCTCACTTGTTGATTGGACTTTCACACCATAGACTAGTGGCTTCATCCTCTTATCCAATGATAGAAGAGGTGGAAGCGGGGTGCCCAGCCCCAAATTAATAACAACAAATTCTCTTCACTATTTTTGCCCCTGATTTATCAGTCAAAGCATAATTGTGTAAACAAAAGAGAAAGAGGGATGACCTTCTACCTAGATTCTTCCTTCTATGGTAGCCACTCTTGTGAAGTCTAGTTGGCTTGTGATGTACTGTATTTTCTGTTTACCATTCGTTGACATAAGCATACACCTCTCTAAAAAAATAGACACTCCTCCACTGTATGTGATTGTTGGCATGCACCCCGAGGATTCGGTTAGCCATGGTTTGTGTAATATGGATGGGAGGAGTGTGTAAGGACCCCAGACCGGCAGTCTGAAACCCTCCGTATGCATACATTCACTATCCCAGAAAGATCAGTCGTGAACAACATACACAGTTGGCATACAGAAATACATCATCCATTACACGAATACATAAAGGTATTACACACATGATCACATGATCAAGTTTAACACAACTGCCACAAGGGCAGGCAACTTAACAAACACAGCGGAAGACAATTAAAACACAACGTAGTTGAGCCCAAGTCACGCCTTAACCTACAGGCTGCTGACCCGGAGACGATCCTAGTTCGCAAAGCCGTCAACTCCGTACTTCTCTTCATAGATCTCCTTCGGAGGCTCCTTCTCAAAGTCTGGCAAGTAGATACCAGGGGCGAAACCATAATGAGTACATTTGAATGTACTCAGCAAGACATCCATCATATCACTTACCAACATGCAAATATGCTTATATGGTGGAATAGGTAGGCTATAAATAGGGTTCACTACCAATGGTGTTCATATATGATGACACCACAGTTGCAGTCAGGTTATTCTGTATCTTCGTTGAAGAAGATACTTCAGAAGAAAATAAAATAATATAGTTTTATTTCTCTTGTAGATATCTCATGTACAAGAGGTTTTGTAAAGTTTTGTTAAAGAATATTTTCTCTTTGCAAAGCTTCTTGGAATCAGTTTCCAGAATTCTTGCTTAGAGTAGAAAAGGTTTTGTTTGCAAAACATTTTGTTTTGTATAACATCATCTGGCTTTTCATCATCGATGATACCTCCACGGTATAAGTTTCCATTTCCTTTCCGAACTTCACAAGTTCAACACTTCCTTTCCAAAATTCCTTTTCAAAAACTTCCTTTTTGAAAACATTGACACAATGCTAGCTACATGGCCATTCAACTGTCCATATCCGAGGACACGGCTTCTTCAAAAAAGTTGTACTCTGCAGAGGTGTACACATCCACCAGATCCAGTACACCTACCGTGAGCAACCACGGACTGTAACAACAGTATGTAAACATCAGGTATCTGATCATAACCATCCACTATGTTCAAGCTAGTATATGTCTATCTCTCGATTGAGTTTTGTTCTCCCCGGCACCAAGTCCCACCCTGCCTAGCCGGGAGCCTCAATGAATGCATCCGGAGGGAAAATTAATCCCACATTTATATGCCTCAACATTGGGAGTTTTGACGACATTCGGTTCGAGGGTACGATTCCCCTTATAGCAAGTGAGATAGCACACACTAATAAGAACAAACTTCAAGTTAAGCCCCGTGCCCATGTTGGGGTAGGGTGGCAGTACGGTAAAGGTTGTCCGGCGAAGACTAGGTTATGTGTCATTTTTGAAAACACCACTTTCTCAAAAATGACCACTTCCACATTCCTCCGGAGAACAAGGATCCGCCTTTTCTCCGGGTTTTTCCGTAAAGCCTTTGTTTTGTAGAATCACAATTTTAGGGTGTCCACTTAGGGACTAGTATATTTGATGGTAATGAATACCATAGGGTGGCTTATGGGCTTGGTATTACCAAGTTTTAACTACTGGCATAATAGTAACCTATATACTAGTATAGTAGTAATAGCCACATCAAAAATAGTTTTGATAATAAAGTTTTGGTAAAACTTCAGAGGTAAAACATGCATGATAGATAATGATAATGAAAGCGCATGGTTCCCCCATATGTGGTTTTGGTAATTAATGACAATCCTTATGGACTAATGTTTGCATTGAGTTATCCTTGTAGATCTTGTCCATAGGAAATAATGGAGTTCATGTGTTGAACTCTATTAGCTTCCTTGATGGCCATTGTTATGTTTATGGATTTATATGAAGAATGGTCATGGTTTGAGTTGAGCTTATTGCTAGTGTGTCTTGAAGAAAAGGATTAGGTGATCTTTCATTATCTTCTTCAAGACATCATCTTTATAAGTGAGAAGCAAAGATACAAGGTTGATCAAGCAAGCGATCAACACACAAAGCTACAAGTTGTACCAAGTGGGATTGTGTATCTCATGGTATGGTAAGCAATTGTCGATATAGTTTTGTGAACTAACCCATGATATGTGTGTGTCGCATCTCTATGTGTGGTTAGGTATCTTTCCATGGGCATGAACCAAAAGGAAGATTTCTTTAGCCCATGGACTATGTCGTCGTCAAGCGGTGTTTGTCATCTAGCTTGACGTGGAAGCTCAAGTGAAGCATCTAGAAGATATCCTATGCTTGATGCTTGCCACCCTTTTGGAGATTGTGGCCTTGTGAAGATTTGCCGAAGGGTCTCTCCCATAATGGTGTATGGGGGAGCTAGTCTCTCCCATAATGGTGTATGGGGGAGCAACTTGCAAGTCTTCAGCAAGCGCAATCAAGAAAGAAGATCCAACTTGAGAGAGTCAAGATCGTCATCATCTAGCTCAAGTGGAATGCTCAAGGCAAAGGTATAATCTTGATAGGTTTTCTATTTTACCGGTCTCGTGTCTTTGGGAGACCGGGTTATAGGATAGATAGTCGTACTATCAAGAGGGGCTCTCAAGTGAGTAACTCGATCGAATCGTTATGGAGAGCTCAAACCTTTGCATACTTTGCATATCATCTTTCTTGGTTCTTATTTGGCTTTTGTCTCCTTTGGGTTTTAGTGCTTGTCGTGATCTTCATGACAAGCCTTGGTTTCTCGAAAACGGATTTCGTAAGAAAAACTTGTTGCGTTTTCGGTGGTGAAAATATTCCGTTCGTCTTTGAGAATGTTCCCACACCTTCCATGTGTGGTAACTTCTCCATACTTTGAGGTATCAATATTTTCACTTTTTGTTTGGATACTCCTTGCTGTTATCTTTCCATTGCAATTGGTTTTACCTCGTTCGGAGTTCATTTGCAAAAGTTATGGGGTTTCTAGTTCAGCCTCTCTGTTCTGGACTCAACCGGATTATTCTAGCCGGATTATTCCGGGCAACCGGATATTCCGGTTAGGGTAGTTTTGGTCCATATTCGGGACAGAGAGGAGCCGGATTATTTGGAACCGGATTATTCGGAGGAACCGGATATTCCGGTTGTGGAGTTTGTTGCGAAAAATGGCTAAGGACTGGAAGGTTGGAGCTACTGGAGTCAACCGGATTATTTGGTCCGGATTATTCATCCTGGACCGGATATTCCGGTTGCTGCGAAAAATGGCTAAGGACTGGAAGCTTGAACCTTCTGGAGTAAACCGGATTATTTGAACCGGATTATTCGGGGCATACCGGATATTCCGGTTTGGGCAGTTTTCAGACCAATTTGCTCACTGACATGGACCGGATTATTGGTACCGGATTTTTCCAAGGGGACCGGATATTCCGGTTAAAGTCAACAGGTTTCGAGCAGATCTTGAGACCGGATATTCCGGTCCAAACTTGGACCGGATATTCCGGTCCCAGATTCCTGCACAAACGGCTAGTTTTTGTGGGGACCTATTTAAGGGGGCTTTCTTCCCCATTGGTCCCCAAGTCTTCCAAGCACGTTTTTCCCCTTCTCTCCCACCATTGTTGACCTTGGAAAGCTTGCCCCTCTCCCAATCCCTCCTATGATTCTTGCATATCTTTGAGGGAGAAGGTAGAGGAGATCTCGATCTACATTTCCACCAATCCATCTTCCTTCTTAGTGAGGGAAACTTAGTAGATCTTGATCTTGGAGTTCTTGGTGTTTCTCCTCCATTGTTCTTCCTCTCTTATTCCCCCATAAGCATTTGTTGCTTTGTTGGAATTTGAGAGTGAAGGATTTGAGCACTTGTGCTCTTGCCATTTGCATCGGTTGCATCGGTTTGCTCTCTCCACGAGGATTCGTGGAAGTTGAAAGTTTGTGAGCTTGTTACTCTTGGGTCTTGGACCCTAGACGACTTGTGGTGTTCTTGGGAGCCTCCAATTGAGTTGTGGATGCGTGCCCCAAGATTGTGGTGACACCGAGAGCCTCCAATTGAGTTGTGGATGCGTGCCTCGGGTTTGAAGGTTGCCAATAGTGGAAGGTGAACTAGGCCTTTGTGGCGGGGTTCATCGGAGAATAGGGTGAGGCCTTTGTGGCGTTGAGTAGGCCTTCGTGGCGAGCTCACACCCCTCCAACGAGACGTACTCCCCTTTGTGGGAGGAACTCGGGAATATATCATCGTCTCCGTGTGCCTCGGTTATTTCTATACCCGAGCTTTTTACTTATGCAATTTACATTGTGATAGCCTTCGAGCTTGAAGTTATATATCTTGCTATCGCCTTGTTACTTGTCTTGCTTAGCATAAGTTGTTAGTGCATCTAGTTGACCATAGAATATTTAGGTTGTATGCTTGTTAATTTAAACACCTAGTTTATTTCCGCATTTAGCAAGCATTAACCGGAAAAGTTTTTATCGCCTATTCACCCCCCCCCCCTCTAGGCGACGTCGTTGTCCGTTCAATTGGTATCAGAGCCTCGTCTCTCTTTATTAGGCTTTACATCCTAGAGAGTACGATGTCGTTTAGAGAAATAGAACATGATCCCGCTTTTATATTCTATGGTAGAAATTATGATGCTTGGAAAATTCGCATTCTTAATTTTCTTGAGGACATGGGTCCAAAGTATGTTAAGAGAATTGTAGATATGGATTTTCCTCCTCCAAAGAATTCTCAAGATTTATCTTTAGAGGATGAGGAAAATTCTTATCTCGATACTCTTGTATCTAATGGTCTCTTGTGTATTTTGAGCGATGTAGTTATTCAATCAATCATGCCTTTTCGGAACGCTCATGAGCTATGGACAAAACTTCAAGATATATATGATGTGTCCAACATTATTGAGGATGATTGTTCTCCATCCACTTCCGGCCGTGATGAGTTCACGTCTTTCTCCACTCCACCTACATGTGATTTGTCACAAGGTAATGATATGGTGAGTGGTGATAGAAATTGCATTGTGGATAGTGAATTTGCTATTGACTATACTCCATCTCTATCCCATTGCAATGATCTATCTTTGGACTTAATATCTTCTAGCACTCAAAATTCCATAAATGCTAGTGATGATAGTCCTTGCATATCATGTAATAATTGTTTAACTAAATCTCATGATGATATGCTTCCTATGTCTTGTTTTCATAAAAACAATGCTTCCATTTCCTCTAGTACTTGTGTGACTAACAATGTAGAGGAATCCCATATTGTGGTGGAACAAGACATGGACCTTATTGGTGCTTCAAGTCAATCTTCATCTTCGCCATCCATTTCTCATATGTGCCTTATGGCTAGGGATTCAAAGGTATCTCCACCTTTGGAACCCACTACATCTTGTGATGATGAGGATGAGGATATATTTTATGGAGAGTTTGAGGACGAAGCCTCCTTAATGGAGAAGGGTGAGTTGGTTCTTCTTGATCTCCCTAAAGGTAGTAAAGCTATCACTCCTTTTAGTGAAATATTGGCTTTTGCTATTTATAGCGCTAAAATCATTGAAACTAAAGGTGAGATTGAAAGAAGTGATGCCGATGAAAAGGCATCCCTCACTATGTCTCTTGAGGAAGAGTATGAGCTCCGAGTTACTCTTGAGGAGAAACTTGAATCTATTGAGGAGCTCTATAATGAACAAATAGCCTATCTCACTAAAGCACGTGACCATACCCATGCTAAATATAAAGTGCTTAAAAATGAAAAGGTTGAATTTGTTGTTGGCAATGCTAATCTAATTGAAGAAAACTCTAGGTTAAATAATGAGCTTGCCAAGTTATCTTCTTCTATTTCAATTGATGCTTGTGCTACTAACTCCACGTCTTGTGAAGCATCTATTTTGAAGGAGAATGTTGAGCTAAGGGCTCAACTTGAGCTAATGACTAGCAAGTATGGGAAATTGGAAGAAAGTCATGAAAAGCTATCTAGCTCTCATGAGGATCTTCTAGAATCCCATACCAAGCTAAAATTAGCTCTTGAGGCTATCACTACAAAGGTAACATCTTGTGAGCCTCATGTGGTTACTAGCACAATATCTTCTAATAATGATATATTGACTTGTGCTCGTATTAGTAATTCATCCTCCCATAATGTTTCTACATCTTGTGATGAATTGCTTTCCTTGCCTTGTTGCTCTAACAATGAAGCATCTACTTCCTCTAGCTCTTGTGTTGATTCTAACCATGTAGAGGAAATTAAAGAGCTCAAGGCCCAAGTCACTTCTTTGAAGAAAGACTTGGAAAAGTGTCATGAAGGGAGTTCCACACTTGACAAGATGTTGAGAGTGCGAAGACTTCCCAATGACAAGAGTGGACTTGGATTCAACTCCAATCTCAAGAACAAGTCCATTATTGACAAGAAGAAGGGCCAAGAACAAGAACAATATTCGGCCAAGATTATTTGCTTCAAGTGCAAGACTCAAGGGCACCATGTTAGATCTTGCCCTTTGAAGAAGAAGCCTCTTAGTGAGAAGCAACTAGGGAAGCGGCCTCTTGTTCAATCTCATGCTCAACCACGAGTTGAACAACGGCCACCTCCTAACAAGACTCAAGCCAATGCTCCTCTTGTTGAAAAGCCTATTGAGAAGAGAGAAAAGAGTCGATGTTGCTACCTTTGTCGCAAGAAGGGACATTTTGCTTCTTCATGCACTAATGGTACATTATCCAACCCTATCCTTGTTGATGATGTTTATTCTATTAGGAAGGATAATGTGGGCAATGTGTTTGCCAAGTATGTTGGTACTCCAAGTGGTTTCAAGAAAAGAAACATTTGGGTTGCCAAACCTATTGTGACTAACCTCTTAGGACCCAACTTGGTTGGGGACCAACAAGCTCAAACTTGATCAATAGGTGGTGTTGGAGGGCATTGGAGACTTGGCTAGTTCATGAAGAATTAAGGGATCTTCATCAATTATATTTCCTCAAGCCAAGTCACTTGGATTATATCTATCTCCTACCCAATGTTCCTCCAAGCGGTAACTTGTATTTAAATCTATATACATTGAAAGTTGCTTGCTCCCTTGCATATGTTAGTTTTGTTTCTAGCATGTGTTGGTATATGTTGTGCTTCCTACTCACCTATCTTGAGTAATCTAGTTATGTTTGTTGGTTTGCACTCCATGTACTTGTGTTCTTTGTGTTGAGCCTTCATTGCTTTCATTGCTTATCTTAGTTGGCTCTTTGGGAGATTAATGGACTATCCCATTTTGGGGGAGTAATATGCTTTGCACTTTACTATCCTAAAATATGTGTACATGAGGAATACCACTTAGTGTTGATATATCAATATTATCTAGTCTCTATGCGGTATGTCTTTCTCATGAGAAATTCAATTTCTAAATGTCCATTAACTTTCTCTAGTTAAATTTATTTTTTGCCTCTTGTTGTTTTCCATGGATTATCACATTATGGGGGAGTAATAAGCTATGTGCATATTACAAGCCTAGAAAATGTGAACATGTGAGGTATTGCCACCTAGAGTTGATATTGTTAGTTATCTTGTCCCTTTGTGGCATGTTTCTCAAACAAGTTCCATATTTGCTTAAAATATCTTGTGTATCTCTTCTTTGGTATCTTGTTTGTTAGAGAGTTCTTGTTGCCTTGCTTTTCGGGTTTTGTTTGTAGTCTTCAAGAATCTCTCCCTAAGCATGTTTTTTATTGTTCCTATCTTTTACCACATGCTTATGTTTTGTGAATATGATTATGAACAAATCTACCACCGAGAAATATCTCCATACATCTCTTGTCTTTGACAAGTTATAATAATTTGTGGTAAGTTTATTGATCTTATTTACTTTGGCCATTGCTCTAATATTGCCTTGTTTCTTGCCAAGGATTTTTTTTGGTTCAAACTCCTTTGTGTCTTCCTTGCTCTACTCAAAATTTGTTTTATGCTTTCTTGAGTTAGGAAAAGCAATGATCCCATACTTGTGCACTTGTGTTCAAAGTCATACTTGTTTGGGTTGCACTATTCTTGGGGAAGCTATCCTACATTGAGTAGATCACCATTCCTTAAATTGGTATTGCATCTAATTGGTTTTATTTAAACATGACTAGTGTTTGAATAATATATATGGAGAGTAATGATTCCATTGTGTGCATTTTGTATTCAAATGCAAGATCATAAATAATGCACTATTATTGGAAGAACTATCCTATATGCGTTTGAACACTTGTTGTCTTTAAATTTGTATTTTATCCCAATGACTTGTCTCTTTGGAAGACGAACATTTTTTTGTCTTGGCACTTTGTGTGCTATCATGAAAAGTGTAGAGGGTTTGTTTATTCTTTGATGTTTGTTTGTATCTTCTCTATTTGGTTTCCTCAATCATGTGGTCATTTGGGTCTTGATATTTTTTGGACAATTCTCTTTCTTTTCACTCTTGTGAGTGGCTTCTTGGTTTAATTAGTTCTTTGTCCAATTTGTATCGTGTTTTGGTTCTTGAAAGTTTTGTGCACGCATATTTACTATGTATATCTTTTGGCATGATTACTTTCGTTGATCCAATATATAGGATAAACTCCATCAAATCCTAAATGGCTAAGATGTGCATGAAATTCAAATTCATATTTATATGCACATATTTATGTGGAGTTTGTCCTATGTATTGTAGTTGTTCTAACTACTTTGTACCCAATGAGTTTGGGTACCATTTTGTACTTGAATTTTGTTTTTAGGTACAATGGAGATACATTGGTTGCTTGCTCCATTCATAAGGAAGGTGTTCTCTCCATGGTATTATAGGAGTCAAGCTTCGATGATTATCATACTCGCATCCTCTTCATCACCAATGTCGTCTCGGTAACAAGTATCTATCTCATGCATACATTTCTAGCTTTCAACCTTGTGTAGGTTGCTTCTTGGCATGATTTCCCTTTGTTTCATTTCATTTGGTTCTTGCAAATGTCTTATCAAAAGCATCTTTATTGCAACTATGAGTAAGCCGGGATGATTACATACTAAGGGGATATTTATAGTCATTGTCATGATTCACCAATCCCGAGTATATTAATCTAGCAACTTCTACTTGAAGTCTCTCATATGCAATATTGATAAATTCTCAAAAACCATTTGAATCTTTTGTGATATGCGTTACCTTTATCGAAGCATTCCAACTATCACTTTTCCCTTGTGATATTTGTGATTCTTTGATGAGTTTTGTGTGTTCATCTATATCCCCTTAAGATTAAACTAAGCTTAGTGCTTTGCTTTCAAGCAAAAATCTTATTGGTATATTAATGAACCTCTCTTGGATATCATGTTCTTCACTTTTGTACCTATTTTGTGTGTGCATGTTTCTTTGTGGATATATATCTTTGTGATTGTTTTCCACTTAGAAACTTATACACACGATAATAGTTACATCTTTAATTGATATTCTATTTCTTTAGTGACCACATTTTATTACTTTATATTCCTTTGTGGTTCCTAAAAGGCACAAGCTTTGCTTTTGGTTTGGTATTCCTTTTGCATCTTAATAAGCTTGTGGACCTATGTGCTTTATCATTTGATGGTTTGTGTGTATGGGAAAGACATGATATGCACTATGTGCCTCCTATATTGAAAGACTATGTTGATGATTCTATCATCCTATTAGTCTCCTAAAAATGTTTTTCCTTGTCACACGCATCTATTTCGGTTGAGTAAGTCTTTATTTGTCACTTCTTGATCTTCATTGCTCAACTTTTGTTTGTTTGCAAGTTGCTTTGATTCATTTCCAATCCATTCGCTTGCACTTGTTTGTGTTCAAAATTATCTAGAAGGGAGTGATGATTCCATGTTGTGCACATTATATAGTAATTCAAATCTAACATTGTGCATGTACCTTGGGGAGTTCCCTCTTGATTTTCTAGAACACTTGGTTGATCCTATCAAAATATTGATGTTGGTCAATCGGTTTTTCGGATCCTTGTGGTTGGTTGCTTCTTTGTGAAAGTATCCTTCAATTTTACTTTGCTTGTAAACCTTTGGATCCTCAATATAGTTTGATCTCCCTCCATCTATTTATAGTTGGATATATGCACTTGAGTTCACTCATATCATGAGGAATGCATACTCTATGGGGGAGCTCTTACTACGTTGGCCTTCTAATCTTTTTGCCCATTTCGGCAATGGATGCCAATGGGGGAGAAGTTTAGAGGGTTTAAGGGAATTTGGTTTATGCTTTAGTTTCGTTCTTAAGCATTTTCCTTTCCATGCTATTGCATCCTTGCTCTTGTTTAGCATGTTTGCTTTATTCATCATATAAACCCTCATAAAAAGGGATTGTCATCAATTACCAAAATGGGGGAGATTGAAAGCGCATGGTTCCCCCATATGTGGTTTTGGTAATTAATGACAATCCTTATGGACTAATGTTTGCATTGAGTTATCCTTGTAGATCTTGTCCATAGGAAATAATGGAGTTCATGTGTTGAACTCTATTAGCTTCCTTGATGGCCATTGTTATGTTTATGGATTTATATGAAGAATGGTCATGGTTTGAGTTGAGCTTATTGCTAGTGTGTCTTGAAGAAAAGGATTAGGTGATCTTTCATTATCTTCTTCAAGACATCATCTTTATAAGTGAGAAGCAAAGATACAAGGTTGATCAAGCAAGCGATCAACACACAAAGCTACAAGTTGTACCAAGTGGGATTGTGTATCTCATGGTATGGTAAGCAATTGTCGATATAGTTTTGTGAACTAACCCATGATATGTGTGTGTCGCATCTCTATGTGTGGTTAGGTATCTTTCCATGGGCATGAACCAAAAGGAAGATTTCTTTAGCCCATGGACTATGTCGTCGTCAAGCGGTGTTTGTCATCTAGCTTGACGTGGAAGCTCAAGTGAAGCATCTAGAAGATATCCTATGCTTGATGCTTGCCACCCTTTTGGAGATTGTGGCCTTGTGAAGATTTGCCGAAGGGTCTCTCCCATAATGGTGTATGGGGGAGCTAGTCTCTCCCATAATGGTGTATGGGGGAGCAACTTGCAAGTCTTCAGCAAGCGCAATCAAGAAAGAAGATCCAACTTGAGAGAGTCAAGATCGTCATCATCTAGCTCAAGTGGAATGCTCAAGGCAAAGGTATAATCTTGATAGGTTTTCTATTTTACCGGTCTCGTGTCTTTGGGAGACCGGGTTATAGGATAGATAGTCGTACTATCAAGAGGGGCTCTCAAGTGAGTAACTCGATCGAATCGTTATGGAGAGCTCAAACCTTTGCATACTTTGCATATCATCTTTCTTGGTTCTTATTTGGCTTTTGTCTCCTTTGGGTTTTAGTGCTTGTCGTGATCTTCATGACAAGCCTTGGTTTCTCGAAAACGGATTTCGTAAGAAAAACTTGTTGCGTTTTCGGTGGTGAAAATATTCCGTTCGTCTTTGAGAATGTTCCCACACCTTCCATGTGTGGTAACTTCTCCATACTTTGAGGTATCAATATTTTCACTTTTTGTTTGGATACTCCTTGCTGTTATCTTTCCATTGCAATTGGTTTTACCTCGTTCGGAGTTCATTTGCAAAAGTTATGGGGTTTCTAGTTCAGCCTCTCTGTTCTGGACTCAACCGGATTATTCTAGCCGGATTATTCCGGGCAACCGGATATTCCGGTTAGGGTAGTTTTGGTCCATATTCGGGACAGAGAGGAGCCGGATTATTTGGAACCGGATTATTCGGAGGAACCGGATATTCCGGTTGTGGAGTTTGTTGCGAAAAATGGCTAAGGACTGGAAGGTTGGAGCTACTGGAGTCAACCGGATTATTTGGTCCGGATTATTCATCCTGGACCGGATATTCCGGTTGCTGCGAAAAATGGCTAAGGACTGGAAGCTTGAACCTTCTGGAGTAAACCGGATTATTTGAACCGGATTATTCGGGGCATACCGGATATTCCGGTTTGGGCAGTTTTCAGACCAATTTGCTCACTGACATGGACCGGATTATTGGTACCGGATTTTTCCAAGGGGACCGGATATTCCGGTTAAAGTCAACAGGTTTCGAGCAGATCTTGAGACCGGATATTCCGGTCCAAACTTGGACCGGATATTCCGGTCCCAGATTCCTGCACAAACGGCTAGTTTTTGTGGGGACCTATTTAAGGGGGCTTTCTTCCCCATTGGTCCCCAAGTCTTCCAAGCACGTTTTTCCCCTTCTCTCCCACCATTGTTGACCTTGGAAAGCTTGCCCCTCTCCCAATCCCTCCTATGATTCTTGCATATCTTTGAGGGAGAAGGTAGAGGAGATCTCGATCTACATTTCCACCAATCCATCTTCCTTCTTAGTGAGGGAAACTTAGTAGATCTTGATCTTGGAGTTCTTGGTGTTTCTCCTCCATTGTTCTTCCTCTCTTATTCCCCCATAAGCATTTGTTGCTTTGTTGGAATTTGAGAGTGAAGGATTTGAGCACTTGTGCTCTTGCCATTTGCATCGGTTGCATCGGTTTGCTCTCTCCACGAGGATTCGTGGAAGTTGAAAGTTTGTGAGCTTGTTACTCTTGGGTCTTGGACCCTAGACGACTTGTGGTGTTCTTGGGAGCCTCCAATTGAGTTGTGGATGCGTGCCCCAAGATTGTGGTGACACCGAGAGCCTCCAATTGAGTTGTGGATGCGTGCCTCGGGTTTGAAGGTTGCCAATAGTGGAAGGTGAACTAGGCCTTTGTGGCGGGGTTCATCGGAGAATAGGGTGAGGCCTTTGTGGCGTTGAGTAGGCCTTCGTGGCGAGCTCACACCCCTCCAACGAGACGTACTCCCCTTTGTGGGAGGAACTCGGGAATATATCATCGTCTCCGTGTGCCTCGGTTATTTCTATACCCGAGCTTTTTACTTATGCAATTTACATTGTGATAGCCTTCGAGCTTGAAGTTATATATCTTGCTATCGCCTTGTTACTTGTCTTGCTTAGCATAAGTTGTTAGTGCATCTAGTTGACCATAGAATATTTAGGTTGTATGCTTGTTAATTTAAACACCTAGTTTATTTCCGCATTTAGCAAGCATTAACCGGAAAAGTTTTTATCGCCTATTCACCCCCCCCCCCCTCTAGGCGACGTCGTTGTCCGTTCAGATAAGTATTGCATCAGCAAGCATCAGGATGGCTTGCCTCAAGTCTCTTAATGTCCCTGGCCTTGAAGCAACTTGAACTTGCCGCACAGCTCCATAACTGCTTCTTCTTCTTCTTCGCGTTCTAGCGTCGTAAAGGAAATAAAAGACACACACTTAGGTCTAAAGTACAAACAACTAAGCTAAGAAACACATACAACAACAAATGTTCACTCTCGAGTTCTCTCGAAACGATAACGCGAAAACTATCTCACATAACTCTCACGGTCCAAAACTATCGTCAAGCACTATGTATGGTTTAGAAAACCATATCCCACATCATACATACCATATATGGAGTGGTGTACCACTCTCATAATAAGATATACAAGAAGCTAAAGATATAGCTTGTGGGTGCAAAATGTTAGGTTGCTAAGGTAAAGCCAAACAGACAGAGTAATACCCATGGCAGTGGGTATTTCTCACCACAAGCAACTATCACTTGATGTGTTCATGATTTTAGTTGGATGTTTTTTCACAAGATACTCTTAAACACAAGCATAACACAAGTATAAACTCATGCTAAGGTAAAACATTCCAACAAAAATCCAAACAACAAGCAAACACACCACAATAGAATAGACTATTTATTCACTATGTTCTTGTTTACTAGAGGTTTTGGAATCCATCCATTATGAAAAATTAGAAAACAACCAGTACCTAAAAACAAGGATAACAAGTCATAAAAATAATCTAAAACGCAATCATCACTCAAGGTAATATCCCTATCAAAATCATAGAAACAGGACTGCACTGATAACACACTAGTGTGGAAAACCTACACAAGCATGTTATAAGAAAAACTTATATTCCACAAATATTGCACAAGAAACTAAATGATTTATGGCATCATAACAGAAGTAATAACTTCATAAATATGCTATAATAAAATCATACACTTATGAAAATAAAAGATGAAAATACTATAGCAAAAATCACCATTTTCTAGTGGTGACACTAGTTCATCACTAGAGAAGCAAACAATGTTACTATGATGATTAATTCTAAACAAGCAAGTCATGATAATGAAATGTACCTAATAACAGTACACAAAACTTACACATGCTAGTAAGCACAAACCTCAAAATAATTTCATGAAACAACCATTTAGCATGCATAAATTTATTCTAGCAATTTCTGTTTTCTTAAACAATTACTAGCAAGCAAGCAAGGTATAACTTACACAACCAGTAGCTATGCAACCAAAGAAAAGTTACCTAAAACTTTTCAAAAATCCAAACACTCAATTTAAAGTCATTCACAACAATCTATCAATCAAAAGGAATTTAGTTTATTTGCAAACAATTTAATTTAGCACTCAATAGTGAATCATTTCTTAACAAGATACTCCTAAGGAATATTATGCTAACAAATGGATCACACCTAACATACCAGTAGATCCTTATAATAAATAAACTTCTCACTTGCATAAGTGAAAACAAACAATTATATTTTTCCATGGTGGAAAATATTCTATCAACCACATAATTAAAACATGTTAATTTCTCACATGTGCATAGTTGGGAATTTTCATCCACAACCAAGATGCAATGGGACCAGTGGGTTAGGGGCCCACTAATACCAAGGCAAAAGAGGTACTAAACCTCTGGTTACTCATGACAAACATTAGAATAACAAAATAAATAAGACAAGGCTATTTATTCTAGTGCATACAAGACTAGTGCATAAGAATAACAAAACCTACACATGCTTCACCTTAAACATACATGCAAGCTATCAGAGACAAAAACATCAAAATAACAGTACCAAAATGGTACTGGATCTATAGCAAACATAACACAAAAAATTTCAAGGCATTCACACAAAGATCTAGCTCTCACAATAATTCCAAAGAATAAACACTAGAAAAATAACAAATGCTACTCATGCTTTGCTATAAGATCACATGCAAGTTAATGAAGATAAAAGCATATAAATCACAGTACCAAAATGGTACTGGACTCACCACAATCATAGCACAAAATTAGGTCACAAGCACACAAGGAGTTGGTTCACACAAAACATCAAATAAATAAACTAGGGAAACAACATATGCTACTTCTATAGCCAAATGATATTGCAAACATGCACAAACTTTGTATGGTAGATGTAATGCAAGAAAACAACCTAATAACAAGATCCAACACATCTCTACATTCTAGGAACAAAGATTAATCCAACCAAGCATTTCATTTCAACAAAAACAAACAAAGAAATCAAAACAGAAAAGTTTCTGTTTCTAGATCTGTCCACCAAAAATAATATAGAGCTGAAAAAATTAATCTAAGCTAGTATAAGATAGATCTACTCAATACCAAACTCATCCAATTGGGTTTTCTCCAAAAATCATTTTTAAACTCCTTATAAAAATCAAAGAAAAGGCTACTGGTCCTTTAGTAATTTGGATGGAATTTTCATTCTACAACTCACCTTGATGTGAGGTTTAGTTCATTGGATAGATATTTTCAATACCTATCCAGATAAGTTTAGTTTGTTCCATTTGATTACATATTTTAAAAGTTATGGTCAAAACATTCTCACAGACAGTCTGTGGCAAAACATTCAGTGTGTCCAAAATAATGGCCCAAAAGTAGATCTGCAAATTTTGTGTGGTTTAGATTTCATATCTCTAGGTCCTTGAATTTTTCCAGATTTTATTTCGCACTTTTAGTATTTTTACCACGTCCAAAGTAAACATCATGTTTCTGTCTAAACAGGAAAAGAGATAACTCTCAGAAAAAAAACTAAGTGGGCCGGATCTGCTGTGGCCGAACTGTTGCTGGGCTGTACTGGCCTGGACGTGGATTGAAGGGGTAAGTGACTTTGGATGGCCAGGATTAGACCAGATCGACGGCTGCTGTGCATCTTCAACCTCTAGCTATGCAAAACACGAGAAGAAACCCTAGAAATGTTTGGGCATTCATGGTGGCTCACCTAGGGCGGTTCTGGGCGATGTAGAGGTGCTGCAGGGGTTGAGGGAGGTTGATGAACGCAGGGGATGCATGCAGATTTGACGGCAACGCTCCTAATGACGGTGGTGCTCGAGGACGTCCTTCACGGGCCGTGGATGGCGCCACGAACCTACAGGTCCACAAGCCAAACGCCCATGTCAGGTACGTGCTCCTCGAGTAGGGCTTTCTAACGCAACAAACAAGGCATGGAACGGAGCACGGAGGTGGCGGTAATCTTCCCGGGAAGGTTCCACGGGCAACGGCGAGAGCGAGCTTCTCCTCACTTGCAGAGAGTAAGAGGAGAGCTGAGGCTTGGTGGCGTGGGGAGGAAGAGGTGGGGGAGCACAATGGCGAAAGGGCTGGGCAAGGGATAACTTGTACACACGGCAACGAGTAAAAAGGCATGGGGGCGCTCTCGGTGACGTTGGGATCGGCATGGGGGCGCCCAGGGGGCATTTCAGACCATTCACAAGCAAGGAATCGTGCCAGGGGCCAAGACTAGCAGAAGGGGCAGGTCAACAATGGCTCAAGGAGTGGGGAGAGGCCAAGGTATGGGCACAAGGCCCACTGTACAGTAGCAATAGGCAGTGCCCACTCTTCTCTGACCATCCCAAAGTCACACTCGATTTCTCCTTCCCCAAGCCTTCTAGAAGCAGTACAAGGGATCCAATGTGGAGTCTAAGTTATGGTCAACACACTAGACAAGGTCTCACTTCGAAAAGATCAAGGAAACAACCAGAAAACTAATGTTCAAAAGTGTATCTAGACTGTTCACTGCAAAAATTCAGAAAATTCAGTCTTATGACTTAGAAATTTTCTAAGTGTTGAAAACAGATTAAAAGTTGCAAAAGTTGAGTTTGTTTTCAGGGTTCAAATGATTCCCAAAATTGGTTTTCAAAACATAGACTTGTTAACCATGTTATATACGTTCAGAAACAACTTTTGGAAACAATTTTGAACTAGTTTAAGGCCATGCAAATAATGTGGAAAAAGGCCTACTTTCTGTTTTTATCTGTTTCTCAAAACTGCCTTTTTCTGCCTTAATTTTATACCACAAAAACAACAAGCAAAAGATAGTTTTTATTTCTCCCAAAATAAAAGTGAGCTTATGTATCTGTAGTACATATATCAAGGATTAATTAGAAGTAAAGAAATCATAAAATAACAATCTCTAGCTTGGTGAAAACAATGGTAGAAAACAGGTACTTGGCATTATTTTCAGGACTTGTTTTCTATAGGAAAGTTAAAAGAAAACTTTCATAGATCATTTTGGAAAATTGTTTTCTTGGATCCAACAAGGTTAAAAGTTTGTTTTAAGATACAAACAAGAATGATCCAAGTCTTGGAATAAAAATCCACTCAAGTATTAATAAGAAAACATTAGGGAAAAATATCAGGAATATTTTTCAGAAACATATGGTATTGGTTTTATAATGAAACAAAACTTATGTTGAAAATATGATTAAGATCATAACACAAGTTAGTTCAAACAATCATGTTGTTGTAAAAATTACTTTGTTGGCCCTAATAGTTGTCTTCTTGAACACAGTCCAAGAGTCAAAAATCTGGGATGTGACAGACCTTCCCCCCTTACAAGAATCTCGTCCCGAGATTCGCAGGCAAGCGAAAAGAGGGTATGGTCAAAACAACAATGTTAGATGATTTTATTACAAAACATTGTTGGTGATTTGTAACATTATTTACAGGGGCTCCCCCCCTTTGATTTATCTTACCAGAAATCACCGGTAAATTTGTTTTCTTTTCAAAGGTTTGGGTGCCATGTTCTAAACCTCGAACATATTGTTCCCTAAAACCATGATATCCAACCAGGGGTTATTTTTTTGTCATAAGGTCTATTTGTTTACAACTCATATGATCAATTAAATGGATATCCATCAGCATTTAGTATGAGCTTTCCATTGCTCACTGTCCAAAATCCAGGAAAATCCACTATCTTCCTCTTACTAACATAGTTAAATCTCAATCATTTGTTTTCCTCAACGGTAGTTTATCAAGATCATAAAGCTATACTAACTCTGAGTACTATCATCTTTATAAGGTTCCTATAAAAAAACTCCAAACTCTTTACTCATGATCAACGCTAAATCATTCTCATCCAATAATATTGCTAGAGTGTGACAAGCATCTGAGAATATATCCTCAAGGGCAAGCATCCACTAACTCCAAGCTCATATTGACTTTTCCTAAAATCTATCATCATCAATTTATATCCACCAATCTTTCTAAGCCTCAATCATAGTTCAAAAACTACAAATCTTAGTTACTGATAACGTCCAAATATTTGGGTCCTCAACTGGTTATCCCCGGAGATTATATCATAATTCTTCTCAACTACAATCATGTGATCCTCAATCTTTCCTACCTAAGCTAAACCTCAAATGAGTTCCACTATCTCATACTGTAGAATCTGGTTCCTCCAACACATACATACGGGAGATATTGTCGCCTAGTAATGATCATAGTTTACCCATCTAATATTTTTTCCAACCTTTCACTTTCTTCAAAATAGCTATAGAATCATTCTAAGGCACCTTTCTCTTTGTTTTTGGAAAAAGTTGATTACACGTTTTCTTTTTAAACGGTGGTAACAAACTCTGTAACATATTCAACTCTATAAGTTACTTTGTAAGGTATTTGGTTTTAGATACCACTTCTGTAGGGTATTTAAACGAAAATGTGATGAGCCAACACTGTAAGGTTTTAAGCTTACGATTAGATGAGGTTATATTACCAATTTGGTAAGGTCTCCAATTCGGTAAGGTCTCGAACTAGAATTATATGAAACCATTTTACTAACTCTGTAGGGTGGCAACAATTTTACGTGGCAAAAATTTAATTTACTTTGTAGGATGTTATACTAAAATTAGATGAGATTTTTGTTAGTATCGTTAACTATTTAAGATTTTACTAAGTCCGACGTGACACTTCTAGTGTTCCATTTACGTCGGGTTTTCTCAGGGTATGATCACAAACAAAACAAGGGGGTTCACAGGTGTGGTTTGAAACGTACCATTGGCTATGGCATGAGTTGCAGATGCTCCTGCAACATCATCTCGGTCTCGAGGTCCACTCATCCGACTTTTGCGTTTCTTCTGGGCTGGACCTTGGGTTTCTTGGGGTTCTTCAGGATGAGCTAGAATACGGTTCTTCTTGGGACATTCGCGAACAAAGTGTCCTTCCTGTCTACAGGCAAAGCAACCCATGGTTTTAGGCTTGACTTTCACCCGTCTCCTCGAAGATTGTGGCCTCGCAGGCAAAACGCTGCGAGTCACCCATAGACTAGTTTCTCCTGGCGTCACCATCTTCCGTTTGCGGCTCTCTGCAGCAAGCAGTTGCTGGTATCCTCTCATAAGGAACATAGTATTCTCAGCGTTGGTGATGGCAAGCTGAGTTAACTGTTCCAGGATAGCATGGGTGGCGATGTGCTTAGCACGAGCGGCTTCACTTTCTTCCCTCAACAGAGCAAACAGTTGAGCAACTGTCGGCTCAGGTGACGGAGGTAGATTGCTGGCCATGCTGAATACAAAGAACGGTATAAGACGATAGCAACTAAAGGTGGTTTTGGTTTTAAAGGCTCGTGACATATACCGGCTCATAGCGGATATGAGAGCGGCAGATAACATGACAACAAGCAAACGTCGAAGAAACTAATGTCAACTCAAACCAAGATTAACACGCATGTGAAAACGAGTCTTAACAAGCATAACTTAACTTAAAGGCTCACATGGCTACAACATAAGGCTTACAACACAACTGGCACACACAACGCTCTAACCGAGGAGCTCACACGACACGAACACAAACACAAACAAGCGTCTGAGGTGGAAAAACAACATAAGTCCTAACAACTCCATATAATTTAGGAAGCAAGATTGAATAAAACGCAATTTATTTCAATCAGGAGCACACAAAGAAACAAAAGCAGGAAAACTGCTGTTTCTTAGATCTATCACAATCATTCCATCGTTCACTTAATTTCTAAACCCCGAATTTCATGGTACCTACAATGCCTACTAAGATTTGGTTTCCAAAGTAGATATACCCGATATCCTATTGACTAGTAAACGAATAGGTCATCATCTCATTTTCTCGTGACTTCTCTTTTTTACCAACTAGATTAAAAGGTGTCCTAAGTCACTTAATTCCTTGGTTTAGAAAGAGTTGTCAGTAGTTCGCATGCTTTGGTTAGGTGTCAAACTAATATTAGGCAAAGCATGTTAGTCTTGTTAGCTTTCTATTTAATCATGTTTGTCCGACAAGATACGACTAGCGTCATCGTACGTCGAATATTGAATTGTGCTCTTTTGATTGACTTTTGAGGGGGTTGCACATCATGGCATGTGAAGACTTCTCTTGCACCTTTCTCCAGAGGAGGGAGGTATATAACTTTTAAAAGGGGGTCTCTCTAGTTTTGTCTTTTAAAAGGGAACATAAAAAGGTGCGACATTTAGCCAACATGGTAAAAAGAGTCTTTTACAAACAGGCAAAACTAGAGGTTTTGGTCAGTAGTGGTTGATTTCTTCACGCCTTTTCTTCCTTGAGGGTTGTCGTTGTTGGAGCTTTATCTGTTGGAGTGCATCACTGGTAGCAACGCTATCAACTCGTGTGGCTTGATGGTCCTCCATTATTAGGCACAACGGTGCTTTCATTAATTGTGGGGGAGATGGTGGTGGTTCACGACGGGTCGCATTATGAAGCGAAAACAAGTATAAGTCTAAGCAACAAATTCTTGTTTTTGAATACTCTGCAAACATTTTTGCTTGCAAAAATCTAACACGAGGCGATTCAAAAACAAGAGCGGGGCAATCACAAATTTGCAAAATTTGAGCACCCCACAAACATATAGAAGCCTAGATGAACCAAATTCTACACCACACAATAGCACAAATCCCACGGACACACATAAGCAAGCCAAAACACACAAACAAGGCTCCATTGGAGCTACGTAGGGGGAGGCGACTCATGGGGTAATCGCTAAATTACTCCAAACTAGACTGATCCAAAAGTCCTAGAAGTGGCTGAAGAACTATATCTACTTCTGACCATCACCACTGTAGAGCTAGGCAATTATTTTGGTCTTCTCGGGACATCGTCAAGTATATAAGTTTTTGGATGGAAACAAGATAATAGAAGTAAAGTTTTGATAAAACTTTTAACTGAGAGAGGTAAGAATATGCAACAATTTGTTTTTGAAACCCCAACTATTTTCTGAACAGAAAATTTCAAAGACGAGAGATGTTTCAAAAACAGAGCGGAGCAGTTGCAAACAAGTAAGAAATAAACTCTTAACCGAGAGAGTTATGCCTTTTGAATCTTTTGATAAGATAATAAGGAGGGAAAATATACTAAAATTCCCTTAGATAAAAATAATTTAGATAGTAAATAGGTTTTTACTCAAAAATATTTTTCTTCCCTATCTGACGTCCATGCTAACTAAGGTCTCCTAAGGTCAGGATGGCTCTGATACCAACTCTGTAAGGACCCCAGACCGGCAGTCTGAAACCCTCCGTATGCATACATTCACTATCCCAGAAAGATCAGTCGTGAACAACATACACAGTTGGCATACAGAAATACATCATCCATTACACGAATACATAAAGGTATTACACACATGATCACATGATCAAGTTTAACACAACTGCCACAAGGGCATGCAACTTAACAAACACAGCGGAAGACAATTAAAACACAACGTAGTTGAGCCCAAGTCACGCCTTAACCTACAGGCTGCTGACCCGGAGACGATCCTAGTTCGCAAAGCCGTCAACTCCGTACTTCTCTTCATAGATCTCCTTCGGAGGCTCCTTCTCAAAGTCTGGCAAGTAGATACCAGGGGCGAAACCATAATGAGTACATTTGAATGTACTCAGCAAGACATCCATCATATCACTTACCAACATGCAAATATGCTTATATGGTGGAATAGGTAGGCTATAAATAGGGTTCACTACCAATGGTGTTCATATATGATGACACCATAGTTGCAGTCAGGTTATTCTGTATCTTCGTTGAAGAAGATACTTCAGAAGAAAATAAAATAATATAGTTTTATTTCTCTTGTAGATATCTCATGTACAAGAGGTTTTGTAAAGTTTTGTTAAAGAATATTTTCTCTTTGCAAAGCTTCTTGGAATCAGTTTCCAGAATTCTTGCTTAGAGTAGAAAAGGTTTTGTTTGCAAAACATTTTGTTTTGTATAACATCATCTGGCTTTTCATCATCGATGATACCTCCACGGTATAAGTTTCCATTTCCTTTCCGAACTTCACAAGTTCAACACTTCCTTTCCAAAATTCCTTTTCAAAAACTTCCTTTTTGAAAACATTGACACAATGCTAGCTACATGGCCATTCAACTGTCCATATCCGAGGACACGGCTTCTTCGAAAAAGTTGTACTCTGCAGAGGTGTACACATCCACCAGATCCAGTACACCTACCGTGAGCAACCACGGACTGTAACAACAGTATGTAAACATCAGGTATCTGATCATAACCATCCACTATGTTCAAGCTAGTATATGTCTATCTCTCGATTGAGTTTTGTTCTCCCCGGCACCAAGTCCCACCCTGCCTAGCCGGGAGCCTCAATGAATGCATCCGGAGGGAAAATTAATCCCACATTTATATGCCTCAACATTGGGAGTTTTGACGACATTCGGTTCGAGGGTACGATTCCCCTTATAGCAAGTGAGATAGCACACACTAATAAGAACAAACTTCAAGTTAAGCTCCGTGCCCATGTTGGGGTAGGGTGGCAGTACGGTAAAGGTTGTCCGGCGAAGACTAGGTTATGTGTCATTTTTGAAAACACCACTTTCTCAAAAATGACCACTTCCACATTCCTCCGGAGAACAAGGATCCGCCTTTTCTCCGGGTTTTTCCGTAAAGCCTTTGTTTTGTAGAATCACAATTTTAGGGTGTCCACTTAGGGACTAGTATATTTGATGGTAATGAATACCATAGGGTGGCTTATGGGCTTGGTATTACCAAGTTTTAACTACTGGCATAATAGTAACCTATATACTAGTATAGTAGTAATGGCCACATCAAAAATAGTTTTGATAATAAAGTTTTGGTAAAACTTCAGAGGTAAAACATGCATGATAGATAATGATAAGTATTGCATCAGCAAGCATCAGGATGGCTTGCCTCAAGTCTCTTAATGTCCCTGGCCTTGAAGCAACTTGAACTTGCCGCACAGCTCCATAACTGCTTCTTCTTCTTCTTCGCGTTCTAGCGTCGTAAAGGAAATAAAAGACACACACTTAGGTCTAAAGTACAAACAACTAAGCTAAGAAACACATACAGCAACAAATGTTCACTCTCGAGTTCTCTCGAAACGATAACGCGAAAACTATCTCACATAACTCTCACGGTCCAAAACTATCGTCAAGCACTATGTATGGTTTAGAAAACCATATCCCACATCATACATACCATATATGGAGTGGTGTACCACTCTCATAATAAGATATACAAGAAGCTAAAGATATAGCTTGTGGGTGCAAAATGTTAGGTTGCTAAGGTAAAGCCAAACAGACAGAGTAATACCCATGGCAGTGGGTATTTCTCACCACAAGCAACTATCACTTGATGTGTTCATGATTTTAGTTGGATGTTTTTTCACAAGATACTCTTAAACACAAGCATAACACAAGTATAAACTCATGCTAAGGTAAAACATTCCAACAAAAATCCAAACAACAAGCAAACACACCACAATAGAATAGACTATTTATTCACTATGTTCTTGTTTACTAGAGGTTTTGGAATCCATCCATTATGAAAAATTAGAAAACAACCAGTACCTAAAAACAAGGATAACAAGTCATAAAAATAATCTAAAACGCAATCATCACTCAAGGTAATATCCCTATCAAAATCATAGAAACAGGACTGCACTGATAACACACTAGTGTGGAAAACCTACACAAGCATGTTATAAGAAAAACTTATATTCCACAAATATTGCACAAGAAACTAAATGATTTATGGCATCATAACAGAAGTAATAACTTCATAAATATGCTATAATAAAATCATACACTTATGAAAATAAAAGATGAAAATACTATAGCAAAAATCACCATTTTCTAGTGGTGACACTAGTTCATCACTAGAGAAGCAAACAATGTTACTATGATGATTAATTCTAAACAAGCAAGTCATGATCATGAAATGTACCTAATAACAGTACACAAAATTTACACATGCTAGTAAGCACAAACCTCAAAATAATTTCATGAAACAACCATTTAGCATGCATAAATTTATTCTAGCAATTTCTGTTTTCTTAAACAATTACTAGCAAGCAAGCAAGGTATAACTTACACAACCAGTAGCTATGCAACCAAAGAAAAGTTACCTAAAACTTTTCAAAAATCCAAACACTCAATTTAAAGTCATTCACAACAATCTATCAATCAAAAGGAATTTAGTTTATTTGCAAACAATTTAATTTAGCACTCAATAGTGAATCATTTCTTAACAAGATACTCCTAAGGAATATTATGCTAACAAATGGATCACACCTAACATACCAGTAGATCCTTATAATAAATAAACTTCTCACTTGCATAAGTGAAAACAAACAATTATATTTTTCCATGGTGGAAAATATTCTATCAACCACATAATTAAAACATGTTAATTTCTCACATGTGCATAGTTGGGAATTTTCATCCACAACCAAGATGCAATGGGACCAGTGGGTTAGGGGCCCACTAATACCAAGGCAAAAGAGGTACTAAACCTCTGGTTACTCATGACAAACATTAGAATAACAAAATAAATAAGACAAGGCTATTTATTCTAGTGCATACAAGACTAGTGCATAAGAATAACAAAACCTACACATGCTTCACCTTAAACATACATGCAAGCTATCAGAGACAAAAAAAATTAAAATAACAGTACCAAAATGGTACTGGATCTATAGCAAACATAACACAAAAAATTTCAAGGCATTCACACAAAGATCTAGCTCTCACAATAATTCCAAAGAATAAACACTAGAAAAATAACAAATGCTACTCATGCTTTGCTATAAGATCACATGCAAGTTAATGAAGATAAAAGCATATAAATCACAGTACCAAAATGGTACTGGACTCACCACAATCATAGCACAAAATTAGGTCACAAGCACACAAGGAGTTGGTTCACACAAAACATCAAATAAATAAACTAGGGAAACAACATATGCTACTTCTATAGCCAAATGATATTGCAAACATGCACAAACTTTGTATGGTAGATGTAATGCAAGAAAACAACCTAATAACAAGATCCAACACATCTCTACATTCTAGGAACAAAGATTAATCCAACCAAGCATTTCATTTCAACAAAAACAAACAAAGAAATCAAAACAGAAAAGTTTCTGTTTCTAGATCTGTCCACCAAAAATAATATAGAGCTCAAAAAATTAATATAATCTAGTATAAGATATATCTACTCAATACCAAACTCATCCAATTGGGTTTTCTCCAAAAATCATTTTTAAACTCCTTATAAAAATCAAAGAAAAGGCTACTGGTCCTTTAGTAATTTGGATGGAATTTTCATTCTACAACTCACCTTGATGTGAGGTTTGGTTCATTGGATAGATATTTTCAATACCTATCCAGATAAGTTTAGTTTGTTCCATTTGATTACATATTTTAAAAGTTATGGTCAAAACATTCTCACATACAGTCTGTGGCAAAACATTCAGTGTGTCCAAAATAATGGCCCAAAAGTAGATCTGCAAATTTTGTGTGGTTTAGATTTCATATCTCTAGGTCCTTGAATTTTTCCAGATTTTATTTCGCACTTTTAGTATTTTTACCACGTCCAAAGTAAACATCATGTTTCTGTCTAAACAGGAAAAGAGATAACTCTCAGAAAAAAAAACTAAGTGGGCCGGATCTGCTGTGGCCGAACTGTTGCTGGGCTGTACTGGCCTGGACGTGGATTGAAGGGGTAAGTGACTTTGGATGGCCAGGATTAGACCAGATCGACGGCTGCTGTGCATCTTCATCCTCTAGCTATGCAAAACACGAGAAGAAACCCTAGAAATGTTTGGGCATTCATGGTGGCTCACCTAGGGCGGTTCTGGGCGATGTAGAGGTGCTGCAGGGGTTGAGGGAGGTTGATGAACGCAGGGGATGCATGCAGATTTGACGGCAACGCTCCTAATGACGGTGGTGCTCGAGGACGTCCTTCACGGGCCGTGGATGGCGCCACGAACCTACAGGTCCACAAGCCAAACGCCCATGTCAGGTACGTGCTCCTCGAGTAGGGCTTTCTAACGCAACAAACAAGGCATGGAACGGAGCACGGAGGTGGCGGTAATCTTCCCGGGAAGGTTCCACGGGCAACGGCGAGAGCGAGCTTCTCCTCACTTGCAGAGAGTAAGAGGAGAGCTGAGGCTTGGTGGCGTGGGGAGGAAGAGGTGGGGGAGCACAATGGCGAAAGGGCTGGGCAAGGGATAACTTGTACACACGGCAACGAGTAAAAAGGCATGGGGGCGCTCTCGGTGACGTTGGGATCGGCATGGGGGCGCCCAGGGGGCATTTCAGACCATTCACAAGCAAGGAATCGTGCCAGGGGCCAAGACTAGCAGAAGGGGCAGGTCAACAATGGCTCAAGGAGTGGGGAGAGGCCAAGGTATGGGCACAAGGCCCACTGTACAGTAGCAATAGGCAGTGCCCACTCTTCTCTGACCATCCCAAAGTCACACTCGATTTCTCCTTCCCCAAGCCTTCTAGAAGCAGTACAAGGGATCCAATGTGGAGTCTAAGTTATGGTCAACACACTAGACAAGGTCTCACTTCGAAAAGATCAAGGAAACAACCAGAAAACTAATGTTCAAAAGTGTATCTAGACTGTTCACTGCAAAAATTCAGAAAATTCAGTCTTATGACTTAGAAATTTTCTAAGTGTTGAAAACAGATTAAAAGTTGCAAAAGTTGAGTTTGTTTTCAGGGTTCAAATGATTCCCAAAATTGGTTTTCAAAACATAGACTTGTTAACCATGTTATATACGTTCAGAAACAACTTTTGGAAACAATTTTGAACTAGTTTAAGGCCATGCAAATAATGTGGAAAAAGGCCTACTTTCTGTTTTTATCTGTTTCTCAAAACTGCCTTTTTCTGCCTTAATTTTATACCACAAAAACAACAAGCAAAAGATAGTTTTTATTTCTCCCAAAATAAAAGTGAGCTTATGTATCTGTAGTACATATATCAAGGATTAATTAGAAGTAAAGAAATCATAAAATAACAATCTCTAGCTTGGTGAAAACAATGGTAGAAAACAGGTACTTGGCATTATTTTCAGGACTTGTTTTCTATAGGAAAGTTAAAAGAAAACTTTCATAGATCATTTTGGAAAATTGTTTTCTTGGATCCAACAAGGTTAAAAGTTTGTTTTAAGATACAAACAAGAATGATCCAAGTCTTGGAATAAAAATCCACTCAAGTATTAATAAGAAAACATTAGGGAAAAATATCAGGAATATTTTTCAGAAACATATGGTATTGGTTTTATAATGAAACAAAACTTATGTTGAAAATATGATTAATATCATAACACAAGTTAGTTCAAACAATCATGTTGTTGTAAAAATTACTTTGTTGGCCCTAATAGTTGTCTTCTTGAACACAGTCCAAGAGTCAAAAATCCGGGATGTGACAGAGTGTCAAGCTTTTATACCAATGTTTAATAAAATAAAAAGCTCTAGCACATGAGTTGATCCCTGCTTCCCTCTGCGAAGAGCCTTTCTTTTACTTTTATGTTGAGTCTCCATCTTCAAACTTTATGCATAGTTGAGAGAGCATAGTTGTCATTCTGAATTTTATGTAAATTTGTCCCACAAACATTATTAATTGATTCATGATGTGTTATTGCTTGTTCTCTAATTATTTGTTCTAGTCTTCCTCATAAACTTTGAAGGTGTCCTGGCATTTATGTTTTGCCCTACTCTTAAGGACTAGTGAAATATCACTTTGCCATGTTATCTCTATGCTTTAAACAAACGTATATCTTTTGTTGCATTGTTATTCATGATCTTTTATTTGTGTTATTTCTCATGATGCAAGGCGATTGCTATGCTTTATTGTTAAAATTCTATTTATCATGCTTGTGTTGAAGTTATATGATCTCAACTTACTTATGCTTTTACATTATTGATGATCAAGTATATGTTGGTAGCATGTCACCTCAGGAATTATGTGTTTTCTGATGTTGGGGATGTTGATACGTCATAAACGTATCCTTAATTTCTGATGTTCCATGTTGTTTTCATGTTGTTTCCTACATGTTTGCTATACACTTTATGTCATTTTTATCGATTTTCCGGACTAACCTATTGACAAGATGCCACAGAGCCAGTTCCCTGTTTTTTGCTGTTTTTAGTTTAAGAAAAGTTAATCTGGAAATATTATCGGAATTGGAAAATTCGAAGTCCGGAGGTTCTAGAATTCCTGAAGGTTCCACGGAGTCCCGAAGAGACCCGTAGGGGGGCCACACCATAGGGCGGCGCTCCCCCTGGCCGCACCATGGGGTGGTGTGGGGCCCCCAGGCCTCCACCACCTTTGCCCTTTCGCCTATTTATACCCCCCGACATATCAACCCTAAAAATATACCACTTCATCCTGAGAAACACCCGAGGCCGCCGTCATTGTCATCCTGAGATCGGGAGGGTTCTGGAGCTCTCCCCGGCACCCTGCCGGGAGGGGAATTCATCACCGGAGGGGTCTACACCACCATGCCCTCCTCTGAAGTGATGCGTGAGTAGTTCATCTCTGGACTACGGGTCCAAAGAAATAGCTAGATGGTTGTTCTCTCCACTTTGTACCTCATATTTAGATCTCGCGAGCTGCCTCGCATGATCGAGATCATCTTTATGTAATTATACATGATGTGTTTGCTGGGATCCGATGAATGTTGAATGATATGTCTTTTTATTATCAATCTATCATGTTATCTTCATGCATATGTTATTTGTGATCTTGCATGATTTTCGTTATTAGTAGATGCTCTGGCCAAGTAGATGCTAGTAACTCCAAGAGGGAGTATTTATGCTCGATAGTGGGTTAATGCCTCCTTTGCATCTGTGCTCGAGTGATAGAAACGTGACAGATGTTGGATGTGATGTTGCCATTAGGGAGAAAACAACGGTGTTTACTTAGTTTACATTGTTTACATTACACACTTTGCTTATTGTGATAATGTGTTGCTTGCAAATTAATACCCAGCATTTGTTCGTATGATATTCGGAGGGTGGATTATTAGACATAGATGAAGTTGGATGGCGGTCTATGTATTTTGTTGTAATGCCCGCATGAATCACATAGTAATCTTTATGTCTTGCGTATGCACTACGGTGCAGCCTTCATTTCTGTCAGTTGCCTAGCTGTAATTTGTTCACCATGCATGTTATTTATCTTTCACGGAGAGACACCACTAGTGAACTATAGACCCCGGTCCATTTTCTCATACTGATAATACACACACTACTTTCACACTGCTTTCATACTGTTTTCCTACTGTTTTCCACACCATATGTTTAACCTCTTTGTGTTCAGCAAAATCGGTGAGATTGACAACCCAACTGCTTCGTTGGGGCAAAGTGATTTGATTGTGTTGTGTAGGTTCCACGTTGCTTCTGAACCGGTAGTGTGCCCTGCCATCTCAGCTGCATCAACCTTCTGAAGTTACTCCTTCCTCCTACTGGTCGATTAAACCTTGGTTTCTTACTGAGGGAAAATTGCTGATGTGCTCATCATACCTTCCTCTTGGGATCTCCCAACGAGTGCAAGATCTGCACCATCAACCCCCTATATTTGTGGGTCATCAAGACTATTTTCTAGCGTCGTTGCCGGGGAGTGAAGCACTATTGGTAAGTGGAATTGGTAAGAGAAACTTTTACTATGAGTGTTGTTTTTATTTCTGTCTGCTTTTTTATTTCATTATGGAGAATACTTTTGGTTCTATGTTTAGGGGTACTTCTACCGTTACTGCTAGGGTAGTAGGTGACCCGTTATCTACTGAATTAGATCCTTATAAATACCCATGAAAATTGTTGGACGTGTTATGGATAACGACTATTATTGTGATGGAACTGTCCATCCCGGTGATCATTTACTTATTATACATGAATTATGCGAGTTATTCAGGTGTGCAGGTATTACAATGGATCAAGTTAAAAGGAAATTATTTTCTTTATCGCTGAAAGGAATAGCCACTGAATGGTTCAAATTGCTGAAGAATGGTGAATCTATTGGATGGGAGGAAATTGTTCCTCTCTTTTATTCTAAATTCTATCCTCCTAGTGAGATTCATAAGACCGGAATCAAATATATAATTTCTGGCCTGATGATGGAGAGAGTATTGCCCAAGCGTGGGGGAGAATGAAGTTATTAATGCTCAAATGTCCCGTTCATGAGCTCCCGAGTAATATTGTTATAAATAATTTTTATGCAAGGCTTTCTCTTCATGATAAGGATTTATTGGATGCTTCTTGTTCTGGATCATTCACATGTATGAAGGAAGAAGCTAAATGGTATCTTCTTGACCGTACTCAAGAAAACACCGAAGGTAAAAAGTCAGGTATAAATTATGATTATGAATGCATTAAATCTTTTGCGGGAACTGATGATTTCTATAATGTTAGTTTTGTTTGTGGTATTGATTCTAAAATCTTTGCAAACTGTCTTAAAGCTTTTGCCTCCTATCTTGATATTCCCAAAAGGAATTTAGCAAGTACCATGCACCTTATAAAGATATTGTTCCTGCTAGTAATATAGAAGTGCATGTTGTTAATCCTACTGTTCCTGAGCCTTATATTGAGAAAATGTCTTTCCCTGCTTAGGTGAAAGAACACTCTATTGTGGCTAGTGTAGTTAATACGAGCATTAAGAAATCTATTGAACCTGATGAACAAATAACTGTTGAACTTGCTGTAGCAATAGTGAAAGATCTTATGTGTAGAAATGTAGAGGATGAACATATTGTTTGTTGTGAGGATGCTTCTAATATTGTTTCCAATCCTCATAGACCTAAGAAAACTATTGTTCATGTGCTTTCTGTTTAGATTGGTGATCATTGCTATTATGGTTTGTGTGACATTGGTGCTAGCTCTAGTGTTATTCCTTATGAGATTTATAAAGAAATTATGCATGAAATTGGTTCTTGTGAGCTTGAGGATATTGATGGGGTTATTCAGCTTGCTAATAGAGAATCAGTATTTCCGGTTGGTATTGTTAGAGATGTGGAAGTTTTATGTGGTAAAACTAAATACCCCACTGATTTTCTAGTACTTGGTAAGGCTGCTAGTAAATCTTGTCCTATTATTTTTGCTAGACCTTTCTTGCACACTTGTGGTGCTATTATAGATTGTAAGAGGGATAAGATATTGACTAAATTTGATGGAAAATCTTATGATTTCAATTTCTCCAAATTTGCTAGAGCACCTTATGAATATGAATTGCCTAATGAGAATTTTAGAGTTGAACAAATTGCCTCTATTTCTCTTTCTCCTAACAATGCTTTGCAGCAATATATGGAGGACCATGAAAGTAAAGTATTTATGGAAGAGATAAATGAGATTGACGATATTCTTCTTTGTCAACCGGTGGTACTGAAACATAATTTACCCGTGGAAGACTTGGGTACCACATTACCACCCAAGGAGGATCATGTCTTTGATTTGAAACATTTGCCTGATGATCTTAAATATGATTATATTGATGATAAGAAAATATATCCTATTATTATTAGTGCTAAACTTTCAGGTGAAGCAGAGGAAAGATTATTGGGAATATTGAAGAAACACCGTGGAGCTGTTGGATATACTCTTGATGATTTAAAAGGGATTTCTCCCTCTATATGTCAGCATGTTATTAATATTGAACCTGATGCAAATCTAGTAGTTAAACATCAACGTCGTTTAATTCCTACGATGAAGGAAGTGGTAAGAAATGAGGTATTAAAACTTCTTGATGCTGGTATTATTTTTCCTATTTCTGATTGTAGATGGGTGAGCCTTGTGCATTATGTCCCTAAGAAGGGAGGAACGACTGTTGTGCCCAATGAAAATAATGAGCTTATTCCTCAAAGAGTAGTGGTTGGTTATAGAATGTGCATTGATTTTAGGAAAGTTAACAAGGTTACTAAGAAAGACTATTATCCTTTGCCTTTTATCGATAAAATGCTAGAGGGGTTGTCTAAGAAAACTCATTTTTGCTTTCTTGATGGTTAGTTTGGGTTTACTCAAATTGCTGTTAGGAAGCAAGATCAATAGAAAACAACCTTTAATTGTCCTTATGGTACTTATGCTTATAGACGTATGCCTTTTGTTTTGCGTAATGCTCCTGCTACGTTTCAAATATGCATGTCTGCTATTTTTCATGGTTTTTGTGAAGAGATTGTGAAAGTATTCATGGACGATTTTTCTGTCTATGGAACTTCTTTTGATAATTGTTTGCACAACATTGATAAAGTATTGCAGAGATGTGACGAAACTAATCTTGTTCTTAATTGGGAGAAATGCCACTTTATGGTGAATGAAGGAATTGTTCTTGGACATAAAATTTCTGAAAGAGGTATTGAAGTTGACAGAGCTAAAGTGGAAGCAATAGAGAAAATGCCATGCCCCAGGGATGTTAAAGGTATTCGTAGTGTTCTTGGTCATGCTGGTTTTTATAGGAGTTTTATTAAAGATTTCTCTAAAATATCAAAGCCTCTTACTAATCTTCTTCAAAAAGATGTACCATTTGTTTTTGATGATGATTGTAAGGAAGCTTTTGAAACTTTAAAGAAGTCTTTAACTACTGCTCCTATTGTTCAATCATCTGATTGGAATTTACCTTTTGAAATTATGTGTGATGCTAGTGATTTTGCTGTAGGTGTTGTTCTTGGACAACAAGTAGATAAGAAGTTGAATGTTATTCATTATGCTAGTAAGACGCTTGATGCTGCTCAAAAGAATTATGCTGCTATTGAAAAAGAGTTCTTAGCTGTAGTTTTTGCATGTGATAAGTTTAGACCTTATATTGTTGACTCAAAAGTTACTATTCATACTGATCATGCTGCTATTAGATACCTTATGGAAAAGAAATATGCTAAGCCTAGGCTTATTATATGGGTCTTTCTTTTACAAGAGTTTGATTTGCATATTGTGGATAGGAAGGGTGCTGAAAATCCTGTTGCTGATAACTTGTCTAGATTGGAAAACATTGCTTTTGACCCTATTCCTGTTAATGATAGTTTTCTGAATGAACAGTTGGCTATAATAAAGATAAAATACCAAGATAGTCCATGGTATGCTGATTATGCTAACTTTATTGTTTCAAAATATTTTCCTCCAACATTTACAGCTCAACAAAGAAGAAAATTCTTCTATGATTTGAGGCATTATTTTTGGGATGACCCACATTTATATAAAGGAGTAGATGGTATTATGAGAAGATGTGTCCCAGATCATGAACAACGTGAAATATGAAAAAGTGTCATGGTAGTGCTTATGGAGGACATCACGTTGGAGATAGAACCGCACAAAAGGTTCTAGAATCAGGTTTCTGTTGGCCTACTCTCTTTAAAGATGCACGCAAATTTATTTTATTGTGTGATGAATGTCAAAGAGTTGGTAATATGTCTAGACGTAATGAAATGCCTATGAGTTATTCTCTTGTTATTGAACCTTTTGATTGTTGGGGATTTAACTTTATGGGTCCTTTTCCTCCTTCGAATGGTTACACTCACATTCTTGTTGTTGTTGATTGTGTTACTAAGTCGGTACAAGCTATACCTACAAAAAGTGTTGATGGTGAGACCTCTTTAAAAATGCTTAAGGATGTTATTTTCCTTAGGTTTGGTGTGCCTAGATATCTTATGAATGATGGAGGTTCTCATTTTATTCATGGTGGTTTTAGAAAAACCCTTGCTAAATATGATGTTAATCATAGAATTTCCTCAGCTTATCATCCTCAAACCAGTGGGCAAGTAGAATTATCAAATAGATAAATTAAATCTATCTTGCAAAAGACTGTTAATAAATCTAGGAAGAATTGGTCTCACAAGTTGAATGATGCTTTATGGGCTTATAGAACTGCTTATAAAAATCCTATGGGTATGTCCCCTTGTAAAATGGTTTATGGAAAACCTTGTCACTTGCCTTTAGAATTAGAACACAAATCTTGTTGGGCAGTGAAAGAACTTAATAAAGATTTTAAACTTGCTAGTAAGAAAAGAATGCTTGATTTTGATCATCTAGATGAATGGAGATGTGAAGCTTATGAAAATGCTAGACTCTTTTCAGAGAAAGTTAAACAATGGCATGATAGGAGAACTTTTAAAAGAGAGTTTCATTTTGGTGAGAAAGTTCTATTGTATCAGTCTCGTCTCAGATTTTTTGCAAGAAAATTACTCTCGATATGGGAAGGCCCCTATGTTATTTAGAGGTATGTCGTTCGGATGGAATCAAAATTTCTTCCTCAAAGATAACACTACACAAGTGGTGAATGGGCAAAGACTCAAACATTATATTTCTGGGGATTCTTATGATGAAGATGTTGATGTTATTCACGTAATGACTCCGGAGAATTTCATTAGAGGGAAGATTCCAGAATCTGCAGAGTCTGTTTTGGAATAGGTAAGTTCTGTTAAGAAAAAGTTCGCGAATTATCTTCCAAGTTATAAATTATTGGTTTTTGGAAAACATGAAAAATACTGAGCCGAAGAAGAGTAGGAGGAGGTGCCCAAGGGCACCATACCATGTCTGGGCACAGGCCCACCCTTTGCCATGCCTGGCTATGGTGTGGGCACCCCGGAGCCCTTCTCCGACTCGTTTTCGACCTGGACTTTCCTTTCGTTACGTATGTTTCTGATATTTAACCCCCCCGGACCCCCCGAGGTCTGTATATCGTTTTCTTGTCGTGTTTCTGTTTTGATCTGTTTCTGCCAGGTTACATCCTCAGATCTAGAAACACGATGTCCTCTTCCGGACTTCCCAAAGACAATTTCTTTGCGAACGTCGTCAAACCGTATATGAACGAGTTGAAGATGCATCCCAAAGAGTTGCTGCTCAAGGATAGGGAGGTGCAGATTGAAGATGTCCGGGGCCCTAAAGGAGAAGCTAGGATGGAAGAGCTGGAGCAAGAAGTCTTTAGGTACAAGAAGATACCAGAGCGTGAAGCTGCCATCATCCACAGCATAAAGATAGAACTGATCGCCGAGTACAAGAAGGAGACTTTAAATCTTTGGGAGGAGATCTTCTCACTCACCGAGACCACCAACAAATTGCAAGAACAACTCTACGATGTGTAGAATCAGAACTGTGAGTATGAGAACAAGTTTAAACGTATAAGCTCTGGTGCTAGTTTCAGGATATTGGAGACCAAGACGTCATTTGTTGATGGAGAGCCTTTACCTGGGAAGTCTGATGATGAAAAGGACTCACCACCACCACCGAAGAATTGATTCATCATTGGTATTGGCATCCCCTTGGATTGTTCCAAGCTTGGGGGAGTGTCGCGGTATCACACATTTATCTTTCACCTTTTTACCTTTTAGTAGAGTCACATCATGAGTAGAGAAAATATCATATAGTATGGTTTGCAGTATGGAAGTATCACTCTTTACTTGGTTATCGTTGTATCCCTTGGTTTGACTTTCCGTAATGAAATATTAATGAGAAGTTTCATCATCTACTTCCTACACTTTATTTTAGTTTGCAATTTTTGTTATATGGTTGATCTTGTTATTAGTATTGGTATCAATGTTGGAGCTTCAAGTTAATCTAGTTGGTTTTGGCAAACTTAGCATTAGTCAGTAGCCACAATTCGTTGAGACTGAAGCAGAAAAGAGGGAGTTGAATGTAGATATATTATTCCATGATCTTTCTTTCTTGTTAGCTTATAAGCTTAGTATTCTCAAATAAGATTGTTTGTACCTTCAAGGAAGATTGCATGATTGGATTTATCATATATGTATTTGTTTGTGTTACCTCAATTCTTATGCTTGCTACCCAACCTTTCTAGCCAAAAACCTGTACTGAGAGGGAATGCTTCTCGTGCATCCAAACCTTGAGCCCAAAACCATGCCATTTGTGTCCACCATACCTACCTACATGTGGTATTTCACCGCCACTCCAAGTAAATTTCTTGTGTGCTACCTTTAAAACCTTCAAAATTACACTTGTTTTGTGCTCATGTTTTAGCTCATGAGGACGCAAATAGAGAATCTTTATCTCACTTGTTGATTGGATATCACACCCTGGATTAGTGGCTTCATCCGCTTATCCAAATGCTAGAAGAGCTGGTAGCGGGATTCCCAACCCCAAATAATCATACAAATTCTCTTCACTATTTTTGCCCCTGATTTATCAGTCAAAGCATAATTGTGTAAACAAAAGAGAAAGAGGGATGACCTTCTATACCAGTTGTGTCCTTCAATGGGAGACACCCTTGTGAAGTCTAGTTGGCTTGTGACATACTGTATTTTCTATTTGCCATTCGTTGACATAAGCATACACCTCTCTAAAAATTAGACACTCCTCCATGGTATGTGATTGTTGGCAGGCACCCGAGGATTCGGTTAGCCATGGTTTATGTAAGAAAGGTTGGGAGGAGTGTCAACCATTTTATACCTTTGTTTAACAAAATAAAAGCTCTAGCACATGAGTGTTCCATGCTTCCCTCTGCGAAGGGCCTATCTTTTACCTTTATGTTGAGTCGGTAAACCTACTTCTTTCTGTCTTAAGCAAGCATTTGAGTTGTTGTGATCCATCCATCTATATGTTGATTTACTCAACCGTGTTCTTTATTCTTCCTTGTTTGTACAAATTCTTTTATCTGTTTGAATACCACTTTGAAAGTTACCAATGCATGCAAAGAGACTGTTATAATTGAGCATGATAACCTTGCAATATAAGCTTTAGTATAAGACTCTAATTGAAAGATAAGTACACTGTTAATTGTTCTCTGACCAAGAACGAAATTTTCCTTCACCAATTATGATTTCCTTTTGCACCTTTATTGTGATTTCCTCTACTTATTTAAAGTTTATTATATGAGAGGAAGTTGTTGTCTAAAATGACTTGTTCTTTGTTAGATGTGATGCCTCTTGTCATTATTTTATTTATCGACACCTCACTCCATAAACCTGTGGTCATGTTTACTGAGTTCAGTTTTGCTTGGGGACAAGCGAGGTCTATGCTTGGGGGGAGTTGATACGTCCATTTTGCATCACTGTTTTATATTGTTATTTTCTGTTTCATCGATATATTTCATGTTATGATGCATCACTTATCTTATTTATTTTGCATGTTTTATATTTTTTGGAGAATAAATACCGGGACCAGAAATCTGATGGAAAAAGCACCGTCGAGATACCCTATTTTAGAAGATCAGAAGAAGAGGGGGGGAAATCGGAGGAGTCTTAGAAGTTCCGAGGAGGAAGTCAGCCAGAAAGGCACCCGGAGGGGGGACACCTGGGGCCCACACCACCAGGCAGCGCCCCCTGTCCGCGCCTGGGGGTGGTCTGGCCCCCCTGGCCCACTGCTGGGTGCTCCCTTTCGCGTACTTGACCCCGAGGGAATCCTAAGCCCCAAAAACATCATTTAAGAATTATTCCGCCGCCGCGTTGGGGAGGAAAATAATAGAGAGAGAAAAGCTCTCCAGCAGGGAGAAATCTGCCGGGGAAATTCCTCCGCGGAGAGGGGGAATCATCGCCATCGTCACCGTCATCACTCCGGGCATCATCAAGATCGTCATCATCATCACCACCAGCACCATCACCCTCATCATCCACCGTCATCCCGCTGTAACAATTAGGGTATCTATCGGTGTTTTACATTAGATCTCTCTCCCGGTGTGGATTACTTGTTAGTAGTTGATGCTTGGGAGATTTATCGGTGTTTACACTTTATGACCAGATTTTTATTATCCATTATATCACCTATGATTATGATCCATATGATGTCTTGTGAGTAGTTCGTTTAGTTCTTGAGGACATGGGAGAAGTCATGATGTTAGTAGTTGAATTATGTTGAAGTAATATCTTGTGGTTCGATACTTAAGTTGTGGTGCTATTCTGCTAGTGGTGTCATGTGAACGTCGACTACATGATACTTCACCTTTATGGGCCTAGGAGGATGCATGGTGTATTTGGCTACTAATTGTGGGGTTTCCGGAGTGACAGAAACCTAAACCCCCGTTAGGAAACCAATGCACGAGGGAGCATAGAATCCCGGAGTTTTAAGGCTGTGGTTAGATTTATCTTAATTACTTTCTTGTATTTGCGGAATCTTACGAGGGGTATAATCAAAAGTATGTATTAGTCCTAGTTGGGCGGTGCATTAGCATAGGTTCACCCACACAACACTTCACGAACCAATAAATATTAATCAACCGTATGAAGCGAAAGCACTTGATGAAATTCCCATGTGTCGTCGAGAACTTTTGGTAATCATAAGTAGAACAACCGGCTTGTCCTTTGCTCTCAAAAGGATTGGGCCACTCACTGCAATATTATTTACTGTCCTTTATTTACTCGCACTTTATTTATCTTCTATATCAAAAACCTCCAAAAACCCGTTTGCTAGTGTTTACAGTGAATCCTCTATCCAACCTGGTTGTCAACACCTTCTGCTCCTCGTTGGGTTTGACCCTCTTATTTATCAGAAGTACTACAATACACCCCCTGTACTTGTGGGTCATCAGACTACATCATCAAGAACTCAAGAATCCCTTGGGAGATTGAAGAATATGGAAGAAGAACAAAAATCAATACCTTTTCACAAAAATCCATAAGTGTGGACTTGTCAGAACCCTTAGAGACAAAACCCCTTAGTGGACTATGAAAAACTTGTTTGCTTCTAAACACTTAAGCCAAAGCCATGAAGATCTACAAGAAGAAATGGAGTCACCACACTTAGGAGGAAGCTACAAGAGGATTTGAAGATGATATTCAAGAAGACCAACAACATGAAGCCTTAGAGTGAACCTAAACCATTCTTAGTGAACTCTTGGAACTCCCTGGATAAATAAGTTTTCAATAAAGTTTTATCACTACAAACACAACCTAGACCATCCCAAGTGAACTCTTCAAACCCCTTAACAAGTATGGAACCAATAGATAATGAATCTTTTAAACTCAAATCTTGACCTTGTCCTAGCCAACTTAGTTAAACCCATTTTGTTATGATTGTTGCTTTATATGTTTTCTTCACTTGTATCTTTGATTGATTGGATGCTTGTTTATTTTGTTATTGCGTTTTCAATATATAGATTGTACGGAGAGCATAGATCTTTTGTGAAGAGTGTTATTTCTTCACCAACTTCAACCAGGCAAGTAACACACCATCCATCCACCAATTATTTTCTATATGCATTAGTTGATTTTTTTTGTAGTATGCATGATAGTAAATCTTACTAAGTTATATTATGCTATGTTATTATCCTAGTAGTGTGTAGCCATCTATTTTACCTTATCTTTATAGCCTTAGAAACTTGGTAGATGCTAGGCAACGTTACAATTTTTTTACTCAATGCTGTGGAAAAATTCTAAGTAACAACTTCAATGGACTACCTGGGTGGATTTGGTTGTATGGCTGATGAGAGTTTAGTGTCTCCCCGAGGGGTTTTCACTTGAGGAATGCCACCCAGGAACAAAGTAATTATGATGTTCCTCAAGTTTAGATTGCTTCCAGTGCAGGCTTTTGACATATTGGTTGTGTCTTGATCAACTAAGTTGTGAAAGTTCAGCCTAGACTTGACAAGAATATGTAGCATAATTATAGGTGGAACAGGTCTTGCCATTGGGTTATATTCTTACTTATGAAAGATCTCATCTCAATTATATCATTTCCATGATGCACCCCGGGTGTATAGGATGTTTGGGCTAATTGAAGACAAAAGGTGAAAGTGCACAAGCTCTATAGAGTCAACAAACTAAAATCTTAGCCGTGTTCCCGGTAATGGAAAACTTCGAGCAGCTAGACAAGGATTGACGGAATAATCACATCACCATTTTCAATAAGTAAAAATTGATCAAGTGAACAGTATTTGTGGTGCTTGGATTTCAGTCCAAATGATGCCACTCTTTGAAAGGAAAAGTTTGTTTTACAAAAGAGATAGGAAAAAATTGGCTTTATGCAAGCTTAGCCAAAGACTCCACTCAACCAGATAAGCATGTAGTATTAGTATTGCCATTTATATCCACCATAGTTTTAATTTCCAATACATTAAATTGTATTGACCCCCATTGTGGCTGCATATTCCATCCTGCAGATGAATCTGAAGACGAGTGAGGATTTCGTTTAGGATCTCGAGTCTACCGCCAACATGTTTTGCATGTGTCACATGAAGAATATGAGGCTCAATGTTGTTCTATGCTTTCCGCTGTAATACTTTGTATCATGCTAGTCTTCTAATACTATGCAAGTTGTAATGTTGCTTTGTGAAAATTGGATTATGCGATGTAATAGAATTTGACATATTTGCATGATATTTGATTTTGTACTGTGGTGCTAGCAATTGATCCAGGAACTAGCACAATAACACAGGTGCTCTTACATTATTTAAATGTGGGAACGCTACAGTTTATCTCGTCCGGCTTTATATAGAGAACCAAAACGATGCTTACGAGAGAGAGATGACCACATGTACGACTAAACCTAGCATCTACGGTATCCGAGTTTAACCTAACTCGGATGGACTTTGAGGCCGCCGTCTGGGATACCGTTTCCTGTGCTTCATACTACTGGACCGCCGGCATGGCTTCCTGCCATACCGCCTTTTGGTCCACCCCTGTAGTCTGTCCTTCTGGATGCAGGAGGATACCCCATTTTGGATATCCCCGACAGTAACCTCCAGGAAGGTTTAACATCATTGTCTCCTTTGTTTTCCGCCAAAGTGAACAACGAATCACGGATCTGGAATCTTCCCCAAACAACTTTTCCGCAGGTAAATCCGCCATTCGGAAACTTTCCAGGACAATTGAGTCAAAGCTTCCTCCGTGCGCGCTCTACCTGAGACAAGAGCGATTTTATGGTTGCATGTTGTCTTTTGGTCATCCTCGATCCCACCAAAGCATTAATCACTGGCGGAAACAGCGGGAGGGAAATCATCACACTTTCTCCGGCGTTGGACCAGACAGGTCACGCGGCGTGGCAACGACACGCAGGAGTGCGCAGTCAATGCGTGCCATGTGGAGCGCATCCAACATTCGTGACCGTTGGAGCACGAATCTCTGTTGGGCTATAAGTATCCCCCTTGTTCCTCTTCCTTCTCTCACACCCATTCTCGAGAACTTCAACGAGAAATTCACCCAAGCGAATCCACTGAGAATCCACTCCGGCAACCAAGAATCGGTGGCGCACCTGTTCTTTACTTCCTCTCTTGATGGCTTCCACTGGTGTTGTGGCGAGCAACCACCCCGAGGGAGAGACGACGGTGGCGTAGAACGCTGCGCCTGCGGTGTTGAACCCATCTCCGACGGGGCCACCTTCTTCCATGGCACCTCCTTCGAGCGTGCTCAACACCATGGCGCCACCATCCTCCTCCGCAGCGACGAAAGGGAAGGTACTCATCGACGATGATGCAGCGGCATGATCTTCCCTGTATGGGGGCAAAGTCAAAGCCCACTGCTGCGGAGGAGGAGAGCTCTGGCAATGGGTACTGGGTTCCTAGTACCGTCATAGAGGAAGATCTCTAGTGGTATGAAGATGACATCGAGCCCATGCCCCGGGATGGCGACGCGTTCTCATGCTTTCACATCTTCAACGAGCTTTGGGCTTTCCTCTATCTGCCTTCTTTTTGTCAGTTCTAGACTATTATAGCGTCTAGCCCCATAACCTGACGTTGAACAACGTACTGTACATTGCTTCCTTCCAAGCCCTCTTCGAGGGCTATCTAGGAATCAAGCCTAGTTTAGAGTTTTTCAAGTATTGCTTTTATGTCAGACACCAAACAGATAGATATGACGGATTAGCCGTGTGTGGGACCATCAACTTGAACCTCCATAGAAATAGGGAGGAATGGTTCCCCAAAGTTCCCAATTTGAATCTGTCAAGTGCTGGGCGGGGACGTTCTTCTACTGCAAGGATGTCCCTTTCCCGAAGAAGGTGCCATGCATTCCGCCATTCGGTAATGGCGTTGCTGTCCCGAGGGACAGTTGGAAAGAGCATGTCGTCAAGGTCCTTCAATCCGATCTTGGGAAGATCAAACAACGAATCCTCAAGTTGACGACAGCGGAACCCGACCTGAGCGGGGATGACACCGTCCTCTACTGGTTTTGGAGGCGCATCCAGTCCATATCTTATCGCCAAGACATGTTCTTATGCACCTATGCGGCACGTTGGATCCCCTCTGTTGCACACCTAACGAGCTTTCCCGTACCTCAAGCAGTCCGTCAACTTGCTGATTTCCGTTCGGGGTTAGTACAACAAGGTGGTGCCGATGTTTCATGCAGGCAATCTGCCGCCTCCGGTAAGTGACTTCCCTTTATCCATTTGTCTTTGCAGTTTTAGTTATTTCTTCATTTTAACCTTTCCAGTAAAGTCTTTAAAGTTCTCCAAACTCTTGGATGAGCATCTGGCCCAGGCTGGAGATTCGGCCACCAAAAATAAAGGGAAGTCCGAGGAAAATGCCAGCGTTGGGGAACCTGCAAAGGTTCCCAAAAATGGCGAAAGATCCTCGAGAATGCCCAGATCATCAACTTGGAGGGGGGTACCATCAGCTCTTCGTCGTAAGATATGTACTTTTATGTGTTTTTCTCTCTCTTCTCCTTTTCGGCTTTCTCTTTTGAATTATAGCATTTACCATTGTTTCAGCTTTCATCCTGACTATTTGAAGCAGGATAAAAAGAAGAAGAAGAAAACAGTCTCGCGCCATGCTTATAAGTCTCAATCTTCTGCCAACGTCCCTATCATCCTGGAGTACAGACCATTCATTGATCCACAGGAGCCACCACAGTCCAGCCAGTCGGAGGCCTCGACGGAGGCTTTGGAAAGGACGGTTGCCACGGCTTGTAGCTTCGTTCATCAGGATGAAGAGACGATGGATCTTTTGGCGTTCGAAGAATTTGAACGCCGGAAGGTAAAAGAAGAATGTTTTGACAAGCACGATTATGTGCTTCCGGGATACGAGCATAGGTTCGTCCCTATACCCCATCCATCTTCCAGCAAGGCCCCAACATTCTCTTATGTCTATCGGGAAGGGAGGACCTTCCTCCCAAAGGAGGTGATGGATGATGGGTTCTCGTACTTGGAGAATTAATTCCAATGGTACAACAAGGAGTTCCTCTACATGCTCGGTTGTGTCCGACTTATGAACATGGTAGGTATTCCTCCCAGCCCCCGAGTAACGATTCGAGCTTTACCGGATATGTAGTCTATGTTTTCATTCTAACCGTTCGTTAGTCTTTTGTCCTAGAATACCACCAAGCAAATGAACGAGGAAGTCTTCTCCAAGTTGATGGAGAGCAACAAGAAGATGCGGCAACTGGCTGGTCTTGTCAAAGACAAGAATTCTAAGGTTTCCCAGCTTCACGAGGAGATGGACAACAATGAAGGTAGCTTCTCCACTGCTTTTTTCCCTTTTCACCCCTTCTATATTCTAGAGTTTACTTCTTCCTCATTTTGGATTTTGGTTCTTGGAACCATTCTTTTTTTTAGCAAAGGAGGCTCTCTCCAGTGCTGGCAATGCTCAGGTGTTGTGTGACAAGAATCTTCGTCTCTTCAAGGAGAAGGAGAAATCCAACAAGGACCTCAAGGTTTTTTCAGAAATCTCTTCAAGAGGCAGTGAAGAAAATGGCGGATCAAGAGGCCAAGGATGTCGAAACCATCAAGGAGCTTCAATACAAGCTAGGCCAATGCCTTGATGAGATTGCTGCCATGAGCCAGGAAATTCTCTATAAGACATTTTACTCGTGTTTTGTTATCTTTGTCTTCTGCCATTTTTATTGCTTTAAATGACGGGTTATTTTTGAGTTTGCTAGTTGAGGAAGATCCATCAAAGACCTGGATTGAGAAAATTAAATCATTCGTCACTTTCCTCACCGACATCCGGTCTGCTGGGCAAAAATTCGCCAAGAAGTTTTTGCCGGAGGAAGGACAAGACTTGAAGCACATGGCCAAGCTTCTCGGTGCTCTAGACACTGCCGTTTCCACGCAAGAGGGCTTTCCTTTGCTCTGATACTTGTAGTGGAGAAAATATGACCACGAGGCTTCCTTCGCTCCGCTACTCGTGCTGGCGTTTGGGCACCAGCATCCCCCAATCTCTTTTGTCGGGCGCGTGGAGGAGCTCTTTGACTCTGTCAAAGGGTATGCGATGAAAATTGCCAATATGGTGTCAATTGGGGTGTTCTTCCTGGAGGAGGAAATTGCCAAGACTCCAGAGGTATACGATGCATCCGATTAGGAGCATGAGGATGCATACACCGAGGAGTGACGTCTTGCAAAGCCAAGAAGACTAGGATGCATTACCTTTGTAATCGTACTTCTGTAATGCCAGAAAAAACTTGGCATGTTTTAAGTAATGCAGAGGCTTTAGCCAGTTTCTTAGTGCTTTTAAATGTTACACTGTTTCATGCTTGCTTATCTCTTTAAGTTCTCTAGCGATTTGTGTTTGAGCCTTTTAGGCATTTGCTAATCCGAAAGGGCGAAATCTGCACGCCGAGCAACAGTGTGCTAAGACCAATCTTTCTAAACTCGGAACCGTGAGCCGTCCTTGGGAGCCTTAATGCCTAATTCGCCAACCAGACACAATAAAGCAATCGGATAAATACTTGGTTAATGCTGAAAAGAAAATTAAGCAGTGTGCTTTTTCGACATTTAAAGATATCGGTTTTAATTCACGAGCACAGAGGCAAAATTCGTGTTTAACATTAATAACTTTATTTAAATTGCAATCATCGTGAAATGAAAGGCGGAAAGATACCTTGTTTTGCAATTTAAATAAAGGTATCTAAATCATCTTGTTTTGCTTCTTTATGCATCTTTTTCGACGTAGGCTTGTACATGGGGTGAATCGTGCAGGATATCGGTAGGTAAAATTGCCTCTTCACCATAACCCAAGAAAAAAGGCGTATGGCCTCTTGATATGTTTGGTGTTTGATACCTTGCAAACGTATCTATAATTTTTGATGTTCCATGCTTCTTTTCTACCCGATACCTTTTGTTTTCCACATGTTTTCTATCTCTTTCCTTCATTTTTCGGATCTTATCGTTGACTAACTTATTAACGAGATGCCCGAGGCCAGTTGTTTTCTGTTATTTTTCCATTTCAGAAAATTTGTTAAATAAATATTCTCGGAAAGGTATGAAAATCCACGAAGATCGTTTTGTCCCCGGAACAAAGACGAAGTCGAAAGAAGAGCCTTAGAGCGGCCAGGGGGCCCCAAGGGGGGTGTCAGGCACGCCCCACCCTAGGGCGCGCCTAGTGGGCCCCTAAGGACCGTAGCCACCGCCTCTTGCTGACTCTTCGCCCATAAATTTCCTTTAACCCTAAAAACATCAGGGACAGAGTTATTTTCCACAAAACATATAGTGAGGCGTCGTCACCTCGAAAGTCCAATCTAGGGCTTCTGCAGCCCAGTTCTAGCACCCTGTCAGAGAGGTAAATCGTCATTGAGGCATCTATATCGCCATGATCACCTCCGGACAGATGCGTGAGTAGTTCATCTCGGAACTATGGGTTCATAGCAATAGCTAGATGCTTGTTCTCTCCCGTATGCCTCCATGTTTAGAGTCTCGAGAGCTGCCTCACATGATCGAGACCACCGTTATGCAATTGTGCATGTTGTGTTTGCTGGGATCCGATGTAGCATGATATTATGATTATTTTGTTCATGTCAATATGAGATGATTCACTTATATTTGTAGATAGTTTTAATATTGTATTGCAATGCTCTCTGGTGTTTATGATTACCTTGACCACGTATTTGTTTTCACCTCCAAGAGAGGGTTTATATGCGAGAAAGTGGGTTCATGCCCCCTTACATCTGCGCTCGAGTCATAGAAACGTGACAAATGGGGGATGTGCTGTTACTACCAGGGAGAAAATAGAGGTTCTCTTGTCTATGGAGGAGGACCACTTCTTACATTACATATTATTCTTAATGCATTTGTCTGTTGCACACAAAGCAATCACTTCGTTGCTGCAACTTAATACCAGAGAGATTTGCTGGATAGCTCTCTTGAGGTGGACCTTTAGATATGGATGCATGTTGGATAGCGGTCCATATGCCTTGATGTAATGCCTACAATGTTACAACCCGTGAACTTTATCTCGTCATAATAGTATTTTTAAACGTTCATGATTTGTCAATTGCCTAGTTGTAATTTGTTCACCCAACATGTTTGTTTTGTTTGGAGATACACCACTAGTGGAACTATGGCCCCCGGTCCTATTTTCCTTATAATTGCAACCTTCTTTCAAGCACTTCCACAATTGTTTCCTTGATGTTCCGTTTTTTACTTTTATTGCTTTTCAAGACTCTATACATTTAATTCTCTAGTTTTCAACAAGACGGGAAGATTGAAAATCTTCTTGAATGTTGGGGACAAGAGAGAGTTTGTGTGTTGTGTGCAGGTCCATGTTTGTTGATGCACCAGACAACAAGCAACCTTCTCCAAGACTACGAAGTCCTACTAGATTGATAACCCTAGTTCCTTAATTGGGAGAAAAATTCCGCTGGACTACCTCATACCTTCCTCTTGGGGTTTCCCAACGAGCGTGTGATCACGTATGCATCACTACCCCCATGTTTTCTCTCGCTTGACCCTGTCTTGGGCATTTCTTCATCCCTCCTTTTCCTTTGCCCGCATCTTTGGAGGCAACAAGAGCGATGGTTGTTGTCTGAGTTTTGCGCAGCTGAGAATCATCGAACAACTTTCACGAACGTGTTTTGCCGTTTTTTTGCTATACCATTTCTTGATGCAGTAGCACATTTGAGAACTTTAGCTTTTCCTCTCGCGAGTAGAGATCGTCGATCAGAATTACCCCTAGTGTCTAGTTTTGTGCAGAAATTCAATTTCCTCAGGAAAATCCAAAAAAATTCCCCAAAAGACTCCCGGAGCCCGAAGAATAGCTGGAGGGGAGCCAATGGGCCTCCAGGAGGGTGGTGTACGTGCCCCCTCCCCTTTGGCCGCGCATGGTGGGTGCCTAGGGGCCTGGGACCACCCCTAGGGTCCCCTTTGACAGAAATACTCCATCGTCCCTAAAACTCAGAACCCCCGACGCATTTTCCCAAAAATGATCCACATCTCCGCCGACACTCGAAACCCTAGTTCGGGGGACAGAAGTTCTTGTTCTGGCACCCTGTCGGGACGGGGATTAGAGGGAGATCGTCGCCATCGTCATTGCCTTCGCCTCGCCATCAACCCTCCATGATTCCCCTTTCAATGTGTGAGTAATTCTCTACTGTAGGTAGAGGGGATGGTAGGGATTGGATGAGATTAGTCATGTAATAGATCGCTCAAATGTTGGGGCTTGATGCCTAGTATCCACTATTGTTGTTTATTGTCGTTTTAGCAACTTGGAGTGCTTAATGCTTGTCACTTAGGGCCCGAGTGCCATGATTTCATATCTAAACATGTTATGTATCCATGAGTATAACTGATGTTTTGGATCATATCTACCGGTTACTTATTATTGTCCGTAACCCGAGACCCCAAGGTGACATGGTTGGGATATCGAAGGGGATTGACTCTAGTTCAAGGATTTACATGTTTCCATCGTATGCTAATGCTTTGCTCCAGTGCTTGGCAGAACAAGTACCTTAATTACCATTAGTTCCTTTTTATCCCCACAGCAACGGGGTGGTAGGACAAAAGATGTTGTGCAAGTTCTTATTGCAAGCACGTACGACAATTCTCGGGAAACATGCATATGATAGTTTGTGACTTGGATACTCTCTTATATATTTGTGATGCTCTTTGTTACCCCTATTACATGGTTAATCTCATTCATACAACACATGTACATCCATCCCTATGCCTATGTTGTTTTTAGCACTGCTACTTGTTCCGCTTACATTCGCTGTTACTATTGCTACTACCGTTTTCCTGCTATTATTACTATTAAACTACTGTTGTTGTTATATCACTGTTACTACTAATAAATTGTGGGAAGCAAGATAATTTTAAGGTGCAATTGAATTGAAAACCTGGTTGTTAAGGCTTTTAAATACACTTTGTCTCCCCTTGTGTCGAATCAATAAATTGGGCTATGTTTACCCTCAAAGACTATCGCGATCCCATACACTTGCGGGTCATCAAGACTATTTTCTGGTGCCGTTGCCGGGGAGCATAGCTTTATGTGTAAGCTCACTTGAAAATTATATTGTTCACTGCAATTTATTATCTATCATGGGAAAGAATATTGATCCAAAGGTTCCAATATTACCTTCCACCACAAGGGAAGGTACAACTCTGAACACCGCTATTGCACCTGATTCACCTTCTGTTTTAAGTAAGCTTGTTACCCCATCACATGCTTTGTGTGCTATTACCGCTGAGTCTGATACTATGTATGATGAAATTGATGATGCTTCTATTGTGCTTGATACCTCTGTCTCTCTAAGTTCCTTTTTAGACACACAAATTGCAAGAGCTAAAGAAATTGAACATGCTGAAATTTTTGATAAACTGTTATCTACTCCTGAACAATCACCTGAACGACCTGATCTTGGTAGTGATAGGAGTGATTATTTAGAGGAAAATTATACGGTTGACGATGATTTCTTCAAAGAATATATGAGTTATAAATTACTCCTGATCCTGAGACTTTGAAGAAGCTGCTTGAGAAACATTCCATGAAAAACAAGTTTACTCATGATCCAGAATCTGCTAAATATCCTATGGACATTAGATATGAGAAGTTTGATTTCTATGTTGATCTTTCACTTATTCCTATGGTTGAAACTGAACCCTTTGATGGTATAGAAAATAATGATGCAGTATCCCACTTGACTAAATTGTTTGAGATTAGCATGTTTTGTTTATGAGAATTTGATAAGAGGTTATTATGTTATTAAGTTGTTACCTTTCTCATTAGAAGGGGATGCTAAATTGTGGTATGATAATTCTCCTTATGGTTGCATTAAGACTCCTCAATGTTTGACTCGTGTCTTTTGCGAGAAATATTTTCCTACTCATATGCAACATGCTGCTTTACAATTTTTTTTAACTTAAAGCAATTGGAGGATGACAAACTTCCTAAAGCTTGTGGGAGGTTTTGTGCTACTCTCAAGGGTAGACCTGATCATGGTATACCTAAGAATGAGCTTATTGATATATTTTATAATGGACTAACCACTAAATATAGGACATACCTGGATAGTTGTGCTGGTTGTATATTCAGGGAAATAATTGTAGAAGAAGCTAAAGAATTATTGGGCAATATAGCTAAGAACCACGATGATTGGGATATACCTGAACCTACACCTAAGAAAAGAGGAGCTCTTTTCCTTAATCCTGAAGACATGCAAGAAGCTAAGAAATCTATTAGAGAGAAGGGTACTAAATCTGAAGATGTGAAGAATTTACCTCCAATTGAAAATCTATGTGAGCCTACCGTTCACCCTCCTATGGTAGAGGTATATTCTCTTTACAAATTTAATGCTAGTTATATTCCTTATGATAAACCTCCCAAAGAATGCTTTGATAAATTTGATGATTTCATTGTTAAACAAACTCATTTTAATGCACAAGTGCAAAATCAATTGAATGAAAATTCAGTGTGGATAAAAAAATTGCATGCTAATTCAGGAAGAACTGTTAATGATATTAAAGGTCTTGTTAATCACTTTGAAATGATTCATGCTCAATTAGAGAAACTTATTAAAGTAAAAAAAGATGTATTTTCTAAAATGTCTGGTCAAATTAAAGAACAAGCCTCTAGTGTTGAAACTAGAGGTGGTGCTCTCACTCAGGACCCTCTCTATCACGAGGACACCCTAAAAAGGCTGAACAAGACTCTCAAATGCTAGATAGAAATGTTGTTAGCTCTCCTAAAAATAAAAAGAACAAGAAACATAAAAGAATTAGAGAGGCTAATGATATTAGTAATGGTGTATAAAGAACCTGATAAAGATCCTAATAGTATATCTATTTCTGATGCTAAAACTGAGAGTGGTAATGAACATTATAGTGGTAAAAATGATGCTTCCAATAAGGAAGAAAGTGAAGTAGAACATGAAAACCCTCCCAAGAACAAAAATTATGATAAAGAAGGTTTTACTGCTAGGAAGGATGGTAAAGAAAGAGAACCTAGGATACAAAAATCTATGCCTTTTCCTAGCAAATATCTTAAAGGTAAAGAAGAAGAACATTATAATAAATTTTGTGAGTGGATGAAACCTCTCTTCTTGAAAATTCCTTTGACTAGTGCTATTAAGTTGCCTTTTATTACAAGTATATGAAATATATTGTTACTAATAAGAGGAAATTTCCCAATGAGAAAATTTCCACTATGCTTGCTAATTATTCCTTCAATCGTAAAATTCCTAACCAGCTTGCAGACCCAGGTATTCTTACAATTCCTTGCTCTATCAAAAATAATTATGTGATAACTGCTTTATGTGATTTTGGTGCTAGATTTAGTGTTATGCCTCTCTCTCTCTCTTTATAAGAAAGTCTATTTGGATAAACTGATTCCTACTGGTATCTCTCTGCAAATGGCTGATAAATATATTGCTAATCCTATTGGCATTTGTGAGGATGTCCATGTTCAGGTTGCTAATTGTTTAATTTTAACTTACTTTGTTGTGTTCAAAATGCCTAAGGATGAAAATATGTCCATTATTCTTGGGAGATCTTTTCTTAATACTGCATGGGATTTTACTGACTGTAATAAAGGGAAGGTCACTTTCAATGTCAATGATAAAGAGCATATTGTTTTTTTTCCAAAGAAGATTGATAAGAAATTTGGTCTAGACTCAATTGAAAATATCGAGACCATAAAAATTGGCGAATATTATTGTCCCATTCCAGTGCCACAAAAAGAATATGAAACTATTATGATTGGGACTATGTCTATCAAAATTGAGGTAACATAGTTGTTATAGTGAAGTCTTAAGTTTTATTTCATATAAAACTGGTTTGGTGACAAGACTTGATCAACCTTGTTAACAAATTGATTTTGAACGAATGAAACTATGTTTTCACTTGTTTCCCATTTGTTTTATCATCTTTCCTCCTTGTTTTCTCTTATTTTCATTTTGTTTTCCACCTTGTATTCCTCCGTTTCCACATGTTTTCATCATGTACAATCTTGTTTTCCTCTGTTTTCACCTTGTTTTCTCTTGCTTCATCTTTTCATTTGCATTGTAGCATGTATTAGACCTTCTATCTAATTAATTTTTTGGTTTTGTTTTCCATCACTTTGTAAACATTTTTCTGTGTTATAATCATTCATTGAAATTTTGGAATTGCCCAAAAATAAAGTTCCGTGAAAAAATCCAGAAAAATTATATTCAATTTTTATGCAAAAGAAGGGGTAGAGTGGCACTTGAGGCAACCTAGGGGACCCACCTCTCAACCAGGAGGGAAGCAGGCGCGACCACCCCATAGGCCGCGCCCAGAGGCTCCTAGGGGCCAAGGCCCCAACACTTTAGTGCTTTCTCACATTCCTTCTCTCTCCCGAGAAACACCATTGCTCTAGGAAAATTTTGAGTTCTTGCTGTTCTTCCTTAGATTTCTTCGATCTCCTTATTTAACCATCATTTGTGCTGAAATTTGATACACCTCTTCTCCGGTATGTGACTCCTCCGCCTATACCTGTAGAATTTTGATGGTTTTGTATATCTTGAGTATTTTGCTGCACTAGGTGACTGGTTATTTGAGCTAGCATGCTTGTTTTGAGATGATTTAAATTGTTTTTATGCATGTATTAGTTACCCTAAGGTTGCTAGAGTGGTTTCCTGTAATAATTATCCTGATAGTTAACTTTTATTAGGCTTGCTAAAGAAATTCAGAATAGGAGTATGAAGAAGTTTGGAGGCTGGTTTGGAGGGAAGATTGCTCCTTCCTCCTCAAGAGAGACTAGGTCTTCCAAAAGGAAATCAACCAAGACACCTTGTCCCAACGAAGATATTGTTGATCTTAGTATGCTGAACTTTGATGGAATGAAGGATGTGCGAGCTTCGTCTATCCTTGGAATCAACTCTTGATGGATTTGGGTATCTATGATTCTTTTTATGAACTTGTTTCTATGCAAGTTTGCTATACTTCAAAAAAAAAACGAGGTGGCACAATACCGGAAACTAACCTTCATATTTGTGAAAACATTCAAATTCTTTGATGGTGTTAACCCACATGTGGAGTTCTTTCTCTATGATAGAAACATGACAATGTCCCTTGATGATTTTTGCAGGGTATTAACATGCCTAACATTGGGATATCCATAATTTATATTCGAAGTTATCCCACTAGGACACGAGAATTGTGGAGCACAGCAAGAACTCTTGCATGCAATTCCTAGCTGTCAGGTATTTTCCTTATTATCTTGCTAGAGGAGTTCTTTCCAGGGAGAATACCAGCAACTCTACAAGTTTTGATCTTGCCATCATGCTTGCTGCTATTGAAAACGATTACTATTTTAGCGTTGGTTCACAAATATCTAGCCGTATTGTCAACAGTGCTAACAAAGTGCCTTATTTTGGAGTCATTGTTGTTTTGCGTTTTCTTTTGCTCAAACTGTTGTGCCTTTAGACCTTGATGATGAACCGTTGCACCCTGGTACATTAGATTTTGCTGCTTTAATGTCGCATGGTTTCTTTAAATCCAAGAGCGCTTATGGTGACTTCAAGTATAAAATTTTATTTGAGATGGTGATGTTAAACCCCGCTATGTTAGTCTGCATGCGCCTTCCTTGTTTGATGTTTTCAGGCATGGATGGTCCATCTCCGAGGATATTTTGGACGAGTACCTCAGGCCGGCGTTCGTTGTAGACCCAGCTACCTAGGAGGAGGCGCACGAGGAGGATCTTGCTAGGCCACCCTCCTTTGCGTACATGGAGGACCCATCCTTGTTTTATCATGAGGGAGGATCTTAATTTTAGCCGCCTTCGATGGACAGACTCTCTCTATAGTAGGCGACGTGGTACATGCATCTCACACCATACCAGTAGTACGAGTACATGCGGCAGAAGCATGAGACGTCAGGGTGGAACCGTAAGCTAGAACCAGCACTACCCATAGGCCAAAAGCCTAAGCTTGGGGGAGTACGTATACATTGACACTTTCTTTATGATTCCTATTAATTATTTATGTTCGCGTATAAATTGATTCTTTGTATATTCTTTTAGAACTATTAGTATTTGTTTCTTATTTTGTTTTCGCTTTTTAGTTGTTTTCTTCTTCTTCGTGTTCTCATTCTTTTCGGTTTCCTTTGTTTTCTCTCTCTTTTTGTGTTCCTTTGTTTCTGTTGAAAAACCCAAAAAGATTTGTAACTTGTTTCCTCGTTTTTATCGCATCTTCGATTATTGATGCGTGTGAACACACGTTCGTTGGGAGACCCCAAGAGGAAGGTATGAAGAGTGCAGCAGCAAGTTTCCCTCGGAAAGAAACCAAGGTTGAATCGACCAGTAGGAGGAAGACGTAACTTCAGAAGGTTGAATCAAAGCAATATTCAATTATAGCATAAATCTCGTATTTATAAGGTGCATCATCAATACTTTCAAGTAAATAAGAAATTTCGAATGCACCCTTCCAAGCAATAAATTCTTCAATTTGTTCCATATCATATAATTCATAATTTCCCTTAACATAAGAAGATATGGTAATAGCATCATTATACTCACATTGAAAAGGGAGGTGTTTATACCTCCTACAGCAGCAAGATTTATCAAAGAAATAAGTAACATTATAAGTAGAGCACAAGTTTTTAGCATAGTCATGCAATTTATTAATTTGCTCCCATAAGTATATTTCTTTTTGTGACAAGCGGCGTTCCTTATAATATTTTTGTTGTTCATCTGCGAACCCACCTTGCCTATAAGATCTAGTTTCAAAGACATCAAACATTGATAGAAGCATGATAAAGCAAAAACAACAACTAGAATAAGAACTAATTTTTTTGTGTTTTTTGATAAAGAGAAGCAAACAAGACAAAATAAAATAAACTAAGCAAAACAAAAACAAAGTAAAGAGATTAGAAGTGAGAGACTCCCCTTGTAGAAATTCTCTTCCTCCTCGGCAACGGCGCCAGAAAAATGCTTTGATGCGTGTGAACACACGTTCGTTGGGAGACCCCAAGAGGAAGGTATGAAGAGTGCAGCAGCAAGTTTCCATCAGAAAGAAACCAAGGTTGAATCGGCCAGTAGGAGGAAGGAGTAACTTCAGAAGGTTGAAGCAGTTGAGATGGCACGGCGCACTACCGGTTCAGCAGCAATGTGGAGCCTGCATAACACAATCAAATCACTTTGCCCCAACGAAGCATTGAGGTTGTCAATCTCACCGGTTTTGCTGAACACAAATAGGTTAAATGTATGGTGTGGAAAACAGTAGGAAAACAGTAGGAACAATATGAGAGCAGTAGGTGTTTTATCAGTATGAGGAAAAATGACCGGGTTCCACAGTTCACTAGTGGTGTCTCTCCGTGATAGATAAATAACATGTGTGGTGAACAAATTACAGCTGGTCAATTGACATAAATGAAGACTGCACCATAACGCATATGCAAGACATAGAGATTACTATGTGATTCATGCGGGCATTACAACAAAATACATAGACTGTTATCCAACTGCATCTATGACTAAAAATCCACCCTCCGAATATCATCCGAACAAACGTTAGGTATTAAGTTGCAAGCAACAGATGATCGCAGTAAGCAAAGTGTGTAATGTAAAAAATAACATCATCCTTAGACATAGCATTGTTGTTTTCTCCCTAATGGCAATAGCACATCCTCCATCCGTCACGTTTTTGTCACTCGAGCACAGATGAAAAGGAGGCATGAACCCACTATCGAGCATAAATACTCCCTATTGGAGTTACTAGCATCTACTTGGCAAGATCATCTACTAATAACGGAGAGCATGCAAGATCATAAATAACATAAGCATGAAAATAACATGATAGATTGATAATCAGAAGACATAGCATTCAACATTTATCACATCCCAGCAAACACAACATGTAGCATTACATAAAGATGATCTTGATCATGATAGGCATCTCACAAGATCTAAACATGAGGTACAAAGTGGAGAGAACAACCATCTAGCTAATGCTATGGACCCGTAGTCCAGGGATGAACTACTCGCGCATCACTTCAGAGGAGGGCATGGTGGTGTAGACCCCTCCAGTAATGATTTTCTCCCTCCGGCAGGGTGCCGGGGAGAGCTCCAGAACCCTTTCGATCTCGGGATGACGGTGACGGCGGCCTCGGGTGTTTCTCGGGAAAAAGTGGGATATCTCTAGGGTTTATGTCTCGATGTCTCGGGGGGATTAAATAGGCGAAAGAGCAGAGGCGGTGGAGGCCTGGAGGCCCCACACCACCCCCGGTGCGGCCAAGAGGGGGCGCCGCCCTATGGTGTGGGACCCCTGAGTCCCCCCTTCGGGACTCCGTGGAACTTTCAGGGATTCTAAGACTTTCGGGCTTCGAATTTTCCGAGAATATTTCCAGAACAACTTTTCTGAAACTAAAAACAACAGAAAACAGGGAACTGGCTCTGTGGCATCTTGTCAATAGGTTAGTCCGGAAAATTGATAAAAATGACATAAAGTGTATAGCAAACATGTGGTAAACAATAAGAAAACAACATTTAACATCAGAAATTAAGGATACGTTTATGACGTATCACTTATCCAGAAAATAACAAAAACATTTATTTGTTCTCTTCGTTTGGTTTTCTTCTCGCCGCATCTTCTCTTCTTACCTGGTTTCTTGTTTTCCGTTTTTCCCTCGTTCTTTTCCTTTCATGACTCTTTTTTTGTGTTTTCTCTCCTCTTTGCTTGCTGTTTCTTAAAAGCTCGAAAACGACAAAAGGATTTCCTCGTTTTCTCTTTATTTCACCTTTGGAAAACATCAAAAAAATAATATTTTCTTCTTGTTATTGTATATTTGTTTGCAGAGTTCAGCTCATGTCCATGATGGTGCTTGCGCATTTTTATTATTATTATCCGGTTGTGCAAGTGGCAAACAATAATGAAGATATATGATGAAGTGGACGAGATTAGAAAGCTGGTATGACCTCCTTACTCTTATTTTTGTACATATGTTTATTTGCATGATCTTATATTAGCTCGTCATGTTAGATAGTTGTATGTATAATATTGCTTTAGTAGTTCATGCTTTCTTATGATTAGTCTCAAATGATTGGGAGTGCTTAGTGTATTATTAGAATGTTATGTGTGTTGTTTTGTTCATAAGACAATATAGTTAGATGGTATTCCCCTCTGAAGTTCTTTGGATGGACTTGGCACATGTTCACACATGTAAGACTATAAAGAAAGTCAATTTAAGGAGCGTTTCCGGGGGCGAGGACACGAAGCTTTTACCTAGGTCCAGGTTAGCCGGATTGGCTCCCCACTTCCTGCAAAGATCAATTATGGCGGCTATGCCGAACACAAGTTACATGTACCTAGACGCCAGATGAGACCGCCATAGGGTTTATCTCGTCCAACTTTATATAGAGAACCAGAACGAGGCTTACATGAGAGATCTGACCACACATACGACTAAACTTAGCATCTACAGTATTCGAGTCTAACCTAACTCAGATGGACTTCGAGGCCGTCTTCTGGGATACCGTCTCCTGTGCTTCGTACCACTGGGCCGCCCCATATGGCTTTTTTTCCATACCGCCTTTGGGCCACCCATGTGGTCCGGTCTTCTTGATACCGGAGGATACCCCGTTTTGGATATCCCCGAAACTAGGCGTGTGGTACACTACACATACGTAATTAGATAAATTAGCTTTGGTATGAATGGTTTAATGGACCCAACTAGCCACACATCCATGCCTCGTTTTGCATGTGGGTCATGGCCTTGCATGATCCCATCCCGCGACCAACATATATGATGTGTGTACGGAAACTTTCCTTATTTATTTTTGCGAAAATTTCGTTTTTTTTCCATTTCTGTCGGAATCTGCGTTATCCTTTCCTTTGTCATTCCCTTTTTAGAATACTCCATTTCCTCTTTGTTTCCCCAAAATGTCGTTTTTTGTTTCCATATTTTGCTCTTTATTTCTTCTTTTCTACGAAAAAAACAGAAAAGTTTCTTTATCGTTTTCAACCCTACTCCTTGATAATCTAACCTGAATTCATCAAATATAGCGGTACTTCGATATTTGTACCCTCGTAAGTTTTTTATTTATTTATCCCAAATTTCCGTTGCATGAGTGCAAGGTGCACTCATTCTAAATCTACCCCCACAAGTCCCAGAACTATGGGATCTGACAACCTCTTAATCGTCGCCCGCTCAGATAGATGAGTCGGTCTTCCGTAGCACGGGAAGGACGCCGACACCTGGTACGATTTCTCGTCGTCGAAGCATGATGTGGTATAAGAAGTGATGTTAGTTGAATGTGCTCAAACTATGTCCATTAGGTATGTCTTCAAAATATTTCTTTTGGATTATGTATTTGAACATTGTGGTTTCAATTATGTGTTTGAAATTTGTTGTTGAATTTATATATGTATCGCCATTTATGTCGTGGAATTCGGAAGACGAGAAGATGTAGCAAAATGGAAAAACATGAATATGTCCACTAACAAAGTGGATACCCCATTGTTCACATAACCCCCAATCAGACAAACTGGGACCACCCTTTTATTTTGAATAATTGGGGCTCACCCTTGAAGATGCCCTATGGTGCAGAAAACCGTAGCACCGTTACGTGATTCGAATACCTTACATGAACAAGAAAAAAGGGGCATTGCAAACGCCCCCCCCCCCTCAGTTATCAGATACCGATATCACTATCAAGTTTGGGAGAAGCTTTGGAAACCGGAAATCCCCTGTAGAACAAAGATTTCCGGTCCCATGGTGTGGGACTCTTGCTAGCTGACATGTTGGGAAATCAAGGGGCGCACGTTCGGATTTCAAGATATGAAGCACATGATATTTTCTTGTGATAGAGCAAGAGAGATAGGGAGATGGACTGACATATAGAATAATATCGAGAAACAATTGGAGATTCATATATCAGGCTCGGTGGTGCCGGAAGAGATTAACAGGATAGGTGACCGTTTATGCTTTGTCTGATTTTGTATGTATCATCTTCATTTATGTCATAAAATTTGAAAAAGGGAGTAAAAATAGACAAAATTAGCATGTCCGCTAGCAAACGGGGGCACCCCCATTTGTTCCGACAACCCCCAGTCAGACAAACTTAGACTTGGCTGCGTGCACGTACAAACGAGGGTTCAAAGCGGATATGTGTGAACAATGTCGGGACATGTTCGCGGAAAAATGAGGGGCGGAGATGCTTTAATAGCTTTATTCTTCAAACATATTATGGTTGGGTGGTGGATACCGAGAATAATGGTGGATATTGCGACATCTTTGGCCGCTATTTATGACGACCATAATACCCTTTGGAGTGGTTTTGATAATGTATCTTTAGAGTACTATAATAGGGAAGCTAATCAGGTAGCTCCTTTAAAGGCATTGTTTTGAGAGGGAAGACTCTTTTGGATGAGAAATCAAGATCTATGATCGGCGACGATTATTGGAGGCGTCACTTTTGGAGAACTTGGACATCAGTTGTTGTCTTGGTGGTGGTTTTGCTGATGTTGCATAAACTGGAACTATATAGCGAGCCTTTTTTTTTTCTGTGTGCACGGTGTAATTGATATCTTTATGATATTAATATTTTCTTTATAATCAGGTAGCTCATGAAGGTACAGTTGTTTTTAATCCGAGTAATTATTGTATTTGGGTTCGATGAATCCCCTAGTTTTATCCTTAGCAAGCTCCCAAACGATGTAATTGTATAAAGCATGCCGAATAGCTTTCCCTCAAAAAAGAAAAAGCATTGCTTATGAAAGTCGGTACAAGCTTGTCCGTTCTACAGGTCCACGGTCTAGGTTAGCTTACAAAGAAGTACAGTTATAGGGATGCCCAGCAGTTTCAGTGAACTTTGTAAAGCAAGCCCTGTTCCCTAGGCCCCAGCTTATTCATGAGCCAAACAATAAGGCATGGCATGACAACACAATGCTGAAAAAGCCTCCGGGCATGTCTCCTACGTGTCCTTTGCATGATGATGGGCTGCGCCCCTCAAACGTAAAACCTACTTACGTCCATCCCTGTATTTTCTTCGTTCTGAACCTTAACGCTTTCTTGATTGATGTAGTAGAGAAAGCCGGATCAGCTAGGAAGTTCCTGTGCTGGAAGGCTCAGCTCCAACCTTCCACCTCTCAAATTCTGTGACACTCATCAGAAACGAGCTTGCGTTTCGATGCCCCCCACCGCCGTATTCCTAGAAACACAATCACAATCAAACAACATATTCTATAAAAGCTAACAAGTCCTGATCCGGAGCCCTTTCACAAGCTAGGGCACTGGAACTTACAGATCCGTAAGCGAGAAAAGTTACCTGAGAAATAGAAGTTGTGTCTTCTTGTTCCAAGCTTCTCAGACTTATTTTTAGCATCTGGTCATTATTCAACTCAGGAACTTTATATACTACCGCACCAATAGCTCTGAGGAAAACAGAGCACAGTCGACAATATGAGCTTATGACAACATGGTGTAGTGAAGTCGAAATCATATCTTAGATATTAGATGAGAAAAAAAATGCAGAAATTGGATTATAGAACAATATACAAACTGGGGAATGTGACACTTGCCTCAGATTCAAATTCCGGCTCTTGTTAGCTAGCTGGTTTCCAAGTTCACTTCTCAACATTGCAACAGCATCGGCATTGACAGCCTAAGTGACAAAATGACTAATTTATAGAGCCAGTATTGTTGGTAAAAGTGCAAAACAAAAGCTTATCCTAAGTAAGAGGACCAGACATTCAAATGCGTGTGAATAAAAAAAATGATCACTGAATGAGTGAAGGTTAAATGACCAAAACAAAATCCTGAATGTGTCAAAATTATCGAGTTGCATATGTAACATTCCCTGTCTCCAGGAACCTGCAGATGTATTGCAGAACCCTCCCTACCAAATGCACTTTGACATCCCACAACTTCTGCAGATTGCTCAGACCCATTTATCCTCAGCACAGTGGTAAAATGTGCTCAACCTATAGTCCTAAGGTAAATAAACATCTCTACTAATACAGTCTAGCGGAAATATGTAACTTGGATGAAACACGCTGCTCATCATAAAGAAATTGTTGATATTCTACTAAAAGTGAAACAACCACATGAATCAAGTAGGAAGTAGGAAAATATAATTCAGTCAAGATTTACTACAGAAGTTGAAAGCTAATAATATAAAAGTTGTAGTTAGGCAACAATAATTCCAATACATCTTTATGTAGTAATACCCGTGAGTTTTTCACATACATCACCATGGAGTGTTGACATAACATGGAGGAAAGTTTTCATGCATAGAACAAAAGTTTATAGAGAAGAATCAAAACAGATAAAGGGTAGGCATATTTATTTTACCAGACAATTCCCAAACTGCCCACATCCTAGCGCAATTTCATAGGACTTCTCCAAACAATTATCAATTAATGCTTGCTTCTGTGATAATGTTACTTGTCCACGAGAAACTACTTGTTCAGGATCCAACTCCAACAACTGCAATAAGACTAGCAGACAATTACAGAAAGGTAGCGGAAATAAGATTTTGTAAGTGCAAAAGTAACATAGGTATCTAAGGTACTCAAGCAATTCTAAATGTAGTATGTAATCATCAAGCACTGATAGCTAAATTATCAGGTAACAGCACCAATTCTAAATGTGATCACACTATGATGTTAGGTTGCTAATGAGTACTCAAGCAATTGTTTCATTGACTAGCAGCTTGGAGCTGATTACTATACAACAAAAGCAAAAAAAATGACCAACACTCGGCACAATTATCAGGTAACAGCACCAATTCTAAATGTGATCACACTATGATGTTAGGTTGCTAATGAGTACTCAAGCAATTGTTTCATTGGGCAGCAGCTTGGAGCTGATTACTATACAACAAAAGCAAAAAAAAGGGCCAACACTCGGCACAATATAAAGTGATAAAAGGTGTTGAACATGCATGTTCAAGTGAGAGGAGGAACATAAATGCAGTAGAACTTCCTCCTCTCACTTTTTTTTTAAAGTTCTACTGCCGAAAAAAAAAATACAAATACTACTCCCTCCGTCCCAGTTTATATGGCGCCCATGCATTTTGAGGTTCAAGTTTGACCGATGAAATTTGGATTGTGCCAGAAAAAACTACCATTGAATTCATGTTCGAGAAAAGTTCCTAATTGTATAGTCCCTCTGATCCAAAATAAGCGTCGCGGTTTTGAACTGCGGATAGTTCAAAACTGTGACACTTATTATGGACGAGAGGGAGTAACTTTTACGGCACATGACTCATTTATTATCGGTCTAGTTGATAGTAATAGTTAAATCTCGAAATATGAGAGAGCCATGTACATTGGGACGAGGGGAGTGACAAATAAGCCATTACCTGATCAAACAACTTTCCATTTGCATTGACATTGAATTCAATGTCTAGATCTTTGAGGCCACTGCTAAAGGCCTTGCTATTCGGAATAGTCCACCTCCATAGATCTCCATCCTCGATAAACTTGAAAAGCTTGTGTACCGTTTCAAGCTTGTTGTCAGGTAGATATTTCACTTCGGTTACAGCATTACCACTTCCATGATTCCGTGAAGTACTAGCTTCTGTCAACAGCTTGTTGCTAAAGTAGTCGAACGCAATTGTTGCTCCACTGCGTTGCATGTCAATCACCTTATTCACATTTTCTCCAAGTTCGACGCCCCCACACAGATTTTCCATGGCAGTCTTGTGATGGTCTAAGATTGTTACACTGAACAAGGTAAAAACGATTATAAGTGTCGCCAAGTGTGCCATTCTCACACAAACTTCTGGAAGCAGCCTTATGATTGTCCTAAGAGCGTTATAGTGGAAAATGTAAAACACTTGAAAGCACCCTAGTGTTGCACAGAAAATATTCTAGTGCACAGATTCGCAGTTTGCATTGAGAATGCCATCCTAGTGTGCATAAAATTAGGAAGAATCACATCTGGATGAATCTAATATTAATCACACAATTCACATCAAATAAATGCATATAATGCAACATAAATGGTAAACAGTCACAGATAAATGTTCGCAGACCTCTGAACCTTCGGGGCTATATCGGCAACAAAACCAGGAGGCCCTACGAAGTCAAGAAGGTAAACATCTTTGATTTCATCAAACGGAAGACCATCGCTCCTGCAAAAGGGAAACCAATACGGTCGAGGTTATAATGGGAGGAGCATAAGATCATAATTCTGCTCTGCCAAGGCTTGTATGACAACAAAAACACTAACAATTTCAAGGCGACCCATTTCGAGCAGTCACGATTAACAACGACTGAAATCCAAATGAGAAATACTCCACCCACGTTTAGACTATGCCAAACTTTGTCTCCCAAAGATAACATGACTCCGTAGCAGCATGCGTCCTACTTATGTGAGATATAGTTTCTGACTCGAGGTGATTTTTTTTAGATGAAATACGGAATGAATAAGAAACTGAGACACCTTTAGCTTAAACGAACTGAAACGACGCCAGGACTTTGTCAAAGTGAACGGCACATGATTACGCGAAAGTGAAACGGCACCTGAACACTGGAAAGGAAAAGCTCTACCAAATTTCACTAAAGCTACCAAAGCGAGTGCTTCCTACAGATTCGATCTCGTGCACTGCTATTACGGTAGGTCGGGTTCAGGTTCCGCAAGACTACCTGATGGGGTCATAGACGGTGTTGGGGAAGAAGCGGACGGGGAGGGCGGCCGCGGAGAAGTAGAGGTGGGCGGCGAGCGCGGCAAACGCGCCGTCCGGGCACGGGTAGTGGTACAGCACGGCCGACACTTTCCGCGTGGAGCCGGCGCAGGCCATGGAGTATCGTGGATGGCGAGCAGACCGGAGGCGGCGCGGCTGGGGGACGACCGGACGAGCAGACATAGACAGTTCTCCGTTCACAATTCATGGGCCACGAGGCCCGTCCAAGCAGCCCACCCACTCTTTCCGGCCAGGTCCCGCAGTTGTAGCCACGTCAGCGATCCGCGCCGAACACAGTTTCTGATCTGCCACCATCCAGCTCATATCCAACGCCTACCGGTCCTTCTCCCAGGAATCCGCGCTACTCCACGGCCAAAACCACCCCCTGAAAATCGAAATCCGCGCGCTCAAACTCCAAACCAAAATTTCCCGTTCCCCTCCCAAATCCACCGCTCCCCCCCTATAAATCCCACCACAAATCCACATCTCCTCCGCACCAAACTCCACACCAATTCCAAATCTCTCCTTCATCTGATCTCTGACGATGTCTGGCCGCGGCAAGGGAGGAAAGGGGCTCGGCAAGGGTGGCGCCAAGCGCCACCGCAAGGTGCTCCGGGACAACATCCAGGGCATCACCAAGCCGGCGATCCGGAGGCTGGCGAGGAGGGGCGGAGTGAAGCGCATCTCGGGGCTCATCTACGAGGAGACCCGCGGCGTGCTCAAGATCTTCCTCGAGAACGTCATCCGCGATGCCGTCACCTACACCGAGCACGCACGCCGCAAGACCGTCACCGCCATGGACGTCGTGTACGCCCTCAAGCGCCAGGGACGCACCTTGTACGGCTTCGGCGGCTGAGCCCTTGGCGCTCAAGGCTGGCCCTGCTGCTGCTGTTTCTTCTCTATTGCCTTGCTTTCAGCTCCCCCGTGTAGAAGATCAAGAATCTGTCGTGAATCTAGTATGTTGGTTGTTGTTGTTTCTGTAGTGTTTCTTGGGAGATCCAACCTCCAGTTGTAACTCCTGTACTTTCGTTTCCCCCGTAATGAAAAGTTTGTTCCATTCCCAGGAAAATACCACGGCCCCTTTCGTTTCCCTGCAATGGCAAGTTGGTTCCGATCTGTGATGTTGCTGATGAGATCCGACCTCCAGTTGTAAACCCATGTTCTTCGTTTCCCTCCAACCTCCAATTTTTAACCTGTTTTTTCAGATTACTGTGGATGGTATGCTTGTTTCTTTGCTCTGTGGACGTCACAAGGAAAGATGCATGGTGCCTGAAAAACTGAAGAACCCTTTCTGTTTGGGACAAATGAGTTGCAAAATTTAATCTCTCAGGCGCTTGGTTCAGTAGTCATTTTATCCCTGTTGTGTCTATGGGCTTTGCTGTTAACACCTGGAGATCTCTACGGATTCAGTGATATGAGTACTGAGGAAGAACAAGGTTCAGAGAATTCCAGTTACATAGTTTCAGAGATACATAGGCCAGGCCGAAGCCTCAACCATTCGCTGCCCGAATCGGTCGCGTCACCACTTTGGTCGCCACCAATTGCAGGGCGACAACTCAGCTTAGCACCCAGTCTCTTGGCTCTTGCTTGTCGTGCCACTGCAAGTGGGTCCTCCTGATCAGGTGTTGTGTTAACATTTGTTTCGGCTCTTCTATGTACGCCTGGTCAGGAGTTTTTTTTTTGGAGGGTTGGTCAGGAGTAGTATGTTGGTATGACATACTGTTGACCCCTTTTCCAAAACAAAACAAAAACTTTCATGGACGTTGCTTCGCCGTAAGGTCATCTCCTACGGGCCTGCTCATTTGCGGACCAATTTGGTCCGTAATTTGTCTGTTTGAGCAGCGGTCCGCGCTGCGTGGACAAGTACCGGGCCAGGTGCCCCCTGCGGACCTGCTCATACAAAAAACGGACAAGTTTATAGATACGGTAGGGCCCAGAGGGCCCCATAGGTTTACAATATTAAAAACAAAAAAATCTAGCCCTAGCTAGATGGCCACTGGCCAGTGGCGTCGCGGCGGCCGGAGTTCCCCCGGAGCATCCCTAGTCCAGGATGATGTACTCCGGGGTCTCAAGGGCGAGGTGGTGGTGGGCGGCTGGGTGGCGGGCAGGGGCGCCGCCCCGTCCACCACCGGCGGTGGCCCTATCCACTCCCATTGCATGCCGACGAGGGGCACGAACCACGCCGGGATCGGCTGGTTCTCGTCCCGCTCGTCCTCGTCGGCCTCCTCCTCGTGGGGGTAGGGCGCGGCCTGAGCGCGCATGGCCGCCAAGGCCTCGTCCACCGCCCTGGCCTCCGCCGCCTCCGCCACCTCGTGGGCGGCCACCGCCGCGAGCGCGTCCGCCACGGCGCGCTCCTCCGCCGCGGCCGCCTCTTTCGCCTCCCGCGCTGAGGCCTGGATGGCCATGGCCAGCTACAGCTCCTCGCTGGGCTGCGCCATGGCGGCCTCCTCCTCGTCGTCGTCTTCCTCCTCGTACCACTGGGAGGGCTCCTCTAGTGGCTCGTCCTTGACGACCGGCGCGTGGTCGCCGATGCGAAGGGACCGAAGGGGCGGCGCCGCGGGAACACGCCGCGCCGGGCGTGGAGGAGAGGGCGGCGGGTACTGGGCCGCGCCGCGCGCTGGCGCGCCCCAAAGTATGACCTGCGGCGCAGGTCGTGTTCGTCCGTGAACCAGGTGTCCCAGTGGGGACTGTCCACGGCGAACGCGGGGTGGCCGCGCAGGTCCGGCGGGAGCTCGTCCCGGCGGCGGTGGATCTCCACCTCCCGCTCGAGCCCGCTCCTCGGAACGGGTGGCACCGGGATGCGATCCCGGTTCAAGTGCCACCCGTCCGGCAGGTGCACGTCCGGCCAGGGCACCGGGATCGCGCGGTCCCAGTACCACTGGCACCTCCTCTTATTGAGGTAGGGCCGGTCGCGGACGCGCGCCGTAACTAGGCAGAAGGGGGTGGCGGGCCCTTGAGAAGGAGGAGGAGGAGGGGGGCACCTCCTCCGCCTGAGCGCTCGCGGCGCGCGTCAGAGGTGGCGGTGGCGGTAGGGGAGGGGTGGGGGAGGGTGCGCGGAGGCGGGAGCTACCGGCCTCATGGTCGTTCTTCGTGGCCTTCCCCCATTTCAACCAGCTGCGGCCCATGGGCGCGGCTAGAGTTTCGCGGCCGGCGGCGAGGGAGACGAGGAGAGTGGCGAGTGGACTGAGGTGGCGGGGGAAGTGTGGGGACTGGTGCGCGTGGGGAAGGACGCGTGGCCGCGGTCCCATTTAATAGGACCGGTGGGGAGGCGAGCCATCGCCACGGTCACTGACCGGCGGGCCACTGCCTTTGACTAAGTGCTGATGCGGCCGCGCGCGCGTCCGTTTCCCGTCCGCGGGCTGCTCAAATTTGGACCAAATTTGGTCTGGGTTTGAGCAGCCACAGACCCAAAACAGACCCAGACGAGGGTTGATGTCAGGCCCCGGGATCGAGCACTATGCAGATTTCAGCATTACCGCCAAAATCCACATAATAACCGATTCCAGGTTGCCACTTGTGATAACATCACAACAGCTCACGAATATTCCGCAACAACAACAGAAAAGATATATACAAGACGACTCAAACGAGTCAAGAATACAACTGATACAATACAAAGATCCAAATGACAGCAGAAGAAACAACATAGTGTCCGACTACGGACAAGATACAAATTGGACTAAGAGTCCTGGAGATAACCGATGGCGTCCAATCCCTGCCCAGGCCAAGCCGGAGGGATTCCCAAGCTAACGTCGTCAGACTTCAAACCTGTTGACTGCAATGTGGAATATGCAGCCACGAAATGGATTCGTGTGTCAGTACTATTAAGTACTGGCAAGTGGATAAACCATACTCACAAGATACCAGCGTAACCAATCATCACAAGATACAAATACTTTGGGTACAACGGAAAGAAAGGATTATTGCAAAGAAGCGGAAGCGGGCTGCACTAACTAACTACAGAGACGCGCTACAACATCCGGCTAAAAGAAAGGGATAAGATAGCGCGACAAAACCAACTATAACTACTCACCAAACAATACCCATCCAATGTTACCCCCTACTAAGGAAGCAACCCAAGGAAACTCACACTGTTGATTAAGGTGACATTCATTTTCATGGTGGAGGTAATCTATATTACTAGTCAAGTTATCATCGTTAAGTGTAAGTTATCTAAGTACTTGTTAGCCAGCACTTTCACCAAGTCATCCATAACCGCGGACAACACGGCTTCTCGAGAAGATTTAACCCTGCAGGGATGCACCAATTTGGCCGTACACGTAAGAATGACCCGCCAGATGGAAAGGCCCTTCCACCAAGCGAGGCACTCAACACAACCCAACTCTTCTTCGCATCAAGACCAAAGAACCACGTGCTGTGCGTGCGCGGCTAATCGAGCCCCCACGAAGAAAAGGGGGACCCTCATAGCACTGGAAGACCACGCCGCCCTAAATGCCGACTACAAAAGTTCCACCCTGGCGCCAAGGGTTCACACCTGCATATGCATGCATCAAATGGAAAGCCCGAACTAAGTGTGGCGATTTGGACGAGATGCGAATCGAATCAGAATTGCGGGGGGCGCCCATACACGCTTCCCACATGCGGTTAGTGCGCTCATCATGGATCGGAGGACAAGACCCTTTTCCTAATTAAGTTCGACACTAGCAGGCCTCAAAACCACGCCGGGCCTCCTGCCGGTGCCTTATCATCAAATTATTATTACCCAAAACATTAACATGTTGTTGATTAAGTTGAAACCCAACTATCAAACTAAACAGGTGATAGAACAAAGGACAACAGGACTAGAGCGCAAACAAACCTAAGCATGCTAGTACGACACAGGCCAACAAACAACATGGTTATAGGTGTGGAGGTAAGGCAATATCGTGGTAGCAGGGTAAACATGTGATGGGATCGGAACACAAGCATCGAAAATACTAGGCTAGCATAAAGACAACGGAAAGAATCGGTAACAAGTGAGGAAAGGCAACATAGGTAGCAAGTGAGTATACTTGCCTGAGATCCAGCAAGTAGAGGTACATCCGAACTTGTCGTTGCTCACATCATCTCAACGTCCTATCCGCGAAGAAGCAACGAACTAAAACAAACACCGGATGCAACACTTACTTCTACGGAAAAAGATCCGGCATGATCCTATTATATATGCATGACATGCGAGATGCAACTTAACCAATTTAAGTGGAACCGGAGTCCCAACAATTTAATTAATAACGTTCATGTTGTTTAACTACCCAGCAATATTAAATGTTGGATTAACATGGCGAAACAAGATATAGATGCGCTACACCAATTTAAATGAAGTCGGGACATTTATTTAATTATTAGGTGATATCTAATTACCCACACCCACAAGATGCAATGCAACATGATGCGATGACATTTTAAATATAGTTGATATGTTATAGAAAAATAGGGCATATAGGTATAGGGTTGGGGTATGGGATCGCACGTTGGAAAGAGACTCCCCGGGGTCAACGCCGGAAACTTCGGAACGTAGAGGAAGTAGTCGTTCACGTTCCGTAGTCGAGGTAGTCGTGGCCGAACCGCTACTTCATCTATTCGAAGTCGTGATCATAGTTGACGTAGTCGTTGTGGATCTTGACGTATCCCCCATCTTTGGGGTTGACGGACACACACGAAGGCGGCCCACGCAAAGAGGACACGGAGAGACAACATGTGTGTCAAGGTGGTCGGGTAGCGGTAGTTGTCGGTGAAGATCTCATCGACGTTCGAAGCGGTGGTGTCGAGGCACTTTTTTGGGTCACAGACTCCATGGTGCGAGCTGTCTTCAAGGTGTCATACCCCTTGCGCACATTGTACCGAACACGTGGCGGGCGAACACCAGCAAAGGAGAGGCAGGAGGCGCACGGGGCTGCCGCAGGCCACACCCGACGCACGGTAGGAGGAGACGGAGTATGCAGGGGGACGGGACCAGCGAAGGAATGACGAAGACGTCCTACCGGAGGTGGTCGAGGAAGAAACCAGAGGATGACGTATGGAAATGCCGAGGAGGACCGGAGTGAGGTTGTCGGGGCGAGAGCTTGACAGGGAGACCTCGGTTCCAGGAGGAGGCCAGGAGGCATCCACGACTGAGACGAGCTCGAGGGAGAGCAGCTCGAAGGGGCGGCGCCGGTGCTCTGCTCACGTGACCATCAAGGCAGACCGAGACGACGAGTTGTGGGCAGGAGGGGAGGCTCCTAGTCGATCGGTGGACGACATCACAGAGGACCAACGACGTAGGACAAGGTGGAGCTTGAGGCAGCGGGGAAGGGGCCATGGCTATAGACAGCGCCCCCCCCCCCCAGTCGGAGATGCGGCAGGAGGGAGGGAGGAGCAAGCGGTGACCTGGACGGGGATGAGCATGGAGGCGTTGCCGGGTGCGCTCTGCTCGCTGGCGGAACGAGAAGCAGGGGTGGTCGAGCATAGGGAGTAGTGGTAGCAGAGACGGCGGGGTCTGGCGTGGGTGAGGGAGGAGAGCGAGGAAGAGGGAGGAGGCGGCGCTCGGCAGTTGGGGATCGATCCATCCCCTCCTGTGCCTAGCGTGCTGCGTGCGTGTTTCTGGGTGTGGGGAAGGGCAAGGACCCGATCACGAGAAAAAGAGTGGAGGCAGGGTGGTGGCTGCAAAGATGCAAGGGGAGGCCGGTGGGAATTAGGGTTTCGGTTTGGTGGTGCTGGCTTGGCCTTGCTGGGCCTAGTTCGGCCTGGCTTGGCTCGGATGGCCCCCAAAACATTTTTTGTGTTTTATTATTTCCAGAAAGTGTTTTGGTTCTATTAAAAATTGATTAATCAATTAAACAAATTTTAGAAAATATGATTTGATGAATTTTTAAAGAGTGTGCAAGTTTTAAATGCATGATGATGCATGATGCCATGCGATGCAAAAGAAAAACAACAAGAAATTCTAATTGGGGAAACCCCGGGTGTTACAACCGACACCACTAACAAGGGATTGCGCCCTCGCAATCCGCCAACGCCAAGAGAGAGGAAGAAGCCGGATTATCGAGTCTTCATGCTTCAAGTTGATCTCCTCGACACCACTAACATGGGAATCTTGCTCATCTTGATGATGATGCTCTTCCACTGAGAACCTTCCGAAGATCGAACCTATTAGGTTTAAAGGCTAAGAGAACGTCCAACCCACGTAGGATGCTAACACTTTGAAAGATAGATAAGAGAGGAGACTCCAAAACAAATAAGGTAGGAGAAATGGAATAGAGATAAGGAGAAAACAAGAATCCTATTGAGATGTTTCCAAAATAGTTTAGCACAAATAGTTTTTGACACTCTAGAAACAACGGCCGTTAGAGAGGTTATCCTACAGGCTTTGCGGACCCGTTGCTTCGATAACCATTCGTATCGAAACAATTTTGGGAATCGGAACAATGCTCTGATACCATTTGTGACGCCCCGGGATCGGGCACTATGCAAATTTCAGCATTTCCGCCAAAATCCACATAATAACCGATTCCAGGTTGCCACTTGTGATAACATCACAACAGCTCACGAATATTCCGCAACAACAACAGAAAAGATATATACAAGACGACTCAAACGAGTCAAGAATACAACTGATACAATACAAAGATCCAAATGACAGCGGAAGAAACAACATAGTGTCCGACTACGGACAAGATACAAATTGGACTAAGAGTCCTGGAGATAACCAATGGCGTCCAATCCCTGCCCAGGCCAAGCCGGAGGGATTCCCAAGCTAACGTCGTCAGACTTCAAACCTGTTGACTGCAATGTGGAATATACAGCCCCGAAATGGATTCGTGGGTCAGTACTATTAAGTACTGGCAAGTGGATAAACCATACTCACAAGATACCAGCGTAACCAATCATCACAAGATACAAATACTTTGGGTACAACAGAAAGGAAGGGATTATTGCAAAGAAGCGGCAGCGGGATGCACTAACTAACTACAGAGACGCGCTACAACATCCGGCTAAAAGAAAGGGATAAGATAGCTCGACAAAACCAACTATAACTACTCACCAAACAATACCCATCCAGTGTTACCCCCTACTAAGGAAGCAACCCAAGGAAACTCACACTGTTGATTAAGGTGACATTCATTTTCATGGTGGAGGTAATCTATATTACTAGTCAAGTTATCATCGTTAAGTGTAAGTTCTCTGAGTACTTGTTAGCCAGCACTTTCACCAAGTCATCCATAACCGCGGACAACACGGCTTCTCGAGAAGATTTAACCCTGCAGGGATGCACCAATTTGGCCGTACACGTAGGAATGACCCGCCAGATGGAAAGGCCCTTCCACCAAGCGAGGCACTCAACACAACCCAACTCTTCTTCGCATCAAGCCCAAAGAACCACGTGTTGTGCGTCCGCGGCTAATCGAGCCCCCACGAAGAAAAGGGGGACCCTCATAGCACTGGAAGACCACGCCGCCCTAAATGCCGACTACAAAAGTTCCACCCTGGCGCCAAGGGTTCACACCTGCATATGCATGCATCAAATGGAAAGCCCGAACTAAGTGTGGCGATTTGGACGAGATGCGAATCAAATCAGAATTGCGGGGGGCGCCCATACACGCTTCCCACATGCGGTTAGTGCGCTCATCATGGATCGGAGGACAAGACCCTTTTCCTAATTAAGTTCGACACTAGCAGGCCTCAAAACCACGCCAGGCCTCCTGCCGGTGCCTTATCATCAAATTATTATTACGCAAAACATTAACATGTTGTTGATTAAGTTGAAACCCAACTATCAAACTAAACAGGTGATAGAACAAAGGACAACAGGACTAGAGCGCAAACAAACCTAAGCATGCTAGTACGACACGGGCCAACAAACAACAGGGTTATAGGTGTGGAGGTAAGGCAATATCGTGGTAGCAGGGTAAACATGTGATGGGATCGGAACACAAGCATCGAAAATACTAGTCTAGCATAAAGACAACAGAAAGGATCGGTAACAAGTGAGGAAAGGCAACATAGGTAGCAAGTGAGTATACTTGCCTGAGATCCAGCAAGTAGAGGTACATCCGAACTTGTCGTTGCTCACATCATCTCAACGTCCTATCCGCGAAGAAGCAACGAACTAGAACAAACACCGGATGCAACACTTACTTCTACGGCAAAAGATCCGGCATGATCCTATTATATATGCATGACATGCGAGATGCAACTTAACCAATTTAAGTGGAACCGGAGTCCCAACAATTTAATTAATAAGGTTCACGTTGTTTAACTACCCAGCAATATTAAATGTTGGATTAACATGGCGAAACAAGATATAGATGCGCTACACCAATTTAAATGAAGTTGGGACATTTATATAATAATTCCCGCACACTCCATATTTAATTATTAGGTGATATCTAATTACCCACACCCACAAGATGCAATGCAACATGATGCGATGACATTTTAAATATAGTTGATATGTTATAGAAAAATAGGGCAGATAGGTATAGGGTTGGGGTATGGGATCGCACGTTGGAAAGAGGCTCCCCGGGGTCAACGCCGGAAACTTCGGAACGTAGAGGAAGTAGTCGTTCACGTTCCGTAGTCGAGGTAGTCGTGGCCGAACCGCTACTTCATCTATTCGAAGTCGTGATCATAGTTGACGTAGTCGTTGTGGATCTTGACGTATCCCCCATCTTCTGGGTTGACGGACACACACGAAGGCGGCCCACGCAAAGAGGACACGGAGAGACAACATGTGTGTCAAGGTGGTCGGGTAGCGGTAGTTGTCGGTGAAGATCTCATCGACGTTCGAAGCGGTGGTGTCGAGGCACTTGTTTGGGTTACGGACTCCATGGTGCGAGCGGTCTTCAAGGTGTCATACCCCTTGCGCACATTGTACCGAACACATGGCGGGCGAACACCAGCAAAGGAGAGGCAGGAGGCGCACGGGGCTGCCGCAGGCCACACTCGACGCACGGTAGGAGGAGACGGAGTATGCAGGGGGACGGGACCAGCGAAGGAACGACGAAGACGTCCTACCGGAGGTGGTCGAGGAAGAAACCAGAGGATGACGTATGGCCGAGGAGGACCGGAGCGAGGTTGTCGAGGCGAGAGCTTGATAGGGAGACCTCGGTTCCAGGAGGAGGCCAGGAGGCATCCACGACTGAGACGAGCTCGAGGGAGAGCAGCTCGAAGGGGCGGCGCAGGTGCTCTGCTCGCGTGACCATCAAGGCAGACCGAGACGACGAGTTGTGGGCAGGAGGGGAGGCTCCTAGTCGATCGGTGGACGACATCACAGAGGACCAACGACGTAGGACAAGGTGGAGCTTGAGGCGGCGGGGAAGGGGCCATGGCTATAGACAGCGCCCCCCAGTCGGAGATGCGGCAGGAGGGAGGGAGGAGCAAGCGGTGACCTGGACGGGGATGAGCATGGAGGCGTTGCCGGGTGCGCTCTGCTCGCTGGCGGAACGAGAAGCAGGGGTGGTCGAGCATAGGGAGTAGTGGTAGCAGAGACGGCGGGGTCTGGCGTAGGCGAGGGAGGAGAGCGAGGAAGAGGGAGGAGGCGGCACTCGGCAGTTGGGGATCGATCCATCCCCTCCTGTGCCTAGCGTGCTGCGTGCGTGTTTCTGGGTGTGGGGAAGGGCAAGGACCCGATCGCGAGAAAAAGAGTGGAGGCAGGGTGGTGGCTGCAAAGATGCAAGGGGAGGCCGGTGGGAATTAGGGTTTCGGTTTGGTGGGGCTGGCTTGGCCTTGCTGGGCCTAGTTCGGCCTGGCTTGGCTCGGCTGGCCCCCAAAACATTTTTTTTGTTTTATTATTTCCAGAAAGTGTTTTGGTTCTATTAAAAATTGATTAATCAATTAAACAAATTTTAGAAAATATGATTTGATGATTTTTTAAAGAGTGTGCAAGTTTTAAATGCATGATGATGCATGATGCCATGCGATGCAAAAGAAAAACAACAAGAAATTCTAATTGGGGAAACCCCGGGTGTTACAGTTGAGCAGCCCCGCAGGGGCCTCGTTTTGACCGGGCCTGTTCAAATCCGGCTTGTCCGGGCCAAATGAGCAGCCCTGCAGGAGATGACCTAATAGAACACTAAATCTTGTGGTCGTTGCATTCATTGGCAATTTTGATTTTGTTGTTAAACAGTGGCGAATTCTAACGCTCACATTTTGAGAAACTGGTGAGTTCGGTCCGTGGTAGATTTTTTTTAGTGTCAAATAGAAAGGGGTCCGTGGTGGTTGTGTTCAAAGCTTGTTGCTAATCAAACACGGCCCAATTTATCAGTTTCTGCAAAACCATACGGCCCAGTCGAACCACATCACACCCTTCTTTACTACCTCCGATCCGTTATAACTGTCCCACCTTTACACAAGGTTTAGGCAAAACTATGCCTAATTCTCCGACAATTAAATCGGATCGGAGGGAATACATTTTCCTTGTCTTTTTTTTGCGTAGTCATTTTCGTGGTCTTGGAGGCTCCGTTCTGGTCAGGGCAGCCGTCGTCGAGCGTGAACGACAAATAAATGAATAATACAGAGTAGTTTTGATTCCTTATTTTTGCTATCAGGTTGGTGATTCGTTGGAGGAAAATTATGTGAAAAATCATCTTTTATCATGGTTGAATGCTCCGTCTTAAAGAAATCACATTTGCGGTCGTTATCATTGGTTATAATATATGAATTGAGTATACGAAAATAAGAATTCGTTTAAGCCACAAGCTTTACCTATTTCTTTTGTCTGTCGTGTGACTAGGATAATGGGAATCATACCGTTTCTGTCGGTGTCCAAACCCTCGAAATAGGTTTTCGTCCCGCTTTATAAATAAAGCAACCGCCACAATAGTCATAGAAAGTACCCAATACAACAAAGGAAAAAAAACAATATTAGATGTTGGTAGACTAGCAGTTGTGGATAGGAGCAACCGATTAGCCCTACTTAAAACCGGTCTCCAGCTTTAGTTAACCACATCCACATATAATAGTTTGTACTACCCCGCGCGTTGCGGCGGACATCCAAGTATGATTTTCGTGTATGTAAGAACATGAACAATCTATGATAAAGGCGGACTGAAGTGTTACATACCATAGGAGAAGACGTTTCAAATGCTGCAGGTACACAGTTGCTAATTATGGTGAGTCTGTCCGGCGGGAATGAATGGTTGCAAGAAAATGAATGTGTGGAGGGTAAGGGCTGAACCAAATCATGCACATAGGGGACGTGACACCCGATACAATGACCGTGCAACGCTATGGATAACTAATGACTATAGATCTAAAATCACACGGACATGAACAATTAGGGTGATGTGGCTACACCAGATTTCATCTTGCAAATAATAAATGCTTTTAGTGGAGATGAACTTTATAGATACTAGAAGAATACCCCGTGCGTTGCGGCGGGAATATTTTTTAAGAAATCCTTAAATGAAATGGGCATGCATAAGACACACGGAATATTCAACTGTCAAGATTCAGTTGATCACAACAATATTTATAATAAATTTAATTCGCGTGAAATTACTATATAATTGAGCATTGCGTATTAGTGACATGGACAATTATATGATTGAAAAAAGATGGCATGGATATGTTGCATGAAATATGTAATATGTAACATTATTAATTATTTGTTAGTGGAGATGACATGGACAATTGATTGGCTAATAGAGTGGATGACGTGGATAGCTTGCATGTTGAGATAGAAAATTCATAAATGCATCTTAGTGGGGTTTTGCACTATATAATTGAGCATTGCGTATTAGTGACATGGACAATTATATGATTGAAAAAAGATGGCATGGATATGTTGCATGAAATATGTAATATGTAACATTATTAATTATTTGTTAGTGGAGATGACATGGACAATTGATTGGCTAATAGAGTGGATGATGTGGATAGCTTGCATGTTGAGATAGAAAATTCATAAATGCATCTTAGTGGGGTTTTGCTTTATAAGAAGTATAGATTATAGATTATAGATAGGAATTGTTAGAAAAAAGAGAGGAGGGTGATATTTTATCCCTCCCATGCGACAAATGCAGGGTATAGATTGCACTGCCTTTGAGTTTATAGTGCAATAGTGTTTTTCTTACACTATATTTTATTGCACCCATATTATGACTTGAGAGGATGTTTTGCATTTTTTTTAAATCATGTTGTGAGTGCATGTTTTGCACTCTTTCCGCTGCAATGATGTTATGCTTTCTGATGGATTGCATTTTGATATCCTATCCCAAGTGTTGTTTTGCACTCCCTTCCACTGCACGAACATGCTACATTACCATGCATTCAGTTTTGGTGTCCTGTCTTGAGCACCTATCTTGCACCGACTTCTGATGTATGTCCTACCTTTGAACAGGGCGCGCCCCATAGCACACTCTACAACAAGTGTTACGGAGTATTAGGCGCGATGACAATGTTTCAAGATCTTGATAAATAGTTAATGTGTAAAAAAAGCTGTGACGGTGTGCAACCCGTAGCACCACTATGATAAAATGCACTCTGCAAAATATTACGCTAGAATGACCAATATATCGTGTTTCTAAACATGCTGCAACCTTTTTAGGTTCCATGACCCCGCCGAACCAGATCAAGCCCCAATGGGCCCAGATCTATCACGCGGTACCATGGCAGACCATACTGCCGCTGTCGTGGGGTTACCACGGCATATCCCATGCTTATTGGGCTATGGTTTCGTAGGGAAATGAACGGTGATGTACTAATTGGCTTGACAGCACAAGCGGGGGGGGGGGGGGGGCACAATTTACCCAGGTTTAGGGCCCTTCGGAAAGGCAAAACCCTTACTTCTTGCATGTCTCTTTTATTCCCGCGAGTTACTCTCGGTTAAAAAGGTTGCAGATCAGAATATGGTATGGCGCAAAAGGTTTCCTTGGCGTGTGATACGTCATAAACGTATCTATAGTTTCTGATTTTCCATGTTGTTTTCACGCCATATGCTACATGTTTTGCTTACACTTTATGTCATTTTTTATCGATTTCCCGGACTAACATATTGACAAGATGCCACAGAGTCAGTTCCTTGTTTTCTGTTGTTTTTAGTTTCAGAAAAGTTGTTCTGGAAATATTCTCGGAATTGGAAAATTCGAAGCCCGGAAGTCTTAGAATTCCCGAAGGTTCCACGGAGTTTTGAAGAGGCCCGGAAAAGGGCCACAGGGGGCCACACCATAGGGCGGCGTGCCCCCCGACCGCGCCTAGGGGTGGTGTGGCCCCCTCGGGCGTCCACCGCCATCACCCTTTTGCCTATTTATTCCCCCGATACATCAACACTAAAAATATACCACTTTTCCCGAGAAACACCCGACGCCGCCGTCATCGTCAGCCCAAGATCGGGAGGGTTCTGGAGCTCTCCCCGGCACCCTGCCGAGAAGGGAATTCATCACCAGAGGGGTCTACACCACCATGCCCGCCTCCGGAGTGATGCGTGAGTAGTTCATCCTTGGACTACGGGTCCATAGCAGTAGCTAGATGGTTGTACTCTCCACCTTGTGCCTCATGTTTAGATCTCATGAGCTGCCTCACATGATCGAGATCATCTATTTGTAATGCTACATGTTGTGTTTGCTGGGATCCGATGATTATTGAATGATATGTCTGTTGATTATAAATCTATCATGTTATCTTCATGTGTATGTTATTTATGATCTTGCATGCTCTCCGTTGTTAGTAGATGCTCTGGACAGGTAGATGCTAGTGACTCCAAGAGGGAGTATTTATGCTCGATAGTGGGTTCATGCCTCATTTGCATTTGTGCTCGAGTGACAGAATCGTGACAGATGGAGGATGTGTTGTTGCCATTAGGGAGAAAACAATGATATTTACTTAGTTTACATTGTTTATATTACACACTTTGTTTACCGCGATTATCCGTTGCTTGCAACTTAATAGCCAATGTTTTTGTTTGGATGATATTCGAAGGGTGGATTATTAGTCATAGACGCAGTTGGATGACGGTCTATGTATTTTGTTGTAATGTCCGCATGAATCTCATAGTAATCTTTATGTCATGCATGTTCTTTATCTGTCAATTGCTCAGCTGTAATTTGTTCACCACGCATGTTAGCTATCTTTTATGGAGAGACACCTCTAGTGAACTGTGGACCCCGGTCCATTTCTCATACTGATAGTACACACACTTCTTCCACTGTTTTCACATTGCTACTGTTTTCATATTGTTTTCGACACCATACATTTAACCTCTTTGTTCTCATCAAAACCGGTGAGATTGACAACCTCACTCCTTCGTTGGGGCAAAGGTGATTTGATTGTGTTGTGTAGGTTCCGTGTTGCTGCTGAACCGGTAGTCGATTCAACCCTGGTTTCTCAGCTGCATCAGCCTTCAGAGATTGCTTGTCCTCCTACTAGTCGATTCAACCTTGGTTTCTTCTCTGAGGGAAAACTTGACGCTGCACTCTTCGCAACCTTTCTCTTGGGGTTTACCAACGAGAGTGTCAATCACTCCATCAGAGTATTCTCCTGTGTCCTATCTATGACCCCCTCCCAGCCTTTATATAGGAGGTCGGGTCTCAGGAGTTCGTACATTAGTAAGACTCCTCCTTAGTTGGTTTCTATCTACTTCTTGACCGGTAAGAGCATCTCCATCGGCACACCTGAACGGATAGTATGGGCACCTAGAGGGGGGGGGGTGAATAGGTGCTAAGAACAATTTTATTTTTTTCTCCAAATTAAAACTTGACAAAAAAGGTAAATTCTCTAGATATGCAACTATGGTGAATTTACCTATAGGACAACAACAACAATAAACAAGATACAAACACGAAGTAAAGGAGAGGGAACGACATAACCGATAACGGAAGCACGCGAAGACAAGGATGTAATCCCGAGTTCCTCCTTTTGAGGGGAGTACGTCTCGTTGGAGGGGTGTGAGTTTCGCCACAAAGGTCTACTCGACGCCACAAAGGCCTAACCCTATTCCTCGATGAACCACGTCACAAAGGCCTAATTCACCTTTCACTATTGATCGCCTTTTAGGCGGGAATCGAGCCCTTTACGACGAGCTTGGGGCACACACCCACAACCAAATTGCGGACTCCCAAGAATCACTAAGAGTAGCAATAAGGTCTGGGTTTTTCACAAAAGGAAACCCGACACTAGTTCCCATCAAGAAAATGAGGGGGCAATGGAAAGTCGGTTGGTGAAGATGTAGATCAGGGCCTTCTCCTTCAATCCTCCGAAGATCAACAAGTTTGGGTGGACGGATTGGGAGATCTAGCTTGGTGGGTGAGCTTAATCAATGGGGCATTGTCGCACCCGGACTTCTAGGTGATACTCGCAGTTCCGTTGAACAGCAGATGATTGGATTACGGGGCTTACCTGCACCCGCATCTCTTACGAGTAGGCCAACACACGTATGTGTGACAACCAAACTCTACTGTTCATCGTCTACGTAAACCATCCCATAGAAATCAGGATACTTCCATTGACGTACTTCAAAACATACACACATGGTACGTCAACGGCATTGGAACAAGTAATATCACAACAGATCTCTACGACACAAAAGATGAAAATAAGTTGCAAATAGCTCTCATTAGAGCAGAGATAGCAAATACAATCATCGAGAGGACACATGTCCCAACATATCATCATTACATCACATCGGAAGCATTCAACATGTCTGAGTACAGACAAGAACCAAAAAAAGCCTAAGAGGCCGGAAACGAAAAAACGGAGCCCATCCACGAAGTCTCGGATCCTACCCGGGTCCGCTATCTACTCGTCAGCAGTCTCGTCATACTCCACGTAGTAGCCACCGTGTAGATCCTCGGAAACGTAGTTTGCGGAAACCACAGCCCCAAAGGGGTCAGTACATAAACGTACTGGCAAGCAAGACTCACAATTCACCAAAGTGTAACCCGCCAACACCAAGCACAAATTCTTTGGGTTCAACGGAAGAAAGGGGATATAAAGGATGCTGCAACTGGCTGCTCTAAACAACTACAGAGTTTCTACCACTTCCGGCTAAACAGAAAGAAGATAAGATAGCGTATCGTAACCAACTATAGCTAACTCCAAACAAACCCATCCTGGATCTCGCCCCTTATCCAAAGAAGCAATCCGAGGATAACTCACACAGTTGGATTAGTGAGGGTTCAGATTGTGTGTCATTAATCTTATTACTAGTCAGATTGTTAATCATTAGGTTTAAGTTGTCCTGAGTACTTGTTAGCCAGTACTTTCACCAAGTAGTCCATAACCGCGGAAAACACGGCTTCTCGAGAAGATTTACCCTGCAGGGGTGCACCAATTTGGCCGTACACGTAAGAATACCCCGCCAGATAGGAAATGCACTTCCACCAAGCGAGGCACTCAACACAACTCAACTCTTCTTCGCATCAAGCCCAAAGAACCCCGTGCAGTGAGCGCACGGCTAATCGAGCCCCACGAAGAAAAGGGGACCCTCATAGCACTCTAAGAACGTGTCTCCCTAAATGCCGACTACAAAAGTTTCCACCCTGGCCTGGGCTCGCAAAAACATGCATGCGGCAAATGGAACACCCGAACTAAATGAGGCGATTTGGACGAGATGCGAATCGAATCAAATTGAGGGGGGCGCCCATACACGCTTCCCACATGCGGTTAGTGCGCTCATCATGGATCAGTAGACAAGACCCTTTTCCTAATTAGGGTCGACACTAGCAGGCCTCAAAACCACACAGGGCCTCCTGCCGGTGCCTTATCATCAAATTATTATTTAAACATATCATTAGCATGATTCATTGTTTAACCTCGAGCCCCAGAACATAATAGAAATAGTAACAGAAAGTAACGGGTAACAGACTCGAGCAAAACAACCCTAAGCATGCTAGTAAGACACGGGCATCAAGCAATGGTTATAGGTGTGGAGGTGAGGCAGTATCAGGGTTCAGGATATCATGTGATAGGATCGAACAGAAACAACTATTCATAGGGCTAGCAGAATAGACAACGGAAAGTATCGGTATCCAATGTTGAAAGGAACACAATGGTTCATGTGAGTGAATACTTGCCTGCAAACTCAGCAGCCTGGTACTGAGCTAGATCCTTAGAAGGGGTGTCGTAAGTATCGTCGGTCTCGACGTCATCGTTTATCCGAGAAGAAGTAAACAAACAACGCAGAGAGACAAACAATCAATAACATGGCATAGTGCACAACATGGGATGATGCATGGCAATTTAATTGATGCATCCAAAAATAAACTAGTTGACAAGATAACAACATGATTAAATGGACCCACATGCAACTTGAGTTGCATATGAAAAGCCCATGAATTAAGGTTGAAATAATTGTTTTACAACTAATCATCAGGTGAAAGTGGATTAGCATGATGCATGGATGAGGAAAACAGCAAAATAACAACAATAGAATCAATTGGAATTAAGGTTTACCAATTTTGGAATTTTATTTATTAAGTTATGAAATTTTGGTTCCTTAAAGGTGTTACACAAGCATTTGTTGTTTTCACCACTTTTAATTGTTTAAAATAGATAACCAAGTTCATATTTGATAAGAACACACAATTTTAGGTGGATTACATGTTTCACTTGTTGAAAAAGGATTTCAAATAAATTATTTATGAATTAAAAAAGTTTAAGCAAGAATTAAATGAATTTAATTCAAACATGAACTTATTCGAATTTTTATTTGTTCAAAACATTAAATCAAATTCATATTTGAAAAGTTTATAATTTTATGGTTGGAAAACATATTTTATATATCCCAAAAGAATTTAATTTGATCAAGTTATGAATTTAACAATATTAAATGATTTAAACAAGGTTTAAATCATTTAACCAATTTTAATTAATCAAAACATGAAACAAATTTTATATTTGGAAAGAGGGTTTAATTTTGCATGGAAAACATATTTCACTTGTTGAAATTGGATTTAAAATGAGCAAGTTATTAATTTGGCAATTTTAAATGCATTAATTAAGAAACAGTTGTTTTCAGAAATTTAAATTATTCAAAACAGCAAACAAAGTTGATATTTGGAAAGTACATGGAAAATTGATTGGAAAACATGTTTAGTTTGTTGAATTTGGAATTTTTATGCCCAAGTTATGATTTTTGCAAGTTTAAGTGAATTAAACAAGTTTTCAAATATTTCACCAAATTAAAATTATTCAAAACAGTAAAAAAATTGCATTGAAAAGGTTGAAAACATGTAGAAAATGTTTCACTGAACATTTTGAGTTATTAAACATAATTTTTGGGTTATTATTGAATTTATTATGCATTTTTCCATAAATAGTCTTATTCTGCCCTTTTTAGTAAACAGAGGAAAACATGTTCAAAATTAATTCAATTGTGACCAAATAAAATACCAATGTGTAGAGTTTGTGAAGACAAATTTTTAGAGTCCAAGTTTTCTTAAATTGGATGAGTAGAACTAAAGTTATGAAATTCCAAAGTATCCAATTTTTATTGCATTTTCAGTAATTAATTATTTAGTGCAAAAATTGTTACAGAAACATGTTGCAAACTTGACATTAATAGAAGGAGCACAAAATTATGAATCCACAGGATTTTGAATCATTCAAATTGGAGCAATATGCAATTTTATATTGATTTTAGAGTTAATGGCTCAGATCTCTGTTTCTGAAATTCGGGCAGAAAAGAAAAGAACAGAAAATAAAAGGGGTGGCTTTCTGCCTCTGGGGGGAATCGAACCCAGGACCTGGGCTTGAGCGCAAAGGGTGCTAACCAGTGGGGTGAGTGCGTGCTTGGTGACAGAAAGGAGGGAATCGTGGGGTTAATGTTCAGAACCTGCGCGGGATGTTAACTGAACCGAAATATTCAGTTATGGACATCGACATAGGAGGGGGCAGAGGTTGCCGGCAGCGTTTGCTCGCGGACGGAGGGGCGCCGTGGGGTGCTCGGGTGCGTGGGTGCAGTGGTGACCGAGAGGGAGGAGGGAAGGGAGGAAGGGGAGAAGGGGATCGAGGGGAAGGGGCTCACCTCGAGCGGGAGGTAGCGGGCGGAACAGGGAGGCGAACGACGCCTTGGCGGCGACGGCGGCGGCGCCTCGGGCCCTCCCGGCCCCTGGCGTGAGGTGGAGGAGGAAGCTGGAGGTGGGGGGTTTCCATTCCCGCCATCGCCATGGCCGGAGGGAGGCTCAACGTCGGTGATCGCCGGAGGGGAAGTGGAGAATTTTCGGTGGCGTTCAGAGTTACAGAGAAAAATACAGAGATCAGAGAGGGAAGGAAGGAAGAAAGAAGAGAATGGAGGCGGGGGAAGAGGAAGAGAGGGGGAAGGAGAGGGTTAGGGGAACCCTAGGGTATCGGGTAGGGTTTATAGGGAGGGGGCGAGCTCCTCAGCCGTTCCCTGCTCCCTCAGCCCTACGTGGATAGCTCCAGATGAAACCGTACAGAGGTTGAAGACAGGTGCGAAAGGGTATTGGGCCCTGAGGGGAATTTGGGGCTAGGCTGCTGGCCTCTCTCTCTCCTGCTGTTCTTTTTATTATTTCTTGCTATTTTTTTTTTGCTGATTAGAAATAGGAAGAAAGGAGGGGTTTAGGGTTAGGAAAATTTAGGAGAAAAATTTGGATGAGTTATTTAGGGCAACAACAACAACTTTCCAACTCTTGTGTTCAAAAAGTTTGAATTAGGGTGTTGTTTGAAATTTGTTTGAAATTGGAGTGAATTTAATTATTAATTGAATAATTTGGATTAAGCAACTTAGAGGTTTTAAGTTCAAGTTTATTTGAAACAAAAGATGGCTTTGTTTTGATAATTTTCATAAAGTTCAAAAAGGGTTGCTGTTTGGAAAATGCAAATGAATTTGAAAGGCATTTGAATTAAGTGAATTTGCTATTAAATGAATTGTGGCAACTTAATCAATTTGATGGTTTGAAATTTATAGTTTAATAGAAACAAATGATGGAAGTGTGTTGTCATTTTCATAATTTCCAAAAGGGGTTGATGTTTTGGAAATTAATTGAATTTGCAAAGGGTTTGGTATTAAATGAATTTTTGATAGAAACAAAACAACAGTTTTAGAATCACAACTTTTATGGAAACAAATGATTGTTTTGATTTGAAATATTCATTTGGAAATTGTAACATCACAAGTATGAAACAAAAGGTTTGAAATTTGAGTTGAAATTCAAATAGAAAACAAAGGAAAACAGTTGGAAAACAAAGCAAAACAGAGGAAAACAAATGGAAAACAATCAAAACAAATGCAATGAACATGATGTCATGATGCAAAACATAAAATAACAGAGAGCAAACATTCTAATGGCTAATTTTCATACTTGGGATGTTACAGGCATTCAATTCTGGATGAGCTAGCTGGAGGAGGAAGAAGGGAGGTGGTATTTATACCCCAATCCCAAAAACTAGTTGTTTGGTGTCTTTATGAGAAAGTTACACCGGAGACTCTAGTGTAAAGGCCGGTGACTACGGCCTGCCAAACACTCCGGACAATTTCCGGAGGACCGCAGACTTGCTCAGCACCGGAGACCCCGGACAGTCTTCGGACCCTATCTAGTTCGTTCTTGGACTATGCGTCCATAGCAGTATCTAGATGGTTGTCTTCTCCTCTTTATGCCACCATGTTTAGATCTTGTGAGCTGTCTAACATGATCAAGATCATCTATCTGTAATGCTACATGTTGTGTTTGCTGGGATCTAATGAATATTGAATGCTATGTCAAGTTGATTATCAATCTATCATGTTTATGTTATTTATGATCTTGCATGGTCTCCGTTACTAGTGGATGCTCTGGGCAGGTTGATGTTGGTAACTCCGAGAGGGAGTATTTATGCTCGATAGTGGGTTCATGCCTCCTTTTCATCTGTGCTCGAGTGACAGAAACGTGACAGATGGGGGATGTGCTATTGCCATTAGGGAGAAAACAACAATGTCTAAGGATAATTTCATTGTTTATATTACGCATTTTACTTAATGCAATAATATGTTGCTTGAAACTTAATACTCGAAGTCTTCTTGGATTACGTTCCGGGGGTGGATTATTAGTCATATATGCAGTAGGATAACGGTCTGTGTATCATGTTATAATGCCCACGTGAATGTCATAGTAATCATCATGTCTTGCATATGCACTACGGTGCATCCTTTATCTTGCATTTTTTAAATCATGTTGGGAGTGCATGATTTGCACTCTTTCCGCTGCAATGATGTTATGCTTTCCGATGGATTGCACTTTGATATCCTATCCCAAGTTTTGTTCTGCACTTCCTTCCGCTGCACTAACGTGCTACATTACCATGCATTCAGTTTTGGTGTCATGTCTTGAGCACCTATCTTGCACCAACTTCTCATGTATGTCCTACCTTTGAACGGGGCGCGCCCCATAGCACACTCTACAACAAGTGTTACGGGGTATTAGGCGCAAGGACAATGTTTCAAGATCTTAATAAATAGTTAATGTGTCAAAAAAGCCGTGGCGGTGCGCAACCTGTAGCACCACTATGAAAAAATGCACTCGACGAAATACGCGAGAATGACCAATATATCGTGTTTATAAATATGCTGCAACCTTTTTAGATTCCCTGACACGGCTGAACCAGATCAAGTCCCATGGGCCCAGATCTATCACGCGGTACCATGGCAGACCATAATGCCGCTGTCGTGGGGTTACCACGGCATATCCCATGCTTATTGGGTTATGGTTTCGTAGGGAGATGAATGGTGATGTACTAATTGGCTTGACAAGACACGCGAGGGGGGACAATTTACCCAGGTTCAGGTCCCTTCGGAAAGGTAAAACCCTTACTTCCTGCATGTCTCTTTTATTCCCACAAGTTGCTCTCGATTACAAAGGCTGCGGATCAGAATATGGTCTGACGCAAAACGTTTCCTTGGCGTGTTCTCTCGTGTCCTATCTATGACCCCCTCCCAGCCTTTATATAGGAGGTCGGGTCTCAGGAGTTCGTACATTAGTAAGACTCCTCCTTAGTCGGTTTCTATATACTTCTTGACCCGTAAGAGCATCTCCATCGGCACACCTGAACGGATAGTATGGCCACCTAAAGGAGGGTGAATAGGTGCTAAGACCAATTTTATTTTTTTCTCCAAATTAAGACTTGAAAAATGTAAATTCTCTAGATATGCAACTATGGTGAATTTACCTATATGACAACAACAATAAACAAGATACAAACACGAAGTAAAGGAGAGGGAACGAGATAACCGGTAACGGAAGCACGTGGAGACAAGGATGAAATCCCGAGTTCCACCTTTTGAGGGGAGTACGTCTTGTTGGAGGGGTGTGAGTTTCGCCACAAAGGCCTCACCCTGTTCTCCGATGAACCTCGTCACAAAGGCCTAGTTCACCTTCCAGTATTGATCGCCTTTTAGGCGGGAATCGAATCCTTTACGACGAGCTTGGGGCACACACCCACAACCAAATTGGGGGATGCCAAGAATCACCAAGTGTGGCAATGAGGTCTAGGTTTTTCACACAAGGAAACACGAGACTAGTTCCCCTCAAGAAAATGAGGGGGCAATGGAAGGCCGGTTGGTGAAAATGTAGACCAGGGCCTTCTCCTTCAATCCTCCGAAGATCAACAAGTTTGGGTGGAGGGATTGGGAGATCTAGCTTGGTGGGTGAGCTTAATCAATGGGGCATTCAGTTCTGGACGAGCTAGCTGGAGGAGGAAGAAGGGAGGGGGTATTTATACCCCAATCCCAAAAACTAGCTGTTTGGTGTCTTTACGCGAAACTTACACTAGAAACTCTGGTGTAAAGGCCGAAGACTATGGCCTGCCAAACACTTCAGACAGTTTCCAGAGGATCGAAGACTTGCTCAGCACCGGAGACCCTGGACAATCTTCGGACAGTCTCCGGACCCTATCCACTTCATTCTTGGACCACGGGTCCATATCAGTAGCTAGATGGTTGTCTTCTCCTCTTTATGCCACCATGTTTAGATCTTGTGAGCTGTCTAACATGATCAAGATCATCTATCTGTAATGCTACATGTTGTGTTTGCTGGGATCTGATGAATATTGAATGCTATGTCAAGTTGATTATCAATCTATCATGTTTATGTTATTTATGATCTTGCATGCTCTCCGTTTCTAGTAGATGCTCTCGCCAAGTTGATGCTTGTAACTCTAAGAGGGAGTATTTATACTCGATAGTGGGTTCATGCCTCCTTTTCATCTGTGCTCGAGTGACAGAAACGTGACGGATGTGCTATTGCCATTAGGGAGAAAACAACAATGCTTGTATAAGGATAATTTCATTGTTTATATTACGCACTTTACTTAATGCAATAATATGTTGCTTGCAACTTAATATCCAACCAGGTCAGGTACGATCATGAGTGAATAGAAAATCGAAAACGTACATAGAAGTCTGCTTGGATTACGTTTTGAGGGTCGATTATTAGTCATATATGCAGTTGGATAACGGTCTATGTATCATGTTGTAATGCCCGCATGAATCTCATAGCAATCATCATGTCTTGCATATGCACTACGGTGCATACTTTATCTTACATTTTTTAAATAATGTTGTGAGTGCATGTTTTGCACTCTTTCCGCTGCAATGATGTTATGCTTTCCGATGGATTGCATTTTGATATCCTATCCCAAGTGTTGTTGTCCACTCCCTTCCGCTGCACTAACGTGCTACATTACCATGCATTCAGTTTTGTAGTCCTGTCTTGAGCACCTATCTTGCACCGACTTCTGATGCATGTCCTACCTTTGAACAAGGTGCGCCCCATAGCACACTCTACAACAAGTGTTACGGAGTATTAGGCGCAATGACAATGATTCAAGATCTTAATAAATAGTTAATGTGTAAAAAAAAGCAGTGACGGTGCGCAACCCGTAGCACCACTATGACAAAATGCACTTTACAAAATACTACGCGAGAATGACCAATATATCGTGTTTCTAAACATGCTGCAATCTTTTTAGGTTCCATGACCCGGCCGAACAAGATCAAGCCCCAATGGGCCCAGATCTATCACGCGGTACCATGGCAGACCATACTGCCGCTGTCGTGGGGTTACCACGACATATCCCATGCTTATTGTGCTATGGTTTCGTAGGGAGATGAACGGTGATGTACTAATTGGCTTGATAGGACACGCGGGGGGGGGGACAATTTACCCAGGTTCAGGGCTCTTCGGAAAGGTAAAACCCCTACTTCCTGCATATCTCTTTTATTCTCGCGAGTTGCTCTCGATTACAAAGGCTGCAAATCAGAATATGGTATGGTGCAAAAGGTTTCCTTGGCGTGTTCTCTCGTGTCCTATCTATGACCCCCTCCCAGCCTTTTTATAGGAGGTCAGGTCTCAGGAGTTCGTACATTAGTAAGACTGTTGGGGGAATAGGTGGGGGGGGGCCTCACCAACCACCCACATAAACCGTAATTTACCTAAGCCGGTTCAAGGCACCCGATCCGGTTTATACCGAGAAAATCCGGATAAGAGATGGTCACTGGGAAGAGGAAGATCCGGGTTACCATGAGCGTAACCCGGAAAGGACAGAGGAACCGGCCCATGGTCCGGGCTAGAAGACTCAGAGGCCCAAGACCCGGAGAGCAGCCCAAGGTCGGACGGGAAACAACCGGGTCATGAGGAGAACCAGACGGGAAACAACCGGGTCATGAGGAGAACCGGACGGGACAACCAGGAACCGAAAAGGACTAGGACTCCGTTGATGGGTACAAACCGGATCCCTCTATAACCTGGGGGACTCTTCCACTACATAAGGAGAGACCCTGGGACGTAGATAAAAAAGTTCTAAGTCGATAGCAAGGTAGCTCGAGACATCAAGATCCGGAATCGTCCTTTGTATTCTAGACATTGTTTCCCAATAGTACGAAGGAAGGAGTAGGTTTTACCCTCAATCGAGGGGCTGAACCTGGGTAAACTTGCGTCTCTCATTTCCGCCTTAACCCTTTCAAAGTTTCTCTTAGTAGCAATGGCCTCGCAATGTAGTTCTCACACTTGCCGTGAAAACACCACGACAGTTGGCGCCCACCGTTGGGCCTGCTCGCGAAAGCGTCGTCTTTCCGGAAGGAGCCTTACCTGGGATCGAGAAGCTCGCGATAGGGAGGTTCATGCGGATTTGCGTGGAAACTACTATAACCATGACACGTGGGATCCAGAGTTTGCCTTCGTGGAATCAGGGTTTCGAGTCCCCTTCGGCGGAATCCACGTTTTCGTCGGCTTCGTAGGAGGAACGGGCCCAGACCCGGACCAGCAATCAGACTCGGTCTCTGAGGAAGCTACAATGATACATTCTTATTGTGAATCTTCCATTGGAAACAATGATGACCATGATGAGACAGGTTCTATCCACCAGCTCTTTGAAGATCGACTAGGTGGAGGCCTTGAACCAGATTTGCAAAGTCTGACGGAAACGACTGATCATGCAACTGTCTACATGGCTGGACCAGCGCGACCTGCGGAACCAAGGTATGATGCCGGTGGAAATTTGATTAAAAATACTGCTTCAACTTCAAATCCAGTTTCAGGAGGACCGGGTGTTTCAGGGACAGCACCCGTTGGGCCAATGGTAGCCCCTGTCGGGCCAACAGCAGCACCTCCAACAGGACCTGTGACGGTGAGCTCTGAACCTGCAGGGCCAGTGATTGATCTAACAGAGCCCGCTCCGTACAACCCGGGGCCTGAACTAATAGCCATGATGGATTCGCTGAACGAGATTTTGGCCACACCAATTACACCAGAGAACTTGGTGCAGCGCAACGCGGAGATTGAGAGGCTTCGACAGGAACTAAGTTGCGCCCGTCGGGAGATCGAGATGGAGGTAACATGTATAAATAAAGATCGGGTAGAAGTATTGGAGGAAGCAACACGTCTAGAAAGAGAAGGGATTTATCTGAGTTTCAGACAGAGGGAGCTAGCCTCAATACAGAACATACGTCATAATACCCGGTTGAATAATGAATTTGGTGCAGGACTAGGACCGACCAACCTTCAGAATCTATTCGCGTCTCCGGTTGGGACACCCGGAGCACCAGACCCGGCTGGCCTGGTTCACCCTATGAACCCGCCAGTTTTCCCCGTTCTAGTTCTGTCGACGCGTTTTCAGCCACCTATCCAGCTGCATGGCAACTCGAATCCCGCTCTGGTCCAGGAACAGCCCCTACAGGAAAGGTTCCATACGCCACCAGGTCATTTCAACAATCTAATGGATAACATTTGGGCAGCCACATAGTCTGGCACGAATTCCAGTCAACCCAAATGATCCTGTAGGAATTGAAGCCCACAGGGCAATTGAGATGTTGCAAACAGCAGTGGTTCAGCAGATGAATTGTAGTAACCAAGAGAAGATACATTCAACTCCCTACAATAACAGGAACTCTTTGCCTAGAAGTCATCATGGAAATTCACAGGTTCCGGCTGGCTCTAGCAACGCAAACCGGCAGCAGCCTATTCCACCCAGGCAAACTGTGTCTCATGCACCTGGAGTTATAAATATAGGACATAGAGTTGCAGAATCAGAAAATAGAAATGTGGGTCATGTTCAGTTCCCGGTCTCGCAGAATTGGGATTCAATGTCTTGGTCCGGCAATCAGGAACGAGAGAATACCAGCTGATTTTAAAGGACCTCGCAGAGTTGTAAACTATACCCCAGACATGGAGCCTGCAGACTGGATAGAAGGGTATGAGATAGCCATGGAGATACTGGAAGTAAGCGATGCGGTATGCGCACAATATCTGAGCGTGATGTTAGAAGGACCCGCAAAATCCTGGTTAAAAAACTTGCCCGCAAATTCAATCAATAGTTGGCAAGAGTTGAAAGATCGGTTCATCAAAAATTTCCAAGGAACATGTAAACGTCCAACGACCATTACAGACCTAGAAAACTGCGTTCAGAAGGAAGAGGAGTCTACCCAACACTGGTATCGGCGCGTTGCGGAAATTATTCATTCATTTGTCGGACTCACTGCCCAGGAAACAGTCATAGCCTTGGAGAGAAATTGCAGATTTGACCCATTGAAACATATATTGGGACGTATCAAGCGATACATGAGTGATATGACTGAGCTGATGGATCCCATGACCAAGTATGTGGACTCTGACAAAAAACAGGATGCAGACTCAGATGATGAGAAGTCTGCAAAGGGAAAGAAAACAGGAGCCAAGGGCAGCCAGATTCCGAATCAGAGCAACATCAATCCCTAGAACCAGAATAATAAAAAGCGCAAGAACAGGGAAGTAACCTCGGATTTGGTGGCAAATACAAATACGGGTTACAGAAACCAACGTCGGGGTAATAATTTCAGAGGAAATCAAAAATTTCGACCAAACAGTTTTGCGCAGGCTCAACAAACTTTGAAAGGACCGTGTCCCCGACATAGCAAAAATGGAAAGTTAGCAAATCATTCTTGGGAAAATTGTTTCATCATGCATGGCTTCAGACCTAGTGGAAATAATAACTATGGACCAGGAAACAATAGAGGTCGCAACTCAAGTAATATGGGAGGTGGAAATCCAGGAGCTAGCAATTTCGGACCTGGAAATCATAATCCGGATCATCATGGTCAGGGTAACCAAGGAACTAACCCGGGTAGCAGTCACCAAGGAGGAAATTCTGGTTTTCAAACAAATCCGAAGCAATTAAGCTCTGGCTAGTATCACGTATTCACCACTAGTTCATGCAGGAGAGAACAAAAGGTGTAGAAGCGTGCAGTCAATACAGTAACTCCTGCTATCCCTAGGTGGCTAAATTGGTCTGAACAACCCATAACCTGGAGTAGGGCAGATCATCCTCCACGAGTTTATAATCCAGGAGGTGTGGCTTTAGTTGTGGCTCCACGGGTTGGAGGATACAAGTTAGACAAAGTGTTGATGGATGGAGGAAGCAGTATAAACATACTTTACTATGATAAGTTCAAGAGGATGAACCTGCAAGAGAAACAACTTCAGGCATCATCAACCGTGTTTCATGGGATCGTACCCGGTAAGTCCGCGCAACCTATAGGAAAAATATATCTTGAAGTTTCTTTCGGGGTATTTAAAAATTACAGGACAGAGATGTTAACATTCAAAGTGGTCAAATTCAAAAGACCGTACCACGCTTGATTTGGAAGGCCAGTTTATGCCAAATTTATGGCAAGACCCTACTATGTATATCTTAAGATGAAGATGTCAGGTCCCCATGGAAATATTACTGTCAACGGTGATAAAGACATAGCTTTAGAGTGTGAGGAAGGTGATGCAACTTATGCAGAGTCAGCTTGTGCAGAAGAGGAGTTAAAAATTTATAAGCTGCAAGTTGATCCAGAGGATATGACTTCGCTTAAGAAACCATAATGTGAGAAAAAACAAGTTACAGGAACCTATGATTCTAAAGACCAAGTTATGGTAGTTTATAGGCGAGCAGTTACCCAACTGGCTGGATATTTCTAAGGATATCAAGTTGATCATATTGATCGATGTCTCAACGAAGCAGCTAATGAACTGACTCGTCTAGGTTCTAAAAAAAAAACAAGTTCCACCCAACGTTTTTCTAGATGAGATTCATAGCCCGTTAGTTAAAGTTCCAACATAGGAAGACCTAGCAAATCCAGATCCTGAATCAGAATTGGTAGCTGATCTACATACAATCCAAGAGTGGAATGAACCATATCTGGCTTATCTTATGAGGGGCGAGCTCCCGCAGAACGAGGTTATCGCTCGTCAGGTTATAAGAAGGTCGAATTCATATACAATTATCAATGATGAGTTATATAAGCGAAGCGCGGCTGGAATTTTTCAGAGATGTGTTTCTCGGGAAGAAGGATGCCAGAGTTTGAACGAAATCCACTCAGGAGATTGTGACCACCACGCAAGTTCCAGATCTTTGGTCAACAAGGCTTTCTCACATGGATTTTTCTGGCTAACTGCCAACGCTGATGCAGAACAAATAGTGAGAAGATACAAAGAGTGTCAAAGGTATGCAAGGCAGGATCATATGCCAGCTCAGGATCTGCGCATGATTCCCATAACCTGGCCGTTCGCATTCTGGGGGCTTGACATGGTGGGACCTTTCAAAAAATCATCTGATAAAAAGACTCATCTATTGGTAGCAGTTGACAAGTTCACACAGTGGGTAGAAGCAGAACCAATCAGTAAATGTGATACGGTCACAACAGTCAAGTTCTTGAAAAATACTAATTTTCAGGTTTGGTTACCCACATAGCATTATAACAGACAATCGGGAAAATTTGTCAGAAGGAGCAATAGAGAAGTTTTGTGAACAAAACCATATACGACTTGACCTTGCTTTAGTGGCACATCAACATTCTAATGGACAAGAAGAGCGAGTAACCAAGAATTTCTAAAAGGTATCAAACCTAAACTCTAGGTCCCATTAGAAAAAAACTGCTGGTTGTTGGGTTGAAGAGTTACCTGCTGTTTTGTGGAGCATAAGAACTACCCCAAACAGATCAATAGGTTATACACCATTTTTTTTTTGGTTTACGGAGCTGAGGCAGTTTTACCAAGTGATATTTGTCATGATTCACCAAGAGTAGCCGCTTATGTGGAAAACCAGAACGAGATGGCTCGTCAAGATTCACTTGATGCTTTGGAAGAAGCACGCGAACTCGCAGCATCCATGTCAGACATATACCAGCAGGACTTGCGTCACTATCATAGCCGCAGGGTTAAAACTCGACGTTTTCAGGAAGAGGACTTAGTGTTACGCCTGATCTAGAAAAAGGATGGGATGCACAAGTTAAGTCCGCCATGGGAATGACCGTTTGTAGTAAGCAAGAAACTACACAATGGATCATATTACCTCATTGATACGCGTGATGCTGATAAATCGCGGACATCTGAGGAAGAAACTGAAAGACCATGGAACATAGCCCAGTTGAGACCATATTATACATAGGATCACTGTAATCACTATGTTCTAGTCGCAATATAGGAAAGACTTGGAAAATCTAAGCTATTAAGATCTGTTCCAGAAATTTATCATTGTTACAGGGAGTTGAATTTTTCATATATGATTACTTGGGGGCTGATGCTAGAGCACAATCCATATCTCAAGAATCTGGCGTACGCCAAACTATATTTGTTATACTTACCTGTCAGTCAGTGGTTACACGCAATTTTATGACCTAGATGTTTAACCTGGACGAGTCAATCACGTTATAACCCGGCAAAACCCGGTTATTGTGACTCTGAACTCGCCAGAGTTAGAAACACTAGAATATGTCATCCGATAAACCGACTAAGCTAGATAGCAAAGAAAAACCAAGTCAAGAAATATTTCAAATACAAATCAAAGATTTTGCACAGTTACGAATAAGAGGTAACCCGGATTTTTTTTTGCATAACTTAGCAAGAAAACCGAGTTATTACACACCAAATGTAGCATAAGTGCACATCGCACTTTCAAAAAATAGAGCTAGAAATAAACTAGATTATCTATCCTATTACAAACCCAACGGGGTTGAATTATTATCGAATGAACCAAATGTTCATTCTGCAGCAGACTTTCCCATATGTTGGGCATCGTCTAACCCGACGCCAGAATTTGGGTCTTGAGCTCCCGGATGATCCTCATCATCAACTTGTACGTTTTCCGCCTCTTCAAGCTCAGCCACGAAAATGTACTTCCACTCCAGCAGAGCCAAAGCATCATTGGTATCCTCCGGTTCATATAAGGGACGTGGTGGAGAAGAAGCCAAAGGAGTGATAGATTGAGGCGCACCAGATGAAGATGCTACGGAAAGTCGGCTCTTCTGCAGAGCTTGGCGGACAGTAGCTATAACTTGGGGAGAGAAAGCCGGTTTGCGCTCACCTGAGGAAGCATAACCCAGACAGAGTTCCTCTGGCTTTACTTTTTCCACAATAGCGCAAGCTTGGAACCGGCGCTCCTTTTCAATCTTTGCAAAGTATTTCCTCTCATACTTGGTCCTGTCTGCCCGAAACTCTGGGAAACCTCTAACTAGGAGATCCGGATTCATTTCCGGGTGATATGCTTTGGCCAGGGACATGACCTTGATGGCTCCACGACGGCAGGCTGAAATTTTGTGTTCCTCTATCCATTGTGGAACTTGAGTTAGTTCCACAAGCATCCCATGGAATCCCTTGGGGGCGTTGTCCCAGTTCCTAACGGCCTTAATGCATTCCCCTCCTCCAACATATAGCTGTCAGATCAGGGTGAATAGAGCTTTCAATTTCATGTCAGGAAGCTGGAGGTTATTACCATGCATTCTGTCTGCCAATTACAAGAACACTTTGTTCAGAAACCGGATTATTATAACCAGGCAAAGGAGATCATGAACCATAAAGTAGGGCATAAATATGATCCATATGGAGCAAACTTACCAAATACACTGCAAGTAATCTCTCCTAGCAGGTCCTTCACCTTGGCAAAATTGCTCCGGGTTTCCTCTAACTTCTTTTCAGCATTTTCTGCCCTCTCAATAAGGGTCTTTTCCTGATTCTCAAAATCTTGCTGAAGAACAGAAAAGGTTTTGGTCGCTTCTATAACTTGTTTCTCCAGGTCTTGCTGCAGAGTCCTTGCTTCTTCAGTTTTCTGAGCCTCTTGTGCTAGCAGGCTCTTCAGATTTGAAATTTCCTTTTGCGAGGAAGATTCAAGACTCTATATAATTGTTGGTTACACAAAAACATAGGTTATAAACAAATTCAAGGTATAAGTTGAGAAAATTCCTGGTTCTAAAACATAACCCAGAAGATTGGGAGCTTGCAAGGATTTCTAGCCTATTCAAGATAATATTTAAAAGTCCCGAGTAGCAGAAGGCTTGCAACCCGGCACTTGGGGGCTACACCATTTCAGTTCCAGAAAGTTGATTGTCATATATGATTAAGTCCCGAATAGCTGCAGGCATGCTACCCGGCACTTGGGGCTACAGTATTTCAGTTTGAATTCAAATTATTAAGTATAAAAGCAGAACAAGTCCTAGTTCACAATAAATTTGTAAACCGGCCCTTGGGGGCTACAACATTTCAGTTCAAAATTCAATGATAAATCTTCAAGTTCATTCTACAGATATAAACTGGAAGATTGAGGGTTACAGGTTATATCTATCAAGGTTACCTCATATCTCTTCTTCAAAAACTCTATGATCCCATCTGCACGGCGCCAGTTCTCAGAAAGTTCTCGAGTCAGCGTATAAAAATTTTGGCCTTCGATGTTCAGGTTGGAGGGAACTGTTTTTACCTCTGGCGTTGGCTTCAAATCTTCTGTAACTTTGGAAAGCATGGTGGAGGTTCCAGCAGTCTTGGCAGTTTGGGAGCCAGTTATTACGACGTGTGGGTCAGAAACAACCATATCTTCAACCAGAGGATCATTATCCGGTGTGTTATCAACCGGATTCACCTCTTGTTCAGTGGTTTGTGCAAGATCATCGGTATGACCCGACGATTGATTAGCCAACTCATCTTGTTCTTCTCCAAAGACCATTTCCTCCAGATTTGCAGCGGGAGCAGCAGTTGAGATTGGGTTAACCTTTAACACAGCTTGGGCCCTGCAGCGAGATGAAAATTATAAACCGGATTGCATAACAAAATGTTTGTAGTCATGAACCAAAGGTTGTGGAGCTAACTTACCCAGAATTAATGGAAAACTCGCTGGCCCCGCTGAAATGGGATGAACCAGAATTGGGAGAATCTGTATGAAAGGTATGACTCAGCTCAGTCCAGATCTTCCCCGCCAAGGGATGTGAAGGGGTGGGTGAAACCCGAGCCTTGGAAACCTAGCGAGAGGGAGTTTTCTCGGGAAAACCTGCTTGTAAGTCACTTGACCCGGAGCTCCGGGTCCTCCTTCTCTTAATGGTATCTTCATCATCCTGTGTTTTCTCCACGTATGAGGACGGATTCAAAGGATTTTTTGGACAGTCTATAAATAGGCACCTTAGCAACAGCCTGCCAGCACCTCTTGTTGGTCACGGGAGAATCCTTTTCTATCACCGCGTTTGATCCAGTTTTGGGAGTGGTAGGGTTGAGATCCGGAATGCGATCATCCGACACTTCCTCACCTGCACCACCTTGATCTAAACCGGCGCCCTCCTGATTAGCCGGTTCATCTTGTGAGTAACTAGCATCAGAAAAATGACTATGCAAGTGACCAAGGGAATCAAATTCAGAAACCTCATCCTCTTCGTCACTTTGCTCGTCTGATTCATCATCTTCAGGAGGAGAAGCTGGTTCTTGAGTGATGACCCAGAAGGGATCTGCGGGCTGTAAAACGGACAAAATCAGGGTCAATATGTGCGCAGTCTTAAAGAATGAAAGTTACTTATAAAAAGATGAGACTTACAGGAGGAGCCGGGTTAGAAACGCTGAAGGCAGCAAGGCCAACATCAAAGAACATGTCCATCTTTATTCCAACCAAATCTTTCAGATCAGCCACCATGTCAGACTTGGAAACTGGAGACTCGGAATATCGCATAGGATCTGATAAACCGGTGTGTTCATGGAATAGCCGGTTCCTAATGATAAGGGGATGGATACACCAATCCACCCATATCTTGGTCAGGTCTAAGCCAGTTAGACCATGAACTATCAAAGAAGTTACCCGCTTGATAAGGGGCTTGATTTTAACTATGAGAAGGTTTGGCATAGGAGTTCATAGTACTAGTGTAAACAAGACGCTCTGGACGATAACCCGAAAGGGCCGGTTCACCTTCAGGAGAGGTGTTTTTTAAGTAAAAGAAAGATTTCTGCCAGAGTTTCGGATGACTAGCTAGGGGGATACCCAGATAGGCAATATCTTTTCACCTCAAAACGAGACACCACCGCAGTGGATCAGCTCACCCCCAGCTACTTCCGGATGTTTGTTACAGTAGAAGTACTCAAGAAAAAGATATAGGTTAGGTTCTATTTGGAGATAGCCCTCACAGAGAACGACAAAGTTGCTGACATTTAGTATGGAATTGGGGGAAGGTCTTGAAGATGAAGACCATAATAGCTTAGAAGCCGGCGGAAGAAATGAGACCCGGGAGGGCGAAACCCATGAAGGATATGGGCTTCAAAGATTATTACCTCGTCCGGCCCACGTTCAGGCCGGATCTAATTCCAAGGGGCACGCCAAGACAGATTCTTTGGTAGTAACCCGGAGTCTTCCATCTCCGTAAGCCGGCCTTGAGTCATCTCCGACTTACACCAATTCACTTGCATCATGCCTCTCCCGGACTTAGTTGCTGTAGAACCGGAGGCACCTCCGGTCTTTTTATTCTTCCCGGTTCCTCTCTCCTTGGTCGCCAGGCTCTTCTCCTTGACCATCTTGCGACGAACACCGGCGAAGCTCCGGCTGCGGCGGCGTGAGGAACAAAATGGAGCTCTCAAGCTCTTTTTTGGAGGAAGAAGAAGAAGTGGAGGGCGCGGGGTGCGAATGATCCTGGGGCCGTACCAAGAGACTATTTATAGGCGGGGGCCTAAACCCTAGGGTTAATTGGTGATTTTGCACAATGGACCCTCAGGATTAATCTTTTTTCAGAAAGGATATGAAGAGATTGGATCTACGGAGGGATATTCTCTGAGAAAAATATATTAAATACGAGGAGAAGGATCCGGGATAAACCGAGATACTTTTGGTTCATGAGGCCTTGGAGATAAAGACGCGGAGTTATCTTTTCAAGAAACAAAAAGATACGATCCCGATGATAATGATTAAACCCGGATAATCCAGATCAGATATTCTGGAAGGTTATTTTCTCAAAATAAATGATTTGTGTTTGAGTTGTGTCGGGAATAGCTTAACGCGAACAACGTAAGTTTTAACTTATGTGTTCGCATTAACCTGGGGGCTAATGTTGGAGGAATAGGTGAGGGGGAGCCTCACCAACCACCCACATAAACCGGAATTTACCTAAGCCGATTCAAGGCACCCGGTCCGGTTTATACCGAGAAGAGCCGGATAAGAGATGGTCACTCGGCAGAAGAAGATCCGGGTTACCATGAGCGTAACCCTGAAAGGACAGAGGAACCGGCCCATGGTCCGGGATAGAAGACTCAGAGGCCCAAGACCTAGAGAGCAGCCCATGGCCGGACGGGAAATGACTGGGTCATGAGGAGAACCGGACGGGACGACTAGGAACCGGAAAGGACTAGGATTCCGACGACGGGTACAACCCGGATCCCTCTGTAACCCGGGGGACTCGTCCACTATATAAGGCGAGACCCTGGGGCATAGATAAAAAAGTTCCAAGTCGATAGCAAGGTAGCTCGAGACATCAAGAGCCGACATTGTCATTTGTATTCAAGACATTGTTTCCCAATAGTAAGAAGGCAGGAGTAGGTTTTACCCTCAATCGAGAGGCCGAACCTGGGTAAACTCGCATATCTCGTTTCTGCCTTAACCCTTTCGAAGTTTTTCTTAGTAGCAATGCCCTCGCAATCTAGTTCTCACATGAGGACACTTGCCATGAAAACACCACGACAAAGACTCCTCCTTAGTCGGTTTCTATCTACTTCTTGATCCGTAAGAGCATCTCCATCGGCACACCTCAACGGATAGTATGGGCACCTAGAGGGAGGGTGAATAGGTGCTAAGACCAATTTTATTTTTTTCTGCAAATTAAGACTTGACAGAAAGGTAAATTCTCTAGATATGCAACTATGGTGAATTTACCTATATTACAACAACAACAACAACAACAACAATAAACAAGATACATACACGAAGTAAAGAAGAGGGAACGAGATAACCGATAACAGAAGCACGTGGAGACATGGATGTAATCCCGAGTTCCTCCTTTTGAGGGGAGTACGTCTCGTTGGAGGAGTGTGAGTTTCGCCACAAAGGCCTACTCGACACCACAAGGGCATCACCCTATTCTTCGATGAACCTTGTCACAAAGGCCTAATTCACCTTCCACTATTGATCGCCTTCTAGGCGGGAATCGAGTCCTTTACGACGAGCTTGGGGAACACACTCACAACCAAATTGGGGGCTCCCAAAAATCACCAAGTTTAGCAATGAGGTCTAGGTTTTTCACACAAGGAAACCCGAGACTAGTTCCCCTCAAAAAAATGAGGGGGAAATGGAAAGCCGGTTGGTGAAGATGTAGATCGGGGCCTTCTCCTTCAATCCTCCGAAGATCAACATGTTTGGGTGGAGGTATTGGGAGATCTAACTTGGTGGGTGAGCTTAATCAATGGGGCATTCAATTCTGGACGAGCTAGCTGGAGGAGGAAGAAGGGTGGAGGTATTTATACCGCAATCCCATAAACTAGTCGTTTTGTGTCTTTATATGAAAGTTACTGAGTGCATTTGCATTTTGATCTCTCATATGTTTTGGAGTTGATAACAACACTATTAAGTATCTAACCATGCGTTTAAGTTATTTCAGGAAATATCTTTTCGACGCAAAAGAGAAGAGTGTTGAAAGACATTGCCACCAAAATTGACTCTGTCCAGCGGTAGTACCGCCCCGCCCAGCGAGCGTAGTACCGCCAGAAGAACCGCCAACTTGATTTTGGCTACTTCATCTAGCGGTACTGGTATAGTAGTACCGTTGTGACTTAGTCGATTGAGGAGCAAGCTTCTCGTGGCGGTAGTACCGCTTCTTCCAGGACGCGGTAGTACCGCTGGCAGTACCGGTCAAAGTACCGCCAGAGGAATTTTGTTCATAGTAACCATCACGATACTAGAGCGGTAGTGCCCTAGTACTACCGCCAGCCACTTCAATTTATTTTGAATAAGTGGCCAGCGGTAGTACCGGTGGGCACTAGCGGTAGTACCGCCGCTGGAAGTACTGCGGTACTTCCGCGGTAGTACCGCCCGCGTCCTATGACTGGGATTCCGCAGTACCACGCTGGTTGCCAAGGGGCGGTAGTACCGCTGGCACCAGCGGTAGTACCGCCAGGCACGAAAAGGGTAAAACGGCTAGTTGGTGGGAGGGGGCTATAAATACCCCATCCCCTTCTTCGCCAAAGGGTTCCTCAAACTAGCATTGAAGACAAGCATTTATTGAGCCTCCAAAAGCTAGATTTCTCCCAATCCCTCCACTCAAACTTGTTGATACTTGGAGGATTGAAGGAGAAGACCCCGATCTACATCTTCACCGAGCCGATCTTCATTTCCCCCTCATTATCTTGAGGTATCTAATCTAGGGTTTCCTTGTGGAGAACCTAGACCCCATTGCTACACTTGTTGGTGATTGTTGGGAGCCCCCAATTTGGTTGTGGGTGTGTGCCCCAAGCTTGTTTGTAAAGGATTCTATTCCCGCCTCAAAGGGGATCAATAGTGGAAGGTGGACTAGGCCTTTGTGGCAGGGTTAATCGGAGAATAGGGTGAGGCCTTTGTGGTGTTGAGTGGGCCTTCGTGGCGAGCTCACACCCCCTCCAACGAGACGTACTCCCTTAACAAGGAGGAACTCGGGAATACATCGTGTCTCCGTGTGCTTCATATCAGTTACCTCGTTCCCTTCCTCCTTTACTCGTGCTTGTATTGTGTTTGTGCTTGTTCTTGTCATATAGGTAAATTCATCGTAGTTGCATTATCTAGAGAATTTACCTTTGTGTCAAGCCTAATCTTGAAGAAAAATTAAAATTGGTCGTATCACCTATTCACCCTCCCCCTCTAGGTGCCCTCACTATCGGTTCAATTGGTATCAGAGCCTCGGCTCTTTTATCGGGCTTAACTGCCTAAGAGTTTAGGATGGTCGATGATAAGGATGTCGCCGGTTCTGCGGTGCATGTCTCTATGGATGATCTCAATGAGTTAAAAACTCATTGACCTCATCCATGGAGAGCAAAATCGATGAATTGCGAACACTCATGTTGCAATTCATGAAAGCCAAGGAATCGGAGACCGCCACTTCATCATCTCCGAACAAAGATCCGGAGGGCGCCGAGAAAGGGGATAATGGTGATCCATCTAAAGATGCTTCTGGTAAAGACTCCACCGATAAGGGTAAGGAGGGAAAAGGAGAATACCACTCCGTCGAAGGACACTATTCTCCCGACCCTCCTGTTACACATCCTCATATAATTCCTAGGGGAGATCCACCTAAAATTTATGCACATTCCTTTCGTGAATGGCAATATTATATGGAAACTCACTTGAACTCTTCTTGTATAGAACTTTGGAGGGTCACTTGGGATGGATACAAGCCACATGACCCCAAGAACTTGACAAGAATAGAAGCCGTAGATTTTCAACTCAACTACACCGCCTTGTCTATTCTTCAACAAGCCGTGGGTCCTAACCACATGCCTCATCTTCAACAATATTCCACCACCAAGGAAACATGGGACGCCCTTGTCGTCATGTTTGTGGGCAATGAAAGCATGAAAAGGAATAGGTATGATGCCTTGAGCAATGGGGCCGAAGGGTTCTATATGCATGATGGGAGAGCCATGAAGACATGTACCTAAGGCTCAAGACTCTTGCCACCGCATTCCACAATATTGGTGCCAAGTACATTGATGATGCTTGGATCAAGAGTAAGTACATGATTGCTCTCATGCCATTTGAGCCCGCGGACTTGGAGATCATTCAAGGAAGACATGACTTTGGTTCTTTGACCTCAACTCAATTAATGCAAGAGGTGTGCTCCTATCAAATGCAAACTAAGAATGCTCTTGACAACCGTGCTAGAGCCATAGGAATGCACAAAGGGGCATCAGTTGCTTTGAAGGCCAAGGTTGTGTCAAGGGAGGTTGAGTATGAAGAAGAGTGCCATGAGGACTTGGCTCCATTGAAGGATCAAGAATATGATCCCGTGCTCAAAGATGTCATTGCTCTTACCGTGCAAAAGTTTTGGAAGAATTCCCCCAAGGCCAAGGCATATGTTGAGGAGAAGACCAAGTATCGCTATGGCAATGATGGGACTCAACGAGTGAGGTCTTGCTTCAACTGTCAAGATAAGCACCATTTCATTGTGGAGTGTCCCTATGAAAATAGAGAACTCCATAGTGGCAAGCTCATTCGCAAGGACAAGTCCAAGGTTGCTTACAAGAAACCTCACTTCAAGAAGAAACCATTCAACAAGAAGTACCCCACCAAGTTTGTGCTAGTGAGTCATGAGGAGTATGATTCCGCAAGTGAGAAGAATAAGAAACCACAAGTGAAGTGGCCGCTCTTGCCATTGCTTCAACTCCATCATCTTCATCTCTCTTTGAATCCCCCAATGAGAATCTTCCTCACCCGAATGCCAAGTGCTTCATGGCTAAGGCCTCGAAGGTATCACCTTCTCCCAACTCTAAGACCCCGAGTTAATTAGAAAAACATGCTAGTCTTAGAGTAGAAGATGAAATTCTCTCTTTGGAACGCTTTATGTCTAACGTTCAAGGGGATACCAAGAAGTACTTTGATCATCTCATGATCCAATTGGGAGAGTCCCATGAAGCTCTTGAGAAGAAAGGTGAGATTGAAAGAAGGGATGCGGATGAGATAGCTTCTCTCTCCATGACTCTTGAAAAAGAGCATGATGGTAGAGTTTCTCCTGAGGAGGAACTTGAATCTATTGAAGAGTAACATAATAAACTTGGTTATACAAACACTAAGGAACGTGACCTTGCAATTGCTAAATATAAAAAGGCTAAAAAGGTAAGGTTGAGTTTGGTGTTGGTCATGATAAACTAACCGAGGAGTTTGAAAAGCTAACCAAGGATCACAAGGCCTTGGAGAGTCAGCACTCTTCCCTCAAAGAGTTACATGAACAACTTCAAACTCAACTTAATAAACTTAAAAACCCTAGCACCTCTACTTCTTTTGTGATCATGCAAATATTATTGAGGAAAATGCTAGGTTGAAGGATGAGATAGCAAGGCTCAAGGGCAAGAGCCCTCAAGTTGAGGAGGTGGTGACCTCAAGCCCACATGTGGTTGTTGCTAGACCACAAATGAGTGCTCCTAATCCACAAGTGGGAAAGCAAGGTCTTGGCTATGTTGCCAAGAAGAAGAACAACAACAACAAGAGCAGGAAGAAGGCCAACAATGGTGTTTCAGGTGGTATTGTCATTAGGGACAACACTACTCGTAGCACTCCCGCACAAGCTAACAATGTTGCTTAGAGTGGTGGTATCATGAGGGACAACACTACTCATAGCATTTCCGCGGGGAACTAACAATCCACACCATTTCTTATATGTTGATTTTTATGGTTTTGTGCAAGCGAAATATATTGGTCCTATTGAGGGTTACGTTGACTATACCATTTGGGTTCCAAAGACCCTTGTTGCTAACATGAAGGGACCCTCCTCGGGTCCTAACTCTAGTCAATGATCTCTTGCAGGACTAGTGGGGGGCTACCCCCGAGTAGGGGTAAGGCAAGTGGTAAAAGTGAAGATCAGAGTACTGTTGGACGGGTTGGTGGCTACCCGGGTACCCTCTACCCGGTAGTCTCTATCCGGTCATAAGTACTGAAGGCCAAGAGAAGATATTAAGGAAGATTGTATTCGTCCGAACAGAGAAGTTATGGTCCGAGTAGATGGGCTGCGTTCCTACTTGGGCAAGAAGTCAATGGAGCCGTTGTGACAGGATCCCGCGTATCCTATAACCGTACAGGCGTGTGGTTCAACTTACGAAGCGTGTGATTATCCGTGCTACGGCGTGGCTACAGTGAGGTAGGAGCCTGTCAAGTCCTGTCACTAACAGAGGGGACATGACATGTCAGGGGGCCTACTCTATGAGACTGACAGGGTGGACAGGTCCCATCTGCCGAACGACGCGGTGACTTCCTGCACCCGGGTCGGCGAGAAGCCGGAGGCGTGCTCTGTTTTGCAGTGGGCATGTCCCATCAAGTTGTACCTTTTAGTCCTTGTTTATTTGGCTGGGCACTAGTATATAAGGTGCCCTTCCCCCTCCTGCGCGAGGGACGTTGATCCAGATCGCATTTATTACAAGGACCAGCACTAGAGCGAGAGAGAACTGCCGAGTGGCTACTCGGCTGAGAGACAAGTTTGTACTGTGGCTACTCGGAGATTATACATACAGAGAGATAGGCAGGAGTAGGGGTGTTACCTCCACACGAGGGCCCCGAACCTGGGTAGTTCTTGTTGTTTGCAGTGATAGTGATACCTGAGCGCGGCTACTCGCCGTGCGATCCCTTTCCGGATACCTACAGCGTCCATCGGCCCCAAAACTTAAGCCATCTCATGGCATCTGTCTTCTCCACACCATGACAGTTGGCACCCACCGTGGGGCCAGCAGCGGCGCTGGCTGGGGTTCATATTCGGACGGGACCCGTTTCTGCTTCGGGGGAGCGCGTGGTCTGTGGCCTTGTCCACAGATTCGGCTCCTTCGACTTCGTCACCGACAACGCCGGCGATTTCGGCGGCAGGCCCGTGCCAGCAAGCGGCTCGGTGCTTTCCTTCGGTGCGCATCTGGTCTACGTCGCCACCACCGTCATCCGCGAGTTCCCGGAGGAGGTGCTCGTCGCGGAAGATCCTCCTGCTGTACTCGCTGCCTGCGGGAAGCCTTCTGGCTGCTTTGCGGACAGCGTGGAGGTGATGATGATAGGCCCGGCAATCGATGTCGGGAAAGGCGCGGCTGCTACCGCGGGAGTCATCGAGGAACCTGCTGGCGCAAGGGTCCACAAGCCCTACGACATGCCCCAGAACATTTCGGGTTACGTGGATGCTTCCACGTCCGCGGCTATACCAGTTGCTCGCGGTGGCGCCACCGAGCGGCTGGGCATTTCCCACCGAGCTCGAGCTCATGACAATGAAGGCGCAACTCGAGCAACAACGTCAAGCGCTACTCGCGGAGTCCCAGGAGCTGGAGAAGGTTAGGCTTGAGCTTAACCTAGATCAAAACGAGTACAACAGAGCACATGGCTTTACTCCTGTTTCTAGGCTGCCTAGCAAGCTAGGCGCTACCCGTCGCAACTTAGGCGCTGAGCTGGCTAGAGATGGTAGGGCTGCTAGCCAATCTGCTAGTTTGAACACTGCTGGTAGGCCAAAATATAGCACGCCTGCCAAAACTCTTAGGGCTGCAGAGGCAGTTGCTGCTGAGTTGCCGCATCTCACTGGTGACGCGCGCGCTAGGCAGCATGATAGACTCAATGAGCTAGTGCTAGAGGCTGGCAGGCAGAACGAGGAGTTCCGGAAAGCCAATCCGGGAGCAGGTGCTTCTCAGGTTGTGCACTCGCATGCGGTCAGATCTACGGATCAGGCCTCATCGCCGCTTCCTGGCAATGAGAGGGACCAGAGTGTGAACTCTGGAAAGAACAAATGCAGGTGTACGACCCGGCTGCCGCCGGAAAACAGCACGTTGTGCCGCGGCAGCCCGGTCAGAAACACAACTCTGCAGGAGCAGGCTATCAAGCCACTAAAGCTCACAGCAAGGGGCAAGGAGGAAACCGTGCATGACCATCTCGGCATCAGGCCGCCAACCCGGTTTAGCAGAGGGTGTGGCAGCCAGCAGCTGTGCGGCCGCAAGTAGTTGTGGCAGCAGCCAACCCGGTGGCTCAACCCGGTCCTGTGCCGCAAGACCGCTAAGATGATGGGTACTCGGCGATGGAGCTAGCCAGGTACGCTGACCCAAGAGATGTCACTGATCGTTTGGGTAACCTAATGCTAGAGCCCAGCGATGCAAGATACAAGCTGGACCGGATCAACCGGTCTGCGCAGCTCGAGAACAAGGGGCCACCCGGCCCAGATTGTTTTGGTCGCCGCATCATGGAGGAGCCTTCCGTGAACAAGTTTCAGCTGGCTAGAGGGACCAAGTGCTATGATGGCAGCACCAAGCCGGAAGACTGGCTAAGTGACTATGTCACCGCTGTGTACATTGCAGGCGGCAACAAGAGATGGGCTGTGCGGTTTGTTCCGCAGATGCTGGAGGGCCCTGCCAAGAGATAGCATCAACTGCTGGCTGGACTTCTCGGAAGCCTTCATCAGCAACTTCACTAGCACGTACAAGTGGCCGAATAGGCCGCAGCAGCTTTCAGCTTGCAAGCAGCGAGAAGAGGAGACTGACCGAGAGTACCTTACTCGGTGGAGCACACTGAGGAACACCTGCGAGGGTGTGAACGAGTCACAGGCAATCGCCTGGTTTGCTCAAGGCTGCAGGCATGGCAGCATGTTGTGGCAAAAGCTGCAGAGAGAGATGCCGAGTACGATCACCGAGACGATCAAGATCGCTGATATGTATGCACTCGGAGACCCTACTTAGCCTCTGCTCGATGCATTTGAGCCGAGAAGGAAGCACCATGATGGCAGCAGACGCCAAGACTTCAGAAACAAGCGCAGGGGTGACCGCATCGATACTCGGTATGATCCCGAGGAGGTGAATTCTGTGATCCAAGACCCTGCGGCTGCTGGGAGTAGCCAAAGGCAAAAAACTGCTGGAGCCCAGTACGGGCAGAACCAGAATCAGGGCCAAGGCATCAAGAAGCCGTACAATGCTCCCCAGCAGGGTAGCGGCAACCCGGATCCAAGAGAGACTCAGACTTTTGTCTTTGAGAACATGAAGGTCGGGCCATGCAGCTTCCATACTCGGCATCCGAGTAGGCCAGCCAACCACACTACCCAGCAGTGCAGCTGGTGGGACCGCATCAAGAGTGAAGGCTTTGGTCAGCTGCCCCTCCTCCTCCTCTGCCACTCTTGGGAGCCAACGTGCAGCCTGTTCGGGCAGCTGCTCCCAGGCCTGCAGTGAATCCGAGAAGGGAGAATGTGAACCAAGTGGCTCAGGGAGCCAACCGCAACTACTACAACAACAACCGCAACAACAACAACAACAACAACAATAACAACGGCAACAATGGTGGTGGAGACCGCAACCAGTACCAGGAGCACCATGAAAGCTATATGGTGTTCACCACTGAGCCAGACAACAAGCAGTCGCTGCACATGCGTGCAATGGAGGTAAATGCAGTGATCCCAGCTGTGCCTCACTATCTGCTCTGGTGCGAGCAAGAGATTACTTGGTCCAGAGCTGATCATCCCAAGGTGATGCCCAACCCGGGTACCTATGCTCTGGTGGTGGATCCCACATTCCTGGGGACCACAAAGAATGTCAGGTTCAACAAAGTGCTGATTGATAACGGCAGCAGTATCAACATCATGTACCGAGATACCTTGGAGAAGCTCGGCCTTGCCGAGAACATGCTGCTACCCAGCAGGACTACCTTCCACGGCATTGTGCCGGGAGTATCTTGTGCTCCAATTGGCCGCATCTGGGTTGATGTCCTATTCGGCACCAGGGAGAACTGCCGCACCGAGTGCCTGCAGTTTGAAGTAGTTGATCTTTAGAGCCCCTACCATGCTCTACTCGGTAGGCCTGCCCTCACCAAGTTCATGGCCTCAACCCATGCAGCCTACCTGAAGATGAAGCTACCTGGTCCCAATGGAGTCATCACCATCTCGGGTGATTACAAGCGCTCCTTGGAATGCGCGTCTGCTAGTTCTCAGCTGGCGGAGTCCATGGTCATTGATGAAGAGAAGAAGAAGATACACGAGGTGGTGGCTATGGATCAAGCAGCACAGGGTGGTGCGCCTGGCATGCCGGGTTCCCAGTACGGAACTGCTTTCCAGGCGTCCCAGGAGACAAAGAAGGTCCAGGTTGATCCTGAGTTCCTAGACCGTGTTGCCATCATTGGCGCCGGGTTGGGAGAGAAATAGGAAAGCGAGCTCATCCACTTCCTCCGTGAGAATCGGGATGTCTTTGCATGGTCCAATGAGGATTTGCCGGGCGTCCCGAGGGAGTTGGTTGAGCACTCGCTACATGTGCGTCCTGAAGCCAAGCCAGTTAAGCAGGCTATGCGCCGCTTTGGTGATGAGAGAAGGAAAGTCATCGGTGATCAGATCACCAAGTTGCTGATAAGCGGATTTATCATGGAGGTACTGCATCCGGATTGGCTGGCCAACCCGGTTATGGTTGAGAAGAAGAAGGAGGACCCCAAGGCCGAGACTGCATGGCGCATGTGCGTGGACTACACCGACCTGAACAAGGCCTGTCCCAAGGATCCATTCCAGCTACCCCGCATAGATCAGGTGATTGATTCCACTGCCGGGTGTGAACTTTTGTCTTTCATTGATGCCTACTCTGGTTTCCATCAGATAGCTCTCATCCCGGATGATCAAATAAAAACTGCCTTTATTACCCCGTACGGGGCTTATTGCTATCGTGTTATGTGCTTTGGGTTACGGAATGCTGGGGCTACTTATCAGAGATGCATGCAGAAATGCTTGCATGATCAAATTGGCAAGAATGTGCAGGTGTACGTAGATGACATTGTCATCAAAACGAATAAAATACATACTCTGCTTAGTGATATTGAGGAAACATTTGCCAACTTGCGCAAGTACAGGATGAAACTGAATCCGACTAAATGCACCTTTAGCGTCCCGGCTGGAAAGTTACTCGGCTTCTTGGTATCTAGTCGGGGCATTGAAGCCAATCCTTCAAAGATAAAAGCTATAGATAGCATGTCTTTGCCAAGATCACTGAAGGACGTGCAGAAGTTCACCGGATGCCTGGCTTCTCTGAGCCGCTTCCTGGGCAGAATGGGCGAGAAGGCCTTGTGTCTCTATCAGCTGATGAAAAAGAGTGAAAAGTTTGTCTGGACACCACAAGCTGATGTGGCATTCAAGGAGTTGAAGACCATGCTGGGTAGCGCTCCCATCCTGGCTAGCCCGCTACCCAAATAGCCAATGTTGCTCTATATTGCGGCTACCAACCGGGTAGTGAGTGTGGTGATAGTGGTGGAGAGAGAAGAGGAAGGCAGGACTGTGCAGCGGCCAGTGTACTATCTCAGTGAGGTGCTATCCAGCTCCAAGCAGAACTACCCGCACTACCAGAAGATGACTTAAGGCGTGTACCTGGGTGCCAAGAAGCTCAAGCATTATTTCCAAGAGCATCCCATCACGGTGGTGAGTACTGCTCCCATCTCGGAGATCATGGGCAACAAGGAAGCAAGCGGCCGGGTAGCCAAATGGGAAATCGAGCTAGCCGCGTACACTCCTCTGTACGCGAAGCAATCAAGTCACAAACTCTGGCAGATTTCTCGGTGGATTGGGCCGAGATGCAGAATGAGCCTCCCTTGCCGGAAACAAACTACTGGAAGATGCATTTTGATGGCTCCAAAGTGAAGGAAGGCCTTGGTGCTGGCGTAGTGCTTACGTCACCCAAGCGAGATCAACTCAAATACGTGATGCAGATTCATTTCAAGGCATCTAACAATGTGGCCGAGTATGAGGCAGTGGTGCATGGCCTGAGGGTAGCCAAGGAAATTGGGGTGCAGCGCATCGTCTGCTATGGCGACTCGGATTTGGTGGTGCAGCAGGTATCCGGCACCTGGGATGCTTTGGATGCCAACATGGCATCCAACCGGTTTCTAGTGCAAACCATGATTGGCTTCTTTGAAGGGTGCGAATTTCATCATATACACCGAGCTGAAAATGATTGATGGAAGGATGATAACCCGGTAGGCTAACGTCAAGGTGTAACTCGGCCCAAAGGGAGCTGCGCAAGACCCGGCTTAGGGAAAGGGAGTTTCCAGAAGGCCCAGGAGTGTAGGCTTCGTAACCCGGATTGTGGGTTTCGATAAGGAAACTTAGGGTTTATATGAGGTGAACGGGTAGGACTCTGAGTATACCTTGGATAGGAAGCCAGGGGGCCGGGTATTATATAAACCGGCTCCCAGGGTTAGACTAACACGAGTTTTTACTAGCTATTCGAGTATTCCCTGTAATACGAGAGTTGAGATTGTAACCCTAGATCGGAGACTCGGCGACTAGATTGCCAGAGCTACCAGATCAATTATCAGCATGATTTCCCCTGAGCAAAACTCTCTCCCAAACACCAGAGTCGAATTGCCCCAAGATAAGTTACCCCCGGTAATGTCTGCCGTGATTATCCCACGACAGTTGGCGCCCACCATGGGGCATGCGTCCAAAGGTGTTTACATCACGGGAGAAGCTCGGGAGAACATGAAGAACCTCGTCGTCGGCGAGATCTACACCAACCCCGAAGGAGAGAAGATGGTGGACGATTTTGGCTGGGGGCCAGAGTCGGATCTACTCGAATCCGGATCTGTCGTCACAATCGGCCGGGTTAACGTCTTCGTCGGCATGGTACGTACGTCCGGTTCAATCCCTGATGATTTTGGATGTGATTCTGTATAAGGTGAAGCGACCTGCGTTCAGTCGGATGGAGAAGAATCAGTCGGGACGATAGATACGATAGAAGAGCCCATCACGAAGAGGGAACAGCCGGAGGAGCCGGCATGGACCCCGCGTGGCCGGGTCATGAGAGAAGATGATACCGAGTCTATCTTGCACCTGCTGGAGAACAGGTACGAGGAGGATAGCTGTGACGAAGAAGAATACGAGTCTTCACCAGGCATCGTGCGCCAGGTCGCGGTCTACACGGCCCCTGCAACCAATCTCAATCAGGGGGGCGTGACCACGGCCGCGGTCGGAGCAGCGCGAGCACTGGCTCAGCAACAAAATCCGGTTGATGGAAATCCGGTCATAGCCCGGGTTGACGGAGAGTCGGCTTCAGTCACCAGCAACACCCCGGGAAGTGAATTGCAGAGGAATATGTTCGGGTTTATGGCGAACAGGACGCCAGGGGCGGGTCCTTCCAACCCACAACACCCGGCCATGTTCAGTAACAATTTGATCCTGGATCCCACGGTGCTAGCTACAGTGATAACCCCGGAAAACGTCGCGGCGCGGGCTAGGGATCTGGATGTAGCCCGCCGTGCGTTGGAGCAACAAAGGAGAGATGTGGAAGCAGAGAAGCAAAGGGTAGCCACGCGCCAATGTGAGCTGGAGGCATTGGAGAACCGGCTCCGGGTTGAGTCGACCAGGATGCATCAGAGATACCAAACAAGATTACCGGCAACGGGTGGAATTCTAAACCCGGCCACGTTATTCATCACACCCCAGGATCAACCAATTCCGGCTGTGAATCAGGAAACCGTACATCAGCCTGCGACCGGAGGAGGACAACCAGCAAACGTACAAGCCGGGTTACCCACGTTGCAGACAGGGGCTGCTGTTGGCAACACAGCGCCGCCACCACCACCACCACGGTTTCACACTCCGCCAGGTCACTTCAATAATCCCATGGACAATGTGTATGCAGCAACATTGGCATTGGATTGCATCCCCGTAAGAGAGTCACCCCATGCGGAGGAGACCCGGCGGGCGATAGATCTATTGCGCACGGCGGTGGCTCAGCAAGCCAATTACCCGGATAACAGGAGCGGAATGCATGGAACGCCGTATGTAAGCCGGCATAACGGAAACACCGGTAATATTCAGACAAGCTCAGCACGGCGGAGGGCAGAGCAGCAGCAAATGCCGCCTCCTCCCCGTAGACCAGCAACACCTACAGTATCAGCTGCACAAGCTATCGTAAACAGTTCTCAAGCCATGCGCGCAGCAGCCGGGTCTGCGGTACGAGGGCCGGTAGCGGTTGCACCCCCCGCCGCACCTGTCGCTGGATCGCATGTTTCCCGGGTAAGGCCAGTACCGGCAATTTTAGCCGGACCCAAGTGTTTGTCGGACGCCATTAGAGCCGAGCCCTACCCGGATAAGTTCAAGGAACCGGGTAAAGTGGTGAACTATGAGCCGACTATGGATCTAGAAACCTGGTTGAGCAGCTATGAGATGGCCATGTCGATTCGCAACGCATCTGAAAATCTTCAAGCCAAGTTCATGTACTTAATGATGTCAGAGGGAGTAGCAATATTATGGTTCAATAATTTACCAGAAAAATCCATCAATTCGTGGAGTGAGGTAAAAGTTGCATTTGTCAAGCACTTCCATGGGACGTGCAGGAAGTTATTCACAATCGATGATCTAGAACGATGTGTCCAGAAGAAGGGTGAGTCGGCGCGCAGTTGGGTGCGCCGGGTTATGGAAATACTTCACTCGTCTACGGATATTCAGCCAAAGGATGCGCTACAGGCTATGGCTAAAACATGCAAGTACATACCCCTAGTGCAAAAGCTAACGCGCATGAAATCTAGTCGGAATGCTTCGGAGGTTATTATGGGAGAGTTGATGGACGCGTGCAACAAGCACGCCGCCACGGATACCACAGAGGAGGATGTTGATGACAAGAAAGCCAAAGCTAACGCAAACAACAGTGGAAGACCCGGCAATGGCTCTGCGCCGGGTAACAATGGAGGAAATAATGGAAACAACTAGAATAAACGCCCGTACGAGGGAAATTCCGAGTTTGTCGCCAACACAGAGGCCGGGTTTGCAAGACCCAGAGCAGAAGGAAATTTCTACGGAGGAAACTTTAATGGAGGAAATTACCAAAGGCCGCCAAGGCCGGCTAACCATATAGATGCCTTCAGGATGCCCTGTCCGCGCCATAGCAGGAACGGCAGACCGGCCAATCATTCGCTGTAGCAGTGCGTGGATTTATAGAGATGGAAGAATGAGGAAATACAGAAGGCAATGTGAGGTGCAGGCCGGGGAGCAGGACCGGGTCCGGGTGGTAACCCGGGCAACGACCCACCCCCAGCAGGCAACCCAGGAGGTGGTAATCCGGGTAACAATCAGGGAGGAGCTGGAGGTTTCCAGGCCAACCCCAAGCAATTGGGCCAGTACCACGTTCACACCACAGGAACCTCTAACAAGGATAGAAAGATACTCAAAAAGGCAGTAAACTCGGTTTCCTCGGCTGTCCCGAGATATCTAAGGTGGTCGGATCAAGAGGTAACATGGAGCAGAAGGGATCACCCGGAAAGAATAGAACACCCGGGAGTCTTAGCATTGGTGGTTGCGCCACAGGTTAATGGTTATGAGTTGAAAAAGGTGTTAATGGATGGCGGAAGCAGCATCAATATCCTATATTGGGAAACTTTCCTACGCATGGGCCTCAAGGAGTCTCAGCTACAGAAAAGTTCTACGGTTTTTCACGGGATCGTACCGGGTCACTCGGCGTGCCCCGAGGGGAAGATTATATTGGAGGTCGCTTTTGGAGAATCAAAGGATAATTTCCGAGTGGAGTGGCTCACGTTCGAGGTGGTAAAGTTGCGTAGCCCCTATCACGCGCTGTTTGGAAGGCCGGCTTACGCCAAGTTCATGGCCAGGCCGTGTTACCTGTACCTACAGCTAAAAATTCCGGGTCCCAAGCAGACCATCACCATCCATGGGAGCCGGGTTATAGCGGCTAAGTGTGACGAAGGAGACGCGGCAATGGCGGAACAAGCTTGTAGAAAGGAAGAGCTCAAGTATTACCGGTCTCAAGTAGACCCGGATGACAGAACAGCGTTAAAGAGGCCGAATACGGAGGATGAGAGAGCAAAATTCAAGGCGTCACAGGACACAAAGATGGTGGCTTTTGTTGAAGGTGATCCCTCCAAGCAATTTGCTATAGGATCTAACCTAGACAGTAAGCAAGAAGAGGCGCTCGTTGAGTTCATTCACGGAAATCAAGATGTTTTCGCTTGGACGCCCAGTGATATGCCAGGTATCCCTACTGAGTTAGCTGAGCATAGTTTACACGTCGATCCTAAGTCTCGGCCTGTGAAACAGGGCCTGAGAAAAATGAATGAGGAGAGAAGAAAAGCTATATGAGAAGAAATTGCCCGGCTATTGGCAGCCGGCTTTATCATGGAGGTATTTCACCCGGATTGGCTGGCAAATCCGGTACTAGTACTGAAAAAGAGTAATGAGTGGAGGATGTGCATAGATTACACGAGTCTCAACAAGCACTACCCAAAGGATCTGTTCGCCCTTCCAAGGATAGATCAGATCATAGATGTAGTGGCTAGAAGTGACCTATTATGTTTCCTGGATGCGTATTCCGGGTATCACCAGATCAAGCTCAAGAAGGAAGATTGGGAGAAAACATCGTTTATAACCCCCTTTGGGGCTTTCTGTTACAAAACCATGAATTTTGGGCTAAAGAATGCTGGTGCAACTTACCAGAGATGCATACAGAAGTGCTTTGAGGATCAGATCGGGCGCAACGTTCACGCCTATGTGGATGATGTGGTGATCAAGACCAGGAAAGCGGAAAGATTTATTGATGATCTAAAGGAAACATTCAAGAATTTGAGAAGATATCAGATGAAACCTAACCCTACAAAGTGCGTGTTTGGAGTTCCAGCAGGAAAATTACTCGGGTTCATTGTTTGTGAGAGAGGAATCGAGGCAAACCCGGACAAAATCAAAGCTATCCAGAGTTTGAAAAAGCCGGAAAACCTGAAGCATGTTCAGAAGCTTACAGGGTGTGTAGCAGTGTTGAGCCGGTTTATATCCAGACTCGGAGAGAAGGCAATTCCATTATACCGGCTCTTGAGGAAATCCGACAAGTTCGTCTCGGACCAAGAGGCGGATGAGGCGTTCGAGGCACTAAAGAAGCAATTGTCTGAGGCACCAGTCTTAGCAGCTCCGGGTCCTAAGGAGCCCATGTTACTATATATTGCGGCTGGGCCCCGGGCGGTTAGCGCAGTGGTTGTTGTTGAGCGTAAAGAGGACGGAAAGGATCACCCGGTACAGAGGCCGGTTTACTACGTAAGCGATGTATTATCGGAAGCAAAGCAGCGTTACCCACACTGGCAGAAGTTGGTTTTCGGGGTCTTCATGGCCAGCCGGATATTGAAACCATATTTTCAGGAGCACCCCATAACAGTGGTTAGCTCTATTCCAATGTCGGATATTATCAGAAACTCAGATGCAACAGGAAGAATAGCCAAGTGGGCCATTGAGATGGGAGATTATCATATCAACTACGAGCCCAGGTCATCAATCAAATCCCAAGCTTTAGTCGATTTCATCAATGATTGGACTCACACAAGCATGCCAGCAATGACACCAAGTTCCGAGTCTTGGGTGATGCACTTTGACGGTTCTAAACAGTACGAGGGATCAGGAGCTCGGGTGGTACTTACATCACCCAAAGGAGATAAACTGAGCTACGTGTTGCAAATTCACTTTGATTGCTCTAATAACATGGCCGAGTATGAGGCATTATTACATGGATTGAGAATAGCCAAGGAGATGAACATCAGGCGGATACGATGCTATGGAGACTCGGATCTTATGGTTCAGCAGGTCTCAGGAACCTGGGATAGGAAGGATGCAACTATGGCAGCATATCGCAGAGAGGTGGATAGGGTTGCCGGGTGTTTTTCCGGGTATGAGGTCGAGCATATTGACAGGCGAAAGAACGAAGCAGCAGATGCACTCGCAAGACTCGGCTCGCGCAGAGAGCCGGTTCCACCCAATGTTTTCCTGGACGAGTTATGGCGGCCATCTGTCAAAACCGAGTCTGAGGAAGAGGTGGCTAACCAAGACCCGGATTTAGAGCTTGTGGCCACGGTACGTGCCGTTCCTGAGTGGACATAGCCGTTTTTAGCTTATTTATCACGGGGCGAGTTACCACCACAGGAGGTTTTAGCAAGGCAAATTCTGAGACGAGCAAAGGGCTATTCCATCATCAATGGCGAGTTATATAAAAGGAGTGCAGCAGGAGTCTTTTTGCGCTGTGTAGCACCAGAAGAAGGCCGGCAGATCCTGAAAGAGATCCATGAAGGTGACTGTGGGCATCATGCATCCACAAGATCCCTTGTGGCCAAAGCATATCGGCACGGCTTCTTTTGGCTCACAGCCTTAGCAGACGCGAAACGCTTGGTGGCAAGGTGCGATGGATGTCAAAGGTACGCTCGCCAAATCCATGTGCCGGCTATGGAGTTGCAAACAATCCCACTAACCTGGCCGTTCGCTGTTTGGGGCATGGACATGGTGGGCCCCTTTCACATGTCACCTTGCAAAAAGACTCACCTCTTGGTAGCTATCGATAAATTTACAAAGTGGGTTGAAGTTATGCTAGTTACCAATTGCGAAGCAATCACATCAGTCAAGTTCTTAAAAAGAATCATCTACAGGTTTGGGTATCCTCACAGCATAATAACAGACAATGGAACCAATATGTCCCTTGGTGAGATGGAGAAATTCTGCGGGAACAATGGAATCCGGCTTGACATAGCTTCAGTAGCCCATCCACAAGCTAATGGACAGGTGGAAAAGGCAAATCAGGAGTTACTTCGTGGACTAAAACCACGCTGCGAGTCCCGTGCGTCCGAGCTGCTGGCGCATGGGTTGAGGAGTTACCATCAGTGGTTTGGGGAATTAACACCACACCTAACAGATCTACTCAGATGACACCGTTTTTCATGGTTTATGGTGCAGAAGCAGTATTGCCGAGTGATATCATTCATGATTCGCCTCGAGTGTCGGCTTACGTCGAGGTGGAGAACGAGAAGACCCGGCAGGACGCCGTGGATATGTTAGAAGAACACAGGGAGCAAGCTTTGGAGAGATCAGCCATATACCAGCAGGACCTGAGGAGATATCATAGCCGGCGAGTCAAAACCCGGGTCTTCCAGGAAGGAGACCTGGTTCTGCGCCTGGTACAGTCAAAGGAAGGAAAACACAAGCTATCTCCACCATGGGAGGGACCTCTCATCATAAGCCGGAACCTGCACAATGGATCATATTACTTGGTAGATGCAAGGGAAGAGTCGGCTACTGTCAATGACACCGCTCATACAACTTCATCTATGCAAGAAAGAGAAAGACCATGGAACGTGGCTCAGCTGGGTCCCTACTACACTTAGAATGGGCTAGCTTCACAAGTGGAATTACACGATGTAACAGGCAGCAGGTTTCAGACGCACTCTTTTCCTATCCAGGGTACCTAAGGGGACTGGAAGGTTTTTAATGAGGCGGCTTGCTGACCTAACTTTTCTCATATCAATAAAGAGATGGTTAAACAATAATATTGTTTCCTTTTGTGTATTTTTTGCCAAGTTTTTTATTTTTCTGTCGTTTTCTTATTTTCCTTCAGATAAGTGTTATTTGTTCTTAGTGTAGTAGTTTTTATAGTTAGTTATGTATATCTAGGTTTTGGGGGCTGATTGCTTAAATAGCACAGTTGCAAACTCAAAGACCCAGTCATGATGCCATTAAGTTATAAGGGCCGATTACTTGTAATAAGTACGGCTGCAAGCTTATAACTGGACAATAGAGCCAAATTGTCTTGACTTTTCTTGCTTAAACTCGATGTGACTCGCAAAAAGTGGCATGCTTTGCTAGCGTATAATTACAATCAGTCATGATGCCCAATGGGACTTGCCTGACCCTGTCTTTATGCAGTTATAGCAGCATTGATCATCCACGCGAAAGCCGGCTTATAGTAAAAGAAGGTCAAAAGGGTCATCCAAACCACAAGTTATGCAGAGTACAAGGCTAACAGCCGGAAACTCAAAATATATTAAGCATAACTTCAAACCTACGTGAGCAACTCTAAGTTTGGGGCCTTAGCAGAAACAAACTTGTTCTTTTGACAAACTCCAATCCCTAGACTCGGAAATTTGGGCCTTGGGGACTTGGGAATTCGAAAAAGTAACAAATTTTCTAACTATTCAGCTTAAAAACCCAAAAATCCGAGTCTTGGGGACTTGGGGACTTAGGAAAAATCCACTTGTCAAAGCCCCCGAGACCCGGAAACCGAGTCTCACAAAAGGAAAAATAGCGAAGGTCGGAAAACCAGCAACGAAAAGTTTAATGCTAGGAAATATCAAATTCACGCAAAAGGCCACAAGGGCCACGAAAGCTATTAAGGTTTTTAACGTATTACAAACCGAGGAAATAGTACCGAAAAGTGCACAGGCGCACTATCAAAAGAATAATTGTTTTAGATGCCCATTGGCCGAATAAAAGTGTTTGAGGCAGTGAAAAAAGAAACTTCACTCGGCATCCTTGGCCGAGTCTTGAACGTTGTCCTTGGCAGCCGGGTCTTGGACTTGCTCTTCAGCGGTCTTCTCAGCACCTTTACCTGGATGGGCAGCAGAGTCGGCGCGAGCTGGTGGACGGACAGCCGGCGTAGAGGTGGAAGGCGCAGTGTCGGCCTCAGCCCTCCTCTTCGCAGCTTCCTCCCTCTTTTGGGCAGATTCCGCCTTCCACCTCTCTAGCATGTCAAAGGGCTTGGGGAGATCTCCTTTGATTGGCTTGTCGTCCGCGTCATAAGGTGTAACAATCCTCTCTAACTCCAGACTGTCGGCGATCTGGCTTGCCGAGTGACGCACCTCAGTTTGAATAGCTTTGAAGTTCTTGGCGGAAAATTTAGAGCCGTCAAGGTTGAACTCAGGAAACCCGGCCACAAGTTTTTCCGGCTCAAGCTTGGGGAAATAAGCCTTGGCCAGCATAAGCCCGCGGGTCACCCCGATTCGGCACGAAGAGCGCTTCCAGAGATTGATCCACTCGGGGATAGTGGAGCACACTTCAAGCAACGTGTCCAAGCCACAATAGCCCGTAGCCGGCCACTGCACGGCTTCAAGGATCCAGTTGGTGCCGGCAGAAAACTGCCGATAACGCCTTTCAGGGTCTTCAGCTTCTCAATGTCATCTTCGTCTAGGAGAGCATCACCCGGACCTGCAGTATAAACTTAAAAGGTTAAAGCAACAATACTCGGTTATCGTATGTAAAGTAGTATACTTAGCGAGTTACATATTTTTACCAAGCAAGGCGCGATAAGTGTTGGCAATTTGAGCTGAGAGCTTCTTCAACGTATTCTCGGCAGCGCGGTATTTCCTCTTGTACTTTTCAACATCTTTTTCGAGGTTCTGTACTTCAACCTCAAGCCCTGCTCGCAGCTTTGACTCAGTCTCGAGGAGCTGATTGGTTTTGGCCAAAATCTCCTCAGAACGAGTCACTTGCGCCTGTGGAGGAGGGAAAAGGAAAGGTTAGTCGGATACACGAAATGGCCGGATATAAAAGGAAGTACCGAGTACAACTTTGCCTAGTTACACTCGGAACTTGGGGACTAGATGAGTATATAAGTAATGTTGATCAGGATTACCTGGTGCTCAGCAGCCATGGCCTCCAGGATATCTCTTTCAGTCGTCTTCAAAGCAAAGAGCGCATTCATCATCTCGTCGTAGGAAAGTTTGTTGAGATCCAGGTTGGAAGAACCGGGATTCTGGTTACCCGGAGATGGAGTCTTCTCCTTCATGGGGGGGACACCCGGGTCGCCTGGGTATTGAGAGTGGGCTCACTCCTTCCTGTGCCCAGGATCACGACATCGTCATCCTCGGGAGTATGCGAGGGGATTGGATACATGGCCTCCTGATCGGCCGGGTCTTTCAACGGAACTTGTTCTTCTCCAGCGCCGCCTGCTGCGGCCATCACAATATCAACCGGATCCTCCTTAGCCGGGTCATCAACATCCATATTGTCCGGGTCACTGGTTATGACATTGGCTCTGAAGGAAATAAAGCAGGTAGTTAGTATATAATGAAGGAAACTTATGGAAAGTATTGGTATACCGAATAGCAAGAAATCTAGCTTACCCGGTATTCACGAAGAAATCCGCCGGAAGGTCGTTGCTAGACCCGGACGAGGCTGATAAAGATAGAGAAAGTGAGACTCGGAGTTGTCCAGCTAGGGGGTGATTGGGAGAAGGATCTTTTCGAGGTGAATTGGAAGGATGGGTTGGGGAAGTACCGGCACGGCGGGCTGGGGACGAAGGGATACCCGGGTTGAGAGGATCCTCACCTGGGGAGTTCCGGGTTACCCTGCGCTTGACCGTAGGGGGCTCCTTCAAGTATGGTGAATCGGACAATCGTTGATTAAGCTCGCACATATTAGCAAATGAATACGGTTTGGAGGACATAGAGGAATATGGAACTTTGAATACGACCCCTCGGGGTTTCCTCTTGGCCCCAACCTCAGCTTCTGGTTCTGCCTCACTTTCGTCACTCTGGGTCTCCTCCTGATCCTCCTTATCCTCCTTGTCCTCCTTGTCCTCCATCCCTGGAAAACATAGTGTACAGTCGGAAAAAGAGAAAGTGTGGGAAAGCGAGTTAACAGAAATGGGGGTAGGTGAAATCCGGATGATACCTTCGTCCGAGTCGGCCGATTCTTCGTCCTCTTCCGAGTTTTCGGAAGGAGGGGGGGTCTCGATCTTCCAGAAAGTGTTGTCTTCCTGAAATAAATGTACAATGGTAAAAATTAGTGATCATATCAGACAAAGGAATAAGGATAAAGAATTAAGGCCGGATCTTACCGTTGGGGCCGGGTTATCGCGAGTAAACGGCTCCAAGCCGGCTACAGTCCGGATCACGTCCATTTTCTCAGTCAAGAAACTCTTGATTATCTTGTTTGTATCAGCGGCTGGGTAGTTCCTCAGTGAGTAGCGGAGTGAATCCGTGACGTGCCCAGAATATTCGCACATCAGGTTGGGCCGGATGGCATTAGGTTGGATTCGGAAGTTTACCCAAGTTTTAACCAAGTTGAGCCCAAGAAGGCCTTGGGCCGAAAGAACAGCGAGTTTGCCAATGAGGGGTTTGATGGACTCCCTATCCGACTCAGAAGCGGAGGAGTTGAGGTTATCGGAAAGATCAAGAAGGCCTTCGGAGAAACCCGGTAAAGTCTTTTCACCGGGTGAGGAAGTGTCCTGACAGTAGAAGTAGGTCTTCTGCCAGTGCTTGACGTGGGAGCTGAGGCTCAGAGTCGGCATCAAGGAGTTCTTCCGCCTCTGGATAGATACTCCCCCGCAAGCCAGGAGGGCCCCGTCGCCGCTTTCGCGGCACGGCTTGCATTGGAACAATTCAAGAAATAGCGCAAGATTTGGAGGAACGCATAAATATGATTCACACAGAACGATGAAGTGAGTGATGTTCAACATAGAGTTGGGACCTATATCAAACACTCGGAGTTTGTAGTGATCTAGTAATTCACGAAAGAAAGGGTGACCCGGGGGGCGAAAACCCCGGATCACGTGCTCTACGAAAATCACTACCTCATCGAGACCCGGAGTGGGACGAGTCTCCTCTCTAGGGATGCGCCAATGGATGTCCTGCCGGGTGGGAAGGACGCCCGACTCTGCGAGCTCATCCAGCTTTGCCTTGGTCACGATGGACCTTGCCCAGTTGGCGGATATGGATTGAGTCGGCTTGGCCTTCGTCGGCTGTTTCCCCTTGGTCTTCGTGCTGGCTTTGGGAGCCATATGCGCAGTCTAAAAGCAGGGAATAAAAGTGCAGAGTGTAAGTGACTTAAGACCCGGAAATGACAGACTATCCGATTAAAACCACATAGCAACTATGAAAAACTTTGACAGATCGGATCTAGACGAAAAAATCTACAGAGAAATTTGTGACTACGGGTAATAGAGGTGCATCGTGAGGTGCGCAATTGGATCTATCTTGAGCGCTGGATGTGAAATAACAAAAGCAAGGGTTATCTAATTGATGCGGAGCGAGAAAATCACCCAAGAGCGGATCTGAAACATGATCTAGTTCAAGCAAGATTGGAGATAAGATCGATGGGGCTAGGTTGCTCACCGGCGGGATCTGGAGGAGAGCACGGCGGCGGCGGATGGCGCAGTTGCGTTGGCCCTTTGGATCTTCCGGAGATTGGTTCGAGGGCGCGACAGCAGCGGTCAACGACGGCGCGGTGCTAGCCGATGCGGAGCGCAGGCGACGGCGGTACTCTTCCGGCTGCGTGCCCGTAGACGCCATGGCGGCGCGACCTTGAGCTCGAGCGAAGGAGCGCCGAGGGAGATTGGGGATGAAGGAGATGGGGGAATGGAGTGTAGAGCTTAGGGCCACCCCGGGGACGCTTATTTATAGGCGCGAGTGGAGAGCCCTAGGCCCGAGGAGCGGGAGCTAAAATTTCGGGAAAGGGGTACCCGACCGGATTTTTTGGGATAAGCAGTAAGTGCTCCCGTTACGAGATATCCGGAGAGAATCAGAGCAAATCGTTTCCGTGATATTCGGATTAGTTAATGGACAATGAGAGCTGGGTCTTCTGTGTTTTCCTCGGAGTGTTGACCCGGGAAAACGACGCAGGACTTGGAGAAAGCCGGGTTATTATATGGACCACCTGTGGAGTTAGGCCTAGCTGTTATCAAAGCATCCTAACCCGGTATTTTATGAACTTGTGTGTTTATTATTTTTGCAGGGAATAGCATGCGCTTCAAGGAGGATCCCGTGAAGCCCAAGCTATTCTGGGGACTACTGATGGAGGGATGATAACCCGGTAGGCTAACGTCAAGGTGTAACTCGGCCCAAAGGGAGCTGCGCAAGACCCGGCTTAAGGAAAGGGAGTTTCCAGAAGGCCCAGGAGTGTAGGCTTCGTAACCCGGATTGTGGGTTTCGATAAGGAAACTTAGGGTTTATATGCGGTGACCGGGTAGGACTCTGAGTATACCTTGGATAGGAAGCCAGGGGGCCGGGTATTATATAAACCGGCTCCCAGGGTTAGACTAACACGAGTTTTTACTAGCTATTCGAGTATTCCCTGTAATACGAGAGTTGAGATTGTAACCCTAGATCGGAGACTCGGCGACTAGATTGCCAGAGCTACCAGATCAATTATCAGCATGATTTCCCCTGAGCAAAACCCTCTCCCAAACACCAGAGTCGAATTGCCCCAAGATAAGTTACCCCCGGTAACGTCTGCCGTGATTATCCCACGACAATGATGCAGATGATGAGCTGTCCAAGTTGGGGTCTTCTCGGCAGTTCATCCCGGCTGGGATTGCCTTGGAGCATTTGAGAAAGCCATCCATCAATCCATCCCTCAACTCGGAGTCTATCTTTGTTCCATCTCTGCCAGGAGAGGAAGCTGTTCCAATAGAGATTGATTGGGAGGCTGCAAAAGAGAACCCGGGGACTGTCGTCTCCAACCCGGGGACTGGCACCTGCAACCCGGGGACTGCTCCATTCAACCCGGGGACTGTCGCATTCATCGAGGGGATCATTTCTCAGTACTCGGGGACTCGGGGACTCGCCCCCAATTCAGAAGAGGTCTTGGTAGCTGATCCAATGGAAGTGGACGAACCAGTGTTTCCCACACGGGAGACACCGAGTTGGGATCTGCCCATATTATCCTTTCTAACGGATGGCACATTGCCAAGTGACGATGTCACAGCCAGGCAGATAAAGAGAAGATCCAAAGGCTACACTATCCTCAACAAAGTACTGCATATAAGGAGTCCTACTGGTGTGCTGCAACGCTGCGTCGAGCCAGAAGAAGGAGAAGAAATTCTTGTGGAGATACACCAGGGGGAATGCGGGCATCACGCCTCTTCTCGGGCTTTGGTCAACAAGGCTTTCCGGCATGGTTTCTTTTGGCTCACTGCCTTGAAGCAGGCTGAAGATAGTGAGAAAGTGCAACGGCTGCCAGAGACTTGCAAGTAAGATTCATATGCCAGCTTCCGAGTTGAAGACCATTCCCATTACTGGGCCATTTGCAGTTTGGTGTTTGGATATGGTGGGGCCTTTCAAGCCAGCTAGAGGCAACATGAATCACATCTTGGTCATGGTTGACAAGTTCACCAAGTGGATTGAGGTCAAGCCTATTCGGAAGTGTGATGGAGTCACAGCTGTGAGTTTCCTGAAGGATGTGATCCTGAGATACGGCTACCCGCACAGCATCATCACTGATAATGGCACAAACTTTGTTGAGGGTGCTTTTGCAAGATTCTGCAGAGAGAAGCGGATCCGGCTAGATGTTGCATCTGGTGCGCATCCGGCCTCCAATGGGCAAGTTGAGAGAGCAAATGGCATGGTGCTATCCGGCATAAAGCCAAGGCTGATGGAGCCATTACAGTGAACCCCTGGTTGTTGGCTGGACGAGTTGCCGGCGGTGTTGTGGAGTCTAAGGACTACCCCTAACTGATCAACCGGATACACACCATTCTTCCTGGTATATGGAGCTGAGGTCGTGTTTCCCACTGACCTAGAGCATGACTCGCCCCGAGTAACCCTCTACACCGAGGCGGAGGCGAGAGAAGCTCGAGAAAATGACGTTGACCTGCTAGAAGAAGCAAGAGAGCAAACTCTGTCACGTTCAGCTGTCTATCAGAAAAACTTGAGGCATTATCACAGCCGGAAAGTAAACCCAAGGGTTTTCCGAGAAGGAGACATGGTCCTTAGGCTCGTGCAGCGCACGGCCGGGATGCACAAGTTGTCCCCTTCGAGGGAAGGGCCTTTCATTGTGAGCAAGGCTCTGCACAATGATGCCTATTACCTAGTTGACGCACATGCACCCCAGAAGAACAGGCCGGATAGAGCCGGAGAGGAATCTAAGCGCCCCTGGAATGTAGCTCTACTCCGCCGTTTTCATTCATGAGCAGAAAGTTGTATGTATCTCCTCAACCGAGTTAAAATTCTAGTCGGCACTTCGAATTCAAACTCGGGGACTGCCCTTGTCCAAGTTTGTTCTGTGTTGTTTTACTCTGTTTTGCTTTGTCTACTCGGTTGCTTTACTTAGAATTTCATAAGCATATCTAGTAATGTGTTTAAACCCAAGGGCCAACTCTTCGACTCTGTTGCTGTCCGCAACCCGGATTCATGGCAAGCAAGATAACAAGCCAAAGGTCAATGAGCACACGAAAAATTGCTAAGGAGAAGAGAGGTGTAGCAACCGAGTAGGGTGTTCTTTTCTGTTTCTGTTGTCTCTTTTCGGTTAAGTGGTGGGCAGCGTTACCATGCATTTTTCTAAGTGGCTAAGTATTTGAAGCTCAAACTTTGAAATCTTGTGACTCGACTACCAAAAAAGCCACAAGTGGCAGGTAAGAGCTAATACAAAGAGAATGACTGGATAAAAATGCAAATCGGGGACTTACATAGAAACGCAACCCGGCATTGAGCCAGAGTTGCTAAACTGTTAAACAAATAAAACTGAGTACCAAGGGACATAATTGTACCGATTACATATGCACCTGGCATCCCGGGGATCTGATAAAAGGTTGGAGATAAGACTTGCAGGAATTACACAACAGTAGAAGCTGTGTTGTCCGCGTCAGTGTTGGTAGAGGCAGCTGGATCGGAAGTTGCTTTAGCCACGGAGATGGGATCCGTTGCAGAGTCGGAGGCTAGAGGGTAGAGACCGTCCGTAGCAGCAACAGTCGCGCCCAACTCAGGAGCCAGGTCTTGGATCACCATCTCGGTGGTGATGGCGGCCTCCTGTGCGGCGGGCTGCGGCTGCTTGGCCTCTGAGTTGGCTGCCAACCCGGAGTCCTCGACGTTGCCTTGCGGCTCGTTCCCCTCCGTCCCCTTGGCTTTCTCCTGATTGGATCCCTCCTCCTCGGCATCCACCTCGAAGTCGGCCAAGTCTTCGTCAGTAATGCTATCCTCATCATCATCCTCGTCATCGTCCTCTTTGCCAACATCCGTATCAGGCTCGGTGGGGCCGTCGATGAAGACGCTGGTGTCGGCCTAGGAGGCGAGCTCATAAGCTACCTCTTTTCGGCGAGCGATGCAATCCGGATCTTCGGTCCACTTGGAGTCTTCACGGCGCGTACTGATCCTTTGGAGATCCAGGTTCTCATACCAGGACAGGACGAAGTGCAGCAGCTCATCAGCTCCTGCCCGAGCTGCGGAGGCACGCCATTTCTTGAGCTCCACCTTGACCTCATCCAAGTGATCAGCGATTTCACGGAAGGTTTCCGGGACGTCCTTCTCGGGCCAGAAGAGCTTGTGCAACTTGATACCAGTGGACACCATGGAGGTGCCCAGGCCCTTGAGGGAGCGGATTTGTGTCTTGATGTTGAGGAGATGGTCGTTGATGCTGGAGGTGTTGTCAATATTCAGACCAGATGCGGCTCTGGCCTGTCTTGCCTTGTCCAAAGCGGGCACACTAGCGGAATGGAGTTCCGGGAAGATATCTTCATAAGGAACTAAGTTGAGTCAGAGACAGTGACCGAGAAGAAGAAAAAACCGGGTAGAAGAAGGCAGAGAAGAAGGAAACAGAAGAAGAAAAGGGGTAGCGGCAACTCACATTCCATTTCTACCAACAAGGCCCCCAGCTTGACCTTCCAGTCCTCTGATTCTTGGAGATAATTGTCATGGACATGGAGCGAGTCATTGATTTGAACCTCGAGGGCTCGGTTCTTTTCCTTGAGCATGGTAATTTCCAGCTCGAGCGCTCGCTTCTTAGCTTTGGCTGTCGTCTCAAACTCCTGCTTCTCGCGGACTTGGTAGATTGCGGTTTGGAGAGCGTATGTAAGATCGACATGGAGTTTCTCAAACTCTATCTTCTCGTCCGCGCGCTCCTTCTCAATCTCCGCTTCCCGGGCCTGCATTTGCTTTTGTACTTCAGCGGGTGTGAGGCAATCCAGATGCTGCTCCCGGAACTTCTTGTATTCTTCTGCGGGTAGAAGAGCGTTATCAGCAGAGTAGCCAACAGAGAGAAGACAAATACAAAGAAGAGAGATGATTGTTCACCTTCCAGAGAAGTGATCTTGCTTTGTGCAGAGGAAGCGAAGACCTCGCAATCTTGGTGCCTTTCCACCAGAGCCTTGAGCTCGCCTGCAGAGAAGACAACAATTGAGCAAAAAGCAAATAACGGGCGTAAGTACAAAACGCAGAAACCGAGATGCTAAAAGCTTACTTTCTATTTCAGAAAGCTTGAGGGTGTGCTCCAGGGCTTGCTCCTCCATAGCATCCTTGTCTTTCTTCTCGGCCTCCAGGGCTTGGTTCCACTCCCTGGCTTGGTGGTGGTTCCAGAGAAGCTGACGGAAAATCTGTGTCCTTTTCTGGACGCTATTCTGCAGAGTAGAAAGGAAAATATGAGTACTGGAAGATTTGGCCCGAGTAGATGTCAACTCGGTTGATTCTTCACCTACTCGGCCCGAATCTCGGGGACTGGGGGAATGACTAAGAGAAGAAGAGAAGAAGATAAGAGAAAGAAGAAATCAGCAACTCGGAAAATACAAAGAAGAGAGAGACACTTACAACATAGCTTTTCTTGATGTCCTCGGTGTTCTTGCGCAGGACAAACAGCTTTCCGGTCAAGGTGCAGCAAGGGCTGGCGACCGTCATGCCAACAGAGCCAATGTCGGCCTTGTTCCAGTCCGTTCGATAATGGTCAAGTTTCCCCAACTCGGTACCATCCCAGGCATTGTTGCCGAGCACTTTGCTGTCCTAGGCCTTCCCGATGTGGCCTACTCGGTCCAAGATGGCCGCAAGGCCTTCTTTGGGAAGTTCCTCCTCGTCTTCGCCACGAGAAGAAAGTTCTTTGATGGCCACGGCTTCCTTCTTTCCCTTGGACTTGGAGGTTCCCACGGTGTCGTGGGATAATCACGGCAGACGTTACCGGGGGTAACTTATCTTGGGGCAATTCGACTCTGGTGTTTGGGAGAGGGTTTAGCTGAAGGGAAAACATGATGATATGCGATCTGGTAGCCGGCAATAAGTCGTCGAGTCTCCGATCTAAGTATATTAACTCAACTCTCGTGTTACACTGGATACTCAATACCTAGCGATATTACTCTAACTCTTGGATCTCTCTCTGTCTAACCCTAGGGGCCGGCTTATATAATATCCGGACCCCCTGGCCTACTCTCCAAGGCGCACTCTGAATCCTACCCGGACACTGCTTACCAACCCTAAACGTCCTTATCGGAACCCACAATCTGGGTTACGAGGCCTACGTTCCTGGGCCTTCTAGAAACTCCTTTATCTTAAGCCGGGTCTTGCGCAGCGTCCTCTGGGCCGAGTTACTCCTTGGCGTTGGCCTACCGGGTTATCATCCCTCCATCAGTAGTCCCCAGAATAGCTTGGGCTTCATGAGATCCTCCTTGAAGCGCACGCTATTCCCTGCAAAAATAACAAACACACAAGTTCCTAGAGGTCGGGTTAGATTGCTTTGATAAACAGCTAGGCCTAACTCCATGGTGGCCATATAATAACCCGTCTTTCTCCAAGTCCAGTGTTTACTTTTCCGGGTCAACGCCCCTGATGCAGACGCCAAAGATCCGGCTTACTTTACTTGTTTAATCGATCCAGGTATCGCGGAGAAGATTTGTTTCCTATCCATTCCGGATATCTTGTCCAGCACTTAAAGCATATCTCAGAAAATCCGGGCGGGTATCCCTTATCCCGAAATTTCCGGTTCCCGCCCGCTGGACTAGGTTTACCCACATGTACCTTATAAATAGGCATCTAGGGGATAACCTAACCCCAACGGTTCATTCCTCATTCTTCTTCCTCCGCGCCAACGTCCTCTCTCACCCGTGCTCGCTCATCACCGCCACGGAGACCTCGAGCGCGCCACCGGAGCAGAGCCGCCGCCGGCTGCGTTCATCCATCGTTCGCCCCGCGCCGTCGCAAAGCTCCGCCGCCGCGCCTTCAACTTGCCCGCTGGGAATCGCAAAGGGGCATTTGGATTGCGCCATCTGCCGCCGTCGTGCTCTGCTCCAATCTCCTCCGGTAAGCTTCTTGCTCCCATTGAATTAGCCTCACAATCTCTCGATTTGTTCTAGAGTGGATCTAGGTCAATGTCGGGGGGTTACCCCCGAGTAGGGTAAAGGCAAGTGCTAAAGGCAAGATCAGAAGGGATGTTTGGCCGAGTAGCCGGCTACCCGGTACTTGCTACCCGGTCGACTGCTACTCGGTCCTACACATAAATGGTCAGAAGGACAAATCAAGAGAGTTATGTTCCTCCGAATAGAAGAGTTGGCCCGAGTAGAAATGGCGGGATCCTACTCGGGCCAGAAGTCAAAGGAGCCGTTCTGACACAGAATCCCGCGTATCCCGGGTCCGTACTTTGGCACTGTTCACGGCGCTGTTCATCTGAGGACGGCGTGCCTGACAGCGACAGTGTGGCAGCAGGGCGTCGCAGGATAGGGGGGACCAACTCTGTGTTCGTGGCAGTGATAACAGATCGGTTACTTGGTTTTGCCCAACGACTTTCCGCACCGGACAAACTTAGAAGCCAAAGCTGTCAGCGGGAACTCGGAAGAAGGAAGGTGTGCACATAATGTCGACATCTGTTTGTATTTGGCTGTATCCGGCTGGGCATCGAGTATATAAGGTGCCCTGCCCCCTCCTGCGCGAGGGATCACACACTGGGCTCAGATTCTTGACCTAGTTCATCACGTAGAGAGAAGGGTGGCTACTCGGTAGCAAGAACATTTGTACTGTGGCTACTCGGAGACACACTAATATACAGAGAGAAAGGCAGGAGTAGGGGTTTTACCTCCTCACGAGGGCCCTGAACCTGGGTAGATCGTGTTGTTTGCAGTGCTTGTTTCATACCTCACGTGGCTACTCGTCGCGTGATCCCTCCCCGAGCGCCTCCAGCGTCCTTCGTCCCCACAACTTTAGTCATCCTATGGCATCTGCCGTGACACCACCACGACAGTTGGCGCCCACCGTGGGGCAACCAGCGGCGCTGGCTGGAGTTTCCGTTCGGACGGGATCGATTTCTGCTACCAGAGAGCGCGTGGTCTGCGGCCTCGTCCACAGATTCGGCTCCTTCGACTTCGTCACCGACAACGCCGGCGATTTCGGCGGCAGGGCCATGCCCGAGGGCGGCTCGGTGCTTTCTTTCGGCGCGCACCTCGTCTACGTCGCCACCATCATCGACCGCGAGTACCCCGAGCTGGTGCATGTCGCGGAAGATCCACCTGCCGTCATCGCCGCACGCGGGAGGCCGTTGAGCCGCTCTGCGAACGTCGCGGAGGTGATGATGACCGGCCCTGCTGCTGACGCCGGGAAGGGCGCGGCTGCTACCGCTGCGGCCGTCGTCGAGGATCTCGCTGGCCCGAGTGCTGGTGGGAAGACGCACAAGCCTTACGAGAAGGAGTGCAACCTTCCGCTCTCCACTACTCCGACAATCCCTGCGTCTGCTGCGCGGATGGGTATGCCGCCTCCCACTGATCTCGAGCTCCTGACCATGAAGGCGCAGCTCGACCGGCAGCGCCAGGAGCTGCTCGCTGAGCAGGCGGAGTTGGAGAAGATTAGGCTAGAGCTTAGCTTAGATCAGATCGAGTACAACAAGGCTCACGGTTTTACACCGGTTGTTAGGAGAGCTAGCAAAGTAGGTGCTACGCGTCGCAACCTAGGCGCCGAGATGGCAACGGTTGTAGAGGCTCCCAGCCAGTCTGCCACCGCAAACACCTCCACTAGACCCAGATACAGCACGCCCGCCAAAACACTTAGAGCTGCTGAGGCCGTAGCTGCCGAGTTGCCGCATCTAGCTGGCGACGTGCGTGTTAGGCAGCAGGAGAGGCTAAACGAACTGGTGCTAGAGGCTGCTAGGCAGAACGAAGAGTTCCGGAAAGCCAACCCGGGTGCTGGAGCTTCTCAGGTGGTGCACTCGCACGTGGCTAGATCTAACGATCAGGCTTCATCGCCACATCCTAGCCGTGAGAGAAGCCGGAGTGGGCATTCCGGCAAGGGTAGGCAGATGCAGGTGTACGACCCGGCTGTCGCCGCGAAACAGCTCGCTGTGCCGCGACAGTCCGGTCAGAAACACAACGCTTTAGGAGCAGGCTTTCAAGCCCATAAAGCTCAAAGCCAGGCCCGAGATGGAGAGCGCCCAGGCCCTTCTCAGCATCCAGTTGCTCAGCCTACTCGGAAGAGGCAGCAGCCGCGTGCGGTGGCGCCAGCCGCCAACCCGGTGGAGCAGCCTGCAGCTGTGCAGGTGGACAGATATGATGATGGCTACTCGGCCATAGGATTGGCTGGCTATGACATCCTGGATCGTGTGGGCGAGCGCGTGCTGGCGCCTGGAGATGCAAGGCACCAGCTGGACCGGATCAGCTTGTCGGCACGGCTCGAGAATACGGGACCTCCCGGCCCCGAGTGCTTTGGCCCGCGCATCATGAACGAGCCTTCCGTGAAGAACTTTCAGCTCGCAAGGGGCCCCAAGAGCTACAATGGCAGCACCAAGCCGGAAGATTGGCTCAATGACTATGTCACTGCGGTTCATATCGCAAACGGCAACCGGAGATGGGCGGTGCGGTACGTTCCGCAGATGCTAGAGGGTCCAACTCGCACTTGGCTCAACAACTTGCCCAAGAACAACATCAATTGCTGGCTGGACTTCTCGGAGGCCTTCATCAGCAACTTCACCAGCACTTACAAGAGGCCGAATAGGCCACAACAGCTATCCGCTTGCAGGCAGCGGGAAGACAAGACGGACCGCGAGTACCTTACTCGGTGGAGCACATTGCGGAACACCTGTGAAGGTGTGAATGAAGCCCAGGCCATCACGTGGTTTGCGCAGGGTTGCAGACATGGCAGTATGCTGTGGCAACGGCTGCAGAGGGAGATGCCAAACACTCTGGCGGAGACCATCAAGATTGCGGAGCAATACGCACTCGATGACCCTACTCAGCCCCTGATGGATTCCTCTGAGCCGAGAAGAAACTTCAACAGCAACAAGCGCAACGAGTTCCGCAACAAGCGCAGGGGTGACCGAATAGATACTCGGTACGACCCTGAGAAAGTGAATGCAGTGGCTGTTGGAGCTGGGGGCAGCCAAAGGCAAAAACCCGCTGGAGCCTACGGGCAGAACCAGAACCAGGGCCAAGGCAACAAGAAACCATTCCGCGCTCCTCAGTCGGGTAGCGGAAACTCGGAGCAGACAAGGAAGTTCGTCTTCGACGACATGAGGGATGGCCCGTGCAGTTTCCATACTCAGCACCCACCGAGGCCTGCTAACCACACTACCCGACAATGCGAGTGGTGGGATCTGATCAGGAACGAAGGCTTGCCTCCTCCTCCTCCTCTGCCAGCTGCAAATGCCAATGTGCAGCCTGCTCGCGCACCCGCAGCTCGGCCTCCAGTATTTCCGAGAAGAGAAAACGTGAACCAAGTGGCTTTAGGAGCCAACCGTCACTTCAACAATGAGGGCTACCGCAACAACAACAACAACCACAACCGCAACAACAACAGAGGCAACAACAACTACCAGGGCAACAACAACGGCAACAATGAGGGCGGAGGCCGCAACCAGTACCAAGAACACCATGAGAGCTACATGATCTTCACTTCTGAGCCCGTCGACAAGCAGTCACAGCACAGGCGAGCCATGGAGGTCAATGCTGTGATCCCCGCTGTTCCTCACTATATGCATTGGTGCAACCAAGAGATAACGTGGTCCCGAGTAGATCATCCCAAGGTGATGCCCAACCCGGGTAGCTACGCTTTGGTGTTGGATCCTACCTTCTTGGGTCCCGAGAAGAATGTGAGGTTCAGCAAGGTGCTGATCGACAACGGCAGCAGCATCAACATTGTGTACAGAGACACACTCGAGAAGCTTGGGCTGGCCGAAAACATGCTGCTTCCCAGCAAGACCACTTTCCATGGCATTGTGCCGGGAGTCTCCTGCAACCCGATTGGCCGAGTGTGGATAGATGTGCTATTCGGCACCAGGGAGAACTGCCGCACAGAGAGCCTCCAGTTCGAGGTGGTTGATCACCAAAGCCCCTACCATGCCCTACTCGGCAGGCCTGCGCTGAGCAAGTTCATGGCCTCTACCCACACTGCGTATTTGAAGATGAAGATCCCTGGTCCCAATGGTGTGATTACCATCTCTGGTGATTACAAGAAGTCCATGGAGTGTGCCTCTGCCGGCTCTCAGTTGGCGGAGTCCATGGTGATTGCTGCCGAGAAGAAAAAGATGTACGAGGTTGTGGCTATGGCGCAATCCGCGCAAGCTGGCGCGCAGGGCGTGCCGAGTACCCAGCACGGGACCGCGTTCCAGGCATCTCAAGAGACAAAGAAGGTCCAGGTTGACCCTGAGTTCCCTGACCGCGTAGCCATCATTGGCTCCGGGTTGGCGGAGAAATAGGAAGGCGAGCTCATCCACTTCCTCCGTGAGAATCGGGACGTATTCGCCTGGTCCAATGAAGATTTACCAGGAGTGACGCCAAACCAGTGAAACAGGCTATGCGCCGTTTCGGAGATGAGAGAAGGAAGGCCATTGGTGACCAGATCACCAAGTTGCTGATAAGCAATTTCATCATGGAGGTGCTGCACCCGGATTGGCTAGCCAACCCGGTCATGGTCGAGAAGAAGAAGGAGGACCCCAAGGCTGCTACTGCATGGCGCATGTGTGTCGACTACACCGACTTGAACAAAGCATGCCCCAAGGATCCTTTTCCGCTACCTCGTATCGATCAGGTGATCGATTCCACTTCTGGTTGTGAACTGCTGTCTTTCATAGATGCCTACTCTGGTTTTCACCAGATAGCTCTCAATCCTGCTGATCAAATAAAGACTGCCTTCATTACCCCGTACGGGGCTTATTGCTATCGTGTCATGTGTTTCGGGTTGCGGAATGCGAGTGCTACTTATCAGCGGTGCATGCAGAAATGCTTGCACAATCAGCTCGGCAAGAATGTGCAGGTGTACGTAGATGACATTGTCATCAAAACGAATAAAACACAAACTCTGCTTGCCGATCTTGAGGAAACCTTCGCTAACTTGCGCAAGTATAAAATGAAGCTGAACCCGGGTAAATGCACCTTTGGCGTCCTGGCTGGCAAGCTACTCAGCTTCCTGGTGTCTAGTCGAGGCATTGAAGCCAATCCTTCAAAGATAAAAGCTATTGAGAGAATGTCTTTGCCGAGATCCCTGAAGGATGTGCAAAAATTCACTGGTTGCTTGGCATCTCTGAGCCGTTTCCTGGGCTGAATGGGCGAGAAGGCCCTGCCTCTGTACCAGCTGATGAAGAAAAGTGACAAGTTTGTCTGGACTCCGCAAGCGGATGTGGCATTCAATGAGCTGAAGGCAATGCTGGGTAGCGCTCCCATCTTGGCTAGTCCGCTACCCAAAGAGCCAATGCTGCTGTACATTGCTGCTACCAACCGAGTGGTCAGTGTGGTGATTGTGGTGGAGCGAGAAGAGGAAGGCAAAAGTGTGCAGCGTCCAGTATACTACCTCAATGAAGTGCTGTCCAGCTCCAAGCAGAACTACCCGCATTACCAGAAGATGACCTACGGCGTGTACCTGGGCGCCAAGAAGCTGAAGCATTATTTCCAAGAGCACCCCATCACTGTTGTGAGCTCTGCTCCCATCTCGGATATCATGGGCAACAAGGAAGCGAGTGGCAGAGTGGCCAAGTGGGCAATTGAGCTGGCCGCGTACGCTCCCGCGTATGCGAGAAGAGAAGCCATCAAGTCTCAGATTCTGGCGGAGTTTCTGGTGGATTGGGCTGAGGTGCAGTACGAACCTCCTGCTCCAGTTTCCAATTACTGGAAGATGCACTTTGATGGCTCGAAGGTAAAGGAAGGCCTTGGTGCTGGCGTAGTGCTTACGTCACCCAAACGAGATCAGCTCAAGTACGTGCTGCAGATTCATTTCAAGGCGTCCAACAATGTTGCAGAGTACGAGGCCGTGGTGCACGGCTTGCGAGTAGCCAAGGAGGTTGGCATGCAGCGTATTATATGCTATGGCGATTCAGATCTGGTGGTGCAGCAAGTCTCTGGCACTTGGGATGCTCTGGATGCCAACATGGCATCATACCGCTTCCTGGTACAGTCTATGACTGGATTCTTTGAAGGCTGCGAGTTCCAGCATATTCACCGAACAGAGAATGAAGCAGCAGACGAGCTGTCCAAGTTGGGATCTTCTCGACAATCCATCCCGGCGGGGGTTGCCATGGAACATTTGAGGAAGCCATCCATCAAACCATCCCCCAACTCGGAGTCTATATTTGTTCCTTCTCTGCCAAGTGAAGAATCCGTTCCCATGGAGATTGACTGGGAGAATGCAACAGAGAACCCGGGGACTGCCACTCCCTACTCGGGGACTGCCACTCCTTATTCGGGGACTGCCACTCCTTACTCGGGGACTGCCACTCCTTACTCGGGGACTGCCACTCCTTACTCGGGGACTGCCACTTCATACTCGGGGACTGCTGTCCTCAACCCGGGGACTGTCGCATTCATTGAGGAGGTTCTTGCCAATCGTTCGGGGCTTCAGAGAAGTGCTCCCAACCCTAAAGAGCAGCCAGAGGTGCCTGTCCCGATGGAAGTGGACGAACCAGTGTTTTCTACACGGGAGACACCGAGTTGGGCCATGCCCATATTATCCTTTCTAAAGGACGGCACTCTGCCAGAAGATGAGGTGATCGCAAGGCAGATTCAGAGAAGATCCAAGGGCTACACCATATTCAGAGATGTGCTGCAGAAGAGAAGTGCCACCGGCGTGCTGCAACGCTGTGTGGACCCAGAAGAAGGAGGAGAAATTCTGTTGGAGATACACCAAGGAGAATGCGGGCACCACGCTTCTTCTCGGGCATTGGTCAAGAAAGCTTTTCGGCATGGCTTCTACTGGCTCACAGCTCTGCAGCAAGCTGAAGACATCGTGAGGAAGTGCAACGGATGCCAGATGTTCGCGAGTAAAATCCACGTGCCTGCTTCCGAGCTGAAAACCATTCCCATTACTTGGCCGTTTGTTGTATGGTGTTTGGACATGGTTGGCCCCTTCAAGCCGGCTAAAGGCAACATGACGCACATCTTAGTCATGGTGGACAAGTTCACCAAATGGATTGAAGTGAAGCCTATTCGGAAGTGTGATGGAGCTACAGCCGTGAAATTCTTAAAGGATGTGATCCTGAGATACGGCTATCCGCACAGCATCATCACGGATAACGGTACAAATTTTGCTGAGGGGGCAATGGTGCGGTTCTGCAGAGATAAGCACATCCGATTAGATGTTGCATCTGTTGCGCATCCCGTCTCCAATGGGCAAGTGGAAAGAGCAAACGGCATGGTGCTAGCAGGCATAAAGCCAAGGCTGATTGAGCCGTTGCTGAAAACACCTGGGTGTTGGCTAGACGAGTTGCCAGCGGTGTTGTGGAGTCTAAGGACTACCCCTAACCGGTCAACCGGCTACACGCCATTCTTCTTGGTATACGGGGCTGAGGCCGTGTTGCCAATAGACCTAGAGCATGACTCCCCCCGAGTAACCCTCTACACTGAGGTGGAGGCGAGAGAAGCTCGAGAAGATGACGTTGACCTGCTCGAAGAAGCAAGAGAGCTTACTCTGTCACGTTCAGCTATCTACCAGCAAAACCTGCGGCGCTATCATAGCCGAAAGGTGAACCCAAGGGTTTTCCGAGAAGGAGACATGGTCCTTAGGCTTGTGCAACGCACAGCCGGGATGCACAAGTTGTCTCCTCCATGGGAAGGGCCCTTCATTGTGAGCAAAGCGCTGCACAATGATGCCTATTATCTCGTGGACGTGCGTCCATCACAGGAGAACAGGGCAGATAAAGCTGGAGAGGAATCTAAGCGCCCCTGGAATGTAGCCCTACTTCGTCGCTTTCATTCGTGAGCAAAGATGTGTATGTACTCTCTTATCCGAGTTAAAATTCTACTCTGCAATCTGAAATTGAGCTCGGGGACTGCCCTCGTCCAAAATTGCTCTGTGTGTTTCTGCTCGGCTTCACTTTTGTCCACTCGGTTGCTCTGCTTAAAATTTCATGAATACATTTAGTATTGTGTTTAAACCGACATGCCAACTCTTCGACTCTGCTGCTGTCCGAAACCCGGCTTCATGGCAAGCAAGAGAACAAGCAAAAGGTCAATGAGCACGAGAAAAATTACTAAGGAAAGAAAGAGCGCAGGAACCGAGTAGGGAGTCTTTTACTGTTTTTTTTTTGTTAATTCCTTTTCGGCTAAGTGGTGGGATGCGTTACTATGAGTGTTTCTAAGTGGCTAAGTATTTGCAACTCCAACTTTGAACTCTTGTGACTCGAATACCAAAAAAGCAACAAGTTGCGGGTAAGAACTGAGATAAAAAGGAAGAGCGAATAAGAAATGCAACTCGGGGACTTGCATGATAACGCAGCCCGGCATCGAGCCAAGGCTGCTCAAATTGACTAAGTTAAATATCAAACGTGAATAAAACTGAGTAGCAAGCGACAAACGTAATTGTTTCGATACATCTGCACCCGGCATCCCGGGGATCTGATAAAAGTTTTAAGGATAAAAGTTGCAGGAGGTGATCAGGTGGAGGTAGCAGCATCCTTGATGTTGGCCTTGGCGACATCAGCTTCAGTGTTGGTCCTGGCAGCATCAGTCTCGGAGGTAGCCTTGGCAGTTTCAGCTTCCGAGTTGGTGGCGTCAGTCTTCGCCGCATCAGCTTCTGGATTGGTGGTGGCCTGATCAGAGGTGGCCGTGGCCACCGAGATGACATCCGTTGCCGAGGTGGAGGCAGTAGCTTGGATGCGGAGAAGCGCCGTGTCGTCGAGGGCAGCACCTGATGAAGTGCCGAATTCGAGCGCCGCGGTGTCGATAACCATCTTCTCTCTCTCGGCCTCATCTTCGCTATCCGCGACAACTGCAGCCTTCCCCTTCCCGGTCTTCTCGTTAGCACTGTTGAAGTAGCTCAGGCCCTCGGACTCAGTGGCTTCCTCGTCGTCATCCTCGCCCTCTACCTCCGTGTCGGGCTCGGTGACGCCGTCGATGTAGCCCGCGGTATCCGCGTAGGATGCAATCTCGTACGCAACCGACTGACGGCGAGCCACGCAGTCGGTATCCTTCTCCCACCTCGAATCCCGGCGCATCTCGAGGATGAGGTTGAGGTCAAGATTGTCATACCAGCTGCAGACGAAGAGGAGCAGCATGTCCGCGCCTGCCCGAGCTCCGGAAGCCCGCCACTTCTTCAGCTCGGTCTTGACGCCATTCAGCTTCTCGGCAAGTCCGCAAATGGTTGTTGGCGCAGTGTCCCGAGGCCAGAACAGATCATGGAGCTTGAAGGCAGTGCGCACCAGATCGGTTCCCACGCCCCTTAAGCGCTGGAGCTGCCCCTGCATGTTCGTGAAGCAGTCTTCAATTAAAGCTTTAGTATCCATGGGCTGGCCCTTCTCGGTGCGAGCTGCTTGGGCCTTTGAGAGAGCAGGTTTGCAGGCTGAGCTCAGGTCGGGGAAGATTTCTGAAAAAGCTATCAAAAAGATTAGAAACAGAGATAGAGCAGAGAAGCGAATCAAGCAGCAGAGAAGCAAAAGGAACAGCAAAGCGCAGGGAAGCGGGTACTTACTGTTCAGCTCGTAGAGTAGCGACTGCAGTGTTTTCTCCCAGGACTCCTCGTCGGCAACATGCCTTTCTTCCACCCTCCGGAACTGAGCCAGCTGGAGCATGAGATCAGAGTTGCTCTTCCTCAGCGTGTCGCACTCCAGCTCGAGAGCCCGCTTCTCGGCCTTGGCAGTTGCCTCAAACGTTTTCTTCTCGGCCACTATTTTATTCTTCTCGGCAGCTAGATCAACGGATTTTTGGAGAGCAGTTCGCAGTTGGAGTTGGAGAGGTTCCAACTCGGTGGAGTATTCCTTCTTCAGCTCCACAGCCTGGCTAGCCAACTGCTGCTGCACCTCGGCAGGTTTGAGGCAGTCGAGATGCTCCTCGACAAACTTCTTATGGTCTTCTGTGAAGAGCAAAACACGATCAGCAGAGTAGCAAAGATGGGAGGAAGGAAAACAAGCCAAGAAAAAGCACCAACTCACCTTCCAGCCTCTTGATCGTAGTTTGACCGCTCTCAACAAAGACGCGGCAGTTCGCGTGCTCCTCTGCCAAGGTCTTAAACTTGCCTGCAGAAAGAAATCGATTACAGCAGAAAGCAGAAGCGGGCGTAAACACAAAATGCAGAAACCGCGTAGCTAAAAGCTTACTCTCGATCTCGGAGATCTGGAGGGTGCGATCCATGAACTCCTTCTCCGTCGCCTCATCGGTCTTGCGCTCAATTTCGAGGGCCTCAAGGCGCCTTCTAGCGATGCTGTGGTTCCTGAGCAATCGCCGGAACAAGTTTGTTCTCTTCAAGAGGCTATTCTGAGAAGCAGAAAGAGAACGAATCAGACACAAATAGGGAAGATTCAACCCGAGAAGACGGCAACTCGGTTGAGTATCCGTCTACTCGGCCAGAATCTCGGGGACTGGGTGATGGATAAGAAGAAGGAGAAGAGTAGAAGAAAATAAAAAGGCAACTCGAATTGGGTGAGCAAAACTCACTGCAAAAGCTTGTTAGATGTCCTCTGCGGCCTTGCGGTGGACGAACAACTTGGCGGCGAGCGTGCTGGTCTTGGACGAGATGGTCATGGGATTGTACCCCATGTCCGCCTTGTTCCAGTCGATGCGCATATGATCCAAATCGCCCAAAGCCAAGCCGTGCCAGTTCTTGTTGCCGAGGATGTCGCTGTTCCATTCGGCGTCGATGAAGCCCACTCAATCAATCATCTCCTCGAGCCCCCTGGACGTCACCTCGGTCTCCTGGACCGCGCGCGAGTAGATTGAGAGGGATCTGTCCTTGTTCCTGGCTGGCGGCTTGGAATCCACAGCTGTGGCCTGCTTGCCCTTCCTAATAGCAAGTTTCTTCTCGGCAGCAGTTATCGGGATGTTGTGTTGCTTGCTCATCTTCACCAAGTAAGGCGGATAGGAAGACGGGTCTGGCAAACTTGATCCAGCGGCTGCATCAGCGGCTGCGCCGGAATCGCCAATGATGAGCTGCCCGGCCCTGGCAACAGGTTTTACAATTGGTTGGGGCGGCGGCATCGTGGCAGAGTCGTGCGCAGCGCCACGAGGAGGATTCCTGCGGACGTTGGCATCAGGCTGGCCAGTTTGCTTCTTAGAGGCCTGCTTCTCGGAAGCTTTCTTCTCGACGATTTTCTTGTCGGCGGCCTTCTTCTCGGCAGCCTCCTTCTTGGCTGGAGGGCTCGCTGTAATCTTGGCCTTCTTCTCGACGGCCTCCTTCTTGATTGAATGGCTTGCTGTAGTCTTGGTCTTCTGCACCGGCGGGGAGCTCGGTGCAGCGGATGAAGTGCCTTGCTGGGTAGGCGGCACCAAGGGCGCGCTACCCTGCGCAGCGTCCGGCTGCGCGTGGCTCTGCAGGTCTTGCACCATCTCGTCAACTATCTCAACCCGCTGCTCGGCAGCGGGACCTTGCTGTGTCTCTTCTGGTTTCTCTACCCGCGGCCGGGCCGCGGGGTCAGTTCGGTCAGCAGCCCCTGTTGCTGGCTCCTCTTGGTTCTCCTCCTGCCGCTCAAGGGCGGCCTGGTCGTGCTGTTCGGAGTCTCGTTCTGTGTTCTTCCCGGCTGTGGCAGCTGGGGGAGAAAGTGGTCTCTCGTCGCGAGCAGCATCCTGCGCTTCCTGTTCTGCGCGGGCCTGCTGCTCCTGCTCGGCGTCATGGACGTCGGTGTACGTGTACTGGAACTCGTCCTCGGCTTCTCCTTTCACAGGGGAGGGCGAGCGCACCCTGTCCCGTGCAGTGTCCTCATCCTCCTCAGAGAGATCGATGAGCGCATCTACGTCGATGGCAGATCTCTTCTTGGACTTGGATTTGGTGGGCGCGGCAGCAGCGTTAGCATCCAAGGGGGCACTGAAAAGAAGAGAGAATTCAGAAAAGAAAGAAGGACAGATGAAACTGAGAAGCAATAGCAAGGAATTCAGAAAAAGCAGCAACTGCGATGCGCAACTCGGGAGGAAGTTACTTACCCTGCACGGGAAGGGGGTAGTCGTCTCCCCTGTTTAACCTTCTTCACAGCCTGCTTGGGTTTCTTGCTGGGGGGGCTCTTGGGCACCGCTACCCGCTCTCTTGCGAGTAGCGGGAGCAGCAACCGCGAGCGGATCGACGGTAAGGGCGTCCTCGTCCTCACCCTCGTCCTCGCCCTCCTCCTCAGCACCAGCATCAGCATCAGCATCGTCTGTGAAGTTGAGAAGAAGAAAACAGTTACGAAACCGAAAGAAATTGGGTTGCGCTACTCGCGACCGAAAGAGGTGAACTTAATCACCTTCGTCGTCGTCTTCGGACCAGTCCCGAATGGACGTGTCGACGTGGTGCTTACCCGGCTGGACGGCGTGAGGGATGCAGAGGCTATCCGCGGTGTCGAAGGAGACCTTGTCGTCCTCCTTTCGGCCTCTTCCCAGTTAGCCTCGAAGAGCTCCTGGCTTTCAGCGATCTGGCGAGCAAGGATCTGGAGAATAGGAAAGCACCATAAATCAGTCGAGTAGCATAACGGCATCATACGTAGCAGGGCGTGCAAGCATAAAGCACACAAAGCCTAAACAAAACTGCTAAGTGTGCTACTCGGCAGGGCGTGCAAACACAAAGCACATGAAGCCTAGGCAAAAATGCTAAGTGCGCTACTCGGCAGGGCGTGCAAACACAAAGCACATGAAGCCTAAGGAATACTAGGTGTGCTACTCGGCAGGGCGTGCAAACACAAAGCACACGAAGCCTAAGGAACACTGCTAAATGTCCTACTCGGCGCAGAGTGGAGATACTAGGCACAGCAAGCTGAGAAGGCTATCTACTCGGGAACAATACACAGAAAACGAGAAGAAAGATACTAACCCGCTGAATTGGTTTCGTGCGGCTGTACGGCACGAAGCCATACTGCCAGCTGTCGCGGAGGCCGGTGCTCATGATGGAGCGCGCCCAGACGGCCACGCCCGCGTTGCTGAGCTCGAACGTGGTCGTCCGAGTGCAATCGCGGTGGCCGCCCATGTAGCACATGAGGTGAGCGCGACGCTGCAGCGGGAGCACCCGCCTGGAGATCCAGCAGGCGATGGGGTCATCACTCTTGAGCCCCTCCTCGATCAGCTCGGCAAGGCGCTCGTCCATCTGCTTGATGTCGGAATTCATCGGCGGCTTGGCCCTCCAGTTCTGCCCGGTGGGAGCTGTGTTGGCCCACCTGGGCAGATTGATCTGATCCACCACGGCAGCTCCCTTCTCGACAGGGATGTTCTTCACGTAGAGGAAGGATCTTTGCCACTTGCGGACAGAATCCAAACCTTTGATCCGCGGGTGGTTGGTCCCGCCGCGCTGCACCATCATGGCGCTGCCAGTCTCCGTCATCCCGCGGCTGCTCTCCGCGCCATCCTTCCTGGCCTTGCTTTGCTTCCTGAAGAAGAAGTACCGGGACCAGGTCGTCGGGGTAGGCCGTACGCCCAGGAAGGCCTCGCATACCACGGCATGGTATGAGAGCATGACGACGGCGTTTGGCGGGAGGTGGTGCTGCTGGAGGCCGTAGTGGTTGAGAAAAGCGCGGAAGAAATCTGAGACCGGGAGCCCGAATCCTCGCGCGAAGTGCGCGAGGAAGACGACGTGCTCGCCCTCCTGCGGAGTGGGGACGAGCTCGCTGCCAGGATGCCGGCAGCGAACACCGGGAGGAACTCGCCGGGTTTTCACCAGCCATTGGCACTCCTCGGCGGTGACTTCAGACCCGGCCCAGCCGGCGCGGGCATCGTCGTCGCGAGCCATCACGGTGGAGGAGCAATTTGGTGAGGAATCGAAGGAATTGGTTGGAGAAGCTCGCGGCGGCGCGATGAGATGCGCAGCGGCGAGGTGCTCTGCGGCGGCAGAGAAACGAGGAGGCGAGGGGAAAGTGAAAGCAGAAGAGGAAGAAGGAGTTACCGAGGGAGTATTTATACCGCCCCTCGAGTTGCCGTTACGAGTTGAGGTAGTGGGATCGATCGTGGCAGAGATCGTGCGGCGTGGGCCGTGTGGACCGGTTAGAAACGCACACAGCGCGGAACGCGCGCGTAACTGCCACAATTAATCCCACGACGTGATCGTGGGTAATCACTGCCTTTGATGGGACGTAACGGGCTGGTGGGCCCACTCCGTGAAAACTGGGCGCGTGGCCTGTCAGTTCCCGGGCACCGAGGCGTCGGGGTCATGTCCGCGTGACACGTGCCCAGTTGCAGTGCGGAAAGCCGGATTGTGCTCTGCCACGCAGAGATTTCGATTCGAGATTTCACCAAGTCCTTTTACTCGGCCACAGAGAAGAGAAGTGGTTCTATTCGGAAGGATCTTAAGACAAAATCAAGGGCTACTCGGAGGTTTTACTCGGTATCCCAAGGTTCAAGGGCAAGACTGTAAAGGTTGGTTTTTAAGCTGGCAGGGCCCAGTGAACGAGTTCGCAGGACTCTACCAGCTTCGGGGACTACTGTCGGGGGGTTACCCCTGAGTAGGGTAAAGGCAAGTGCTAAAGGAAAGATCAGAAGGGATGTTTGGCCGAGTAGCCGGCTACCCGGTACTTGCTACCCGGTCGACTGCTACTCGGTCCTACACATAAATGGTCAGAAGGACAAATCAAGAGAGTTATGTTCCTCCGAATAGAAGAGTTGGCCCGAGTAGAAATGGCGGGATCCTACTCGGGCCAGAAGTCAAAGGAGCCGTTCTGACACAGAATCCCGCGTATCCCGGGTCCGTACTTTGGCACTGTTCACGGCACTGTTCATCTGAGGACGGCGTGCCTGACAGCGACAGTGTGGCAGCAGGGCGTCGCAGGATAGTGGGGACCTACTCTGTGTTCGTGGCAGTGATAACAGATCGGTTACTTGGTTTTGCCCAACGACTTTCCGCACCGGACAAACTTAGAAGCCAAAGCTGTCAGCGGGAACTCGGAAGAAGGACGGTGTGCACACAATGTCGACATCTGTTTGTATTTGGCTGTATCCGGCTGGGCACCGAGTATATAAGGTGCCCTGCCCCCTCCTGCGCGAGGGATCACACACTGGGCTCAGATTCTTGACCTAGTTCATCACGTAGAGAGAAGGGTGGCTACTCGGTAGCAAGAACATTTGTACTGTGGCTACTCGGAGACACACTAATATACATAGAGAAAGGTATGAGTAGGGGTTTTACCTCCTCACGAGGGCCCTGAACCTGGGTAGATCGTGTTGTTTGCAGTGCTTGTTTCATACCTCACGCGGCTACTCGTCGCGTGATCCCTCCCCGAGCGCCTCCAGCGTCCTTCGTCCCCACAACTTTAGCCATCCTATGGCATCTGCCGTGACACCACCACGACAGTCAACCGCGGGCCATTTCTTACCCCACGCCGTATTAGGTCGCATAGACTCTCACTAGTTCATCCAATGGCTTGGATATAGGCTCCACTTCATTCTCCTATCGCTTGTAGTCACTAATTTCACCACGAATTTGAAAATGAAATTTCCAATCTAGGCTCGGTCCGCCCAAATCTTCCGCACCTGCCACCAATACTCGGAAAATCCACTTCTTCCGGTTCATTTACTTGCTCTAGATACATAAGTAGTCAATCTTTTTCCATGAATGTTTGCCAACACGTAAATATCCCGTATTTTCTGTACTGTCACTCGATACCCGGATAACCTGTAATTTTTGCTCCGTCCAGTGATACCCGGATAATTCATAGTCCTCATGCCTCTTACTGATACTTGTTCGCGTTATGTTCGGATAACTCACGATTTCCGAGTCTTATGTCTCATACCCTTTTTTGTGTTCTGCAGTCTGAACCCATGGCTCCCAAGAAGCAAGGGAAACAGCCGGCTAAAACCCGGATGACCCAATCGATATCCGCCAACTGGGCGCGGTCCACAGTCACCAAGGCCAAGCTGGAGGAGCTGGCCGAGCTAGGGGTCCTCCCCCCTCAGGGAGACATCCACTGGAGGGTGCCGGGTGATGAGACCCGGCCCACGCCTGCTGCCGACGAGGTAATCTGCTTTGTCGAGCACGTGACCCGGGGGTTCCGCCCTCCGGGTCACCCCTTCTTTCGTGAAGTCTTGAGCCATTACGGCCTCCGGGTGTTTGACATAGGGCCTAACTCTATGTTGAACATTACCCATTTTATCGTCCTTTGCGAGTCTTATTTGTGCATTCCGCCAAATCTGGCTCTTTTTGTTGAACTTTTCCAATGCAAACCGTGCCGCGAAAGCGGTGATGGGGCGCTTCTTGCTTGCGGCGAGGTTTCCATCCAGCGCCGTAAGAATTCCCCAATGCCGACTCTTAACCTGAATTCTCACGTTAAGCATTGGCAACTTTCCTTCTTTTACTGCCGGGAAACCTCCCCACCCGGCGAAAGGAAACTGCCGGGTTACTCGGAGGGCCTTCTAGATATCTCTGAATATTTCAACGCCTTTGCCCCTGAGTCGGACAGGGAGGCCATCCAACCGCTCCTCTCAAAAATAGCCGTCCTTTCCGCCCAAGGTCTTCTTGGACTCAACCTGGTTAAGACATGGGTGGACTTCCAAATCCAATCCAACTCCACCGGCACAAAGCTAATGTGCGAATACTCGGGGCACGTTACAGACGCGCTCCGATATTCTTCTAAGAATTACCCAGCCGGCAATACCAACAAGACCATCAAGAGTTTCTTGACGGAAAAGTTGGAGGTGATCAAGAACATCACCGGGTTAGCACCATTCACCCAGGATAACCCGGCTCCAGCGGTAAAGTCCAATACCTATGCGTTTATCCTCGCACTTTGATTTGATACCACCACTAATTCTCATTTTCATGCTCTTATCTCAGGCCGATAACGTCTTCTGGAACGTCGAGACCTCCCCTTCTTCCGGAGACCTGGAAGAAGATGAAGAGCCGGCTGATAACGATGAAGGTATTATCCGGGTATTCGATCAATTCCACATACCATTCCTCTTTCACATATCTCACCTTTTTCCAACTGTACATTCCGAACTTTCAGGGCTGGAGGACAAAGATGACAAGGACGAGGGGGACCCGGAGTCCACCGAGTCCGACCAAAGCGACCTTGAACAAGAAGCAATTGTTGGGGCCAAGAGGAAGGCCAGAGGGGTGGTAGCCAAGGTTCCCTTCTCCTTCATGTCCTCCGAACCCTATTCCTTTGATAACATGCAAAAACTTAATCGACAATTATCCAACTCATCACACTTGAAGGACTCTCTTCCGGCCAAGCGTAGGGTGACCCGGAGTTCCCCGGGTGACGATCCCCTTAACCCGGGCATCTCCACCTCACCAGTCCGCCGTGCCGGTACTCCTCCACCTCATCCCTCCAACTCTCCTCGGCGTCACCCCCCCCCCCAACCATCCACGGGTCGGGCAGTTCCGGGTTCCGCTATCGGTTCCTGTAACAGATTCATCCGCTTCCAGCAGCGAGCTCCCCCCGGATTACGCTGTGAACACCGGGTGAGTCTTTGCTGTATGATATCCCCGCATACTCGATAATCTTCCTCCACTGCCGCTAACTGTTTCTCTCTTTTTTCCTTAGCGCCCAAGTCACACTTAGTGACCCGGAGAACATGGGGACAGATAACCGGGAGACGGAGGGGCCGACTGATAATACGGACGCCGCGACTGGCGGTGATGCTGAAGACAACCAGGAACAAGGCCCCTTGGGTGACCCAGCTCACCAGGAAGCCGGGTCTCCAAAGCCATCCGAAGAGGCTGAGGACGAGGAGGTTGAGATCCTGGACACAAAGATGAGTTCTCCAAACCCGGACACCCAGACAGTCCGGGTCTCGACTCCAAAGTCGGGGAAGGTTCACCCGGCTCTTCTGGTGTCAGGCCCGAAGACATGACGTTCTCCCAGATGCTTGATGCCCTTCACACCTTGAGGGCCGATGAAGAAAATATCTTAGAAGCTTTGATATCTAAACATGAGGTAAATCCGAATAATATTGCCTGTATCCTTATCTAGTCCCCAAGTTCCGAATGAATTTATTGATAATTTGCTTGGAACTTCGTAGTGTATCCGACTAATCCTTCCTTGTGTCTCCACTCAGGCTTTCGTGACCCAATCCGAGAAGAAATTGGCGAAGGCCACCAAGATCGTTGAGAAGGAGGTGGCTCTGCGTGAGGCGGCTGAAGCTGAAGCTAGGAGGAGCGGGAAGATCACGAGGAAGTATAGGAGGAGGGCTCATGCAGCAGAAGATGAGCTGACAAAGGTTTCTGTTCAAATTGCCGATACATATCGTGCATTGGCTGGTATGATTCCTTAACTTTGATAATTATGACCCGGATTCTCATTTTGATAAATAGTCGGATTTCCTTACTCGTTGTTTTTTCCTACTTTCTGCAGGTCCGGATGAAGTGATCCCGGAGGAAGATGACATTGCCAAATTGAAAACCATCAAGAGCACTATCCGGCAGCTCTGTGCCGGAACCAAATAGATCCTTCAAGAACTGCAATGGCCAGGTGTTGGACACGGCAACCTGAAGAGGTTACTGGACACCTGCTCCACTATACCCGAGTGGATCGGGCATTGGAAGCGCTCGTCCTGCCGGATTGGAGTAACTCGGGGGCTTGCGCTGGCTAAAGCTTATTTTCCTAAGCTCAAGCCGGCCAAGCTTGTGGGCGGATTTCCAGAATTCAACCATGACGGGTCCAAGTTCTCAGTGAAGAATTTCAAGGCCATCCAGAAGGAAGTTCGTCACCCGGCCAGTGTGATTGCTGATGGCTTGGATATCAACTCAATTATCCCTGCGTATGGTGCTGATGATAAGGCGATTAAGTCAGATCTTCCCAAGCCGTACGACATGCTGGCCCGATGGAAGGCGGAGGCTGCCCAGCTGAGAGAGGAGGCCGCGAAGAAGAAGGCTGAAGCCGATTCTGCGCCTGCTACCTCCACACCAATCGTCCCTCCTCCTGCACGGGCCGACACTACTCCTGATCCGGATGTTGCTACTACCAAGAGTGCTGAAGAGCAAGTCAAGGGGCAAGACCCGGCTGGCAAGGGCAAGGAGAAGATGGGTGCCTCAGCCCAGGATGCCGAGTGATATTTGCTATCCGTTGTCGTTTCGTATGCGTCAGTCGGCCAACGGGCCCTTTGAACAATTATTTTTGACGATGCGCCTGTGCACCTTTGATACTAGTATCGAGACTTGTAATGTATTTTAGTGCCTTGATATACTTCATGCCTCTTCTGGCCTTTGGATGATTTTGATATTTATCTGCCTTTGAGTTTATTTATGCTTGATATTCCGACTTACTTTATGGTTCCTTTTGTGAGACTCGGTTTCCGGGTCTCGTGGGTTTTGACAGGTGAACTTTTCTCTAAGTCCCCAAGTCCCCAAGACTCGGATTTTTGGGTTTTTGTGCTTAATAGCTAGATAACTTGCCTCTTTTTTCAAAATCCCCAGTCCCCAAGGCCCGAAATTCCGAGTCTAGGGATGTGAGGTCTTACAAAGAAAACAAGTTGTCTCTGCTAAGCCCAAAACCTAGAGCCGTTTCACATAGGTTTTGAAGTTATGCTTAATAAACTTTGAGTTTCCGGCTATTAACCTTGTACTCTGCATAACTTGTGGTTTAGATGACCCTTTTGGCTCTCTTGTACTGTAAGCCGGCTTTCGCGTGGATACCATGTTGTTACATCTGTACGAAAACAGGGTCAGGCAAGTCCCATTGGGCATCATGGCTGATTGTAATCGTAAGCGAGCAAATCATGCCACTTTAGTGCGAGTCACATCGAGCTTAAGTAAGAAAAGTCAAGAAATTTGGCTCCTTTGTCCGGTTATAAGATTGCAGCCGTACTCGTTTGCGAGTAATCGGCCCTTATAACTCATAGGCATCATGGCCGGGTCTTTGAGTTTGTAACTGTGCTATTCAAGCAATCAGCCCCCAAGACCTAAATACATGCGACATACTGAAGACGCTAAGGTACTAAGAAAACAATAAATAATACTTACCTGGAAGAAAAGTAAAAAACATAACAGAAAAATAAAACTTGATAAAACATGTGAAAAAAGGTATATTGCTTAACCATCTCTTTATTGATATGAGAAAGTTAGGTCAGCAAGCCGCCTCATTAAAAACCCTACAGTCCCCTTAGGTACCCTGGATAGGAAAATAGTGCGTCTGAAACCTGCTGCCTGTTACATCGTGTAATTCCACTTGTGAGTCTGGTCTATACTAGGTATAGTAGGGACGCAGCTGAGCTACGTTCCATGGTCTTTCACTCTCTTGCATAGGTGAAGTGGAATGAGCGGTGTCGTTAACCGTAGCCGACTCTTCCCTTGCATCTATCAAGTAATATGATCCATTGTGCAAATTCCGGCTTATGATAAACGGTCCTTCCCATGGCGGTGATAACTTGTGTTTTCCTTCCTTTGACTGAACCAGGCGCAGAACCAGGTCTCCTTCCTGGAAGACCCGGGTTTTCACGCGCCGGCTATGATATCTGCGCAGATCCTGCTGATATATGGCTGATCTTTCCAGTGCTTGTTCCCTTTCTTCTTCTAGCATGTCCACGGCGTCCTGCCGGGTCTTCTCGTTCTCCACCTCGACGTAAGCCGACACTCGAGGCGAGTCATGGATGATATCACTCGGCAACACCGCCTCTGCACCATAAACCATGAAAAACGGTGTCATCTGAGTGGATCTGTTAGGCGTTGTGTTTATACCCCAAACCACTGCAGGTAATTCTTCGACCCATGCGCCAGCAGCTCTGATACACGGAACTCGCAATCGTGGCTTTAATCCACGAAGCAACTCTTGATTTGCCCTCTCCACTTGTCCATTAGCCTGTGGATGGGCCACTGAAGCTATGTCAAGCCGGATTCCATTGTTACCACAAAATTTCTCCATCTCGCCAAGAGACATATTGGTTCCATTGTCGGTAATTATGCTATGGGGGTACCCGAACCGATAGATAATCCTTTTCAGGAACTTTACTGCTGTAATTGCTTCACAGTTGGTAACTGGCATAACCTCAACCCACTTGGTAAACTTATCAATGGCCACCAAGAGATGTGTCTTTTTGCAAGGTGACATATGAAAGGGGCCAACCATGTCCATACCCCAAACAGCAAACGGCCAGGTTAACGGGATAGTTCGTAGTTCCATAGCCGGCACATGGGTTTGGCGAGCGTACCTTTGACATCCGTCACATCTTGCCACCAAGCGCTCCGCGTCTGCTAGGGCCGTGAGCCAGAAAAAACCATGTCGATAAGCTTTGGCCACAAGGGATCTTGTGGATGCATGATGCCCACAATCACCTTCATGGATTTCCTTGAGGATCTGTCGGCCTTCTTCTGGTGCTACGCAGCGCAAAAAGACTCCTGCTGCACTTCTCTTGTATAACTCTCCGTTGATGATAGAATATCATTTTGCTCGCCTCAGAATTTGTCTTGCTAATACTTCCTGCTGGGGTAACTCGCCCCGTGATAGGTAGGCCAGGAACGGCTCTGTCCACTCGGGAACAGCACGTACTGTGGCCACGAGCCCCAAATCCGGGTCTTGATTTGCCAGTTCTTCCTCAGACTCGGTTTTAACTGATGGTCGCCATAGTTCATCCAGGAAAATATTAGGTGGAACCGGCTCTCTGCGCGAGCCGAGTCTGGCGAGTGCATCTGCTGCCTCGTTTTTTCTTCTGTCTATGTGCTCCACCTCATACCCGGAAAAACATCCGGCAACTCTATCAACCTCTCTGCGCTATGCTGCCATAGTTGCATCTTTTCTATCCCAAGTTCCTGAGTCCTGCTGTACCACAAGGTCCGAATCTCCAAAGCATCGTATCCTCTTAATATTCATCTCCTTGGCTACCTTTAAGCCGTGCAATAAGGCCTCATACTCGGCCACGTTGTTGGAACAATCAAAGTGAATCTGCAGCACGTAGCTCAACTTATCTCCTTTGGGTGATGTTAGCACCACTCCAGCTCCTGACCCCTCGTATTTCTTGGAGCCATCGAAGTGCATGATCCAAGACTCGGAGTTCGGAGCCATGGTGGGCATGCCTGTGTGTGTCCGATCATTAATAAAATCGACCAGAGCTTGAGATTTGATTGCTGACCTTGGCTCGAAATTGATATGATAATCCCCCATCTCGATCGCCCACTTGGCTATTCTACCTGTTGCATCCGAGTTTCTGATGATATCCGACATTGGTATAGACCTAACCACTGTTATGGGGTGCTCCTGAAAATATGGCTTCAATTTCCGGCTGGCCCTGAAGACCCCGAAAACCAGCTTTTGCCAATGTGGATAGCGTTGTTTTGCCTCTGATAGTACCTCACTGACGTAGTAAACCGGCCTCTGGACCGGGTATTCTTTTCCATCTTCTTTTCGCTCGACAACAACCACTGCGCTAACCGCCCGGGGCCCTGCTGCAACGTATAGTAACATAGGCTCTTTAGGACCCGGAGCTGCTAGGACTGGTGCCTCAGATAGCTGCTTTTTTAGTGCCTCGAATGCCTCGTCCGCCTCTTGATCCCATACGAATTTATCAGATTTTTTCAAGAGCTGGTACAAGGGTATTGCCTTTTCTCCGAGTCTGGATATAAACCGGCTGAGCGCTGCTACGCACCCTGTGAGCTTCTGAACATGTTTCAAATTTTCCGGCTTTTTCAGGCTCTGGATAGCTTTGATTTTGTCCGGGTTTGCCTCAATTCCTCTCTCAGAAACGATAAAGCCAAGTAATTTCCCGGCTGGAACTCCAAAAACACACTTTGTCGGGTTGAGTTTCATCTGATACCTTCTCAAGTTCTAGAACGTTTCCTTTAGATCGTCAATAAATGTCTCCGCCTTTCTGGTCTTGATCACCACATCGTCTACATAAGCATGTACGTTGCGTCCAATTTGGTCCTCGGAGCACTTCTGGATACACCGTTGATAGGTTGCGCCAGCGTTATTCAATCCGAATGTCATGGTTTTGTAATAAAAGGCCCCAAAAGGGGTTATGAATGATGTTTTCTCCCAATCCTCCTTCTTGAGCTTGATTTGATGATACCCGGAATATGCATCCAGGAAACATAATAGGTCGCTTCCAGCTACTGCGTCTATGATCTGATCTATCCTTGGTAGTGCAAACGGATCCTTTGGGCAATGCTTGTTGAGACTCGTGTAATCAATGCACATCCTCCACTTATTGGTCTTTTTCATCACGAGAACCGGATTTGCTAACCAGTCCGGGTGAAACACTTCCATAATAAAGCCGGCTGTCAGCAGCCGAGCAATTTCTTCTCCTATAGCTTTCCTTCTTTCCTCATTCATCTTTCTCAAGCCCTGCTTCATGGGTCTGGACTTGGGATCGACGTGCAAACTGTGCTCTGCCAACTCTGTGGGGATACCCGGCATATCGCTAGGCGTCCAGGCGAACACATCCTGATTTGAACGAATGAACTCCACAAGTGCTTTCTCCTGCTCGTTGTCCAAGTTAGATCCTATAGCAAACTGCTTAGAGGGATCACCCTCGACAAAAGCTACCATCTTGGTGTCCTGTGCTGCCTTGAATTTCGCCCTCTCATCTTCGGTGTTCGGCCTTTTTAATGTTGTTCTGTCATCCGGGTCTACTTGAGACCGGTAATACTTGAGTTCCTCTTTTCTGCAAGCTTGCTCCGCCATGGCTGCATCTCCTTCGTCGCACTCAGCTGCTATATCCCGGCTCCCATGTATGGTGATGGTCTGCTTGGGCCCCGGGATTTTTAGTTGTAGATACACATAACACGGCCTGGCCATGAACTTAGCATAAGTCGGCCTTCCGAATAGCGCGTGATAAGGACTGCGCAACTTAACCACCTCGAAAGTAAGCCACTCGACTCGATAATTATCCTTCGATTCTCAAAAAGCTACCTCCAATGTGATCTTTCCCTCGGGGCACGCTGAGTGACCCGGCACAATCCCATGAAAAACTGTTGAACTCTTCTGTAGCTGAGACTCCTTGAGACCCATGCGTAGAAAGGTTTCCCAATACAAGATATTGATGCTACGTCCACCGTCCATTAGGACCTTTTTCAGCTCATAACCATTAACTTGTGGTGCCACCACCAATGCTAAGACTCCCGGGTGTTCTATCCTTTCCGGGTGATCTCTTTTGCTCCACGTTACGTCCTACTCTGACCATCTAAGGTATCTCGGAACAGCCGAAGAAACCGAGTTTACCGCTTGTTTCAGTATCTTTTTATCCTTGTTAGAAATTCCTGTGGTATGCACGTGATATTGTCCCAATTGCTTGAGGTTAGCTTGGAAACCTCCAGCTCCCCCTTGGTTGTTACCCGGATTTCCGCCTGCCGGGTTACCGGCTGGGGGTGGGCCGTTGCCCGGGTTTCCACCCGGACCCGGTCCTCCTCCCCGACCTGCACCTCGCATAGCCTTGTTTATCTCCTCATTCTTCCATCTCTGTGGGTCCGCGCACTGCTCCAATGAGTGGTTAGCCGGCCTACCGTTCCTGCTGTGCTTTGGACACGCCATTCTGAAGATATCCCAATTGTTACCCGGCCTCGGTGGCCCTTGATAATTTCCTCCATTGTGGTTTCCAGCATTGAAATTTTCTTCTGCCCTAGGTCTCGAAGACCCGGCTTCTGTCGTGGTGGTGTCACGGCAGATGCCATGGGATGGCTAAAGATGTGGGGACGATGGACGCTGGAGGTGTCCGGGGAGGGATCACGCGACGAATAGTCGCGTGAGGTAAGATCCACACAACACAAACAACACGATGTACCCAGGTTCAGGGCCCTCGTGAGGAGGTAAAACCCCTACTCCTGCCTTTCTCTATGTATTATGATGTCTCTCCGAGTAGCCACAGTACAAATGGTATCTCTACCGAGTAGCCTCTCTCTCTTCTCCGAGTAGAGCTAGGTCAAGAACTTAGGGTTTCTAGGGCTCCAGAATGAGCGTGGAGCAAGATAGAGTCAGATCCCTCGCGCAGGAGGCGGCGGGGCACCTTATATACACGGTGCCCAGCCGGATACGTCCAAATCTAGACAAGTGTCGACATAGTGTGCACATCGTCCTTTCTCCGAGTACCCGCTGACAGCTTTGGTTCCTAATCTTGGCTGCTTCCGTAAAGTCGTTGGGCAAAACTAGGGGACAGACTGGTATCACTGTACCTAGGCACAGAGTAGGGCCCCCTTATCCTGCCACCGCCTGCTTCCATGCTGTCACTGTCAGGGAGACCGGTCCCATATGAACAGTAGTTCGAATGCTGCCAAGTACGGACCCAGGATACGCGGGATCCTGTGTCAGAACGGCTCCTTTGACTTTCTGGCCCGAGTAGGTTCCCGCCAATTGTTCCCGCCAATTGTACTCGGGCCAACCCTTCTACTCGAAAGGATAGAACTTGATTGATATCTCCTTCTGGTCATCTTGAGGTGAGACCGAGTAGCAGTCGACCGGGTACCGAGTACCAGGTAGTCGGCTACTCGACCAAACCTCTCTTCTGTAAGCCGCCTTTTCCACTTGCCTTTACCCTACTCGGGGGTAACCCCCCGACAGCAGTCCCCGAAGCTGGTTGAGTCTTGTGAACTTGTTCACTAGGCTCTGCCAGCTTAAAACCAGCCTTTGCATCTCAGCCCTTGAACCTCAAGATGCCGAGTAGAACCTCCGAGTAGCTATCTGGAAAGTACCTTGAGTTTCCTCTTTCCCGAGTAGCACTTGCTTTCTACTCTGTAACCGAGTAAAAAGACTTAGAGAAATTTCTCAGATTGAGCCTCTGCAGCACAGAGCACAATCCAGCCCTTCGCGCAGCAACTGCACACGTGTCAAGCATCCACGACCTTGTCGTTTCGTTGCCCAGGACACGACCTGCCACGCGTCCAGTTTTCACGCAGTGGGCCCACCGGCCGTCATGTCCCATCAAGTGTAGTTATAGGCCACGATTCGGTGGTGGGATCAACTGTGGCCATTACGCGCGCAACCGGCGCTTGTGTGCGTTTCTAGCCGGCCACAGGATCCACCACACGCCACAATCGATCCCACTTCCACGACGGTAACGGTAAACTCGCGGAGGAGATATAAATACCCCCGCCGGTAACTTCCTTTTCCCCTTCCCTTGCACTATTCCTTCTTTGTCTCCTGCTCTTCTCCGCCACCGAGCTCTCCGCCGCCGCGCAAGCTTTCGCGTCGCCGCGGACTCAATCCCCCAACCAACTCCTTCGATTTCTTCCACCTTCCCTACTCGCAACAATGGCCAAATCCGGCTGGGCCGGCTCCTCCGTCACCGCGGAAGATTGCGCCTGGCTCGTCAATACCAGGCGAGTCCCTCCCGGCGCGGAGTGCCGGGCGCCGGACGGTGAAATCGTGCCGTCTCCGCGGGAGGGAGAGCGCGTCGTCTTCCTGGCGCATTTTGAGCGCGGGTTCGGATTGCCCGCCTCCGATTTCCTGCGGAAGTTCCTCAACCACTTCGGCATCCAGATGCACCATCTGCCCCCCAATGCCGTCGTCTTCCTCGCCTACCACGCCGTGGTCTGCGAGGCCTTCCTCGGCATCCGGCCCACGTGGGAGACGTGGCTCAGGTACTTTCACTTGCGCCAGCAATCCACCGGGAAGAAGGACTCCGCGGGCGTCGCCCGCGCCACCGACACCGGCTGCGCCATGATGGTGCAGCGGTCCGGGACGAACCACCCCCGCATCAAGGGGCTGGACTCCGTCAAGCTGTGGCAGAAGACGTTCCTCTACGTCAAGAACGTTGCCGCCGCAGAAGGAGCCATCGTGGACAATCGAATCAATTTGCCCGTTTGGAGCAATCGTGCTCCAATCGGGATGTACTGGAAGGACAAGCCCGTCAATGATGATGACGCCATCGAGATGGAGAACAGACTCGGCTGGTTGAAGGCGCAGGGCCTCAAGAATGACGATCCAGTGGCTTGCTGGATCCAGCGCCGAGTACTGCCCTTGCAGGAGCGCTGCCATCTCATGTGTTACATGGGAGGCCCCCGCGACTGCACCAGGACCACCACCATCGAGATCGACAACATCGACGTTCCCTGGCACGCAAGGAACATCTTGACGACAAACCTTGGCGACCACTGGCAATACGGGTTCGTTCCGTACAGCCGTACAAAGCCAATTGAGCGGGTACGCCTTTCTTACTTTGCTCTCTGCATACACTTTCCGAGTAGATAACTTCTCCTTCTTGCATCAACTAGCAATTGCCTTGCGTTCCGAGTAGGACATCTAGCCGAATCGCCTTAGGCTTAGTATGCTTTGTGTTTGCACGCCTTGCCGGGTAGCCTACTCGAGAATGATTCTTAGGCTTGATGTGCTTTATACCTGCACGCCCTTCCGAGTAATTCCTTTCGGCAAGCATGCTTAGGCTTAGTATGCTTTGTGTTTGCACGCCTATCCGGGTAGAATGCTTAGTAAACTGCCTAGGCTTTGTGTGCTTTGTACCTGCACGCCTATCCGAGTAGAATTCCTTCCTGGTACTCGGCTAGTCTGTGATCCTTCTCTGCTTTTCAGGTCCTCACTCGCCAGATAATCGAGAGCTGCGAGGTTTTTGAGGGCAACTGGTCTCCTGATCGTGAGGAGGATGATGTGCCCTCTTTCGATGCCGCGGAGCAGACCAACCTCTCTCGCTCCCCCACTACTGACAAGCGCGATGCTCTCCGCACTTGGTCTGATGAAGACTTTGACGGTAACTATACTTCCATTCTGTTTGCTTCCGAGAAGCACCAATCCCTCGTGTGCTGTTTCTGATTCTTTCCTCTTTTCTCTTGGATTCTCAGATGAAGTTGCCGCGGACAAGGACGACGAGGGCGAAGACGAGAACGAGGGCGATGCGCCCCTAGTCGTCAAGCCCCTGTCCGTCGCCGCTCCTGAGACCCGCAAACGGGCTGGTAGCGGAGCACCAGCGCCTCCTGCCAAGAGGAAGAAACCCGCCGAGAAGAAGGTGGTCGTGAAGAGGTCCAGACGAGAGCTCAAGTGCACCACCGCGTAAGCCCTCTTCTCGGTCGCCTCCCTTCTCGCGCTGTGCTATTTTCCCCAATCTTCTTCTAATTTCTGGTTTCCCTTTCTCTGCAGACCTCCTATGGACGCGAACGCAGCTCTCGCGTCTGACCACACTAAGGAAAAACCAGTACCTCTGGTCAATCTGGATGATGATGAGGACGACACCGCCAACGCTGCTGCTGTCAATCCACAGACCGCCGGTTCACAAGGAGCTGCGTCAGGGCCAGCGGCGCAGGACACTACCGTCCATCATGAGAGACCCCCTTCTCCTCCGGCTAGCAATGCCGAGGAGAACCAAGACCAAGAGATGCAAGACAACACCGCCGCCGAGGGGCCTGAAGCAGAGCAAGAGCAGCCCGCCACAGGGGCTGCTGCACAAGAAAGCCTCGCTGCCGCACAGCGAGTAGAAGACACCACCGCCGCGGATGCCACCATAACTGACGCTTACCCATTGAGCAGCGTGCAACCGGGCGTGACACCGAGTAGCGCCCAGCCAGGAGCTGCACAGGGCGACGGATCTGCGGCACCACCAACTGCGCAAGGCCCTACACCACCAACTGCGCAAGGCCCTACACCACCAACTGCGCAAGGCCCTACACCACCAACTTCCTCCTCGTCGCCGCAGAGTAAGGACGCATCCAGCCCTCCTGCCGGGCGAGTAACCAGGCAACGAGTCCTGGATGCTCTGAGGGGTGAGGTTGACAGAAGGGCAGCCGAGAAGGAAGCTGCTGAGAAGGCCAAGGCCGAGGAGGAAGCCGCCGAGAAGGCCAAGGCTGAGAAGGAAGCTGCTGAGAGAGCCAAGGCCGAGAAAGAAGCGGCCGAGAAGGCGAAGGCCAAAGCTGACGGGAAGAAAACTCAAGATCCCGAGAAGGAAAGGACGAAGAAGCGGTCCAGAGACCAAGTGCCGCTACCAGCCTCAGGTGGAGCACTCGTGATCCACGAGTCTGGCCCGATTCCCGCCGCGCTCTCAGCTGATGCTCGCGCTGCTGGCCAGCCTTGCTACCCGGAGTACATGATTGAGGTTAGCCATCAGCACTCAATCGGCTTCCCTCCCAAGGACAAAGCTTTAGCTATCCAGAGGGGAAGGAAGGTTGTAGCCATGAACTCCCCTCCTCCAGATCCAAGCCAACCCCAGTCTGTCAACATCGCTTCTCGTGGAGTCCAAGACAAACCAATAACATCAAAAGGCCTTGAGCAGGTACTGGACACCATTGGCTTCATCGACGCCAAATGGGATAGCAAGGTTCTCGGCGTGGAGAAGTGGCACGGTCTTAGCCTTGGCGGCATCGACCACATGCGCGTGGACTGGAACAAGGTTGACCTGGGACGCAATCCCATGTCCGTCTCCACCGAGACCGCGACACTTGCAGCCAAGATGTTCCTGCACCGCAAGAATGCCGAGGACATCGAGCAGTCCTACGCAGTAAGTTTTCCTTATCTTTTCCGAGTTGAATTTTCTTCTCTTCTATTCGCCTTTCTGCTCCTTTCTATCACTCCCAGTCCCCGAGATTCTAGCCGAGTAGGTGGATACTCTCCGAGTAGCCTCCTACTCGGGTTGAATCTACTCTGCTTTTTCTGACTTGCTTCTTCTCGCTTCTCAGGATAGCGTCCTGAAGCGGACCAACCTATACCGCCATCTGCTCTGGAACCACTCTATCGCCAGGAGGCGAATTGCTGCTTTAGAGAAGGAAAAGGCAGCTGCGGAGGCAGCCAGCAAGAACGCCAACGACAGCACTCAGCAGCTGGCTGAAGTACAAGGTACGCTTTTAGCTACACGGTTTCTGCGTTTTATGTTTACGCCCGCTTCTGCTTTCTTATGCGCTAACCTTTCCTTCTCTGCAGAAAAACTGAAGGCCTTAGCAGACGAACATGAGAAGTGCCGCAGCTTCGTGGAGAACTCCGAGGCCACCATCAAAAGGCTAGAAGGTAAGTTTGCTGTTTACTCGGTTTGACTTTGAATTTGTTTCTTCTCTGCTCCTCTGCTAACCTCATCTATCTCTTCGCAGAAGATCACAAGTTGTTTGCTGAGGCACACCAAGATTGTGTCAAGCCCGCAGAGGTGCAGAAGCAGCTGTCCGACCAGGCCGTTGAGCTGTTGAAGGACCACACCACGGAGACCGAGAAGCTGCAACTCCAGTTGCAAAAGGCACTCCAGGATGCCGTCAAGATTGGCGCCGAGAGGGACAGAGAAATTGCCGAGAAGGCCAAGGCCGATACAACTTTCCGAGCCAAGGAGAGGGCCCTTGAGCAGGAATGCGAAACCTTAAAGAAGACCAACGCTGATCTCTTCGCTCAAATGGATAGCTTGCGCCTGATCCAAGAAAAGCACATTTCTAACGAGGAGTCCTGGAAGACCCAGCTGCAGCGGCTGCGCAACGAACTGTCCGGTGAGTCTTTTCTTCGCTGCTTCTTTTCTTCTCGGTCGTATTTCTTCTCGGTTTTCCCCCACTCGGTTCTTCTCTTCTCGGTTCTGAAGTTACCACATGCTATTTCAGAGATCTGGCCTCATCTTGACTCCCCTTCTGTGCCTATGGTGGCCAAGGCCAAAGCAGCTCGCCTTGCGAAAGGTGAGGCAGCAGATACCAGAGCCGAGATCGAGGACAGCTTGCTGGTGCTCAACAGCTATTTCGAACAGCTGGCTGGCGTCGGAACTGACCTGGTGCACGAGGGCTTTGAGCTCCACAGGCTGTTTTGGCCTCATGATGATCGGCCAACCACCATGAAGGGCCTAGCCTTCAAGCTGAAGAATGTGAAGAAAGAGTTGAAGAAGTGGCGAGCTTCGGGAGCCCGGGCCGGTGCGGACGTGATGCTTCTCTGCATAGCATCCTGGTATGAAAACCTCAACATGCAGCTCATCCGCGGGAAGCGCAACAATTCCAAGTGGGAGGTAGATCCCGACTGCGTGGCCACACGCAAGCAGATCGCCTACGAGGTCGCGGAGTGCGCTGAGACGGAGACCTTCATCGAGGGCCTCCCCGAGCCCGACACCGAGTACGAAGAGGAAGAGGAGGAGGACGACGAAGTAGAATCCGACTTGGAAGGCCTCTTCGAATCTCCTGAGGGCAAGGCCGGGAAGGGGAAGAACGTCGCCGTCGCGAGTAGCGATGAGGACGAGTACGCCCACATCGACACCGCCGCACTCGACTTTGGCACCTCCTCAGGTGCTGCTCTCGACGACACGGTGCCCCCTCCTGGCCAAGCTTCAGGCTCCTCTTCGGCTCCAGGACCCGTCTCGGTGGCCACGGCCACTTCTGAGCAGGCGGCCACCCAGGATGATGCCGAGATGAAGGAATCCGCCACCGTCCAGACGGGAGCGGATGCCACCCATGCCAGCACCGAAGGAACAGCTGCCACGACCGCCACCGAAGAAGCTGCTGCCAAGACCGCCGCCGAAGAAACAGCAGCCAAGGCCAGCGCCGAGAACACTGCCTCCTCATCTTGAAGCAACCTGCACTCTCTTTTACTCGAAAACTTATCAGATCCCCGGGATGCCGGGAGCAGATGTAACAGACTATCCTTGTTTTGCTTGCTACACAGTTTTTATGCCCACTTTGTTTATTTCGACATTAATCAATTTGAACGACGTTGGCTTAATGCCGAGTTGCGTTTCCATGCGAGTCCCCGAGTTGCATTTCTTATTCACCCTATCTTTTCATCTCTGCTCTACCCGCGACTTGTCGCTTGTTTGGTATTCGAGTCACAAGATTCAAGTAGTAGGGCTGCAAATACTTAGCCGCTAGAAACAATCATGGTAACGCAGCCCACCACTTAGCCGAGAAGACAAAAACAGGGAACAAAAGTAACAAACAATCTACTCGGTTCCTGCACTCTTTCTTCCTTAGCAATTTTCGTGTGCTCATTGACCTTTTGCTTGTTCTCTTGCTTGCCATGAAGCCGGGTTTCGGACAGCAGCAGAGTCGAAGAGTTGGCATATAGGTTTAAACACAGTACTCAATGCACTTATGAGTTCTGAAGTGGAGCAACCGAATAGACAAAGGACCAAGCCGAGTAAAAACACTTAGAGCAAATTTGGACGAGGGCAGTCCCCGAGAACAATTTCAGATTGCAGAGTAGAATTTCAACTCGGATAAGAGGGTACATACACATCTTTGCTCACGAATGAAAACGACGAAGTAGAGCTACATTCCAAGGGCGCTTCGTTTCCTCTCCAGCTTTATCTGCCCTGTTCGCCTGCGACGGGCGCACATCTACAAGGTAGTACGCATCATTGTGCAGCGCTTTGCTGACAATGAAAGGCCCTTCCCATGGAGGAGACAACTTGTGCATCCCGGCTGTGCGCTGCACCAGCCTAAGGACCATGTCTCCTTCTCGGAAAACCCTTGGGTTCACCTTTCGGCTATGATAACGCCGCAGGTTTTGCTGGTAGATAGCCGAACGTGACAGAGTCAGCTCTCTTGCTTCTTCAAGCAGGTCAACGTCGTCTTCTCGAGCTTCTCTCGCCTCCACCTCAGTGTAGAGGGTTACTCGGGGGGAGTCATGCTCTAAGTCTATTGGCAACACGGCCTCAGCCCCGTATACCAAGAAGAATGGCGTGTAGCCGGTTGACCGGTTAGGGGTAGTCCTTAGACTCCACAACACCGCTGGCAACTCTTCTAGCCAACACCCAGGTGTTTTCAGCAATGGCTCAATCAGCCTTGGCTTTATGCATGCCAGTACCATCCCATTTGCTCTCTCAACTTGCCCATTGGAGGCAGGGTGCGCGACTGACGCAACGTCTAGTCGGATATGCTTATCTCTGCAGAATCGCACCATTGCCCCCTCTGCAAAGTTGGTGCCGTTGTCGGTGATGATACTGTGCGGGTAGCCATATCTCATGATCACATCCTTCACGAACTTCACAGCTGTGACCCCATCGCACTTCCGAATAGGTTTCACCTCGATCCACTTGGTGAACTTGTCCACCATGACCAAGATATGTGTCATATTGCCTTTAGCCGGCTTGAAAGGACCAACCATATCCAAGCACCAAACAGCAAATGGCCATGTGATAGGAATTGTTTTCAACTCGGAAGCAGGCATGTGAATCTTACTTGCGAACATCTGGCAGCCGGTGCACTTCCTCACAATATCTTCAGCTTGCTGCAGTGCAGTGAGCCAGTAGAAGCCATGCCGAAAAGCTTTCTTGAGCAAAGCCCGAGATGAGGCGTGATGCCCACATTCCCCTTGATGTATCTCCACCAGGATTTCTTCTCCCTCTTCCGGGCTCACACAGCGTTGCAGCACACCAGTGGCACTTCTCTTGTGCAGCGCATCTCGGACTATGGTGTAGCCCTTGGACCTTCTCTGAATCTGCCTCGCAGTCACCTCATCTTCAGGTAAAGTGCCGTCCCTTAGGAAGGATAATATGGGCATAGCCCAACTCGGTGTCTCCCGTGTGGGAAACACTGGTTCGTCCAGTTCCATTGGGACAGGCTCTGGCGGTTGCACAGGAGGAGTAGGAGCGCTTCTCTGCAGCCCAGACCGATTGGCGAGAACTTCTTCAATGAATGCAACAACCTCTGGGTTGAGGGTGGCAGTCCCCGAGTACGGAGTGGCAGTCCCCGAGTAAGGAGTGGCAGTCCCCGAGTAAGGAGTGGCAGTCCCCGAGTAGGGATTGGCAGTCCCCGAGTAAGGAACGGCAGTCCCCGAGTAGGGAACGGCAGTCCCCGAGTAGGGAAGGGCAGTCCCCGAGTAGAGGACGGCAGTCCCCGGGTTCCCTGCAGCACTCTCCCAGTCAATCTCCATTGGGTCAGATTCCTCACTTGGCAGAGAAGGAACAAAGATGGATTCCGAGTTGGGGGAAGGCTTGATGGATGGCTTCCTCAAATGCTCCAAGGCAATCCCTGCCGGGATGGACTGCCGAGAAGATCCCAACTTGGATAGCTCGTCTGCTGCTTCGTTCTCTGCTCGGTGAATGTGCTGGAACTCACAGCCTTCGAAGAATCCAGTCATTGACTGCACCAAGAAACGATACGATGCCATGTTGGCATCCAACGCATCCCAGGTACCCGAGACTTGCTGCACCACCAGATCTGAATCGCCATAGCATATAATGCGCTGCACACCAACCTCCTTTGCTACTCGCAAACCATGCACCACTGCCTCGTACTCGGCTACATTGTTGGATGCCTTGAAATGAATCTGCAACACATACTTGAGCTGATCTCGCTTGGGTGACGTGAGCACGACGCCAGCACCAAGGCCCTCCTTCACTTTCGAGCCATCGAAATGCATCCTCCAATAGTTGGAAACTGGAGCGGGAGGTTCATATTGCATCTCGGCCCAGTCCACAAGAAACTCTGCCAGGACCTGAGACTTGATTGCTTCTCTTCTCGCATACGCGGGAGCGTACGCGGCTAGCTCAATCGCCCACTTGGCTACTCTGCCACTCGCCTCCTTGTTACCCATGATATCCGAGATGGGGGCAGAACTTACAACCGTGATGGGGTGCTCCTGGAAGTAATGTTTCAGCTTCCTGGCGCCCAGGTACACACCATATGTCATCTTCTGGTAGTGCGGATAGTTTTGCTTGGAACTAGACAGCACTTCACTGAGATAATAGATTGGGCGCTGCACACTCTTGCCTTCTTCTTCTCGCTCCACCACTATCACCACGCTGACTACTCGGTTAGTCGCAGCAATATACAGCAGCATAGGCTCCTTGGGTAGCGGACTAGCCAAGACGGGAGCGCTAGCCAGCATTGCTTTCAGCTCATTGAACGCCACGTCCGCTTGCGGAGTCCAGACGAACTTGTCACTTTTCTTCATTAGCTGGTACAGAGGCAAGGCCTTCTCGCCCATTCGGCCCAGAAAACGGCTCAGAGATGCCAGACAACCCGTGAACTTCTGCACATCTTTCAGTGATCTCGGTAAAGACATGCTCTCAATAGCTTTTATCTTAGAAGGATTGGCTTCAATGCCCCGACTAGAAACCAGAAAACCGAGTAGCTTTCCAGCTGGTACACCAAAGGTGCACTTACTCGGATTCAGTTTCATTTTGTACTTGCGTAGGTTAGCAAAGGTTTCCTCCAGGTCGGCAAGCAGAGTATGTGTTTTATTCGTTTTGATGACAATTTCATCTACGTACACCTGCACATTCTTGCCGAGCTGGTCGTGCAAGCATTTCTGCATGCATCTCTGATAGGTTGCACCCGCATTCCTCAAGCCAAAACACATGACACGATAGCAATAAGCCCCGTACGGGGTAATGAAAGCAGTCTTTATTTGATCTGCAGGGTTGAGTGCAATCTGGTGGAAACCAGAGTAGGCATCTATGAAAGACAACAATTCACAACCAGCAGTGGAATCGATCACCTGATCGATGCGAGGTAGCGGGAAAGGATCCTTGGGGCATGCCTTGTTCAAGTCGGTGTAGTCGACACACATGCGCCATGCAGTGGCAGCCTTGGGATCTTCCTTTTTCTTCTCGACCATTACCGGGTGCAGCACTTCCATGATGAAGTTACTTATCAGCAGCTTGGTGATCTGATCACCGATGGCCTTCCTTCTCTCATCTCCGAAACGGCGCAAAGCCTGCTTCACGGGCTTGGCGTCAGGACGCACATGCAAAGAGTGCTCAACCAACTCCCTCGGGACTCCTGGTAGATCTTCATTGGTCCAGGCGAACACATCCCGATTCTCACGGAGGAAGTGGATGAGCGCGCTTTCCTATTTCTCCGCCAACCCGGAACCAATGATGGCCACGCGCTCCGGGAACTCGGGGTCAACCTGGACTGTCTTGGTCTCCTTGGCAGCTTGGAAAGCAGTACCATGCTGGGTACTCGGCACACCTTGTGCGCCAGCTTGTGCGGACTGAGCCAGGGCCACCACCTCGTACATCTTCTTCTTCTCGGCAGCGATCACCATCGATTCCGCCAGCTGGGAGCTAGCAGAGGCACACTCCATGGACTTCTTGTAATCTCCCGAGATGGTGATGATGCCATTGGGACCGGGGATCTTCATCTTCAGATAAGCCACATGTGTAGAGGCCATGAACTTGCTCAGAGCAGGCCTGCCGAGTAGAGCATGATAGGGGCTCTGATGATCCACCACTTCAAACTGCAGGCGCTCTGTGCGGCAGTTCTCCCGAGTACCGAATAGCACATCAATCCACACTCGGCCAATCGGGTTGCATGAGATCCCGGGCACAATGCCATGGAAAGTGGTCTTGCTAGGCAGCATCATGTTCTCGGCCAGGCCAAGCTTCTCGAGTGTGTCCTTGTACACAATGTTGATGCTGCTGCCGTTGTCGATTAGCACCTTGCTGAATCTCACATTCTTTTCGGGGCCCAGGAAGGTAGGATCCAGCACCAAGGCATAGGTACCCGGATTGGGCATCACCTTGGGATGATCCGCTCGAGTCCACCTGATCTCCTGGTCGCACCAGTACATGTAGTGAGGGACAGCAGGAATCACTGCGTTGACCTCTATGGCCCGCCTGTGCTGTGACTGCTTGTCGACTGCCTCAGAAGTGAAGATCATATAGCTCTCATGGTGCTCTTGGTACTGGTTGGAGCCATTGCCCCCATTGTTGCCGTTGTTGCCATTGTTGTTGCCCTGATAGTTGTTGTTGCCTCTGTTGTTGTTGTTGCGGTTGTAGTTGTTGTTGTTGTTGCGGTATCTCTCATTGTTGAAGTTCCGGTTGGCTCCTAAAGCCACCTGGTTGACATTCTCTCTTCTCGGGTACACTGGCGGCCGAGCTGCGGGTGCGCGAGTAGGCTGAACAGTAGCATTGGCGGCTGGCAGAGGAGGAGGAGGAGGCAAGCCATCACTCTTGATCACATCCCACCACTCGCACTGCCGAGTAGTGTGGTTAGCGGGCCTCGAGGGATGATGAGTGTGAAAGCTGCATGGGCCATCCTTCATGTCGTCAAAGACAAACTTCTTCGGCTGCTCGGAGTTCCCGCTACCCGACTGCGCAGTGCGGAACGGTTTCTTGTTGCCCTGGCCCTGGTTCTGGTTCTGCCCGTAGGCTCCAGCAGGTTTCTGCCTTTGGCCACCACCGCCTCCAACATTCACTGCATTCACCTCTTCGGGATCATACCGAGTATCTACTCGGCGCTTGTTGCGGAACTCGTTGCGCTTGCTGCTGTTGAAGTTTCTTCTCGGCTCAGAGGAGTCCATCAGTGGCTGAGTAGGATCACCGAGTGCGTACTGATCCGCAATCTTGATGGTCTCGGCCAGGGTGTTCGGCATCTCTCTCTGCAATCTCTGCCAAAGCATACTGCCATGTCGGCAACCCTGCGCAAACCAAGTGATGGCCTGTGCTTCATTCACACCCTCACAAGTGTTCCTCAAGGTGCTCCACCGAGTAAGGTACTCGCGGTCCGTCTCGTCTTCTCGCTGCCTGCAAGCCGAGAGCTGCTGTGGCCTATTCGGCCTCTTGTATGTACTTGTGAAGTTGCTGATGAAGGCATCCGAGAAGTCCAGCCAGCAGTTAATGCTGTTCTTGGGCAAGTTGTTGAGCCAAGTGCGAGCTGGACCCTCTAGCATCTGCGGCACATAGCGCACCGCCCATCTCCTGTTGCCATTCGCGATATGGACCGCGGTGACGTAATCATTGAGCCAATCTTCAGGCTTGGTGCTACCATTGTAGCTCTTGGTGCCTCTTGCGAGCTGGAAGCCCTTCACGGAAGGCTCGTTCATGATGCGCGGGCCAAAGCACTCGGGGCCAGGAGGACCCGTGCTCTCAAGCCGCGCCGACAAGCTGATACGGTCCAGCTGGTGCCTTGCATCTCCAGGCGCCAACACACGCTCACCGACACGGTCATGAATATCATAACCAGCCATCTCCATGGCCGAATAGCCATCATCATACCTATCCACCTGCATAGCTGCGGGCTGCTCCACCGGGTTGGCGACTGGTGCCACTGGGCGCGGCTGCTGCCTCTGCCGAGTAGGCTGAGCTGCGGGTTGCCGAGAAGTACCCGGACGCGCGGCTTCTCGGGCACGGCTTTGAGCTTGATGGGCTTGAGAGCCTGCTCTTGCAGCGTTGTGTCCCTGGCCGGGCTGCTGCGGCACAGCAACCTGTTTCGCGGCAGCAGCCGGGTCATACACCTGCATTTGCCTGTCTCTACCCGAGCGCCCGCTGCGGCTCTTCTCGCGGCTAGGATGCGGAGACGAGGCCTGATCGTTAGATCTAGCCGCGTGCGAATGAACCACCTGCGAAGCTCCCGCTCCCGGGTTGGCCTTCCGAAATTCCTCGTTCTGCCTGGCGGCCTCCAACACCAACTCGTTGAGCCTCTCCTGCTGCCTGAGACGCGCCTCTCCATCCAGGCGCGGCAACTCGGCAGCCACGGCCTGTGCAGCTCTAAGCGTCTTGGCGGGTGTGCTGTACCTTGGCCTTGTGAAGGTGTTCGCGGTGGCGGACTGCGCGGGCACCTCCGCAACTGTCGCCATCTCGGCACCCAGGTTGCGCCGCGTAGCGCCTACCCTGCTGGGCCTCCTGGCGACCGGCGTGAAGCCGTGAGCCTTGTTGTACTCGAGCTGGTCCAAACTCAGCTCAAGCCTGATCTTCTCCAACTCCGCCTGCTCGGCAAGCAGCTCCTGGCGTTGCCGCTCGAGCTGCTCCCTCGCGGCTAGGAGCTCGATGTCGGTAGGAGTGGGCATACCGGTTCGCGCAGCAGACGCAGGGATGACCGTAGACGTGGAAGGTGGCAAGTTGCTCTCCTTCTCGTAGGGCCGGTGATTCCTGCCACCAGCAGGCGGGTCGTCAACCTCCTCGACGACGGCCGCAGCGCCAGTAGCAGCTGCGCCAGTGTTTGCCGCCAAACCCGTCACCATCACCTCAGCGCAGCATTCAGAGCTGCATGCAGGCCTTCCGCGAGCAGCAACCACCGCAGGAGGATCCTCCGTGTCATGCACCAGCTCGGGGTAGGCGCTGTTGGCGACGGTGGCGACGTAGACGAGGTGGGAGCCGAAGGAGATCACCGAGCCGCCCTCGGGCATGGCCATGCCGCCGAAACAGCCGGCGTTGTCGGTGACGAAGTCGAAGGAGCCGAATCTGTGGACAAGGCCACAAACTACGCGCTCCGCCGAAGAAGATCCCGTCCGAACAGAAACTCCAGCCAGCGCCGCTGGTTGCCCCACGGTGGGCGCCAACTGTCGTGGTGGTGTCACGGCAGATGCCATGGGATGGCTAAAGATGTGGGGACGATGGACGCTGGAGGTGTCCGGGGAGGGATCACGCGACGAATAGTCGCGTGAGGTAAGATCCACACAACACAAACAACACGATGTACCCAGGTTCAGGGCCCTCGTGAGGAGGTAAAACCCCTACTCCTGCCTTTCTCTATGTATTATGATGTCTCTCCGAGTAGCCACTGTACAAATGGTATCTCTACCGAGTAGCCTCTCTCTCTTCTCCGAGTAGAGCTAGGTCAAGAACTTAGGGTTTCTAGGGCTCCAGAATGAGCGTGGAGCAAGATAGAGTCAGATCCCTCGCGCAGGAGGCGGCGGGGCACCTTATATACACGGTGCCCAGCCGGATACGTCCAAATCTAGACAAGTGTCGACATAGTGTGCACATCGTCCTTTCTCCGAGTACCCGCTGACAGCTTTGGTTCCTAATCTTGGCTGCTTCCGTAAAGTCGTTGGGCAAAACTAGGGGACAGACTGGTATCACTGTACCTAGGCACAGAGTAGGGCCCCCTTATCCTGCCACCGCCTGCTTCCATGCTGTCACTGTCAGGGAGACCGGTCCCATATGAACAGTAGTTCGAATGCTGCCAAGTACGGACCCAGGATACGCGGGATCCTGTGTCAGAACGGCTCCTTTGACTTTCTGGCCCGAGTAGGTTCCCGCCAATTGTTCCCGCCAATTGTACTCGGGCCAACCCTTCTACTCGAAAGGATAGAACTTGATTGATATCTCCTTCTGGTCATCTTGAGGTGAGACCGAGTAGCAGTCGACCGGGTACCGAGTACCAGGTAGTCGGCTACTCGACCAAACCTCTCTTCTGTAAGCCGCCTTTTCCACTTGCCTTTACCCTACTCGGGGGTAACCCCCCGACAGCTTCTGTGCTAGCGACAAACTCGGAGCCTCCCTCAAACGGGCGCTTGTTCTGGTTGTTCCCATTGTTACCTCCATTGTTACCCGGCGTTGATCCATTGCTGGTTCTTCCACTATTATTTGTATTTGCTTTTGCTTTCTTGTCATCGACATCCTCTTCTGTAGTATCCGTTGCAGCGTGTTTGTTGTATGCATCCATTAGCTCTCCCATCGTAACCTCTGAAGCATTTCGACTAGATTTCATGCGAGTTAACTTTTGCACTAAAGGTATGTATTTGCACGTCTTTGCCATAGCTTGTAGCGCATCTTTGGACTGAATATCCGTAGATGAGTGAAGTATCTCCATAACCCGGCGCACCCAGCTGCGCGCCGATTCTCCCTTCTTTTGGACACATCGCTCTAGGTCATCAATAGTAAATAGCTTTCTGCACGTCCCATGAAAGTGCTTGATAAACGCGGTTTTCAACTCCTCCCATGACTTGATAGATCCTTCCGGTAAATTATTGAACCATAACTTTGCTGCTCCTTCTGACATCATTAAGTACATGAACTTGGCTTGAAGATTTTTGGATGCATTGCGAATCGACATAGCCATCTCATAAGTGCTCAACCATGTTTCTGGGTCCATAGTCGGCTCATAATTCACAACTTTACCCGGTTCCTTGAATTTATCCGGGTAAGGCTCAGCCCTGATGTTATCCGACAGACACTTAGGCCCAGCGAGATTAGTCGAAACTGGCCTCACTCGGGAAACGTGTGATCCTGCGGGAGGTGCGGCTGGACGCGGTACGGCTGGTGGCCCATGCACCGCAGACCCGGCCGCGGCCCTCCTGGCTCTGGAACTATCCACGATAGCTTGGGCTACTAATGCTGCTGGTACTGCCTGAACGCGGGGAGGAGGCGGAATTTGCTGCTGCTCTTCCCTCCGCCGCGCTGAACTTGTCTGGATATTGCCTCGTTGCTGGCTGATATATGGTGTCCCATGCATTCCACTTCTGTGATCCGGGTAATTAACTTGCTGCGCTACCGCAGTGCGCAATAGATCTATCGCCCGCCGGGTCTCCTCTGCGTGGGGTGACTCTCTCACGGGGATTTGATTCAATGCGAGCGTTGCTGCGTACACATTATCCATGGGGTTGTTGTAATGACCTGCTGAAAGTGCACTATGGTCAACTAGAGGGGGGGTGAATAGGTTGACTACCAATTTTTCTTTTCTTTTCTTTTTAAGGGGCCTAGTAAGATAAGATACGATTCTCTAGATGTGCAACTAGGTGAACAACCTATGTGAAGAGAGTAGTATGTGCAACGGAAGTAAAGCGTAAGGTAGTAAAGCAAACAACAAGTGTAAACAAGGAGACAAGGATATGATTCACCGTAGTTCCTTCTCAAAGAGAAGTACGTCTACGTTGGAGAGGTGGGGAGCCACCTAGGCGCTCCTCAATAGCACGGTTGTGCACACCTTGTTCTCCTTGAGCTTCTCCGGTGAGGGAGATGCTCGTTTCCACTATGAGGTCGACTTGAAGGCGTTGACCAAACCTTTACAAGGGCTTGAGGTCACTCCACAAGATGGATGGAGGCTCTCAAGCAATCCGTAGCTTCTTGCAACAAGGTGGAAACTACAAGCACGAGATCTACTAAGGTTTCTAGGCCTCAAGTAGGATTCTAGATCTACTAGGTTGTGGTGGATGGATTTGAGATTCCTTTGGTGGAAGTGTGGATCTAGGTCTCCTCTAGCTCTCCACCAAGTTTGGGAGTGATTGGGTGGACGGAGTGGGAGATCTAGGTGGTTGAAGCTTTCATTAATGGCTAGGAGAGAGAATGGGAAAAGCTTAGCATTTATGAGGTAGGTGAAGGGGTATTTATACTCTTGGCGCTCAAGTGGCCGTTTGCAGTCCAGGGCACCGGAGGCTCCGGTGGTTTCACCGGAGGCTCCGGTGGGTCTTCTGTGCACTGCGCAGTTGCGCAGTGCCTTATCCTTTGCGCGCTGCTGAGGAGGCCGGAGGCTCCGGTGGATTGAGCGGAGGTTCCGCCCACCGGACCCGCACCGGAGGCTCCGGTGGAACCTCCGCCACTTTCCAACATAAGGGGTAGCTGGCGGAGCCACCACCGGACCCTCCACCGGAGTCCATTTGCACTTGGACCAGGGGGCCACCGGATGTCCACCGGAGCCTCCGGTGGAGCCTCCGCCACTTTCCAACAGAAGGGTATTTTGGCGGAGGAACCACCGGATGCGCACCGGAGCCTATTTGCGCACAGGCTGAGTGGCAGCAGAGGGCTGAGCCTCCGGTGGATTCACCGGAGCCTCCGGTGGATTTACCGGAGCCTCCGGTGGGTTCACCGGAGCTTCCGCCCCTGCACATTTTGGTTCCCTCGCTTTCTTTCTCTTAGCACTTTTCGAATATCTCAAGCATTAGCCCCATAAATATAGTGAACCTAATAACCTGGGCATTTTCATCATTTGAACAAACATTAGATCAAACAGTTATGTTGTCATATAATTACCAAAACGGACGATGATCTTTCAATCTCCCCCTTTTTGGTAATTGATGACAACATAATTATTTGCATGACTACGGACTCAATATGAACGGAGCTCCCCCTAAAGATATGCTCTTTTCATATTGAAATTACTAAGGCATGATATATAATAGCAATATGACAATGGTAGCACATAACACACACAATACATAGATAATATGAAACGAGGTTCACACATGATCATAATATAACGAGGTTCACGAAAGATACGAATAACGTAAACAAACGAAGTTCCAAATAGTTCAAATCAAACTCCCTCAAGCAAAAGAGAGATGCAAATCAAAGAAAGCTTGAGGGACCATGCAAATGCCCGTTTCCTAATATATCGTTCTCTCCCCCTTTGGCATCAAGATACCAAAAAGAGAGAGACCAAGATGCAAACGTCCCAAATCACTCGGAGGATGAGGAAGAGGCTTCCGGAGCCGGGGAGGGATCACGGTGGCGAGAGCTAGTGGCTTCGTCTCCTTCTTCCTCGGACCATTCAATGAGCTTGCCCTTGGAGTCCTTAGCTTGCCAAGCATCCCAATCTGTGATGCTATCAAGAACCGGGGATTCAATGGAGAGACCCTCTTCACGGAGACGTTCACGAGATGCTTGAGCCTTTTTGCGTGCCTTGAGTTCCGCATCATAATGTGCTTCCCATTGATGTTGCTCAATCTTCTTGTTCAAGCAAAACACTTTCTTGAGAGCCCGTGCCATCCATTTGAAAGCATTGCTAGAGGGAGGGGGTTGAGATGGACCCTCGGCTTCTTCCTCATCCACAATGATGCGAGGCCTAGCCTTGTGCTTGCGGACAGCTGGAGTGGGATGCACAACGGGCTCAGTGTGATTCTTTATGAGAAGCCGCTTTTCCGTGTGAGAGATCCAAAGCGCATCATCCAAAGGATCATCCGGAAACTTATCATTCCACACGTGCAATATGATCTTCATGATGAAAGGCCCAAAACAAGCATTCTTGCGGTTGGCAATGGCATGCCACAACTCGTTCCAAATGTAGTCAAGCACATCAAGCTTGCGAGGAGTGGCATCCATACGGTGTTGATGAGTAAGAAGCATCAAGTTCTTCATGTAACCTTGAATCTCATCCACATTGCCCGCCTTTGGATTGATAGTCTCTCTATAGATCCGTAACATGATGTCATAAGTGGGAAAGAGACCCTTGACGAACCCCACGGCATATTTCTTCCAATGATAGAGGGGAGTGAGGTCATCTTTCGAACGAGATTGAGCGGAGTGAACTCGAAACCATCCATTAGCAAATTCTTCTCCGTTGGCAAAAGGGCCAAAATCTGGGTAGCCACCAAGAATAGTTCCAACATCCTTCCAAGTGATGTCAAGTTGTTTTCCCTTGGTCATCCAAATGAGGTTGCGGTTGGTCTCATTGCCAAGATGGACTGTGGCAAGGAACTGACAGACGAGCTCTTCATCAAAGTCTTGTTGAAGAGTGATAATGGGACCGAGACCAAACTTCTCAATGAGCTCGAGGGCCTCCCCAAAGTACTTGTGATTGTGTTCCATGTGTCCAATACTTATAGCATGTTGGGGAACAACATTCTCCTTCGACTTCCTCATTAAGACCTCATGATAAATTTGCCCTTGGAAGACGGTGTGAAAGCGCGGATCTTTGCCCCGGAATTGGGGCATTAGGCGGTCACGAGCAATCACATACGGATTTTCCCTTCTTTCCTTCACAAATGCCGCATCGGACATCTTGGATGCGGTTGGTGTGGTGTTCTTCCTTGGCAAAGTCTTCTCGGGAGCCGGAAAACGCTTGCGCTTGCCATGAGTGCTGTCAAGTTCGGCTTGAACCTCATCCACGGGTGGAGGTTTGCGGCGGCCGGTGGACTTGTACCGTTGCCCTTTTCCCTTGGAACCGGAAGCATCTAAAGAGAGAAAGCAAGGAGAATATGAAGAACGAGTAAAGCTCGAGAGGATAAAGCACGCACAAAACCAAGAACCCAACATACTCATGGTGTTAGGAAGGAATAATCTAGGGTTAGGGTAATGGAGCCCATATACCCACAATGATTCAAACCTAACATACACTTTCTAGGTTACTAGGGTTTGTACTAGGGAAATTCCACTCCTAACACCAAATCCACAAATCTAGAAGGCTAGAACATGAGCTCTTATGCATCTCATCTATCAACTAGATGAGAGAGAGAGAGAGCACGTACCGGCGGCATCCATGGTGAAAAAGGGAGGAGGGAAGAGTCCCGGGGCGTCCTGAGGCAGGGAGGAGGTCTCCCCGCGGTGGAGCGCCCGAATCCGGTGGCGGTGAGCTTGGGGGCGGCGGCGGTTTGAGAGGAGGAAGATGGGGGCGGGTGGGGGAAAATGAGATTGGATCTCACTTACCCCCGCGCCCCCACAACTTATCCGCTGTAATTTTTCCGCCGGCGGAGCCTCCGGTGGTTTCACTGGAGCCTCCGCTCCCGCCAGCGGAGCCTCCGGTGGATTCCACCGGAGCCTCCGCCCCTGTCCCAAAACGTTAAGTTTTGGCCCGCTGAGCCGCAGGGACCCAACGGAGCCTCCGGTGAGGTTCCGGTGGACAGGCCCAGCGGAGCCTCCGGTGGTTTCACCGGAGGTTCCGCCCAGATGATATTTCAGCGCGCCAAGATTAGAAAAACTCGAGCAATACTATAAGAGCGAGGGTTTGGGCAAGTGGGGCTTGGGTTGGAAAAACGTTACTGTCATACGAGAGACATTGCTCGACGGGGTTCGCAAGAACCATAAAACGAGTGAAAAACCGAACCCGTACGAGTTGTCAAGATGAGGATATAAAGTGAGAAAATGATCAAAAACACCTCAAGGGTTGGTGGCCGAGGCCACCATGTTTGAGTGTGTAACTTGGCACCGCGAAGATATATCTTGGGTCCAAAATTACTACTCACTATTAAGCACAATGAGTCACAAATTGACTAGATATGCAATGATTGATTGATTTTCGCATAATAAAGGGAGTGCATACTCATGAGTTGAGTAGCGCTCCCCCTATATCCATGCCTACACCTAGACTAGATAGCAAGTATAATGAGGGTAGATATGCAAGGTTTCAAGTGAAGTTGGAGGAATCGATGACATTTAGTTCATTCCTCAAAGCTCGAAATTTTGGTTCATCAAGGGCCTTCGTGAAAATATCGGCAAGTTGATCCGTGGTGGAGACATAAGAGAGATCAATATCACCTTTCTCAACATGATCCCGAATAAAGTGATGACGAATCTCAATATGCTTCATCTTGGAGTGAAGAACCGGGTTGTAGGCGATCTTGATAGCACTCTCATTGTCACAAAGAAGAGGCACCTTGTCAAAATGAATACCATAATCCTTCAAGGTTTGCCTCATCCATAGCAATTGGGCACAACAACTTGCCGCGGAGATATACTCGGCCTCGGTGGTGGAGAGAGCAATACAATTTTGCTTCTTGGAAGACCAACAAACCAAGGAGCGGCCAAGAAATTGGCAACCCCCGGATGTGGACTTCCTATCCGTCTTCTCTCCCGCATAATCCGCATCCGAGTAACCAATGAGCTGAAAGCTTGAACCCTTGGGGTACCAAAGACCGAAGTTTGGGGTATGAACTAGATATCGAAAGATTCGTTTCACGGCTTCCAAATGACTTTGCCTCGGAGAGGCTTGAAACCTTGCACATTTACCTACGCTATACATGATATCGGGTCTAGATGCACAAAGGTAAAGCAAAGAGCCAATCATGGAGCGGTATACCTTTTGATCTACCTCTTTCCCATTAGGGTCGGGTTTCAAGTCGGTGGTCGTGGACATAGGGGTCTTCATAGGTTTGGCATCATTCATATTAAACCTCTTGAGCATGTCTTGAGTATATTTGGCTTGTTTGATGAAGGTTCCTTCATAATATTGATTCACTTCGAAGCCAAGAAAGAACTCCAACTCTCCCATCATAGACATCTCAAACCTATCGGTCATAAGCTTGCAAAACTCCTCATTGAACAAGGTGTTAGTAGACCCAAAAATGATGTCATCCACATAGAGTTGGCATATGAACAAGTCACCTCCAACCGTCTTGGTAAAGAGGGTGGGATCGATTAAACCAACATTAAACCCGCGATCTACTAGAAACTCTTTAAGGTGCTCATACCACGCACGTGGAGCTTGTTTAAGTCCATAGAGCGCCTTATCAAGTTTATAGACATGATCGGGGTGGTTGGGATCCTCGAAACCCGGAGGTTGCTTGACATATACTAACTCATTAATGGGACCATTAAGAAAAGCACTTTTGACATCCATTTGTTGTAATTTGAAGTTATGATGAGATGCATAGGCAAGTAAGATACGAATGGATTCAAGGCGAGCTACGGGGGCAAAGGTTTCACCGAAATCGATACCTTCGACTTGAGAAAAACCTTGGGCCACCAATCTTGCCTTGTTGCGAATGACAATACCATCTTTGTCTTGCTTGTTCTTGAACACCCATTTGGTGCCAATGACATTTTTGCAATCCTTGGGTCTTGGCACTAATTTCCACACCTTGTTGCGCTCGAAGTTATTGAGTTCATCATGCATGGCTTCAAGCCAATCTTGATCTTCGAGAGCTTCATATACCTTCTTGGGTTCAATGAAGGAGACAAATGCATGAGCCTTGCTAAAATCCGCCAATTGCCTTCTAGTGACCACTCTTCCACGAACTTGACCAAGAATCATGTCCTCCGTATGACCCGCTCGTTCAAGATTCTCTAGCCTTCTCTTTGCTCTTTGAGCCAGTATCTCCTCCAAAGATTCCTTGGATATTGATTGAGAATCACCTTCTTCATCGGAGACATGTCCATCTTCATTTCGTCCTTGATCAAAGATGGGTGACGAATCACCACTAGGTTGAGCATTCTCAACAATAATAGAATCTTGATCAAGATTTAGGTGTGTTGCTTGGCCTTGTTCATTAGCTTGGCCTTGATCATTAGCTTGGCCTTGATCGTTAGCTTGAGGGCTTGGTGCATCTTGTTGGAATGCTTGATCATCAATGGGTGTAGTCAATGGCTCCACTTGAGTGGGGCATAGTCCTTCTCCCTCCGTCATCCGGTGTCCCTCAATGGGGATTATTTCACCAATCCCCATTCTTCTTATGACGATGGGAGGAATTGCATCTCCTACAACACCATGATCTATACGCCCCCCTTGGGAGCCATTATCCTCATCAAACACCACGTCTATAGCTTCTTCAACTTGTCCGGTGGACTTGTTGTAGACTCTATAGGCGTGAGCGTTTGTGGCATAACCAACAAAAATGCCCTCATAAGATCTAGTCTCAAATTTTGACAACCGTTTACCTTTCTTGCGACTGAAGCACTTGCAACCGAAGACCTTGAAGTAAGATACATCCGGTTTCTTACCCGTGAGAATCTCATAGGGGGTCTTGTTCAAGATCTTGCGAAGATATAACCGGTTGGTGGCGTGACATGCGGTGGAGACGGCTTCGGCCCAAAAGTTATAGGGATAAGAGAACTCCGCAATCATAGTTCTAGCCGCATCCATCAAAGTCCGGTTCTTTCTCTCCGCAACACCATTTTGTTGAGGGGTATATGGAGTGGAGTATTGATGAGCAATGCCCTCTTCACTAAGAAAACCCTCAACGGTGTAGTTCTTGAGCTCCGAGCCATTATCACTCCGGATTGCCAATATGGTAGCATTGTGTTGGCGCTCAACAAGAGTGATGAACTCGATGACTCTACTTTGAGTTTCACTTTTCCTCTTGAAGAAATACACCCAACAATATCTTGAATAGTCATCCACAATCACCAAACAATACTTCTTTCCTCCGAGACTATCATAGGATAGTGGACCAAAGAGATCTAAGTGAATGAGCTCGAGAATTCTTGTAGTGGAGATTGTTGTCTTGGTTGGGTGTTGTTCTCCATGTTGCTTCCCAAAGGTGCAAGAGCTACACACACGATCTTTAGCAAATTTAGCTTTGGTTAGTCCTAGAACGTGATTGCCACTTTGGAGATCATGTAACATTCTCATATTGGTGTGGGCTAGTCGGCGATGCCAAAGCCACCCCACATCAACTTTAGCCATTAGGCATGTCGCGGCACACGTGTCTTCTTTAGAGAAGTCCACTACATACATGCCGTTCTCGACAAACCCAACAAAGGCTACTTTAAGAGATGTCTCCCAAGTGACAATCACACTCTCTCTATTAAAGAACGAGGTGAAACCACAATTCGCAAGTTGAAGAACGGACATCAAATTATAGCCAAGGGACTCAACAAGGAGAACATTCTCAATTGATAAATCGTTTGAGATTGCTACCTTGCCTCGTCCCAATACCTTAAGCTCGGACTTATCACCAATAGTGACGCAATTGAGATGAGGTAGAGGAGGTTCAAGATTGCTTATTGCGTCATGGCTTCCGGTCATATGTTGGGATGCACCACTATCCACTGTCCATTTGTTAGACCCGGAAGCTTTTCCCTACAAGAGATCAATTTCTTGATTTAGGTACCCATCCTTCAATGGGTCCTCTTTTGTTAGTAACAAGGGTCTTAGGAACCCAAATAGTCCAATGATAATCATCACCATACAAAGTACCAACGTATTTAGCATAAACATGTCCATCCCTAGATTTCATAAGAACATAAGATGGATTATATTTTCCGGCGAAATCATTATGAGTGATGCTCCCCCCAGAGGTATCACCATCCGTAATGGCGTTGGTCTCCTTTTCTTTGGTCACCTCACCCTCTTTCACAAAAACAACCTTTTGAGGGGGAGTAGTGACATTCTTGGATATCTTCTTTGACTTGGAAATAAACCCAAGTCCCTCTTTTCCTTTCTTGGCACCTTGAGAGCTTATTGCATCGTTGAGAATTCTTTCCTTCCCTACATTGTTAGTCGTAGTAGAAGAGGTAGGTGCAATAACAATGCTATTTGATGAAGATGCAACATGCTTATTTGATTGTTGAGCTAGAAGCTTGATTCGAGACTTGGCAAGTTTGTCATGAATTTCCTTAAGAGATTTAAATTCTTCTTTTAGTTTGTCATGCTCCTCGTCAAGTTTTTGATGAGCTATTCCTAGCTTCAACTCTTCCTCTTCAAATTCTTTAAGCAAAACAAGAGATTTAGCATGTTCTTTCTTAAGTTTGGCAAGAGATTTTTCATTATCTTTCCTAAGCTTAGAAACACTAATAGCATAAGAGTCTTGTAAACTAGATAGTCTTTCTTCAAGAGAGGCTCTCATGGATCTCTCCTTTTCGAGAGCCTTAATTAGTTCACCATCATGATTCTCATTGGTACCACCATGATTCTCCAAGGTCATGATGATTTCCTCTTTCTCATCAATGAGAGAGTTGGCATCATCAAGTTGCCTTAGGAGAGTTTTTACTTTTTCTTTAGTTTCACCTTCAAGACTACTCAACCAAGACCCTAGGTTCTTGGCCTCCTCATCGTCACCAATGTTTTCAACATAATCCAATAATGAGGGAGAGGTAGTGGTAATAGACTTGGAGGTGGAAGTTATTACCGCGGTGGCTTTTGCCATGAGACATGTAGGTCGGATCGATGTCTTCTCATTGGGAGATTCAAATAGAGAGACCGATGAAGAGGAAGTGGTAGCTATGGCGACGTGGGCAACACCTACGACTTCATCTTCTCCTTCATCTCCGGAGTAGTATGTCTCCAATGTGGGGCCTTCTTGAACATATAGAGCCCTTGGAACCCTTCTAGCGAGGTTCTTGTTTTGTGGAGCTTTGTTCTTGTCCTTGCGAACAAGCTTCCCTTGATGCTCTTCTCTTGGCTCAAAGGGACACTCTTTGACGAAGTGGTTTGCACTTCCACAATTATAACATGTCCTTGGCCGTTCCCCTTTCTTCCTAAAGATCTTGTTCCTTGAAGGTCTTGGGGCACCGGCTTTGTGAGCCTCCCATCTCTTCCAATACCCTTGCATGGCAAGAGCAATACATTTATGGGCACCCTTGTATGTATCCTCATAGTCCTCATCATCATCATCATCATCATCATCAACTTCTTCCATCTTGGCCATTGCTCTAGACTTCAAGGCAAGGTTGGGAGACTTTCCATGTCCTCTAGAGCGAGCAAGAGCATCATCAGCACTTTTGTGAGATAAGGATATGGCAATGAACTCACTTAGCACTCCAATGGAGTTGAGGGAGTTGTAGTCGGATCTTGTTCGAATGCTAGTGGAGAGGTTCTTCTCAAATGGAGTTATGGCCTTGACAAACTTCCTCTTGATCCATTCATCCGAGATTTCCTCTTTCCCAAAATCTCTTAGTTGATTGCCAAGAGTGACAACTCTTCTATATAGCTCCTCGGGACTCTCGTCTTCAAGCATGACGAAGTTCTCGGACTTGTCGAGAGCAACATCATATTTTGATGATTGAATGCTAGCATTTCCTTGGAACAAGGAGTCAAGTTTATCCCATGCTTCCTTGGCGGTCTTCAAGCCGCGAATGTGCTCAAGATGTTCTCTTGGGAGAGCCTTTTGGATAGTCACAATAGCGGTCTTGTTGAGTTGGAACTCCACGTCCTCTCTTGGGGTCAAGTTGTTTGGATCATGAGGATGGAATCCATGAACAACGCTTCTCCATAGAGCGGTGCAACAACCTTAAATATGAGACTCCATATCGAACTTCCATGATGAGAATTCGTTAGTGTTAAGCATGGGAGGATTTCCAACATTAACCATGTGTGGTATTGTAGCAATAGGGTGGATAGAATCGTAATTGGGAGGCGGTGGAACTTTAGAGTTAGACCCCGAACCGTTAGCCGATTGAGACTTGGAGCCCTCGGAGTTCCCACTACCCTTAGCCTTTTTATCGGCTTTTGCTTTGGCTTTCTCCTTAGCTAAAGCGATGTTAGCTTCCATTTCATCAATGTCCGGAATGGATTCTTCATCCGAGCTAACATCGTTTGGGGTGGGAGGTGTTTCCACGGACTCCTTGGTTCTCCCCATCAATACCTCCATCATTTTCTTGATGCTAGAAACCTCCATACTGACAGTAGAGCTAACCTTAGACATTTCGGTTTGGAGGATTCCAACCGAGTCTTGTAGGTTAGCTATACTGTCGGACATCTTGGAGATCTCCGCACTAGAACTACCGGGGGTATTTTCATCGACCATTGTACTCTTAGGCGGTTAAGCCCTTAGTAAGAGCCGAGGCTCTGATACCAATTGAAAGTGCACTATGGTCAACTAGAGGGGGGGTGAATAGGTTGACTACCAATTTTTCTTTTCTTTTCTTTTTAAGGGGCCTAGTAAGATAAGATACGATTCTCTAGATGTGCAACTAGGTGAACAACCTATGTGAAGAGAGTAGTATGTGCAACGGAAGTAAAGCGTAAGGTAGTAAAGCAAACAACAAGTGTAAACAAGGAGACAAGGATATGATTCACCGTAGTTCCTTCTCAAAGAGAAGTACGTCTACGTTGGAGAGGTGGGGAGCCACCTAGGCGCTCCTCAATAGCACGGTTGTGCACACCTTGTTCTCCTTGAGCTTCTCCGGTGAGGGAGATGCTCGTTTCCACTATGAGGTCGACTTGAAGGCGTTGACCAAACCTTTACAAGGGCTTGAGGTCACTCCACAAGATGGATGGAGGCTCTCAAGCAATCCGTAGCTTCTTGCAACAAGGTGGAAACTACAAGCACGAGATCTACTAAGGTTTCTAGGACTCAAGTAGGATTCTAGATCTACTAGGTTGTGGTGGATGGATTTGAGATTCCTTTGGTGGAAGTGTGGATCTAGGTCTCCTCTATCTCTCCACCAAGTTTGGGAGTGATTGGGTGGACGGAGTGGGAGATCTAGGTGGTTGAAGCTTTCATTAATGGCTAGGAGAGAGAATGGGAAAAGCTTAGCATTTATGAGGTAGGTGAAGGGGTATTTATACTCTTGGCGCTCAAGTGGCCGTTTGCAGTCCAGGGCACCGGAGGCTCCGGTGGTTTCAACGGAGGCTCCGGTGGGTCTTCTGTGCACTGCGCAGTTGCGCAGTGCCTTATCCTTTGCGCGCTGCTGAGGAGGCCGGAGGCTCCGGTGGATTGAGCGGAGGTTCCGCCCACCGGACCCGCACCGGAGGCTCCGGTGGAACCTCCGCCACTTTCCAACCGAAGGGGTAGCTGGCGGAGCCACCACCGGACCCTCCACCGGAGTCCATTTGCACTTGGACCAGGGGGCCACCGGATGTCCACCGGAGCCTCCGGTGGAACCTCCGCCACTTTCCAACAGAAGGGTATTTTGGCGGAGGAACCACCGGATGCGCACCGGAGCCTATTTGCGCACAGGCTGAGTGGCAGCAGAGGGCTGAGCCTCCGGTGGATTCACCGGAGCCTCCGGTGGATTTACCGGAGCCTCCGGTGGGTTCACCGGAGCTTCCGCCCCTGCACATTTTGGTTCCCTGGCTTTCTTTCTCTTAGCACTTTTCGAATATCTCAAGCATTAGCCCCATACATATAGTGAACCTAATAACCTGGGCATTTTCATCATTTGAACAAACATTAGATCAAACAGTTATGTTGTCATATAATTACCAAAACGGACGATGATCTTTCACCTGCTGGTGTGCGAAATCGCGATGGTGGTGGTGGTGGTAATGTATTGCCGGCAGTGACTCCAGTCTGTAATGTGGGTAACCCGGCTTGTATGTTTGCCGGTTGTGCTCCTCCAGTTCCAGGTTGCTGTACAGTTCCTTGGTTTGCTGCTGGAATCGGTTGATCCTGAGGTGTGATAAATAGTGTGGTCAGGTTTATAACTCCACCCGTTGCTGGTAACATGGTCTGGTGCCTTTGACGCACCCTGGTTGTCTCTTCTCGGAGCCGGGTTTCCAATGCATCCAGCTCACGTTGGCGCGTGGCCATCCCTTGTCTCTCTGCTTCTACTTGCCTTCTCTGTTGCTCCAATGCACGACGGGCTACATCCAGGTCTCTAACACGTTCCGCCGCGTTTTCCGGAGTTATGACGGTGGCTAGAACGGTTGGGTCCAGAATCAAGTTGTTGTTGAATAGGGCCGGGTGTTGCGGGTTTGAAGGACCCGCCCCTGGCGTCCGGTTTGCCAGATATCCGAACATGTTTGCCTGCAACTCGCTATCCGCCGCGTGGCTGGTAACTGATGCCAATTCTCCGTCAACTCGGGTGAGAACCGGGTTTCCGTCAACCGGACCTTGCTGCTGGGCCAATGCTGGTGCTGTTCCGACTGTGGTCGCGGTCACGTTCTCCTGATTAAGATTGATCGCCGGGGCCGTGTAAACCGCAACCTGGCGCGTAATGCTTGGCGCAGATTCGTACTCTTCCTCTTCGCTGCTATTTTCCTCGTACCGGTCCTCCAGCAGATGCAAGATGGACTCGGTATCATCTTCTCTCATGACCCGGCCACGCGGGGTCCATGCCGGCTCCTCCGGTTGTTCCCTCTTCGTGGGGGGCTCTTCTGTCGGATCTACCGTCCCGACCGATTCTTCCCCATCTGATTGAACGTAGGTGGCTTCCCCTGACACAGAATCAAATCCGAAATCGTCAGGGATTGAACCGGTTGTACGTACCATGCCGATGAAGACGTTGATCTGGCCGATCGTCACGACAGATCCGGATTCGAGCAGATCCGACTCAGGCCCCCAGCCGGAATCATCCAACATCTTCTCTCCTTCGGGGTTGGTGTAGATCTCGCCGATGACAAGGTTCTCCATGTTCTTCCGAGCTTCTCCCGTGATGTAAACACCCTTGGACGTAGGCCCCACGGTGGGCGCCAACTGTCGTGGGATAATCACGGCAGACGTTACCGGTGGTAACTTATCTTGGGGCAATTCGACTCTGGTGTTTGGGAGAGGGTTTAGCTCAAGGGAAAACATGATGATATGCGATCTGGTAGCCGGCAATCAAGTCGCCGAGTCTCCGATCTAAGTATATTAACTCAACTCTCGTGTTACACTGGATACTCGATACCTAGCGATATTACTCAAACTCTTGGATCTCTCTCTGTCTAACCCTAGGGGCCGGCTTATATAATATCTGGACCCCCTGGCCTACTCTCCAAGGCGCACTCTGAATCCTACCCGGACACTGCTTACCAACCCTAAACTTCCTTATCGGAACCCACAATCCGGGTTACGAGGCCTACATTCCTGGGCCTTCTAGAAACTCCTTTATCTTAAGCCGGGTCTTGCGCAGCGTCCTCTGGGCCGAGTTACTCCTTGGCGTTGGCCTACCGGGTTATCATCCCTCCATCACACGGCTTGGCGCTCTTTGAGAGCGACTAGTCGTTTCTCCTCCTTGGACAGCGGGATTTGGTGGCGCTGCGACAGTTCTGTCCAGTACTCGAGATATTTGCGCTGCACGCTGGCGCCAGCACCAGCACTCGACTTCTCGACAGGGCCAAAGGTGACCCCGGAGGCAACCGGGTTGGCGCTCGGAGTAAGTGTCAGCTGAGTGCTCTTAACCGGCTTCTTGGACGGCTCACCTTGCGGCTTGGAAGGCTGCGGCGCCTGCCCAGCCTGTGAGGCAACGCGTTTCGGCTGCGTCCGGGTTGCCTCAGCTCCATACTTGGTGGTCTTCTTGGTGCTTGGCGTGGGGGTTGGCCGAGAAGGCGGAGGCACTTGAAGAGTTGGCTCAGGAGGAGGTACTTGCTGAATTGGTGGAGGAACTGGTGCGCGGGGTGGAGTCGCCTGCTGAGTTGGAGGCACAGGTGGCCGGCTACTCGGTGCAGCGTCCGGCTGCACTTGGTCTTGGCGGGCTGGCTCCACCACGTCGTTTTCTAGCCGCTGCTCCGCAGCGGGATCAGGCATTTCGGCGACATTGTCTTCTACCCGCGGCTCGGCCGCGGGGTCATGCTGCTCTGCAGCATTGTCTTCACGATGCTGTTCTGCAGCAGGCTCTGCACGCTCCAGGGCGGCGTCTTCTTGCTGCTGCTCGGCAGCGTGTTCAGTGTCTTCCCCAGCTGATGCAGCTGGGGGAGTTGGCGGCATCTCGGTGTCGGCAGCGTCCTGGGCAGCTTGCTGCGCTTCAGGTTGCTGCTGTTCGGTGACTTGGTCGGTGTCTTCCCCGGCGCCGTCATTCTCGGCGCCGGGATCTTGTTCTTCATCAACAGGGGAGGACGCACGCGTCCTACCCTGCGGTTCCTGGTCTTCATCTTCATCCGAGAGATTTACGAGCTGATCTCGGGGCACAGTTATCTTCTTCTTGGGAAGAGGGGCAGCAGTGGCATAAGCATCGAGAGGCGCGCTGAAAGAAGAAGTAGGATCAGAAAGAAAGCAGAAAAAGCGAGAAGGGAAAAGCACAACAGAAAACGGAAATAAGTCAAGGTTTACTCGGAGAACACTTACCCCTTGCTGGTGGGGACCTTCCTCTTACGGGAAGCGGCGGCTTTGTTCGTTGGGATCTTCTTGGTCCTCTTGGGAGGAGGTGCCTGGGCACCGCTGCCAACCCTCTTCCAAGTAGTGGGAGCAGCCATGGACATAGGAACCGCGTCCACGGGCTTCTCCAGCTCGTCCACCTCAGGCTCCTTTGTAGAGAAGAGGGGAGAATTCAGAATAAGCAAAAAAGAAGGGAAGCAAAGAAAACTGCGAGTAAACAGAAAGGTGAACCAAGTCACCTTCATCGTCTTCGGACCAATCCCGAATAGAGGCATTTGCTCGGGACTTACCGGGTTGATTGGCGTGAGGGATGCACAAGGTGTCTTGGGTGTCATATGCCTTGGCGTCATCCTCAGTCCTGTCATCGTGCCAGTTGGCCTCAAAGATCTCATTGTCCTTTTCTCTTTGGCGATTGATATGTTGTTGATACAAGCAAGCACTGTGAGTTAAGTTCTCGGATAAGTGGTTCTACTCGGAACAAGCGTGCAAACACAAAGCATATTAAGCTAAGTGTTTCTACTCGGGATAGCGTGGAAACACAAAGCACATTAAGCTAAGTGTTTCTACTCGGGATAGCGTGCAAACACAAAGCACATTAAGCTAAGTGGTTCTACTCGGAACAGCATGCAAATACAAAGCATATGAAGCTAAGAGGAATTCTACTCGGTGTCAATTACAAATAGTAAAGGTGCAGAGAAGAGCACTAACCTGAGGGATCTTCTTGGTGCGGCTATACGGCATGAAGCCGTATGCCCAGTTGTCGGTGAGCGTGGTCTGCATGATAGACCTGGCCCAGATGGCCACCTCAGCCTTGCTGAGCTCAAAGGTTGTCGTCCTGGTACAGTCCCGAGGACCTCCCATGTAGCACATCTTGTGTGATCGCTCCTGGAGCGGGAGTACTCGGCGGGAGATCCAGCAGGCGATTGGGTCGTCGTGGAGGAGCCCTTCCGAGATCAACTCGGTCATGCGCTTCTCGACCTGGAGGACGTATGGCACTGTCTTCTTTGGATCCTATCCCCAGTTCTGCCCGGTGGGCAGCGCGTTCTTGAACTTAGGGAGCCCTATCCGGTCTTCGATGGGCTTGCCCTTCTCGGCGGGCACGTTCTTCACGTAGAGGAAGCCGCGCTGCCACTTGCGCACGGTTTCCAATCCGAGCACCCGCGGGAGGTGCCCGGTCTTGCGCTGCAACATCATCGTGCTACCCGTCTGGGTCATCGTGCGAGGGGCTTCATTGTTGCCAGGATCGGGAACACTTTGCTTGCGGAGAAAGAAGTATCTTGCCCATGTCTGGACAGTTGGGTAGACACCCAGGAAGGCCTCACACATGTTGGCGTGTATGGAGACCATGACGATAGCATTTGGTGGAAGATGGTGTGGCTGGAGGCCGAAGTGGCGGAGGAAATCGACAAAGAATTTTGAGATGGGAAGTCCGAAGCCGCGTTTGAAGTGGGAAAGGAAAACAACGTACTCAGCCTTCTCAGGTGCCAGGACAAGTTCGGTGCCAGGATGCCGGCAAACCACGCCGGGAGGAACACGGCGGGTGTTTACCAGCCATTGGCAGTCCTCGGCGGTGACGTCCGAGCCCTCCCAGCCGGCTCGGGCGGAAACCGCCTCGTCTCCGTGCGGAGCCATGGAAGGGAGGTTGCTGTTGGAGAGGAAAAGCTTGTCGGAGTTGGGGACGAGGATGGCGGCGATGGCGCACCGGGATGCTTGATGGAGGGATGGTAACCCGGTATGCTAACGCCAAGGTGTAACCCGGCCCAATGGGAACCGCGGAAGACCCGGCTCAAGGAAGAGGAGTTTCTAGAAGGCCCAAGAAGTGGTGTAGGCCTCGTAACCCGGCTTTTTGGGGTTATTATTAGGAAACTTAGGGTTTGTATGCGGTAACTAGGTAGGACTCCGAGTATTCCTTGGATAGGAAACCAGGGGGTCGAGTAAGATATAAGCCGGCCCCTAGGGTTAGAGAAACAGAGCTTCACCAGATATTCGAGTATCCTTGTAATACGAGAGCTGATATTGTAACCCTAGATCGGAGACTCGGCGACTTGATTGCCAAAGCTACCAGATCGATTGATAGCATGATTTCTCCTGAGCTAAACCCTCTCCCAAACACCAGAGTCGAATTACCCTAAGATAAGTTACCCCTGGTAACGTCTGTCGTGATTATCCCACGACAGTTGGCGCCCACCATGGGGCCTACGTCCAAAGGTGTTTACATCATGGGAGAAGCTCGGGAAAGCATGAAGAACCTCGTCATCGGCGAGATCTACACCAACCTTGAAGGAAAAAAGATGGTGGACGACTTTGGCTGGGGGGCAGAGTCGGATCAACTAGAAACCAGATCCGTCGTCACAATCGGCCGGGTCAACGTCTTCGTCGGCATGGTACGTGCGTTCGGTTCTATTCCTGATGATGTTGAATATGATTCTGTGTCAGGAGGAGCGACCTGCGTTCAGTCGGATGGGGAAGAGTCGGTCGGGACGATCGATCTGATAGAAGAGCCCACCACGAAGAGGGAACAGCCGGAGGAGCCGGCATGGACCCCGCGTGGCCGGGTCATGAGGGAAGATGATACCGAGTCTATCCTGCATCTGCTGGAGGACCGGTACGAGGAGGATAGTTGTGATTTGGAAGAATACGAATCGGCACCAGGCATCGCGCGCCAGCTCGCGGTCTACACGGCCCCTGCAACCAACCTTAATCAGGGGGACGTGACTACGGCCGCGGTCGGAGCGGCGCGAGCGCTCGCCCAGCAACAAGATCCGGTTGATGGAAACCCGGTCATAGCCCGGGTTGACGGAGAGTCGGCTTCAGTTACCAGCCATACCCCGGAAAGCGAGTTGCGAAGAAACATGTTTGGGGTTTATGGCAAACAGAACGCCAGGAGCAGGGCCCTCGAATCCGCAAAATCCGGCTTTGTTCAACAATAACCTGATCTTGGACCCGACGGTGCTAGCAATGGTGTCGTGGGATAATCACGGCAGACGTTACCGGGGGTAACTGATCTTGGGGCAAGACGACACAGGTGTTTGGGAGAGGGTTTAGCTCAGAGGAAAACATGGTGCGATTCAATCTGGTAGCCGGCAATCAAAGTCGCCGAGTCTCCGATCTCGATATAACAACTCAACTCTAGGATTACACTAGATGCTCGATACCAAGCGCTATATCTAGGGTTCTTAGATCTCTGTCTAAAACTAGACCTGGGGGTCGGTTTATAAAGCACCCGTACCCCCTGGCTTATTCCCCAAGGCGCATCCCGGATCCTACCCGGACACGGCGCACAAACCCTAGCTTTCCTTTACAGTAACCCACAATCCGGATTGCTGGGCCTACAACTTGGGCCTTCCACAAGCTTCCTTGTCCTTAGCCGGATCCTGCGCACCGTCCTTTGGGCCGGGTTACTCCTTGGAGTTTGGCCCACCGGGTTATCATCCCCCCGTCAGTAGTCCCCAGAATAGCCTGGGCTTCAAGGATCTTCCTTGAAGCGCTCGCTATTCCCTGCAAAGATATCAAACACATAGGCACGTGGTGGCCGGGTTAAGATGCTTTAACAAGTGGCTAGGCCAAACTCCATGGTGGCCATATTGTAACCCGGGCTTTCCCCAAACCCTTTGGTTTAATTTTCCAGGTTCAAACCCTAATAGCAATGCCAAAATTCCATACTCGACAACCGATCCTGACATCACGGAATGGATCTCCTTCTTTCCCTTGTCCAGATGCTTTGCCCAATACTTGGCGCATATCTTGCAGAATCCACGTGGATAACCGTCACCCCACGATTTCCAGCTTCTGGCCGTTAAGATAGGCTCACCCCTACTTTATAAATAGCTCTTAGGAGATAACCCTAAACTCATCACTGCGCCTCAGTTTCCATTTTCCTTCCTTGCTCCTTTCACCCTCGCGGCACCACCGCAAGAAAATCGCACTTGTCATCGTAGCAAGACCGCCGCCGGCCGCGCCCGCTCTCGAGCCATCCCGCGCCGCCGTCAAGTATCGCCGTCACGCCTTTGCTCCTCTCGCCAAGAATCGCGGAGGGGCATCCGAGCCACACCGCTTGCCGCTGCCGCGCTAGACTCCAACCTCTCCAGTAAGCCTCTCGCAGCCGTTTAATTTAGCCCCATAATTTTTCAATTCATTCAAGATCGGATCTAGATCAACCCGCGAATCATTTTTCCGATTTCATCAAATTAGATCGATCCGATGCTCGCCAACTCCTTTAACCGTCTGCTAGATAGTTACAACTCATCCTCCTACCCTCACTAATCACCAAATCTCCTGAAAAACCGCTCGCAAACTTTCCCATCTAGATCCACTTCTCCTTGATTTTCCGCTCATTGCGTTAACACCCGGAAAACCTTCCTTTTCCAGCTATCTTGCTTGCAGTAGACACGTGGGCAACCACCCATCTTCCCCAAATGCTTTTCCATACGTAAGTGACCAATAATTTTCATGATTGTATTTAACACCCGGATACCTTGCAATCTCCACCTCATAGCGTGACACCCGGATAATTCTTAGCTCTATACTTTCTTGATACCTTATACTCGGATAATCCAACACTTCCGAGTCTTATTTCCTGAGCCTCTTTTTCTTACGTTTTCGCAGGTTGATCCCATGGCTCCCAAACGACAAGGAAAACAGCCGACTCAAGCGAGGACTACCCAAACCATTTCCGCCAACTGGGGGCGTTCCACAGCTACAAAAGCCAAACTGGACGAGCTAGCCGAATTAGGGATCCTTCCTTCTCAGAAGGACATTCACTGGAGGGTGCCGGGCAACGAGACCCGGCCCACACCTGCTGATAACGAGGTAATCTGCTTCGTAGAGCACGTGACCCGGGGATTCCGTCCTCCGGGTCACCCTTTCTTTCGGGAGGTCTTAAGCCATTATGGCCTCCGGGTATTCGACATAGGGCCTAACTCTATGTTGAATATTACCCACTTCATCGTTCTATCCGAGTCGTACTTGTGCATGCCGCCTAGTTTGACTCTCTTCATCGAACTATTCCAATGTAAGCCGTGCCGTGAAAGTGGTGACGGTGCACTTCTTACTTGTGGCGGGGTATCCATCCAACGCCGCAAGAATTCACCAATGCCAACTCTCAATTTGAACTCCCACGTCAAACATTGGCAGCTGTCTTTCTTTTACTGCCACGATACCTCCCCAGATGGCGAAAAGAAACTGCCGAGTTACTCGGAAAACCTCCTCGAACCTTCCGAGTCTTTCAATGCCTTTGCACCAGACTCAGACAGGGAGGCAATCCTTCCCTCATTAGCCAAGATAGCCATCCTCTCAGCCCAAGGCCTCCTCGGGCTAAATTTAGTAAAAACATGGGTGGACTTTCGGATCCAACCCAACTCCATCCGCACCAAACTGATGTGCGAGTATTCGGGGCATACCACGGATGCACTCCGATACTCCACCAAGAGCTTCGCGACCGGCGATACTAACAAGACCATCAAAGGCTTCCTGACAGAGAAGCTGGAAGTGATAAAGGGTATCACCGGGTTACCCCCGTTTACTCGGGAAAACCCGGCTCCAGCGGTAATACCCGGTATTCATAGCTTATTTCCACATTATAGCTTGATATAGCCTCTAACCCTTAATCTCATTCTTTTTTCTTAGGCTGATGACCCTTTCTGGAGGGTTGAACCTTCTCCCCCTTCCAGAGACCCGGAAGAAGAGGACGAGCCGGCTGATGATAGTGAAGGTATTTGCACAGCATTTGTATATCTTTACTTGCATCACTTCCTCCCGTTCACCTTTTTTCCAACGAACACACACCCGATTCACAGGACTGGAGGACGAAGGTGAGGCCAATGAGGATGACCCGGAGGCAACCGAGTCTGACCAAGAGGCAACAGTGGGTGCCAAGAGGAAGACCAGGGGGGCAGTGTCCAAGGTTCCTTTTTCCTCATTATCCTCTGAACCTTACTCCTTTGACGCCATGCGACAACTTAACCATCAATTATCAAATTCGTCGTACTTGAAGGATTCCTTCCCAGCCAAACGCAGAGTAACTCGGAGCTCCCCGGGTGAAGATCCCCTTAACCCGGGCATCTCTACTCCCTCGGTCCCTCGTGGCGGCGCTCCTCCGCCTCGTCCTTCCGACTCTCCTCGACGCCACCCTTCTCCTAACCATCCACGTGCCGGGAAATTCCGGGTCCCGTTGGTGGTCCCCGTGGCGACCTCATCTGCTTCCAGCGGCGAGCTCCCGCCTGATTACACCGTGAATGCCGGGTAAATTTGTGCTACATGATTTCCTTTTACGCCTAACAAATTTCCACTCAAGCCACCGTCATCACTAATAACCGCCTTTTCTCATCTTTCTTTTAGCGCTCAAGCCGTCGTCAGTGACCCGGAAAACATAGAAGCAGATAACCATCAGGCGGAGAAACCGACTGACAATGCAGACGCCGCGACTGGCGGTGACACGGCGAATAACCTGGGACAAGGCCCTCTGAACAATCCACTTCCCCGAGCTGCCGGGTCTCCTTCCTCATCGGAACCAGTAGACGAGGAGATCGAAGTTCTAGACACAAGGATGAGTTCTCCCAACCCGGCCACCCAAACTGTCCGGGTCTCAACTCAGAGGGCGGGGAGAGCCCCCCCACCAAGCGACCAAGCTGCCGGCTCTTCCGGTACTCGATCCGAGGAACTGACATTTGCCCAGATGCTGGAAACCCTTCGCACTTTAAGGGCTAATGAAGAAAACATCTTGGGAGCTTTGATAGCCAAACACGAGGTAAATCCGACTAATATTGCTTATGCCTTTGTCCAGTCCCCAAGTTCCGAGTGAATTGATTCATAATTTACTTGGGACTTTATTATACAAGCGACTGATAATTTGCTTCTCTGCCCAACTGATCCTTGTTTGCGTGTATGCAGGCTTTCGTAACTCAATCTGAGGAGAAACTGGCGGACGCCACCAAGCTCATCGAAAAGGAGGTAGCTTTACGTGAAGCAGCCGAAGCCGAAGCCAGGAGAAATAGGTTGATAATGAGGAAATATAGGAAACGGGCTCACCGAGCAGAAGATGACCTAACAAGCCTTTCCGTCCAAATATCGGACACATATCGTGCTTTACTTGGTACGTTTCCTCCTCCGGGTTTATCTTTTTGATAGATAGCGGCGGTTTCCCGACTTACGTCTCCATTTCTTCAGGCCCGGACGAAACCATGCCGGAAGAGGATGACATGGCCAAGCTGAAAACCATGAAGAACGTTATCCGGCAGCTATGTGCCGGAACCAAATGGATCCTTGAGGAATTGCGGTGGCCAGGTAGAGGACATGTTGATCTGAAGAGGATGTTGGATGCCTTCTCCACTATTCCCGAGTGGATTTGGCACTGGAAGCGCTCGTCTTGCCGGGTTGGAGTGACCCGGGGGCTTGCACTTGCCAAGGCTTATCTCCCCAAGCTCGAGCTAGTGAAGCTTATGGGCGGCTTCCCCGAGTTCAAGCTTGACGGATCCAAGTTCTCGGTGAAGGATTTTCAGGCCGTCCAGAAGGAGGTCCGTTACCCGGCCAGCGTAATTGCTGATGAACTGGATGTTAATATACTTGTTCCAGCGTACGATGCTGCCGGTGAAGCAATTAAGTCAGATCTTTCTGAGCCGTATGATATGCTGGCTCGGTGGAAGGAGGAAGCTGCTGCGATAAGGGCGGAGGCTGCCAAGAAGCAAGCTGAAGCCGGCTCTGCCCCTGCTACCTCAACACCAGTCGTTCCACCTCCTGCAGGGGCTGGTACCGCTGATCCGGGTGCTGCTGCTACCACCAATGATGGCAAGGGCAAGGCCAAGATGAACGCCGAGTGATATATGATTTCTGATGCCTCTTCTTATGCACCGGTCGGTCAACATACTTTTTAAAACAGTTATATTTTGGGTGGTGCGCCTGTGCACCTTTGATATCTTTTCACCAGGATTTTGTAATGCGCGCTAAGGTCTTGATATACTCGATGCCTGTTCCGGCCTTTTTAAGTTTATCCATTATTGAGCTCATCTGTTCTCGATATCTGGCTTTCTTTATTGTCCCTTTTGTGAAAACTCAATTTCCGGGTCTCATGGGTATTGACAAGCGGATTTTGCTTCTAAGTCCCCAAGTCCCCAAGACTCGGATAATTGTGTTTTTGGAATTATACAAGTAAGCCATTTTTTCTCTTTTCAAGATTTCAAGCCATCCGGACCCGGATCGCCGAGTCTAGGACACTTGATCTTGAAAGGGGAACGAACTGCCTACTGCTAATTTCACAAAGATCCCTGAGTTGTTTCACATAGGTTTTGAAGTTACGCTTAATAGTCGTTGAGTTTCCAGCTGTTCAGCCTTGTACTCTGCATAACTTGTGGTTTAGATGACCCTTTTGACTATCTTGTACTGTAAGCCGGCTTTCGCGTGGATACCATGTTGTTACATCCATACGAAGACGTAGCCAGCCAAGCTCCGTCGGGCTTCATGACTGACTGCAATCGTAAGCGAACAAATCATGCCACTTTAATGCGAGTCACATCGAGCTTAAGTAAGAATAGACAAGGAATTTGGACTTCTTTGTCCGGTTATAAGATTGTAGCCGTACTCGTTTGCAAGTAATCGGCCCTTATAACTCATAGGCATCATGGCCGGGTCTTTGAGTTTGTAACTGTGCTATTCAAGCGACCAGCCCCCAAGACCTAGATATACGCATCATACTGAGAGTACATAACCTGATAATAATCATCTCTTTTCTTGATAACCACCTCTTTACTTGATATGAAAAATCTAGGTCAGCAAGTCGCCTCGTTAAAAACCCGTCCAGTCCCCAAAGGTACCCTGGATAGGAAAAGAGTACGTCTGAAAACCTGCTGCCTATTACATCGTGCAATTCCACTTGCCAATATAATCTTTTTTAAGTATAATATGGACGTAGCTGAGCCACGTTCCATGGTCTATCTCTTTCTTGCATAGATGAAGTGGTATGTGCGGTGTCGTTAACTGTAGCCGACTCTTCCCTTGCATCTATCAAGTAATATGATCCATTATACAGATTCCGGCTTATGATAAACGGTCCTTCCCATGGTGGTGATAATTTGTGCTTTCCTTCATTTGACTGTACCAGGCGCAGAACCAAGTCTCCTTCCTGGAATACCCGGGTTTTCACGCGCCGGCTATGATACCTCCGTAGATCTTGCTGATATATGGCTGATCTTTCCAGGGCTTGTTCTCTTTGCTCTTCTAACATATCTACGGCGTCCTGCCGGGTTTTTTCGTTCTCCACTTCGACGTAAGCTGATACTCGCGGTGAGTCGTGAATAATGTCACTCGGTAACACTGCCTCTGCACCATAGACCATGAAGAAGGGCGTCATCTGAGTGGATCTGTTAGGTGTAGTGTTGATACCCCAAACCACAGAAGGAAGTTCTTCGACCCATGCACCAGCAGCCCTGACACAGGGAACTCGCAATCGTGGTTTTAACCCGCGAAGCAATTCTTGGTTTGCTCTCTCCACTTGTCCATTGGCCTGCGGATGAGCCACCGATGCAACATCAAGCCGGATTCCATTGTTGCCACAGAACTTCTCCATCTCACCAAGGGACATGTTGGTTCCATTGTCGGTAATTATGCTGTGGGGATACCCGAACCGGTAGATAATCCTTTTCAGGAACTTGACTGCTGTAGCTGCTTCGCAATTAGTAACTAGCATAACCTCAACCCACTTGGTAAACTTATCAATAGCCACCAAAAGATGTGTCTTCTTGCATGGTGACATATGAAAGGGGCCAACCATGTCCATACCCCAGACAGCGAACGGCCAAGTTAACGGGATGGTCTGTAATTCCATAGCCGGCACATGGGTTTGGCGAGCGTACCTGTGACATCCGTCACACCTTGCTACCAATCGTTCCGCATCCGCTAGAGCCATGAGCCAGAAAAATCCGTGTCGATAAGCTTTAGCCACAAGAGACCTTGTGGATGCATGATGTCCACAGTCGCCTTCATGGATTTCCTTGAGAATCTGTCAGCCTTCTTCTGGCGCTACGCAGCGCAAAAAGACTCCTGCTGCGCTTCTCTTGTATAATTCTCCATTGATGATAGAATATCCCTTTGCTCGCCTCAAAATTTGCCTTGCTAACACCTCCTGCTGTGGTAACTCGCCCCGCGACAGGTAGGCCAAAAACGGTTCTGTCCATTCGGGAACAGTACGTACTGCAGCCACAAGTCCTGAATCCGGGTCTTGGTTTGCCAATTCCTCCTCTGACTCGGTTTTAACCGATGGTCGCCATAATTCATCCAGGAAAACGTTAGGTGGAACCGGCTCTCTGCGCGAGCCGAGTCTAGCGAGCGCGTCGGCTGCCTCGTTCTTTCTTCTGTCTATATGCTCCACCTCATACCCGGAAAAACATCCTGCAACCCTATCAACTTTCCTGCGGTATGCTGCCATAGTTGCGTCCTTTCTATCCCAAGTTCCTGACACCTGCTGTACCACAAGATCCGAATCTCCGAAACACCGTATCCTTTTGATGTTCATCTCCTTAGCTGCCCTTAGGCCGTGCAATAGGGCCTCATACTCGGCCACGTTGTTGGAACAGTCAAAGTGGATTTGTAGTACGTAACTTAGTTTATCTCCTTTGGGTGACGTTAGCACCACCCCAGCTCCTGATCCCTCGTATTGCTTAGATCCATCGAAGTGCATGGTCCATGACTCGGAATTTGGAACCGTTTTAGTCATGCCTGTATGTGTCCAGTCGTTAACGAAATCAATTAAAGCTTGAGATTTGATTGCTGACCTGGGTTCGTAGTTGATGTGATAATCCCCCATCTCTATCGCCCATTTGGCTATTCTTCCCGTCGCGTCCGAGTTTCTGATGATATCCGACATTGGTATTGAACTAACCACTGTTATGGGGTGTTCTTGGAAGTACGGCTTCAATTTCCGGCTAGCCATAAAGACCCCAAACGCCAGCTTTTGCCAATGTGGATAGCGCTGCTTTGCTTCTGATAATACCTCGCTGACATAATAAACCGGCCTCTGAACCGGGTAACCTTTCTCGTCCTCTTTACGCTCCACAACAACTACTGCGCTGACGGCTCGGGGGCCAGCTGCCACGTACAGCAACATAGGCTCTTTAGGACCCGGCGCCGCTAGTACTGGTGGTTCGGATAACTGCTTCTTTAGTGCCTCGAATGCCTCATCCGCCTCTTGATCCCACACGAATTTGTCTGATTTCCGCAAGAGCCGGTACAAGGGTATTGCCTTTTCTCCGAGTCTGGATATGAATCGGCTCAAGGCTGCTACGCAGCCCGTGAGCTTTTGAACATGCTTCAAATTTTCTGGTTTTTTCAGACCTTGGATGGCCTTGATTTTATCCGGGTTTGCTTCGATCCCTCTTTCGGAAACTATAAAGCCGAGTAATTTCCCGGCTGGAACTCCGAACACGCACTTTGTTGGGTTGAGCTTCGTCTGGTACCTCCTCAAGTTTTTGAACGTCTCCTTTAGATCATCGATAAACGTCTCCGCCTTCCTGGTCTTGATGACCACATCATCCACATAGGGGTGGACGTTGCGTCCGATTTGGTCTTCGAAGCACTTTTGAATACATCGTTGGTAAGTTGCACCGGCGTTCTTCAATCCAAACGTCATGGTTTTATAACAGAAGGCCCCAAAAGGGGTTATGAATGATGTTTTCTCCCAATCCTCCCTCTTGAGCTTGATCTGATGATACCCGGAATATGCGTCCAGGAAGCATAATAAATCGCTTCCAGCTACTGCATCTATAATCTGATCTATCCTGGGTAGTGCGAACGGATCCTTTGGGCAATGTTTGTTGAGACTCGTAAAATCAATGCACATCCTCCACTCATTGGTCTTTTTCATCACTAGAACCGGGTTTGCCAGCCAATCCGGGTGAAATACTTCCATGATAAAGCCGGCTGCCAATAGCCGAGCGATCTCTTCGCCTATAGCCTTCCTTCTTTCCTCATTCATTTTCCTCAAGCCCTGCTTCACGGGCCTGGACTTAGGATCCACATGCAAAATGTGCTCGGCTAGCTCTGTAGGGATACCCGGCATATCGCTAGGTGTCCAGGCGAACACATCTGCATTTGAACGAATAAACTCCACAAGTGCTTCCTCCTGCTCTTTTCCCAAGTTAGACCCTATGGTAAACTGCTTAGTGGAATCGCCTTCAACAAAATCTATCTTCTTGGTGTCTTGTGCTGCCTTGAATTTTGCTCTCTCGTCCTCGGTATTCGGCTTGTTCAAGGCTGTTCTATCATCCGGGTTCACTTGAGACCGGTAATATTCGAGTTCTTCCTTTCTGCATGCTTGCTCAGCCATAACCGAATCTCCTTCGTCACACTCGGCCGCTATATCCCGGTTCCCATGTATGGTGATGGTCCGTTTAGGACCCGGAATCTTTAGCTGCAAATACACGTAGCACGGCCTAGCCATGAATTTGGCGTAAGCCGGTCTTCAAAACAGCGCGTGATAAGGACTGCGCAGTTTGACCACCTCGAACATGAGCCACTCAACTCGATAATTATCTGCCGATTCTCCAAAAGCAACCTCCAAGGTGATCTTTCCCTCGGGGCTCGCCGAGTGACCCGGTACGATCCCATGAAAGATTGTCGAACTTTTCTGCAACTGGGACTCTTTGAGACTCATCCGTAAGAAGGTCTCCCAATAAAGGATGTTGATGCTACTTCCACCGTCCATCAGGACCCTCTTCAGTTCGTAACCATTAACCTGTGGGGCAACCACCAATGCCAAGACCCCTGGACGCTCTACTTTTTCCGGATGATCTCTTCTACTCCACGTTATCTCTTGTTCTGCCCATCTAAGATATCCCGGCGCGGCCGATGAAACCGAATTTGCCGCTTGCTTTGACGTCTCTTTGTTCCTGCTAGAAGTTCCTGTAGTATGCACATGATATTGTCCTTTTAAATTAGTCGTTCGTACCATACCGACGAAGATGTTGATCCGGCCGATCGTCACGACGGATCCGGATTCGAGGTGACCCGACTCTGGCCCCCAGCCGGAATCGTCCACCGTCTTTTTTCCTCTGCGGTCGATGTAGATTTCGCCGACGACGAGATTCTCCATATTCTTACGAGCTTCTCCCGTGATGTAAACACCTTTGGACGCAGGCCCCACGGTGGGCGCCAACTGTCGTGGGATAATCACGGCAGACGTTACCGGGGGTAACTGATCTTGGGGCAAGACGACACAGGTGTTTGGGAGAGGGTTTAGCTCAGAGGAAAACATGGTGCGATTCAATCTGGTAGCCGGCAATCAAAGTCGCCGAGTCTCCGATCTCGATATAACAACTCAACTCTAGGATTACACTAGATGCTCGATACCAAGCGCTATATCTAGGGTTCTTAGATCTCTGTCTAAAACTAGACCTGGGGGTCGGTTTATAAAGCACCCGTACCCCCTGGCTTATTCCCCAAGGCGCATCCCGGATCCTACCCGGACACGGCGCACAAACCCTAGCTTTCCTTTACAGTAACCCACAATCCGGATTGCTGGGCCTACAACTTGGGCCTTCCACAAGCTTCCTTATCCTTAGCCGGATCCTGCGCACCGTCCTTTGGGCCGGGTTACTCCTTGGAGTTTGGCCCACCGGGTTATCATCCCCCCGTCAAATGGTGATAACCCCAGAAAACGCGGCGGCACGCGCTGCGGATCTGGATGTGGCTCGCCGTGCATTGGATCAGCAGAGGAGAGATATGGAAGCTGAGAGACAGGGGATAGCCGCGCGCCAACGCGAGCTGGAAGCATTGGAGAACCGGCTCCAGGTTCAGTTGACCAAGATGCATAATCAGAGATATCAGTCAAGATTACCGGCGACGGGTGGAACTATAAACCCGGCCGCACTATTTATTACACCTCAGGATCAACCAATTCCAGCTGTGAATCAGGAAACTGGACATCAGCCTGCAACCTTGGGAGGACAGCCGGCAAACGTACAAGCCGGGTTACCCACGTTGCAAATAGGAATCGTAACTGGCAATGCAGCGCCACCACCACCACTGCCACGATTTCATACTCCACCAGGTCACTTCAATAACCCCATGGACAATGTATATGCAGCAACATTGGCATTGGATCGCATCCCCGTAAGAGAGTCACCCCATGCGGAGGAGACCCGGCGGGCGATAGATCTATTGCGCACAACAGTGGCTCAGCAGGCCAATTACCCGGGTAACAGGAGTGGAATGCATGAAACACCATATGTTAGCCGGTATAATGGAAATACCGGCAATATTCAGACAAGCTCAGCACGGCGGAGGGCAGAGCAGCAGCAAATGCCGCCTCCTCCCTGCAGACCAGCAACATCTGCAGTATCAGCAGCGCAAGCTATTGTGGACAGTTCTCGAGCCAGGCGCGCAGCGGCCGGATCTGCGGTACGAGGGCCGGTAGCGGTTTCACCCCCCGCCGTACCTGCAGCAGGATCGCACGTTTCCCGGGTGAGGCCAGTACCGGCAAATTTAGTCGGGCCCAAGTTTTTGTCGGACGCCATCAGAGCTGAGCCTTACCCGGATAAGTTCAAGGAGCCGGGCAAAGTGGTCAATTACGAGCCAACCATGGATCCAGAAACCTGGTTGAGCAGTTATGAGATGGCCATGTCGATTCGCAATGCGTCTAAGAACCTTCAAGCCAAGTTTATGTACCTGGTGATGTCAGAGGGAGCAGCAAAGTTGTGGTTCAATAATCTACCCGAAAAATCCGTCAATTCATGGACTGAGCTGAAAACAGCCGTTATCAAGCATTTTCATGGAACATGCAGGAAGTTTTTTACGATTGATGATCTAGAGCGATGTGTTCAGAAGAAAGGAGAATCGGCACGCAGTTGGGTGCGTCGGGTTATGGAAATTCTCCACTCGTCTACGGATATACAACCAAAGGATGCATTACAGGCCATGGCAAAAACATGCAAGTACATATCCTTAGTGCAAAAGCTGACGCGCATGAAATCTAGTCGAAATGCTTCAGAGGTTACAATGGGAGAGTTGATGGACGCGTGCAACAAGCACGCCGCCACAGATACCACAGAGGAGGATGTTGATGATAAGAAAGCGAAAGCCAACGCGAGCAACAGCGGAAGACCCGGCAATGGATCTGCGCCGGGTAACAATGGAGGAAATAATGGAAACAACCAGAACAAGCGCCCGTATGAGGGAAGTTCCGAGTTTGTCGCCAATAAAGAAGCCGGGTTTTCAAGGCCTAGGGCAGAGGGAAATTTCAACGGAGGAAACTTCAATGGAGGAAATTACCAAGGACCACCTAGGCCGGCTAATCATATAGAGGCTTTCAGGATGCCCTGTCCGCGTCATAGCAGGAACGGCAGGCCGGCTAATCATTCACTGGAGCAGTGCGTAGATTTACAGAGATGGAAGAACGAAGAAATACAGAAGGCAATGCGAGGTGCAGGCCGGGGAGCAGGACCGGGTCCGGGTGGAAACCCGGGCAACGGCCCACCCCCGGCTGGCAACCCAGGAGGTGGTAATCCGGGCAACAACCAGGGAGGCGCTGGAGGTTTCCAGGCCAACCCCAAGCAGATAGGGCAGTACCATGTCCATACTACAGGAACTTCCAACAAAGACAGAAAGATACTTTAAAAAGCAGTAAACTCGGTTTCTTCAGCTGTCCCGAGATACTTGAGATGGTCGGATCAAGAGGTAACATGGAGCAGAAGGGATCACCCGGAAAGAATAGAGCATCCGGGTGTGTTAGCTTTAGTGGTTGCACCGCAGGTCAATGGTTATGAGTTGAAAAAGGTCCTAATGGATGGCGGAAGTAGCATCAATATCCTATATTGGGAAACTTTCTTGCGCATGGGTCTCAAGGAGTCCCAGTTACAGAAAAGTTCTACAGTTTTTCATGGGATTGTGCCGGGTCACTCGGCGTGCCCCGAAGGAAAGATTACATTGGAGGTTGCTTTTGGAGAATCAAAGGATAATTTCCGAGTGGAGTGGCTCACGTTCGAGGTGGTAAAGTTGCGCAACCCCTATCATGCGCTGTTTGGAAGGCCGGCTTACGCCAAGTTCATGGCCAGGCCGTGTTACGTATACCTACAGCTAAAGATCCCGGGTCCCAAGCAAACCATCGCCATACATGGGAGCCGGGTTATAGCAGCTGAGTGTGACGAAGGAGACACGGCAATGGCAGATCAGGCTTGCAGAAAGGAAGAGCTCAAGTATTACCGGTCTCAGGCAGACCCGGATGACAGAACAACATTGAAGAGACCGAATACGGAGGATGAGAGAGCAAAATTCAAAGCAGCACAGGACACAAAGATGGTGGCTTTTGTCGAAGGTGATCCCTCCAAGCAATTTGCTATAGGATCTAACCTAGACAGTAAGCAAGAAGAGGCGCTCATTGAGTTTATTCGTGGAAACCAAGATGTTTTTGCTTGGACACCTAGTGATATGCCGGCTATCCCGACCGAGTTAGCTGAGCATAGTTTGCATGTTGATCCTAAGTCTCGGCCCGTGAAGCAGGGCCTGAGAAAAATGAATGAGGAAAGAAGAAAGGCTATAGGATCAGAGATAGCCAGGCTACTCGCAGCCGGCTTTATCATGGAAGTTTTTCACCCAGATTGGTTGGCAAATCTGGTTCTAGTAATGAAAAAGAGTAATGAGTGGAGGATGTGCATTGATTACACGAGTCTCAACAAGCATTGCCCAAAGGATTTGTTTGCTCTTCCAAGGATAGATCAGATCATAGACGCAGTGGCTGGAAGTGACCTATTATGTTTCCTGGATGCATATTCCGGTATCATCAGATCAAGCTCAAGAAGAAAGATTGGGAGAAAACATCGTTCATAACCCCATTTGGAGCTTTCTGTTACAAAACCATGACTTTCGGACTGAAGAACGCTGGTGCCACCTATCAGCGGTGCATTCAGAAGTTTTTTGAGGATCAGATTGGACGCAATGTTCACGCCTATTTTGATGATGTGGTGATCAAAACAAGGAAGGCAGAAACGTTCATTGATGACTTAAAGGAAACATTCAGGAACCTGAGAAGATATCAGATGAAGCTTAACCCCACAAAGTGTGTATTTGGAGTTCCAGCAGGAAAATTACTCGGATTCATTGTTTCCGAGAGAGGAATCGAGGCAAACCCGGACAAGATCAAAGCTATCCAGAGTCTGAAAAAGCCGTAAAACCTGAAGCATGTTCAAAATCTTACAGGGTGTGTAGCGGCATTAAGCCGGTTTATATCAAGGCTTGGAGAGAAGGCGATACCCTTATACCGGCTCTTGAGGAAAACCGACAAATTCGTTTGGGACCAAGAGGCGGATGAGGCGTTCGAGGCACTAAAAAAGCAATTATCTGAGGCACCGGTTTTAGCAGCCCCGGGTCCTAAGGAGCCCATGTTACTATACATTGCGGCGGGGCCCCGGGCGGTTAGCGCAGTGGTTGTCGTTGAGCGTAAAGAGGATGGAAAAGATCACCCGGTACAGAGGCCGGTTTATTACGTAAGCGAGGTACTATCGAAAGCAAAGCAGCGTTACCCACATTGGCAAAAGCTAGTTTTCGGGGTCTTTATGGCCAGCCGGAAATTGAAACCATATTTTCAGGAACACCCCATAACATTGGTTAGCTCTATACCAATGTCGGATATTATCAGAAACTCAGATGCAACAGGTAGAATAGCCAAGTGGGCCATCAAGATGGGAGATTATCACATCAACTACGAGCCCAGGTCTGCAATCAAATCTCAAGCTTTAGTTGATTTTATCAATGATTGGACTCACACAAGCATGCCCACAATGACACCAAGTTCCGAGTCTTGGGTGATGCACTTTGATGGTTCTAAGCAGTACGAGGGATCAGGGGCTGGGGTGGTGCTCACATCACTCAAAGGCGACAAATTGAGCTATGTGTTGCAGATTCACTTTGACTGCTCCAACAACGTGGCCGAGTATCAGTCATTGTTACACGGGTTGAGAATAGCAAAGGAGATGAACATTAGGCGAATACGGTGCTATGGAGATTCGGATCTTGTGGTATAGCAGGTCTTAGGAACTTGAGATAGAAAGGATGCAACAATGGCAGCATATCGCAGAGAGGTGGACAGGGTTGCCGGGTGTTTTTCCGGGTATGAGGTGGAGCATATTGACAGGCGAAAGAACGAGGCAGCAGACGCGCTTGCAAGACTCGGCTTGCGCAGAGAGCCGGTTCCACCCAACATCTTCCTGGACGAGTTATGGCGGCCATATGTTAAAACGGACTCTAAGGAAGAGGTGGCTAACCAAGACCCGGAGTTGGAGCTCGTGGCCACGGTACGTGCCGTTCCCGAGTGGACAGAGCCGTTTCTAGCTTACTTATCACGAGGCGTGTTACCACCACAGGAAGTTTTAGCAAGGCAGATTCTGAGACGAGCAAGGGGCTATTCTATTATCAATGGAGAGCTGTATAAAAGGAGTGCAGTAGGAGTCTTTTTGCACTGTGTAGCACCAGAAGAAGGCCGGCAGATCTTGAAGGAGATCCACGAAGGTGATTGTGGGCATCATGCCTCCACAAGATCCCTTGTGGCCAAAGCATATCGACACGGTTTCTTTTGGCTCACAGCCTTAGCAGACGCGGAGCGCTTGGTGGCAAGGTGCGATGGATGTCAAAGGTACGCTCGCCAAATCCATGTGCCGGCTATGGAGTTGCAAACAATCCCACTGACCTGGCCATTTGCTGCTTGGGGCATGGATATGGTGGGCCCCTTCCACATGTCACCGTGCAGAAAGACTCATCTTTTGGTAGCTATCGATAAATTTACAAAGTGGGTTGAAGTTATGCCAGTTACCAATTGCGAAGCAATCACAGCAGTCAAGTTCCTGAAAAGGATCATCTACAGGTTTGGATACCCTCATAGCATAATAACAGACAATGGAACCAACATGTCCTTAGGTGAGATGGATAAATTCTGCGGACAATGGTATCCGGCTTGACATAGCCTCGGTAGCCCATCCACAAGCCAATGGACAGGTGGAGAGGGCAAACCAGGAGTTACTTCGTGGGTTAAAACCACGGCTGCGAGTCCCGTGCATCAGAGCTGCTGGAGCATGGGTGGAAGAGCTGCCATCAGTAGTTTGGGGAATTAACACTACACCTAACAGATCAACTCAGATGACCCCGTTTTTCATGGTTTATGGTGCAGAGGCGGTATTGCCGAGTGACATTATTCACGACTCTCCCCGAGTGTCGGCTTACGTTGAGGTGCAGAACGAGAAGACCCGGCAGGACGCCGTGGACATGCTAGAAGAGCATAGAGAACAAGCCTTGGAGAGATCAGCCATATATCAGCAGGATCTGAGGAGATACCATAGTCGGCGAGTCAAAACCCGGGTCTTCCAGGAAGGAGATCTGGTGTTGCGATTGGTACAATCAAAGGAAGTAAAACATAAGTTGTCTCCACCATGGGAAGGACCGTTCATCATAAGCCGGAATTTGCACAATGGATCATATTACTTGATAGATGCAAGGGAAGAGTCGTATACTTTCAATGACACCGCTCACACCACTTCATCTATGCAAGAGAGGGAAAGACCATGGAACGTGGCTCAGCTACGTCCCTTCTACACCTAGACTAGACTAGGCTTACAAGTGGAGCTACACGATGTAACAGGCAGCAGGTTTCAGACACACTCTTTTCCTATCCAGGGTACCTAAGGGGACTGGAGGGTTTTTAATGAGGCGGCTTGCTGACCTAACTTTTCTCATATCAATAAAGAGATGGTTAAACTATGATATTGTTTCTTTCTCATGTGTTTTTTTCAATTTTTTTATATTCCTGTTTTTACTTTCTGTTCATTATTCTTTATCAGGTAAGCATTATTTGTTTGTTTGCAGTATATTAGTTTTTCTAAAGGTTATATATATAGGCCTTGATGGCTGATTGCTTGAATAGCACAGTTGCAAACTCAAAGACCCGACCACGATGCCATTAAGTTATAAGGACCGATTACTTGCAATAAGTACGGTTACAATCTTATAACCGGACAATAGAGCCAAATTTTCTTGATTTCCCTTGCTTAAAGCTTGATGTGACTCGCAAAAATGTGGCATGCTTTGCTAGCGTGTAATTACAATCAGTCATGATGCCCAATGGGACTTGCCTGACCCTGTTTTTATACAGTTATAGCAGCATTGAATATCCACGCGAAAGCCGGCTTACAGCAAAGAGGATCAAAAGGGTCATCCAAACCACAAGTTATGCAGAGTACAAGGTTAACAGCCGGAAACTCGCAACATATTAAGCATAACTTCAAACCTATGTGAGTAACTCTAGGTTTTGGGCCTTAGCAGAAACAATTTGCTCTTTTGAAACCACCAAACCCTTAGACTCGGAAATTCGGGCCTTGGGGACTTGGGAATTCGAAAAAAGCAACAAATTGTCTAGCTATTAAGCTTAAAACCCAAAAATCCGAGTCATGGGGACTTGGGGACTTAGGAAACCAGCAACAAAAAGTTCAAGACTAGGAAATAACAAATCCATGCGAAAGGCCAGAAGGGCCACAAAAGCTATTAAGGTTTTAGCGTATTACAAACTGAGGAAGTTGTATCGAAAAGTGCACAGGCGCACTATTAAAAGAATAATTGTTTTAGGCATATTACAAAATTCCCATTGGCCGAATAAAGTGTTTGAGGCGGTAAAAGGTGAAACTTTACTCGGCATCCTTGGCCGAGTCATCGACGTTGTCCTTGGCAGCCGGGTCTTGGACTTGCTCTTCGGTGGTCTTCCCAGCTCCTGTATCCGGATTAGCAGCAGAGTCGGCTTGAGCTGGCGGATGGACAGCCGGCGTAGAGGAGGAAGGCGCGGTATCTGTGACACCCCGAGATCGGGCACTATGCAGATTTCAGCATTTCCGCCAAAATCCACATAATAACCGATTTCAGGTTGCCACTTGTGATAACATTACAACAGTTCACGAATATTCCGCAACAACAAAAGAGGGGGTATATACAAGACGACTCAAACGAGTCAAGAATACAACTGATACAATACAAAGATCCAAATAACAGCGAAAGAAACAACATAGTGTCCGACTACGGACAAGATACAAATTGGACTAAGAGTCCTGAAGATAACCGATGGCGTCCAATCCCTGCCCAGGCCAAGCCGGAGGGATTCCCAAGCTAACGTCGTCAGACTTCAAACCTGTTGACTGCAATGTGGAATATGCAGCCACGAAATGGATTCGTGGGTCAGTACTATTAAGTACTGGCAAGTGGATAAACCATACTCACAAGATACCAACGTAACCGATCATCACAAGATACAAATACTTTGGGTACAACGGAAGGAAGGGATTATTGCAACGAAGCTGCAGCGGGCTGCACTAACTAACTACAGAGACGCGCTACAACATCCAGCTAATAGAAAGGGATAAGAGAGCGTATCAGAACCAACTACAACTACTCACCAAACAATACCCATCCAATGTTACCCCCTACTAAGGAAGCAACCCAAGGAAACTCACTTTGTTGATTAAGGTGACATTCATTTTTATGGTGGAGGTAATCTATATTACTAGTCAAGTTATCACCGTTAAGTGTAAGTTGTCTGAGTACTTGTTAGCCAGCACTTTCACCAAGTCATCCATAACCGCGGACAACACGGCTTCTCGAGAAGATTAACCCTGCAGGGATGCACCAATTTGGCCGTGCACGTAAGAATAACCCGCCAGATGGAAATGCAGTTCCACCAAGCGAGGCACTCAACACAACCCAACTCTTCTTCGCATCAAGCCCAAAGAACCACGTGATGTGCATGCGCGGCTAATCGAGCCCCCACGAAGAAAAGGGGGACCCTCAAAGCACTCTAAGACCACGCCGCCCTAAATGCCGACTACAAAAGTTCCACCCTGGCGCCAAGGGTTCGCACCTGCATATGCATGCATCAAATGGAAAGCCCGAACTAAGTGTGGCGATTTGGACGAGATGCGAATCGAATCAGAATTGCGGGGGGCGCCCATACACGCTTCCCACATGCGGTTAGTGCGCTCATCATGGATCAGAGGACAAGACCCTTTTCCTAATTAAGTTCGACACTAGCAGGCCTCAAAACCACGCCGGGCCTCCTGCCGGTGCCTTATCATCAAATTATTATTACCCAAAACAGTAACATGTTGTTGATTAAGTTGAAACCCAACTATCAAACTAAACAGGTGATAAGACGGACAACAAGACTTGAGCGCAAACAACACTAAGCATGCAACTACGACACGAGGGCCAACAAGGTAAACAAACAACAGTTAATAGGAAGTGGAAGAAAGGCTATATCAGGGTTGCAAGATAAACATATGATAGGATCGAGACACAAGCATCGAATCATAAGGCTAGCATAAAGACAACGGAAGAATTGGTAACAAGTGAGGAAAGGCAACATGGGTAGCAAGTGAGTATACTTGCCTGAGATCCAGCAAGTAGAGGTACATCCGTAGAACTTGTCGGTGCTCACATCATCTCAACGTCCTATCCGCGAAGAAGCAACGAACTAGAACAAACACCGGATGCAACAATTACTACTACGGCAAAAGATCCAGCATGATCCTATTTTATATGCATGACATGCGGGATGCAACGCAAAAGTACAACTTAGACAATTTAATCGGACCCGGAGTCCGGATAAGAGAGCGTACCAGAACCAACTACAACTACTCACCAAACAATACCCATCCAATGTTACCCCCTACTAAGGAAGCAACCCAAGGAAACTCACTCTGTTGATTAAGGTGACATTCATTTTTATGGTGGAGGTAATCTATATTACTAGTCAAGTTATCATCGTTAAGTGTAAGTTGTCTGAGTACTTGTTAGCCAGCACTTTCACCAAGTCATCCATAACCGCGGACAACACGGCTTCTCGAGAAGATTAACCCTGCAGGGATGCACCAATTTGGCCGTACACGTAAGAATAACCCGCCAGATGAAAATGCACTTCCACCAAGCGAGGCACTCAACACAACCCAACTCTTCTTCGCATCAAACCCAAAGAACCACGTGCTGTGCGTGCGCGGCTAATCGAGCCCCCACGAAGAAAAGGGGGACCCTCATAGCACTCTAAGACCACGCCGCCCTAAATGCCGACTACAAAAGTTCCACCCTGGCGCCAAGGGTTCGCACCTGCATATGCATGCATCAAATGGAAAGCCCGAACTAAGTGTGGTGATTTGGACGAGATGCGAATCGAATCAGAATTGCGGGGGGCGCCCATACACGCTTCCCACATGCGGTTAGTGCGCTCATCATGCATCGGAGGACAAGACCCTTTTCCTAATTAAGTTCGACACTAGCAGGCCTCAAAACCACGCCGGGCCTCCTGCCGGTGCCTTATCATCAAATTATTATTACCCAAAACAGTAACATGTTGTTGATTAAGTTGAAACCCAACTATCAAACTAAACAGGTGATAAGACGGACAACAAGACTTGAGCGCAAACAACACTAAGCATGCAACTACGACACGAGGGCCAACAAGGTAAACAAACAACAGTTAATAGGAAGTGGAAGGAAGGCTATATCAGGGTTGCAAGGTAAACATATGATAGGATCGAGACACAAGCATCGAATCATAAGGCTAGCATAAATACAATGGAAAGAATTGGTAACAAGTGAGGAAAGGCAACATGGGTAGCAAGTGAGTATACTTGCCTGAGATCCAGCAAGTAGAGGTACATCCGTAGAACTTGTCGGTGCTCACATCATCTCAACGTCCTATCCGCGAAGAAGCAACGAACTAGAACAAACACCGGATGCAACAATTACTACTACGGCAAAAGATCCAGCATGATCCTATTTTATATGCATGACATGCGGGATGCAACGCAAAAGTACAACTTAGACAATTTAATCGGACCCGGAGTCCGGACAAATAATTATGGTTCAAGTTGTTTATCTAACCATTATATTAAATGTTGATTAACATGCAAAACAGTAAGTAGGTGCGCTAAACAATATTAAATAGAGTAGGGCAATATTTAGTTAATACCCCAACACATTCCATATTTAAATATTAGATGAACATGCATAACACAACTAAATTGCAAAATGCAAGATGCAAACAAAGGCATGGATGACATATTCATATTCCTTGCATTTTTCTGGTTGGAAAACATATTTTACACATTAAATTTGAATTTAATTTGAATTAGTTATGATTTATGCAATTTTAAATGAATTAAATAAAGTACAGAATATATTATAATTTTTAATTATTCAAAACATTAAACAAATTGCATATTTGAAAAGATTAGGAAATTTTCATTGGGATACATATTTTATTTGCCCAAAAGGGAGTTGGATTGGCAAATTTATTGCATTTACAAAATTGGGGTTTATTCTGCCATTTTCTGGAAAAAGAAAATAGGTGCAGCAACTTTTCACACAGGGGGAAAGGAACCCACGCCGGCTGACAAGTGGGTCCAGCGCCAGTGTGGCGCTGACTGTGCGTGGGTGGAGGTGACTGGGCCTCCCGGGTCGCCGACAGGTGGGACCGGGGCGCGGGGTGGAAAAGAAACAAAAGTGGAGGCTTTGGTGCCTCGGAGGAGATTCGAACCCGGCTCTCCAAGAGGACGTACGAGGAACAGAACCACTAGGCTTTGCGATTGGTTTTGTTGGATATCAGCGCTGATACTAGATGAAGCAATAAGAAGAAGTTATCTGAACTTCGAAACAGAAAGTTCAGAATTCAGATCGGCTGCAGAACGGCGACAGCGAGCGAGCGAGTCCGGTGGCGACCATCTATGGCCGACGAGGGGTGTCTGCGGGGTGATTCCGTGTACCGAGGGTGTTTGTGTGCGAGGTGCAGATGTGGTGTGTGTGTGTAGACATGGAGCGCAAGCTTAGGAGTCGCAGCCCGCTCCTACGTCCATGGCGGCCAACGCCACCGGAGTAACCCGCACAATGGCGAGGACACAGAGCAAGAGGGGGAAAGGAGAGATGTCCTTGGGGACAGGGTGCTCACCCTGGGTTGCGTGGTGGAGGTGTACACACTCAGAGGCGGCCGTGGACGAAGGAGACGACGACGACCTGGCGCTCCCGTGGGCGGACGGCGTCGAGGAAGACGAGCTCGTTGGCGGCGCAACTTGGTGTCCCAACCCGATTCCTTGCGGCTGCATGGTGTAGTCGACGGCGGCGCACCTCCTAGACATGACGTCTTGGCTTGGTACTTCGTATACCCATGGGGACGACGACGGCGGCCAGCCTCGGGGCTCTAGAACGCGCTGCCTTGGCATAGAGATGTTGCAGCGAGGAGGGCAGGAAAAGTGGCGGCGTAGTAGGGAAAATAGAAGAGGAGCCCTAGGGCTACCGGATGAACAAGATATATATGCGGGAGATGCGCCGGATGGCCGTCCATCACGTCAACAGGGTACGTGTCCATGGATGGCTGAGTTCGTACAACTGTGACGTAGGTTGAAGACGACAGATGGAGGTGGGCTGGTGGGCTTTGCTCGCTGGGGTTGTAGGTGGGCCGGCCTGGCCTGCCTTCCCCAGCCTGTGGCTGTGGTTTTTTTTGTGTGTGTATGTAGAAATAGAATAAGAGGGAGAAAGAAGGGGTTTCGGGTGTTTAAAATGTATGAAAATAATTTGCATGCACTCAGCATTACAAATGCCCATGTGCACCACTTTTTTTTTCAAAAATTTCAAATATTTGTTGTTGTTTGAATTTGAAATTCAAATTATAGTTTAATAAAAAGAATTTTATTAACCAAGGCAATTTTTATTTCCAATTCAATTTTTTTTATTGAAACAATTTGATTTGAAAACAAAGGTGCGTTGTTTGAATTTTTAAATCGGTTTGAATGGTTATATTGGTTTGAAAACAAGTGCAATTTATGCATGATGCAATGCAATGCCAAAGGTAAACAATCAATTTCTAATTTGGGGGAAAATCCCCCGGGTGTTACAGTATCGGCCTCAGCTTTTCTCTTGGCAGCTTCCTCCTTCCGCTTGGCAGATTCCGCCTTCCACTTCTTCAACATGTCAAAAGGCTTAGGCAGATCCGACTGAATGGGCTTGCCTTCGGCATCGTAAGGTGGAACGATGTTGCTTAAGTCCAGACTGTCGGCGATCAAGCTCGCCGAGTGACGCACCTCAGTATTAATGGCCTTGAAGTTCTTGCCGGTAAATTTGGAGCCGTCGTTGTTGAATTTGGAAAACCCGCCCACGAGCTTTGCCGGCTCAAGCCTGGGAAAATAGGCCTTGGCCAGAGCAAGCCCGCGGGTTACCCCAAACCGGCATGACGAACGCTTCTAGTGGTCAATCCACTCGGGGATGGTGGAATATGCGTCAAGCAAAGTGTCCAAGCCACAGTAACCCACAGCCGGCCACTTCACAGCCTCCAAAATCCACTTGGTGCCAGCAGAAAATTGCCGGATTACGGCCTTCAGTGTCTTTAATTTCTCAATGTCATCTTCGTCTGGGGCCGCTTCACCCAGGCCTGCAGTATAACAGAAAAAGTTAAAGCAATAACATCCGGGTATCTTGCGTAATGGAAAACCCGGGTTATAATTAGCGAGTTATAAATCTTTACCAAGCAGAGCGCGATAAGTGTCGGCAATCTGAGCCGAGACCTTCTTCAGCGCACTTTCGGCATTGTGGTATTTCTTCTTATACTTTTTCACATCCTTGTCGAGATTCTGCACTTCAACCTCTAGCTCTGCACGCAGCTTTGTCTCGGCCTGGAGGAGCTGGTTGGTTTTGGCCAACACCTCCTCAGACCGGGTCACTTGTGCCTGTGGAAAAAGAAAAGGGAAAGATTAGTCGGATATAAGAAAAAGTCGGATATGAAAGGAAGTACCGAGTAAACTTTGCCTAGTTAAACTCGGAACTTGGGGACTAGGTGAGTATATACACAATGTTGATCAGGATTACCTGGTGCTCTGCAGCCATGGCCTCAAGGATGTCTCTCTCGGTGGCCTTCGGAGCGAAGAGCTGATCTAGCATTTCTTCGTAGGAGAGATCGCCGAGCTTCAGCTTGGAAGAGCCGGGGTTCTGGTCACCCGGAGGCGGGGTCCTCTCCTTCTTGGGGGTGGACACCCGGGTCGCCTGGGTGTTGGGAGTGGGCTCACCCCTCCCCGTGCCCAGGATCTCGACGTCATCATCTCCGGGTGTGTGCGAGGGAATAGGATATTCGGCCTCCTGCTCGGCCGGGTTTTTCAGCAGGTCTTCTTCTTTGTCTTCTTCTTCAACGCCGCCAGCCGCGGCCTTCACAATGTCTTCCGGATCCTCCATCGTCGGGTTATCCACATCCATATCGTCCGAGTCACTGCTCGTGACCTTGGCTCTGGGAAAGAGAAAAAGAAACAATCAGTATATGGTAAACGAGAGGTATGGAAAAAGTTAGTGTATTGAGTAGCAAGAGAAGTGACTTACCCGGTGTTCACGACGAAATCCGCTGGGAGATCGTTGCTAGACCCGGAAGAAACTGATAAAGAGTGTGAAAGTGAGACCCGGATTTGTCCGGCCAGTGGATGATTTGGAGAGGGAAATCTCTGAGGAAGGCGAGAAGAAGGAGTTTGGGGAATACCGGCTTTGCGAGCGGGGGACGAAGGGATGCCCGGGTTAAGAGGATCATCACCCCGGGGAATTCCGGTTTACCCTACGTTTGACCGGGACGGGTTCCTTCAAGCGTGATGAATCGATCAAATGTTGGTTAAGTTCGCACATGTTAGCGTACGAATAGGGTTTGGAGGTCATAGAGGAGTAAGGCACCTTGAATACAACCCCCCGGGTCTTCCTCTTCGCCCCAACGTCTATGTCCGGCTCAGCCTCGCTTTCATCAGATTGGGTCTCCTCCAACCCTGGAAATTACAGCATATTATCGGAAAAAGGGAAAAAGGTTGGAAAAACAAGTTGACAGAAAGTGAAACGAGTGAGACTCGGATGTTACCCTCATCAGTATCAATCGGCTCCTTGTCCTATTCCGAGTTTTTGGAAGGAGGAGGGGTCTCAATCTTCCAGAAAGCGCTATCTTCCTGAGATAAAAGTACAGTGATAAAAGTTAGTGGTTGTACCAGAAAATTGTCAGTCGGATAAAGAGTGATGGCCGGATCTTACTGCTGGAGCCGGGTTATCCCGCGTGTAGGGGTCCAGGCCGGCTATATTCCGGATCACTTCCAGCTTCTCGGCCAAGAAGTTTTTCATGATCTTGTTCGCGTCTGCGGCCGGGTAATTTCTCATCGAATAGCGAAGAGAATCAGTGACGTGCCCAGAATAGTTGCACATAAGTTTGGGCCGGACACTGTTGGGTTGAACCCGGAAAGTTACCCAGGTTTTGATGAGATTGAGCCCTAGGAGACCATGGGCCGACAGTACGGCTAGTTTGTGCAGGAGGGGTTGGATAAATTGCCTCTCGGCATCAGTGGCAAAGGAGCTGAAACTATCGGATATGTTAAGGAGGTTTTCGGTGAAACCCGGAAGTTGCTTCTCGCTGGCTGAGGAGGTATCCTGGCAGTAGAAATATGTTTTCTGCCAATGTTTGACATGGGAGCTGAGACCCAGAGTCGGCATGAGGGAATTTTTCCTCCTCTGGATGGAGACTCCTCCACAGACTAGGAGGGCCCCATCGCCGCTCTCTCGGCACGGCTTGCATTGGAATAACTCGAGGAAAAGGGCAAGATTTGACTCGCACAAGACGATAAAATGGGTGATATTGAGCATAGAATTGGGACCTACGTCGAACACTCGGAGCTTGTAGTGGTCTAGCAGCTCGCGGAAGAAAGGGTGACCCGGGGGGCGGAAACCCCGGATCACATGCTCGACGAAGACTACCACTTCGTCAAGACCCGGAGTGGGCCGTGTCTCCTCCCCAGGCACCCTCCAGTGGATATCCTCCCGGGCGGGCAGAACGCCCGACTCTGCAAGTTCGTCCAGCTTGGCCTTGGTCACGGTCGATCTCGCCCAGTTGGCGGAGATCGATTGACTCGGCTTCGGCTTGCTTGCCGGTTGTTTCCCCTTCAGTTTTGCACTGGCCTTAGGTGCCATGGGCGTAATATAAAAAGAAGACGAAGTGCAGAGTATAAATAACCTGAGACTCGGAAACGACCGTTATCCGACTTAGAGAAGAATGCTAGCAAGAAATCTGGGCAGACTGGATCTAGGCGGAAAAATCTATGGGAAAAATCGTGACTACAATTGATGGATATGCGCTGTGAGGTGCGCTATTGAATCTAGGACAAGCATTGATAGTACAAGTGCAAGGAATAAAGTGTGCACTCAAGAAAGGATAAAAAGAACATCTAGATGCGAAGCTAGATCCAATCTACCCGTGAAAGATCAAAGGTTAAATCCAAGGAGGTGAAGAGTTCACCGGTGGGATCTAGATGGAAATACGGCGGTGGCTTGATTCCGGTGACGTACTCCCGGGCGGCACGGCGGCGCAAGCTCAAGCTCTAGGTTGCGGGCGCTGAAGGGAGATGGAGATGGAAAGGCAGGGGGAAATGGAGATTAGATCTAGGGTTACTGTGGTGACCCAGCACACCACCGCATGTGTAGTGCGCAAGTCAGTGACATAGTACTCACAGAAGGACTTATCCGTGAATATTACATCTCTCAGAGTGGTACAACAGAAACACAGCGGGACCAGGCAAAACTATAGGATACAAACCTCATTACAAAATCTTGAGAATATCCTCAATGAATCAAGAAGGTCTCCTGCAAAAGAAACATCAGAAGAAGAAATTCGAAGCTCCAAGCCGGAGAATAACTCTAGCTCAGAACTAATCCACTACGGCTGATGTCAGCCCTAAACTATGGCTTATAAATGCTAAATCCAAGAATGGTCTCTACCTACACCTTGATGACTTCTCCTCCACCAGCGTTGTTGATGACGTTACTTTACCGACTGAGTAGTATAAGACTCCACCTAGCTTCATGAGGTAAAGATGGCTTCATGATGACGACTTCCATAGGCTTCAACTCTAAGCAAGGGGTCAAACGGGATAGAATGAGTAACGAGCGTTACTCAACAAGTTCATGATATATAGTGGGTAGTTTGATGCACTAACTACAGCTTTAGACTCGAAAGAGTCATAAGCTAATGCAAGGTTTTTGTAAATCTTTCTTCAAAAGGTTGCTTTTACTTATGAAAACTATGCCCGCCAGACCATCAAAGGAGCTAGAACTTCATGGAGTTGCCTTTCCTGTAGCGTTCGCAGTTCCTTCCCGGAGCAGGGGGTAACATGCCACATCCTTTTACACTCTGCAGAGGTGCGTTACTTTACCCATGGACGACCAAGACCATGTTGCACAACCAGGTGTACATTCCTGTCCACTCCCACTCAGGTGTGGGGCCCGGTTGTTGGTCCAAGCCAAACCGTGCTTCTCCGCACAACGCATGCCCACCCATTTCTGCCAGCAGGTTGAACGCCTGATTCCACCCCTCACGATGGAGATCTACGCGCCCCTGGCAGACACTCATAGACCCCAGAGTCCGTGGGACGTAAGGGCTCCCACCCATGTGCATGTAGTCTCGCAAGACCTACAGCGTACGTCTCTGGCAGTCCGTTGACATGCGAACGAGAAAAGTATCACGGTTGACTTACTCCCCCCATAGAAGATCCATGGTCAACGCGAATTTTACGGCGCACCGAGTTCTGACGGCATTTGTGATTAGTTCCTAGGTAATACATTCCCATGCAGATGGAACCTTCCTTTGACCTATTCATCTTACCATGGTTCCATCCGCCCACCAAACAGAACACTACCACTCGGGTAGTCATTCAATTAGTCATATTATTATAAAAATAGGATCATGCGTTCTTTTGAGAATAGGTGATAATACAATAGGGTTTTTGCAAGTAGTTTGTTATGAGATACTGCAAAGGATATGAGCAAGTGATGAACTTGCCTGATATTGAAATAACCATAATAATCCAGGTCTTCGGGGTTCAAGGGTCGCGTAGAGAAATCCAAACATCTGAAAGATGGCAAAGTAGTCCCGGTAAGGACTACAGAAAACACTGGCAAGATGATACATGCATAGTAATGAGATGCATCGTGAAATACCCTGGAAAACACCTCAGCTTACAAGTGTAAGCCACGTTTGAAACGATAACGTATTCACACAATTGTTAGGTGACTTAGGGTTGTTTCATTACTTGTGGTGATGTTGTTATTTCTTTTGGGCTTAAGTGTGTTTCACTTTTATTGAACAAACACTTGTTATCATGTTTATGTAGAAGTGTTATAACATGGTTAGGAAACAAGACAATAGCACATGGTAAACAATTATTGAAAAGGTAACAAACATGTTTGATTTTGTATTCCAAAAGTGTAGAGCTAATGACAATGAGTTTAGTTGAAACTGATGAACTAGTACAGCTAACTCTATCATCACAATACTTGGTAATGACTTGTGATGATAGGTTTTAGTATGTGTGGAAACCCGAGAGTTTTATTAGTAAAGAAAATAATAGTGTGGCAGTTATTTATGTTTATAATGGAATATTATAGAATTCCATTATACCAATAGAAACAAGTTTATAAGTTAAAAAAAATGTTTTGTGTTTGATATATTTGAATTGGAAATTCTTTTCTCTTTAATTTGATATAACATTTTATTTTTCTGAAAATATTTGAATAAATTATTAATTTCTCAATTTTAAATGAATTAAATGACTAAGCAAACTATTGCACACATGAAACTTGATCAAATGACTTTGGAAACATCATAGATGAGTTGTATTTGTGATTTGGAGCATTTTGGTATATAACTTGTATTTTTCTGATTTTATGAATTATTTATTATTTTCTCAATTTTAAATGATTAAATTTAACTAAAGAAAATATTTAATTCTAAATTTTATCAAATATTTTTGAAAAGTTCATAAATATTTAGATTATATTTTTCTAAGCATTTATCAATTTTATTTGTATTTTTCTGATAAGTAAATTTAAAGTTATTGATTTTATGAGTTAATGATTTTTCTGCCAATATTTAAATTGACAGGTGGGTCCCACCTGTCATATTCAGTTTTTAATAAAAAAAAACAAAAGGAAATGGGCTAATAACGTCATGGTGATGTCACAGGTGATGTCACAAATTCCCAATCCTCACAGATGCTTCGCAATTGTGCGATATGAAAGAAATTGATGCCTACCGTGGATACTACTAGCTAGAGGAGGCGACAGCGAGTGTGTGGGTGGTGGTGATGTGACCAAATGGTCACCGGAGCTACTCCGGCGACCACCGGTGCGGCGTCCGGCGGTGGTCCGCGGTGATAACACGGAATTCATCGTCAATCTTCAAATCGAAAAGCACTGCGACGAGCGTATGCTCACCAGGAGCATGAAGAGCTTGACGCCGAGTCAAGGGAAGATGTGAAACGACGGCGGCATCGAATTTCGGCCGGCGGCCGTGGTTGAGGGAGACGATGCGATTTGGCCTCCTCCGGGCATCCTAGCAAGCGAGGCTCACCAGGGCGGTAGACAACATCAAGGCGAAGATACTGGTGGTCCTATCTTGCCCTCCCGTGGCCGGACACGACGACGAAGAACGGCAGCAGTGAACGGCTAGGGTTAGGGTTTGGTGCAGAGATATCCAGAGAGAGAGTGAGCGAGAGGGAGAGAAGTGAAGAGGGACACGGCTACCTTTCCTTCTTATCCTCGACGAGGACGGCCAAGCATTGCGTGGCAGCGGCGGTGCTGCCACGGCGTTGCTTCTCCTCTGCCTTCTGGCAGAGGAAGAAGAAAGGAAAAGAAATGACCAATTTCGATACCCCCCTATAAGTTCTAAATATTACAAATTGGTCCCTCTGTCTTAAAAACTGAGAAGAAAACATTGTTTTCAGGACCTTCTTGTGAAGATAAAAATTATTAAAAAGCATGAATTCCTTATCAAATTCTCCACCTCACCATATTTTGTTTTGGTGAATTTGAAGAATCTATGTATTTTTTATTTAGGATGCTAGATTAAGTGATTTTTCTGTTTTCACTCTATTTAATTTATTAAATGTCTTAAAATTTCTTTTAGGCATGAGTATTACATTCTCACAACACACATAGGGTTCCCAAGTGGTGTGCTTATAAGTGAACCATATTGTATTCAATTCCTTATAGAAAATAATTTAGTAAAACTATTTGGTACTACTTCTATGCACTGTTATGAAAATCATTTAACATGGAATTTTATTCCATATCAAACCAAATGGTGTTGGTTAATGAACGGACTTATTTCCTTTTTATATATTCTGTTATTTCCAGAGTTAAAACTCTTAGTAATTTAAGTAGACATTTACTTAGGTAGGTGTAAGCCTTATTTGGGAAATTGGGTTCTTTATCAAGTGGGAAACATGTGTGTCCTTGGAACCTATTTGTTTGTTTTCCACCAGTTTCCAAGTGTGGATATTATCTCATGTTGTTTTAGGACATGTAATCATCTACATGGTTATATTTAGATGAATATTTGCTATCATCTGTTAGTCTTACAAAAGGAAAGGATTTGGAAAACAAGGTATTAAGCTTGTTTTCATCTACCTCCACATATCAAGACATGTGGATGAAATGGCTTGTTATTATTCCATACTTGATAGTTGTTTCATTAAAGATATTATTATGAGTTCCTCATCTTTGATGATCTTGACAGAGTTTATTGACTCTCTATTATATCCTAATGATTCACTTGATAAATTCTTATGCTCCCTTACTGAGGCAGTGTTGTTTCCTGTGGTCTTCTGTTGCTTGATGTTCTTCTCTCTAGTTGCCACTAGCCATCTGTTTTCACCTTGTGTCAATTGAAAGTATTATCATCTCTTGGATTCAATCTTCAACTATCTCACCCTTGTGGTGAGAACAAACAGTTATTCCAAGCAAAGATTTTACTTAGATGATTATATAATGGTTTCTTGTTCCTTGGTGTTATTCTTTCAATTGGTTGATGATAAAAGGAGTGTAGGTGTAGTTTATGACATCAGTTAGCCTTAAGCATATAAGAAGAATCTGTTGACAAGTTTGCAAGGCTTGTCCCCAAATTACTTTTCATATACAAGAGACTGAGATGTGCTAGGTTATTCAACCTTCTGTTTATTTGAGTATGACACTCAATTGTTTGAGGATACAAAAGTGATCTGTTAACAAGGTAATTAGTCTTGTTACCAAACTACTTCTGTATAACACTAACATTGGAATATCACACTATTTCAAGAGAGTTGATAATATCAGATCAATATATAAGAGTTTTCCAAGTACCCTTATAATAGATTAGAGTAACACTTCTAGAACACTCTAAATAATCTTCTTGAAGATCTTCTGGTGATAGTTCCTCTCTTCTTGTGGTTGCTTCACTTGTAGAATGACTTAGAGAAGATTTGGGAAACAAGATAGGATGGTCTTGACAACATAACAAGATCTAGATTAAGAGTTAGTTCATGCTTTTATTATCCTTCCATATACTTCTTATTTTATTTCCCAAATGATATGTAATTATATCATCTAGGATTTATTTACTTAGTTATCAATTCAATTCCTCTAATAGAGGTTATATCTTGTTATTCCTTAGTTGTATGCAAAGATACTTTAGTGGTTCAGTGATGGTTTGAATTTGAGTAGAGGTGTGAAATGCTTGTGGACTGATGGATTAATAGGAAGTGGATCCAATGGTTCATTGAGGTGTTGAGATTTCATATGTTCACTTGTATAAGATGATTGAGACAATGATCATGTAAAGCTTATTGGGTTTTAATGGCTTATGTCATAGTTGTTATTTGTTTTCTCTGGTGTCATGATTTTACTTTATATTCTTCTCTTTATTAAATTTGGCATTCATAATCTAGATATAGAGGTTTGGGAATATCATATGTAATGATCAAGGTTTAACAGTTGGTTAAGAAGATTTATTTCTTCTTTTAGATACTTCTTTTATGGTTGAGGAGATATGTACATATTCGATAAATATGTTAATACAATTATTAGATCATTTCCCACTTGTGGTTTTTAAGTTAGGACTTGTTTGTATCACTTATGTTTTATTGAACCATTGTTATTTACATGTGAAGGTTAACTTAGTAGTTACTAAATAATTTGGAAAGATGTGGTGTGAATGGTTGATAAATTTAAAGAGTTATTGTTTAATAGGACATAACACCTCTGTTGATGAGTTGGTTCAATTGTGTATTACTCATTGGTGAAAGTATGATCATCAGATATTTGATTTGGATACTCACCCCTCTTTGAATTCTAGATACCTAGTGAATTATCCCAAGTCTCTAAAAGACTTGTGGTTAAGGTTGTTGAGAGTTTGTGTTGGTCACAACCAATTATGGTTTGTGTAACCAGATGATTTGGTTTCTTAAGATACTTGTTATAAAGATCATTCCAAATGTACTCTTGACTAGATGAACTAGACCTATTTCATCAAGTCAAGTGAAACCTTGGTCACTTTGATTCGTTTAAACTTTCGCGCCAAAATTTTCCGTACTTTTAGATGCATGCTTTGCAAATGCACATATTAAATTTAGATCCTTATAACCTCCCAAACACTGGGATGTTACAGTTACCCCCTGGACACCTATTTATAGGTGCGGAGTGGGAGCGCCCTAGGTCTAGGCGGCAGGGCCAAAATTTTCGGAAAATATCACTCGGCCGGATATTCTGGGATTAGCATTAAAGTGACCGTTGCACGATATCCGGAAGAGATTGAAACAGATTGCGAGCGCGATATTCGGACTAACTAGCGAACGGTGTAAGCCGGGTCTTACGTGTTTTATCGGAGTGTTGACCCGAGAAAACAATGTTTGACTCAGGAAAAGCTGGGTTATCATATGGACCGCCCGCAGAGATAGGCCTAGCTATTATCAAAGCGCTCTAACCCGGTATTTCATAGACTTGTATGTTTCTTGTTTTGCAGGGAATAGCGTGCGCTTCTTGGTTGATCCCGCGGAGCCCAAGCTATTCTGGAGACTACTGATGGAGGGATGGTAACCCGGTATGCTAACGCCAAGGTGTAACCCGGCCCAATGGGAACCGCGCAAGACCCGGCTCAAGGAAGAGGAGTTTCTAGAAGGCCCAAGAAGTGGTGTAGGCCTCGTAACCCGACTTTTTGGGGTTATTATTAGGAAACTTAGGGTTTGTATCCGGTGACTGGGTAGGACTCCGAGTATGCCTTGGATAGGAAGCCAGGGGGCGAGTAAGATATAAGCCGGCCCCTAGGGTTAGAGAAACAGAGCTTCACCAGATATTCGAGTATCCTTGTAATACGAGAGGTGATATTGTAACCCTAGATCGGAGACTCGGCGACTTGATTGCCAGAGCTACCAGATCGATTGATAGCATGATTTCTCCTGAGCTAAACCCTCTCCCAAACACCAGAGTCGAATTACCCCAAGATAAGTTACCCCTGGTAACGTCTGCCGTGATTATCCCACGACAATGCTTGCTCTCAGATCTCACGGTGGCGGCGCGTTGAGGTGCGCGGCGCTGTGCTCGACGGCAGCGACAGAGGGGATGGGGATGTGAGATTGGGAAATGTGGAGGAAAGCGAACAGGCAGGCGACGCGGGGGTATTTATCTCTCCTAGTGCATTGCAGTTACTACTGGATCAATCGCGGGCATTGATCGTGCGGCGTGGGTTAACTGCCCGTTAGAAACGCACACAATGCGAAACGCGCGCGTAACGAGCGTAGTTAATCCCATGTTCCAGATCGTGGGCTCTCGAGTACCCGTACGACATGACCTAACCGGCTGTGGGCCCTAAGCACAGAGACTGGCGCGTGGCCTGCTATGTCCCTGGCACCGAGGCGTCGGGGGTACGTGGGCTTGACACGTGCCCAGTAGCGACACGAGAAGATGGATTTGGTCTGATCCAGCGGGATCGTGTTCAAAATTTCACTAAGTCAATTTACTCGGACGCGCAGTAGAGAGATTGATCTACTCGGCTACAAGGAAGTTTCTCTCGTAACCACAGTTGGAGAGAGTAGAGAAGGAGTCCTTGATCCAAGTGGAGGTGCATCTCGGCATTACTACTTCGAGAAGACAAATTTGGTTTAAGCTGGCAGAGCCCCGTGAACAAGTTCACCGGACTCAACCAGCTTCGGGGACTAATGTCGGGGGGCTACCCCCGAGTAGGGGTAAGGCAAGTGGTAAAAGCGAAGATCAGAGTACTGTTGGACGGGTTGGTGGCTACCCGGGTACCCTCTACCCGGTAGTCTCTCTCCGGTCATAAGTACTGAAGGCCAAGAGAAGATATTAAGGAAGATTATATTCGTCCGAATAGAGAAGTTATGGTCCGAGTAGATGCGTTGCGTTCCTACTCGGGCAAGAAGTCAATGGAGCCGTTCTGACAGGATCCCGCGTATCCTGTAACCGTACAGGCGTGCGGTTCAACTTACGGAGCGCGTGATTATCCGCGCTACGACGTGGCTATAGTGAGGTAGGCGCCTGTCAAGTCCTGTCACTGACAGAGGGGACAGAACATGTCAGGGGGCCTACTCTATGAGACTGACAGGGTGGACAGGTCCCATCTGCCGAACGGCGCGGCGACTTCCCGCACCCGGGTCGGCGAGAAGCCGGAGGCGTGCTCTGTTTTGCAGTGGGCATGTCCCATCAAGTTGTACCTTTTAGTCCTTGTTTATTCGGCTGGGCACCAGTATATAAGGTGCCCTGCCCCCTCCTGCGCGAGGTAGGTTGCTCCAGGTCGCATTTATTACAAGGACCAGCACTAGAGCGAGAGAGAACTGCCGAGTGGCTACTCGGCTGAGAGACAAGTTTGTACTGTGTCTACTCGGAGATTATACATACAGAGAGATAGGCAGGAGTAGGGGTGTTACCTCCACACGAGGGCCCCGAACCTGGGTAGTTCTTGTTGTTTGCAGTGATAGTGATACCTGAGCACGGCTACTCGTCGTGCGATCCCTCCCCGGATACCTAGAGCGTCCATCGGCCCCAAAACTTAAGCCATCCCATGGCATCTGTCTTCTCCACACCACGACAAGGACTATGCTTCCGGTGGGTCTAAATGGATAATTGATAGTGGATGCACTATTCATATGACCGGAAGCAAAAAACTTGTGACGGAGTTGCGCCCAAATGATATTAATGCAACTGTTACTTATGGAGACATGTCCAAGCCTAAGGTATCGGGGTTTTGGAAGGTTTTGATTGCTCCTGATATCACTATCATGGACGTCATGCTTGTTGAATCCCTTGGTTACAATTTACTTTCAATTCGTTCATTAGGGAAGATGGGTTTCTCCATCTTCTTTGATCCTGATATATTGGTCCTTTTGAGGAGCAAGACTCTTCACGTCGCATATGTGGGACATGTTGAAAATGAGTTGTTCATGGTGGACTTTTCAAAGTCTACCAACTCTCAATCAATGTGTCTTTTCGGAAAGGCAGACGTGGGGTGGTTGTGGCATCGCCGCCTATCCCATGTCAACAAGAGAACTTTGAAAAGTCTCCACAAAGGTGGCCTTATCCTCGGACTAAAATAAAATGTTTCCTTTTCCAAAGATCACGTTTGTACGTCGTGTGTTGAAGGAAAGATGCATGATGCCGCCCACAAGGCCAAGACTATTATCTCATCAAAGAGGATCTTGGAGATTATCCATGTTGGTCTCTTTGGTGTCGTGCCTGAGGCAAGTCTTGGAGCCAAGAAGTATTGCTTGGTGATTGTCAATGACTATTCAAGATACACATGGGTCTATTTCTTCAAGTGCAAGAGTGAGACCCAACAAACTATCATCAACTTCACCAAACAAGTGCAACGTCAACATAGTGTCCAAATCAAGGCCATTAGGAGTGATAATGGCTTCGAGTTCAAGAACTACACTTTGAATGAATTCCTTAGTGATGAGGGTATTCGTCGTCAATATTCCGCCACCTACACCTCTCAACAAAATGGTGTAGCTGAGCGGAAGAATAGAACTCTATTGGACATGGAAAGCACAATGTTGGCGGAGTATTCTTCTCCTCAATATCTATGGGCGGAGGCTATTTCCACCGCATTCCACTCCTCCAACCGCCTCTACATCCGCAAGGGCTTGGACAAGACTCCATATGAGATCCTCACCGGCAACAAAGCCAACGTCTCCTACTTCCGTGTATTCGGTTGTAAGTGCTTCTATTTGATCAAGGGTGTTAGGTTGTCTAAATTTCAATCCAAAACTATTGAGAGTATATTTGTTGGTTATGGTGCCGAATCCCACACTTATAGAGTCTTTGACAAAGCCTCACAGATTGTCATAGAATCTTGTAGTGTGGTTTTAGAGGAAAATGATGGCTCCCAAGTGGCGCAATTTCATGTTTCTAATGTAGATGTTGAAATACCTCAAGAAGCCATAGGAAGGATGGGTGTAGGATTTTCCGCCCCATTGAGGGACACCTTATGGCGGCTCGAGAAGTACTATGCTCTACTCAAGTGGATCCCTTCTCTACAATAGAAGAACAAGCCAAGGAGCCAAGTGATGCACCTAACCAAGAACATGTTGAAGACCCTCCTCTCATTTACCAAGTTACTACGCAAGATGCAACCACTCCTATAATTCATGTTAGTCAAGGTCAAGGCCAAGATCAACCATCCTCATCCTCCTCTTCTCAAGTTAAAGCTAGTGTTGAAGATGTTGTTGTTGATGATGATGATGATGATGATCAAGGCCAAGTTGGTCAAGACGGGGACCCAATGATCAAGATGATCAAGTGATTCCTCCTCGCAATAATGAGGAGATCGAAGCCCGTCGTGCTAGAAGGATAAGAAGAGCTTTGAAGCAAATTGATGCTCAAGACAACAAATTGTTGGAAGATGTTCAAGCTTGAAGATCCACAAGAAGTCAATTTGCACATTTTAGTGAGCATCAAGCTCACATATCTATGGTGGAACCAAAGAAAGTGTTTGAAGCTCTTGAGGACTCCGATTGGGTTGAAGCTATGCATGATGAGATCAATAACTTTGAGCGCAATAAAGTTCGGAAGCTAGTTGAGAAGCCCAAATATTGCCACAATGTTATTGGCACTAAGTGGATATTCAAGAACAAGAAAGATGAGCATGGCATTGTCATAAGAAACAAGGCAATATTGGCGACTCAAGGCTACACTCAAGTGGAAGGCATTGAATTTGATGAGACCTATGCTCCCCTGGCTCACCTTGAGTCCACCGTATCCTCCTTGCATATGCATCTTCGCATAATTTCAAGTTGCAACAAATGGATGTCAAAAGTGTTTTCTTGAATGGTCCACTAAAACAGGAGGTATATGTTAAGCAACCTCCGGGGTTAGAGAACCTCAACTTTGCTTACCATGTCTACAAGCTTGATAAGGCGCTCTATGGACTTAAACAAGCACCACGTGCGTGGTATGAGCACCTTAGAGAGTTATTGGAAGACCGTGGTTTTGAAGTTGGGAAGATCGACCTCGCCCTTTTCACAAAGAGGGTAAAGGGAGAGCTTTTCATATGCCAACTCTATGTGGATGATATTATCTTTGGCTCAACTAACCAACCTTTTAATAATGAGTTCTCAAAGCTTATGACTGACAGGTTTGAGATGTCCATGATGGGAGAACTTAAATTCTTCCTTGGCTTTGAGATCAAGCAATTGGCTCGTGGGACTTTCATTTCTCAAGCCAAGTAAACCCAAGACATTCTCAAGAGGTTTAATTTTCAAGGTGCAAAGATGAATCCATCTCTTGTGCAAGTCAAATGCCACCTCAAGCGCAATCCGGATGGTAAAGATGTGGACCAAAAGTTGTATCGTTCTATGATTGGTTCTTTGCTTTACCTTTGTGCATCTAGGCCCGATATCGATTTGAGTGTAGGTGTGTGTGCAAGGTATCAAGCGGCTCCTAAGGAAAGTCACTTAGTGGCGGTCCATAGGATCTTTCGGTATTTGATTGATACCTCAAGGTTTGGTTTGTGGTACCCAAATGGGGCACAAATCTCTCTCAAGGGCTACATGGACTCGGATTGGGCCGGTGATCAAGATTATAGGAAGTCTACTTCCGGGGCTTTCCAATTTCTTGGTAGGTCCTTGGTGAGTTGGTCTTCCAAGAAGCAAAATTGTATATCTCTCTCCACCGCCGAAGTCGAGTATGTGGCGGCCGCTAGTGCTTGCACCCAATTGCTATGGATGAGGCAAACCCTCAAAGAGTATGATGTTAACTTATAGAAGGTGCCTCTCATGTGTGACAATGAAAGTGCCATCAAGATCGCCTACAACCCCGTGCAACACACAAGGACGAAGCATATTTAGATTCGTCATCATTTCATCCGGGATCATGTGGCAAGAGGTGATATTGAGCTAGCATATGTCCCCACCAAGGATAATCTCGTGGACATCTTCACGAAGCCGCTTGATGATGCAAGATTCATGTTCTTGAGCAATGAGCTAAATATCATTGATTCTAGGAGTTTGACTTGAAGATCTTGCACACACCCCTATAGTTGATACGTGTTTGGGTTTAGGTGTAGGCATGGACATAGGGGGGGTGTTATCCTAACACATTGGGTTCTCCCTCCGCCATTATGCCCAGAGCAAAAATTCATTGTTATCTCTCTTTTTCTAATGTTGAATTGTGAGCTTCAATGTCGAGTATTGCCCATGCACCCAAGATATATCTTCGCGGTGACATACCATAATCTCTTACATGGTGGCTTAGGCCACCAACCTCTTCTCTTGATAGTTGGTTGTTGTGTGGTTCTTATTTGGATTTTATTTGACTTCTTTCTTTTGTTGTTTGAGTCCTTGTTGTCGTTTGGGAAACACACTCACTCTTTTCCTTATTCGAATTTTGTTTTTCTTGCAAAAGCTTGAGTGTGTAGTACCATCCCAGTTTGAGCTCTTATCTCAAGACTCGTGTTTCCCACCCTCAAACAATTTCTGCTCCAAAAACTTTAATCTCTTGATCTCTTGATGGAAGGAAGAAGCTGGCTAGCGGTAGTACCGCCAGTTGCAGAGGTACTACCGCTGTAACTGACAGTAGCACCCAGCACACGGTACTACCGGGCGTCGTGCACGGTACTACCGCTACAGGATTTCGTGCCCTGTACAAACCCCAGGAGCGATACTACCCCGCGGTACCGGTAGCGCCATCTGGGTGGTACTACCTCTAAGCACAGCGGTACTACCGCTGCGGTAAAAATCCATGGGGTTAAATATGGATCTGGGAGAGGGAGTTACCCTTTTACCTCCTCTCTCCCTCATTCATCCCCCACAGCCGGATCTCGCCGCCGCCACTCCTTCCATCCGCCGGGGAGGGTTCTCCCGGCAATCGAGTGCTCCTCTCACGCTGGAGGAAGCCCGGGGATCACCTCCAACCTCTTCTCCGCGACGATGAGCTCCTGTAACCCATCCAATCCCTCTCCCTCGAGTTGATCTTGCGAGATGAAATTGCTTAGGGTTCTAGATATCTCCTAGTCTAGAAGTGGTTTGATGTGCCTAGTTGAGTAGATTCCATAAGACTTATTGGTGCATGTGTTCTCGTTTGGAATCGGTAGTTCCTTTGGGTGCCATGGCAGATCCGCCAGCAGCGGTACTACCGCTACGGCTGGGACTGCTGGAGACAGCGGTACTACCGTGGCTCCCAGCGGTACTACCGCTTCCTGGAATTTTCGCACTTCTAATTCTTTTGTGAATCTTCTCATAGATCATTTTGATTGAAGTTACCTTACCTCATTGCTATCCCCCTATGCTATCTTAGGTTCAGGTGCTAGAAGTTACCTTACCTCATTGCTATCCCCCTATGCTATCTTAGGTGCAGGTGCTAGTGGTTCTAAGGGTGGAGGTCGCAAGCGTGCGGCTAAGAGGACTCGGAAGAATTCCGAGGAAGATGAGACTCCAGAAGTGATGCCGCATGGGCAATTTTACTAGGAGGCAGAGGTCTGTGATGGTGATGTCTCAGGCAGCCAGGGACAAGTCTGTTGTGCACATGCCTAATGAGCAGTTCCGTAGAGAGAGGAGGACCAACCCCTACACCAAGCCAAGGGAACCAAGGGCTAAGGAGTGTTTCTGGACTCGCTTCCAGGAGCGTATATTTTATGAGGAGTACCCGCAGAATCGGAACAAAGTGGTTACTTAATTCTCCATCAATGTTCCATTCATGAGATCAAAGATGGATTACTTTGGTGAAGCTCTGGAGATCTGTGAGGAGTTTGGTCTTCTCGATTTCATTGAGATCAACGAACACTATGATGAGCATCTCGTGGGCCAATTATATGCCACACTCTACTTCCATACTGATGAGAGGAGGATCACTTGGATGACCAAGGACCAGAAGTTTTCTGCTTCTTGGGTTGAGTTTGCTACCGTGTTGGGTCTGCACGACTTTGGTGAGGTGCCTGGTGTTTCTTTCTCCTCTACCTTCTTCCGGGTTCCCTACCCGGAGAGGACTATGGCTCCTACGGAAATGTATGATCTGTATATCTCGGGTCGTGCTATGGTTGGTATCTCTAAGAATCTGCTGCTAGTTTATGACATTTTGCACACGGTCTTCAGGAACACCCTTGCTCCTAGGGTTGGCAACTTTGATCAGATCCATGGCTCTCTCATTGACTTGATGGTCCATACTCATAGGCTCCGTGGTGATGCTTTGAGGCTCGATATCATGGATATCATATGGAATGAGATATATAACTCTGTGATGAGGAGGAGAGTTCCAGTCTTTGTTGCTCTTGTGTTCAAGCTCATTGCTGCTACTTGGCGCGGTGCTCAGCTCCCTAATGCTCTCTTGACAATGACCAAGAGCTCACTACTCACCATGTCAAGGAGCTTCGTGTCAAGAAGCATGCATCTCCTCTTCTTGGTCCTGAGGACCTTGGTCCTCACACTGATGGCTCTAGTGTGTCAGATTTTGAGATGGAGGGAAGGGCTCAGAAGAGTGGATTTCGCAAGTGGATGACCGAGACTCTGAAGAAGGTGTTTTGTCGTCAGATTGATATGGAGAAAAAGGCTTATCTTGCTCATGTGCGTAGCAAGAAGGAACGTCGGTTGTCTCATGACAGATTTGCCCATCTTGGGGTGCCTGTTCGTCCTGGTTCTGAGGATAGGATCCTACCTCCAAGGAGTGGAAGTCAAAGCATTGTGGCTCTTGGGTGGATCCATACCTTCTTGATGATTCTACCACTTCTCATGAGCCTTGGACTCGTGGTGACACTGAATATAAAGTGGAAGATGTCAACTTTGAGGAGGAGTGTGGTCTTGGAAGCCCAACAAGCGCCTATAGCCCCAACGAGTGACCTCCAGGGACGTTAGCATCGCTTCTTCCCTTTTTGGTGTCTTGATGCCAAAGGGGGGAGACTTCTATTTAGGGACGTCTTTTCGTTTGCTTGGGTGGTTTTTGTCAAACTTTGGTGTTGATGTTCTTGTGGTGTGTCCCGTACTTGTGCTATCTGTGTTGAACCGTTTATCTTGTTGGTTTATGGATTTTATCGTTTTATCTATTGTGGCAAGTATTCCTATTGTTATATCTTTTATCCTTGCTAGGTCTCTAAAAGATAGGGGGGCACACATTCTAAAGGGAACAAAAGTTTGCCTCAACAGAAAACATTCTTGACGTATAACTTGCTTCTCTCAAGAAGTGCTCCACCTAAATTTTTAGACCTCTCTTAGTGGTGTTGTCATCAATCTCCAAAAAGGGGGAGATTGAAAGTGCATTTGCATTTTGATCTCTCATATGTTTTGGAGTTGATAACAACACTATTAAGTCTCTAACCGTGTGTTTAAGTTATTTCAGGAAATATCTTTTCGACGCAAAAGGTAAGAGTGTTGAAAGACATTGCCACCAAAATTGACTCTGTCCAGCAGTAGTACCGGTGGCTACAGTGGTAGTACCGCCCCGCCCAGCGAGCGGTAGTACCGCTGCTAGTACCGCCAACTTGATCTTGGCTACTGCATCCAGCGGTACTGGTATGATAGTACCTTCATGACTTAGTCGATTGAGGAGCAAGCTTCTCTTGGTGGTAGTACTGCTACCGCCAGCGGTAGTACCGCTCCTTCCAGGACGCGGTAGTACCACTGGAAGTACCGGTCAAAGTACCGCCAGAGGAATTTTTCTCACAGTAACCATCACGGTACTAGAGTGGTAGTGCCCTAGTACTACCACCAGCCACTTCGATTTATTTCGAATAAGTGGCCAGTGGTAGTACCGGTGGGCACTAGCGGTAGTATCGCCGCTGGAAGTACTGCGGTACTTCCGCGGTAGTACCACCCGCGTCCTGTGACTGGGACGCCGCAGTACCGCGCTCGTTGCTAGGGGACGGTAGTATCGTTGGCACCAGCGGTAGTACCGCAGGCACGAAAAGGGTCAAACGACTAGTTGGTGGGAGGGGGCTATAAATACCCCATCCCCTTCTTCTCCAAAGGGTTGCTCGAACCAGCATTGAAGACAAACATTTATTGAGCCTCCAAAAGCTAGATTTCTCCCAATCCCTCCACCCAAACTTGTTGATACTTGGAGGATTGAAGGAGAATACCCCGATCTACATCTTCACCGAGCCGATCTTCATCCCCCCCTCATTCTCTAGAGGGATCTAGTATAGGGTTTCCTTGTGGAGAACCTAGACCCCATTGCTACACTTAATGGTGATTGGCGATTGTTGGGAGCCCCCAATTTGGTTGTGGGTGCGTGCCCCAAGCTTGTTTGTAAATGATTCGATTCCCGCCTCAAAGGGGATCAATAGTGGAAGGTGGACTAGGCCTTTGTGGAAGGGTTCATCGGAGAATAGGGTGATGCCTTTGTGGCGTTGAGTAGGCTTTCGTGGCGAGCTCACACCCCTCCAACGAGACGTACTCCCTTAACAAGGAGGAACTCGGGAACACATCGTGTCTTCGTGTTCTTGATATTGGTTACCTCGTTCCCTTCCTCCTTTACTCGTTCTTGTATTGTGTTTGTGCTTGTTCTTGTCATATAGGTAAATTCACCATAGTTGCATTATCTAGAGAATTTACCTTTGTGTCAAGCCTAATCTTGAAGAAAAATTAAAATTGGTCGTAGCACCTATTCACCCCCCCCCCTCTAGGTGCCCTCACTATCCGTTCAGTTACACCGGAGACTCTAGTGTAAAGGCCGGAGAATACGGTCTGCCAAACACTCCGGACAGTTTCCGGAGGACCGAAGACTTTCTCAGCACCGGAGACCCCGGACAGTCTTCAGACAGTCTTCGGACCCTATCCAGTTCATTCTTGGACTACGAGTTCATAGAAGTAGCTAGATGGTTGTCTTCTCCTCTTTATGCCACCATGTTTAGATCTTGTGAGCTGCCTAACATGATCAAGATCATCTATATGTAATGCTACATGTTGTGTTTGCTGGGATCTGATGAATATTGAATGCTATGTCAAGTTGATTATCAATCTATCATGTTTATGTTATTTATGATCTTGCATGTTCTCCGTTAGTAGTAGATCCTCTGGCCAAGTTGATGCTTGTAACTCCAAGAGGGAGTATTTATGCTCGATAGTGGGTTCATGCCTCCTTTTCATCTGTGCTCGAGTGACAGAAACGTGACGGATGGGGGATGTGCTATTGCCATTAGGGAGAAAACAACAATGCTTGTCTAAGGATAATTCCATTGTTTATATTACGCACTTTACTTAATATAATAATCTGTTGTTTGCAACTTAATACCTGAAGTCTGCTTGGATTATGCTCTGAGGTTGGATTATTAGTCATATATGCAGTTGGATAACGTTCTATGTATCATGTTGTAATTCCCGCACGAATCTCATAGTAATCATCATGTCTTGCATATGCACTACGGTGCATCATTTATCTCTGTCTTTGCCCAGCTGTAATTTGTTTATCCAACATGTTATTTATCTTTTATGGAGAGACACCCTGGTCCATTCTTTTACACTGATAATACAACCACTTCAAGCATTGTTTCTTTTACTTAATCATTGTTCTCTTTTCATTTACTGCAAGCAAGTACCATTTTCCATATTATAATCTAATCCTTTGTGTTAGCAAAACCGGTGAGATTGACAACCTCACTGTTTCGTTGGAGCAAAGTATCTGGGTTGCTGTTGTGGGCAGATTCCACGTTGCTGCTGAGCCTGGTAGTGCGTCCTGCCAACATCAGTTGTCATCAACCTTCAGAAGTGATTTCTTTCTCCTACTAGTCCGATTTAACCTTGGTTTCTTACTGAGGGGAAACTTGCTGTTGTACTCTTTATACCTTCCTCTTGGGGTCTCGCAACGAGCGTGTGTTCTCACATCATCACACACGACCATTAATAAAATTATCAATTGACCCTGAACATCAACACACGTTAATAAAAATACTAGTCTTGTTAACAAACACTCAAAACAAGATTTAGACGGATTTGCGCTTTCAGTGTCTCCCTTTTTGGTGTTTGATGACAACACAAATATTTGCAATGGTAGACATAGCTAGACATTGGTTTGTAAAAAATAGACGGGGTTCCCCTTGATGTGTGCACCATGATACACAACAACAAGGTTATAAGCTCCCCCGATGTTTTATAAACTAACATCACAAGTACAAATATAGTGAACAATACAATTGCATACATATAGGTAAGATAAGTAAAGCATGGAAACATTAGCACAACCATAAGATAGCTTCACAACCATAGTCTCACCACACACAATTTAAAGTTCACTAAGAAGGAAACTCAAATACAACTAAGATAAAGGGATACACAAGCCATAAAAAGCAAATCAAGTTCAAAGGCTTGTGTTCCGAAGCAAAGCTACCCTTGCAAATCCCCGAGAAGTCTAGATAGCTACTTCTCCCCCTTGGCATCGGGACACCAAAAAGGAGAAAAGAGCAACTACACGCATCCCAAAGGATCCTGCATCCCCATCACACTCCTCGTCATCATCATCATCATCATCATCATCATCCTGAGCATCCTCATCATCATCACCATCACCTAACTGATTCTCCTCTTCTTCTTCTTCAGTTTGAGCTTCTTCTTCTTCGGTCATAGGAGCCTTGCCACAGTTGCTAGATGAAGATGGAGCTGAAGTGACCTCTTCAAAATCACCCCAAGGAAACGAGGAGGTGTTCCACTCATGGTAGGACATTGTGTGAAACTCAGGAGGGTGCTCAAGGGGAGGTGTACACACAATACCAACATTATCCTCAAGAGTAGTAGCATCTTCTTCATTTACTCATGGTTCTCCTTGTGAACTGCAATAGTCATGCAGAGGATGTTGCGCTAGAACCATGTGAGCTTCTTAAGCTCACACTGAATTTCCTCCTTGCTAATGCGCGCAAGGACCTTGGCCAGGCTACGCCAGCTCGCTCCTTGACCTTGGCCAGGCCGGTGACGATGTCGAGGAGGCGCCCCGCATCGCCGCGCGGCGAAGAAGCGCCCAGGCGCCGGGAGAGGACGCCTCCACCGGCGAGGAGGCACGCGACATGTTCACGGTGAGATGGGCGGCGAGCTGGTTGGCTCCCAGCCGGCTAGGTGGGAGGCGCGCGGCGTGGAGGCAGGGGTCGGCGCGCGGCATGGCTGCAGGCGGCGGCGTGCTGGCCGAGGCAAGGACGGCGACGTGCCAGGGCGAGATGCGCGGGCGTGGGAGAGAGAAGAAAATGAGAAGAGAAAAGAGAGTCATGTGGGTGGGTCGAGAGGAAATGGAGGAGAGAGAGGGAGTGGGGCTGACGGTGGGCCAAAAGGCACGTAAAGCCGTCTCTCTCCTCCCCGAGCTGCCCCCCGGGATTCTGGGTTTGGGCTGGGTTCGTCGGGGGCTATTTTGCCCAAATCCGGCGCAAATCGACCTCATGGGGGCGTGGCTGGACGATTTTTCGCGTACCGGTGTTAAAAAAAAATGGTCCTGAGGGGCTCCTGGGGCACGGCTGAAGATGCTCTTACCGAGTCGAACTTAAAATTTATATAGAGTTTGTTTGACGAGTGCCGCTGTAGGTGATGCCCACCAAAATAATCGGACACGTGTTCGGCGACCCAAAGAGGGCAACATTAGAGGTGTGGTACACATATAAAACATGTGCGGTGGAGATGGTCTCGCGAGGTTTTCCTTTCCACGGAAGTAGTAATATGCAATACTACAAAACCGGAAAAGACAGTAGAATGGAGCGAGCAGGCACAGTAGCCTTCATAAAATAAAGTACAGACAAGATGCGGATGCCACGCTCCCAGGTCATCCGAAAGCGAGAAGTCCTACTGGCAGGCTGCCGCTAGTCGTCGATAGGCGCAGAGCAAGTGGACTGGGGAAACCCGCGTGGCGCGGCTAGGAATTCAAGTGTGTGGACCTTCGTCAGCCCACCCTGCGGAAGCGACGAAGCACAGCCGCGCAGGCACAGTCAGCCAAAAGCGCACACGCGGCTCCCAACGCCCGCACGCAAGGAAACCATGTGGAGGCCTTATCCTCTCCCCACCCCGCCCGCCGCGTCCCTCTCACCCAAAAAAACGAAGGAGACGATAATACGGAATCTACCGATTACCAGCTTCGCTTTACTTGCGCTTTTATCTCCTCCGCTCGCCCCCTCGTTCGTAGCCGCGCTCCTCCTCCCTTCTTATCCTCCCCGTGACTCACCCCGAGTACCCTCCTCCACTTCCCTCCCCTTTATAGCTTTGCTTCCCTCCGCAACGGCAACACAATCGTCACAATCTCTCGTCTCGCAGCTTTGTTGGTCGAGATCATCTGCTTCGTTTCTTTGATCTGATCGTCATTCATGGGGACTCGGATGGACGCCTACCTTCTGTTCCGCCACGCAGCGGGGATGGCACCCAAGATCGCGTACGAGGAGCAGGACGAGGACATCGGCTCGGCGTCCGACTCGGACTCCGAGGCCTCGTCCAGGAGCTCCGGGGCTTCGTCCTCCTCCGACCTCGCCGACGAGGCCAGCTCCTCCTCCTCCTCCTCCTCCGGCTCCGCTGACCTCTTCGAGATGTCCGCTCTCATGACGCAGCTCCCGATCAAGTACGTGCGCGCGCGCGAATGCCCCGTTTGCTTACGTTCTTTGATTCGAAGGCAGTGATAAGATGCTCTGAACTAACGCTGCTTCTTGTGTGCTGTGCTGTGCAGGAGGGGGTTGTCCAAGTTCTTCGACGGCAAGTCGCAGTCCTTCGCGTCGTTCGCGGCCGTGGGCTCCCTGGAGGACCTGGCCAAGCCGGCCAGGAAGCGCCTCAAGCCCTCGCGGAGCTGCGGAGGCGGCCTGGACGCGCACCGGGACCGCTTCCTCTCGCCGCGCCGGCATTGCCCCAAGGCCAGGAAGGCGGCCGCGAGGGCCGCACTCTCGGTGCTCGGCGGCTCGCCCAGGAGGCCGCCACTTGCGGTGGCTACCGCGGCGAGGTGTTTGGCTTGGGTCGCCTAATGCTAACACGGCGGAGGCTGGATCCACCTCTTTCTGTCTCTACTAACTCTGGAGTCTGGACGGCAACGGCGTTGGTTGTTCTGTTCCACTGTGTTCGAGTTCTTTGTAGAGAAGATTGTAGTAGCACTAGAAACCCGGCAGACTTTGAATGGTTTCTTCAACAGAAACGCCATACAACTTCGGCATCTGGGGATTTCGACTTCTGAATGTGAATAGTCATCAGCTTCTCCCCATTATTCAGTGCAATATTTTCATCAAAGTAGAATTGGAACTAAAACCATTCGTGACAAAGAGGGATGCTGCCTCTGCTAGCACATACAAGTTCCTTCCAACGCATTCAGTTTTTCCATACAAGTTCAATTTTATTGTTTCCAGCATTGAATATTACTGTTTAGAATCTGATCGGCAAAGATAGATGCTCCTAATTCATACGAAATTCAGCGGATATCCGTCAGTGCAATTTTCACCAGCGAAATCTAAGAAAACTGAAGCCTTATTGGAACAGATATTCACCACTGATGAAACTTAACACGGAGAAAATGACATAAAACCACCACATTTGTGGTCGAGTTGTCATATAACCACCACTTTTGGGGGGAAATGACGAGGAGCACCGCACTTCGGGGCAGGTGTGTGACACAGAGCTGATTACACGGTTTAGACGGCTTAAACCATTTTTTGACAGCTCGACCCCACATGTCGGGTTTACGTGGCAAAATTAGATGGGAGAAAAGCAGACGAAGTGTTAAATTGGAGCTAGGGCCCACCTGTCATCATCTCCGTTCTCTCTTCTCTTGTGTGCATTACATCAAACACCTTGTGTGCATCTGGAACAAGTGGCATGGTCGGAGCAGGGCAGGCGGGCTAGCTTTACCGAAGGTGGGGGAGAACGCCGATGATGAGCGAGAAGCCGAGGCCTTGCACCCTGGACTCCCTGAAAATCTGGGAGTAGGACCACGGCACACGGCATCGACTTCTCGGCCGCGGGCGCCTGGCACGTCGTCTGGAACATGAACACCGTGTTGCTCGTCACCGTCGATGACCCGAAGAGCTAGCTGTGGACGTCCCATAAGACCTCGACCGGTAGGCCGTCGACGAGGATGGTCTGGTTCCCCCCTTAACTTCCACGGTAGGCGTCCTTTTTCATGTCGCCGAGCAGGAGCACCAGCTCGAGGTCGAACACCACGTTGACGTAGAAACCTTCGAGCGGTTCAGGCCCCGCGCCGAACCGGGCGGCCGACAGGTCCCAGAAGATGTCGACCTTGCCGCCGTCGGCGTCGAGGCTCTGGGACCCCTTCTTCTTGGAGAAGAGCCAGGGTTTGATGTCCGACTTGCAGAGGCACTGGCCAGAGCCGGAGCCGGACAGGTCGTCGACGCCGACGCTGAGCCCCTGCCCCATTAGGCTCCTGCTCCAGGTGACCGAGATTGCGCAGGGTCGGGCGGAGAGCTGCGCCCGGGTAGAGGCAGGTGACCAGGTTCTACGCTGCGCCCTGGTGCCGCCGGCGGCGCTCGTGGACGACGACGACGCGACGTACGCGATCTGCACGCCGCTCTCCCCGAAGCAGGACGAGAAGTCCCTCATTTCGACGGACACCTTGCGTGCGCCGGCCGTGGATGTGTTGTTGAAAGTGCATGGTGCCCCACGTGTGGTTTTGGTAATTAATGACAATCCTTATGGACTAATAGTTTCATTGAGATATCCTTCTAGGTTTGTCCATTGGCACCACTTGAACTCTATGTGTTGGATTCAAGGTTGGATGCCATCAAGATCATTGCTTATAATGAATATATTTGATATGATCAAGAATAAGAATTGCCATGATATTATTGATCATATTGCAAGTATGTCTTGAAGAAGGAGATTGTGTGAACATTCATGTTTACCTTCAAGACATCATCATCATGAATAAAGAGAAGATACTTAGTTGACCAAGTTGAAGTGCAAGTTCAAGATAAGCATCAAGAAGAGTTCAAATGTTTGATGCTTGCCACCCATATGGAGATTATTATCAAGTGAAGATGGACATGTGAGAAGCTCTCCCATATTATCTTATGGGGGGAGCAATTTACAAGTCTTCACAAAGCGAAGCGCAATCAAGAAAGGTGCTCCAACTTGAGGTGATTAAGATCGTCATCATGTATCTCAATTGGAATGCGCAAGACAAAGGTGACATTGATAGGATTTCTATTTTACCGGTCTCATGAGGTTAGTAGGGAGACCAGGTTATAGGATAGATAACCATTCTATCAAGAGGGGCTCTCGAATGAGTTGCTTGATCGTATCGTTCGTAGAGAGTTCAAACCTTTGCATCTTTGGCATCATCTTTCTTGCTTCTTATTTTGGTTTTCTCCATGTGTGGTTTTAGAGCTTTTCTTGTTCTTCATGTCAAGCTCAAGTTTATCAAAAACGGATTTCGTATAGAAAACTTATTGTGTTTTTGTTATTGGAGGTTTTGTCGGTTCCTATCTTATAGAGAGGTCGAGGATTTGCCCATTTGGTTTTATTCTCCCTTGTTGGACTATGATGTTTCACTGCATATTCTTGAAGTGCTCGTCGCTGCAATTTCAACGAGCCCAAGAACGTCGAAAACGGAGTCCGGATGCAAAAGATATGATCGTTTTCGTATCAATGTTTTCGCAGTTTTCAGGGGGGCGGAAATTCCGGTCTAAGGCCGGAAATTTCCGGCCAGGCCGGAATATTCCCGGGCAAAAATCCGGCCCGGCATCTGTGAGCGGGCACTCGCGCTCCAGGGGGTCCTGGGTCGTCCGGAAATTTCCCAGGTTGAAATATCCGCCCTGGGGGCCGGAAATTTCCGCCCCGGAAAGCCGGAAATTTCCGGGGTAAGTGAAAAATTTCCACCCCGGACGGCCCTAACGGCCATATTTCATGGGAAGCTATAAATAGTCTTCTTCTTCCTCAAGATGAGGCTGCCCAACCCATTTCATCTCTGCTCCATTGTTGACCTTCAAAAGGTGCCCATATTTAGGGAAAAGAGAGAGGAGATCTAGATCTACTATTCCACCAATCAATATCTCCTCTTAGTGAGGGGAATCCATTGGATCTAGATCTTGGGATTCATTTGTTGGTTTCCTTGTTCTTCCTCCTTCCTCCCTCCATAGCATTAGTTGCTTTGGTGGGATTTGGGAGAGAAGGACTTGATCACTTTGTGTGTTCTTGCCATTGCATTAGGTGCATCGGTTTGAGTTCCCCACGGGATTCGTGAAAGAGAAGTTCGTGAGCTTGTTACTCTTGGGTGCTTGTTCACCGGAGATATTGTTCCTCTTGGGTGTATTGAGCACGCTAGACGGTTAGTGCTTGGGACTTCCACCTTGTTGCAAAAAGCTTCGTTGAGTGCCTCCAACTTACTTGTGGAGATAGCCTCAACCTCGTGTAAGGTTTGGTCACCGCCTTCAAGACGACCTCATAGTGGAAACGAGAATCTCCCTCACCGGAGAAGCTCAAGGAGAATAAGGTGTGCACATCCGTGCTATTGAGGAGCGCCTAGGTGGCTCCCCACCTCTCCAACGAAGACGTACTTCCCTTGGGAAGGAACTTCGGTAATCACATCGGTGTCTCCTTGTGCTTCGGTTATTTCTATACTCTAGCTCGTTATTTATGCATTTACCTTTGTGATAGCCATCGTGCTTGAAGTCATCTTTCTTGCTATCACATAGTTGTATATCTTTCTTAGCATAATTTGTTGGTCCTCATAGGTAAACCTAGCTTGTATAGGTTTTGTGCTTGATAAATTAAACGCTATTTTTATTCCGCATTTATTCAAGTCTAAACCGTAATTATTTTAAACCGCCTATTCACCCCCCTCTAGGCGGCATCCTTGTACTTTCAATTGGTATCAGAGCAAGGGCTCTCATCGATAGGCTTCGCCGCCTTGAGAGTAATTATGTCGCTTAGTGAATTAGTGCACGATCCCAGATTTCATTTCGATGGCACAAACTATGATGTTTGGAAATTTTGTATGCTCATTTATTTCTGGGTCATGGACCCACATATGGAGCAAATTGTAGAGATGGGTTTTTCTCCTCCAAAGGATCCTCAAAATCCAACTTTAGAGGAAGAGAAAAACTTATCTCTCGATGCTCTTGCTATTAATGCGTTTTTTCTTCTTGTGAGCCTTGTAGTTATTAAGCCACTCTTTCCTATCCGGAATGCTCATGAGGTATGGACAAAGCTTCAAGACAAATATGGAGTGTCCAGTATTGAAGACGGCGATTGTTCTTCATCGGTTCCGTTTGTGATGAGTTCTCAACTTCTTATACTTCACCAACATGTGGTAAGCCACAAACTAATGAGATGGTGAGTAGTGATAGGCTTTGCAATAATGATAGTGATATTATTATTGATGATCCTCCATCTCTATCTTATTGCCATGCCTCATCTTTGGACTTAAACACAACTAGCACCAAAAATATTTTACATGCTTGTGTTGATAGTCCTTGTATATCATGTCAACGTTGTGTGTCTAAATCTCATGATGATATGCTTGCTTTATCTTATTCCCATGATAAAAATAATTGTGTTTCCTCTAGTCTTTGTGTGGCTAACAATGTAAAGGAACCCCCAACTCTCTATGGAACAAGATGTGAACTTGACTGGTGCCTCAAGTAATGATCTATCATCATATACCACCTTTTGCCTCATGGCCAAGGATTCAAAGGTATCTTATACTTTGAACCCCAATATATCTCATGATGATAGAGATGAGTGGATAGCTTTGTGGTTAGCTAGCCTTGATGGTGAGACCAAGAAAAATGTTAATGCTCTTCTAGAATAACTTGATGAGGCTAACTCTCTTATAGATGAAAAGGAGGATATCATCATGACTTTGGAAAGTCATAATGGTGGTCATTCTATCAAGGACAAAGAGCTTGAAAAGGCTTTTGAGAAAGAGTGTTCCCTTAGATCTTCTCTTGAAGAGAAACTATATAGTCTAGAAGAAACCTATGCTATTAGTGTTTCTAAGCTTAGAAGGGATAATGAATTATCTTTTGCTCTTGCCAATGACCTCAAAACTAAAAATTATGATGCTTGTGCTACTAACTCTATTTCTTGTGAAGCATCCATATTAAAGGAGAATGTTGAGCTACGGGCTCAACTTGAGTCGCTAACTAGTAATTATGGGAAATTGGAAGAATCTCATGAAAATCTCTCAAGCTCTCATGAGAATCTTCTAGTCTCCCATGAGAGGCTAAAATTAGCTCATGAGGCTATTTTAATTAAGGTAACATCTTGTGAGCCTCATGTGGACAATGGCACAACCTCTACTCTAAATTTTATATTTCCTTTTGCTAGTCCTAGTAATTCATCCTCTCATAATGTGTCCACATCTTGTGATGAATTGATTTCCTTGCCTTGTTGTTATAATAATGATGCATCTACTTCCTGTAGCTCTTGTGTTGATACTAACCATGTAGAGGGAATCAAAGAGCTCAAGGCCCAAGTCACTTCCTTGAAGAAAGACTTGGAGAAGTGTCATAAAGGGAAGTCCACACTTGACAATTTGTTGAGTGTCCAAAAATCCCCCAATGACAAGAGAGGACTTGGATTCATTTCCAATTACAAGAACAAGTCCAAGGTAGACAAGAAGAAGGGCCATGAACAAGTCAAGAATTTGGCCAAGATTGTTTTCTTCAAGTGCAAGGTTGAATGACATCATGTTAGATCATGCCATTTGAAGAAGAAGAAACTTAGTGAGAAGCAACAAGGAAAGCTGCCACAAGTTCAACCTCAATCTCAACTTCAAGTTGAAGAAAGGCCTGTTCCCAAGAAGACTCAAGCTAGTGCTTCTCAAGTTGAGAAATCAACTAAGAAGAATGGAAGGAGTCGGTGTTGCTATTTATGCCGTGAAAAGGGTCATCTTGCTTCTTCATGCACTAAAGGTACATTATTCAACCCTATCATAATTGATGATGTGTATTCCATTCATAAGGATAATGTGGGCAATGTGTTTGCCAAATATGTTGGTAATCAAAGTGGTGTCAAGAAAAGAACCATTTGGGTTGCCAAGCCAATTGTGACTAACATCTTAAGACCCAACTTGGTTGGGGACCAACAAGCTCAAACTTGATCAATAGGTGTTATTGGAGGGCATTGGAGACTTGGCTATATCATGAAGAATTAAGGGATCTTCATCACTTATAATTTCCTCAAGCCAAGTCATTTGGATTATCATGTCTCTATCTCATATTCCATGCTCCCTCTTGTGGTAACTTGTATTTACATTTTATATATACATTGAAAGTTGCTTGCCCCTTTGCATGTGTTGCTTTGTACCTTGCTTGTATTTTGTATACATTGTTCTTACTACCTACTTATCCTTGAGTAATCTAGTATGTGTTTGTCGGTTCGCACAACATGTATATGTGAGTTTGCATTGAGCCTTATTGTATCTTGCTTGTATCTTATTTGGCTCTTTTGAGTGATTAATGGACTTTCCTATTTTTGGGGAATGATATGCCTTGGCACTTCACAATCCTAAAATGTATGTACATGAGCAATACCATTTAGTATTGATATTTCAATATTGTCTAGCCTCTATGTGGTATGTCATGCTTATGAGAAATTCAATTCTATAATGTCTATTAATCATCTCTAGTTGTTCTTTATTTGCCTCTTGTTAAAAAGATAAGGATTATCACATTATGGGGGAGTAATATCCTTTGTGCATATTACAAACCTAAAGAATGTGAACATTTGAGGTTTTGCCACCTAGAATTGATATTTTCAATTATCTTTTTCCTATGTGGCATGTGTTCTCAAACAAGTTTCAATTTGCTTAAATGATTTTATTTGCTCATATTTTGGATCTTGTTTGTGAGAGAGTTTCTTGGTGCGGTTTTCCTCAAATGTGCACTAGTATGCATTATCTCGGAAACCGGTTGCTTCATATTATATTAATCATTGCTTTGCATGATCATTCGACTATTGAAGCCACCAAGAATATCTATTTAAGCATGTGTTTTAATTCATATCCTTTTCATATGATTTCATTTTGTGAATATGATCATGAATATCTATGCAACATACCACCGAGAAATAACTCCGTACTCCTTGTCCTTGACAAGTGATAATATTATTTGTGGTAGAATTTATTTATCATATTTTACTTGTGCTATTGCTTTTATTTTTCATATTTATTGCCAAGAAATTGCTTTGTGCTCACTCCCATTGCCTTCCTTGCCTATGGAGAATCCCTTTGTTAACTCGTATTTGTTTGGTGTTCTAATTGCTAAAGTTAAAGCAAGGATCCCATTTGTGTGCATATTGTATTAAAATTCAAAATTATGAATAATGCACAAATCATTGGGGAGCTTTCCTATATTATTTAGAACACTAGTTTTCTTCTTTTTTCTTGAGATATTTCTCAATTGGTATTTAATCCCGATGACGTGTCTTTAGGGAAGACAAACCTTTTCGTCTTGGTACTTTGTGCCATCATGAAAAGTGTAGAGGGTTTGGTTTAGTTGTTGGAACCTTGCTCTTTTTGGGAGTTGGTTATCTTACTCATTGCTTTATTTTTCAAATTGATCTATTTTGGATATTGGACTTCTTTTTGTTAATGAATCTTTCTTTTGATATCTATTTTGGGAGTTCAATATCTCATTTCTTGTTGTAACTTTTAATTGGTTTCTTTGAAGTGTCAATTGGTTCTTTGTGATCTCGTTTTCACTTGTCTTTTGGTTCTTGAAAATCTTTGCATGCATATTTACTAAAGTATTTGTTATGGCATGCTTACTTTATTTGATGCAATATATAGGGTAAACTCCACCGAATCCTAAATAGGCTAAGATGTGCATGAAATTCAATTTATATCTATATGCACATATTTATGTGGAGCTTATCCTATGTATTGTAGTTTGTCTAACTACTTTGTACCCAATGTGTTTGGGGACCATTTTGTGCTTAAGTGTGTTTTAGGTACATTTGAGATGCATTGGATGCTTGCCTCATTCTCAAGGAAGGTGTTGTCACCATGATCTTATCGGAGTCAAGTTAGGATGATGAATTAACTCTTATCCACAACAACATCTCCAATGCGATCTTGGTAACAAGTATCTCTCATGCATACTATTCTTGTATTCAACCTTGTGTAGGTTGCATCTTGGCATGAAAATTCTTTATTTGTAAAATTATTCTCCATTTGTGATACTTGATTCTTCCAAAACATTGCAACTATCTATTTTTTCCTTATTGTTATTTATGATGTCTTTTGTGTGTTTGTCTTGGAAATTCATTTATCCCCATTTAAGATAAAATTGAACTATGTTCTATGCTTTCAATAAATAAAAAATTCTTATTGGTGTATTTATGACTTTCTCTTGGATATCATGTTCTTCACTTTCGTAACTATTTTTTGTGTACATGCTTCTTTGTGATACATATTATCATGATTTTTGTCCACTTAGAAACTTATACACATGAGAGGAGTTACATCTCTTTTCGGTATCCTATTCATTTGGAGTCCACCCTTCTTATACCCTTTCCATTTTTGGTGACTCCGGAAAGTATTTTCCTTATGAGTGCTTGTCTTATATTATTTCATCTTGTTCACTCATTAGTTTTTGAGTTTTTTTTGTCTCTCATGCTTACCTTGGTGGGCATGTTGGTTTCCTTATGTATGGTTGAGCCTTGTCTCATGATGTTCCGTTCATTTGGTATCTTTTTACTCAATCATTCATTTATTTTCTTCAAGTGCTATGCCTAGTTTGCCTTTTATGCTTTCTTGCATTTTTTTGTGTTTTAGAGGATATTGGGGGAGTGATGATCCCATCTTTGTTCACTTTGTATTCAAATGCAAAAAATCTAAGTAGTGCATGAACATTGGGGAGCTTCATGATTTTCTTTATAACACTATTTTGCTAAAATCATAAAATCTTTGGTTCCATTGGTTTTTCGGATCCTTTGTTTGTGCTCCTCCTCTTGTAAGAAGTTTAAAATGAATATAATCTTATTTTCAATCTTTGGACCCTCAATATAGTTTGATCTCCCCCCATCTATTTGTCATTGAATATGCATTTGTTTTCACTCATATTATGAGAAATGCAAAAATTGTAGGGGAGCTCTTACTATATTGACCTTCTACATTTTACCGCCCATTTCGGCAATGGATGCCAATGGGGGAGAAGTTTAGAGGGTTTAAGGGAATTTGGTTTAAATGTTTTGGTTTTGTTCTTAAGCATTTTTGCCTTCCATTCTCATGCATCCATGTTTACTGCTTTGTGTGTTTGCTTAATTCATTATATAAACCCTCATAAAAGGGATTGTCATCAATTACCAAAATGGGGGAGATTGAAAGTGCATGGTGCCCCACGTGTGGTTTTGGTAATTAATGACAATCCTTATGGATCAATAGTTTCATTGAGATATCCTTGTAGGTTTGTCCATTGGCACCACTTGAACTCCATGTGTTGGATTCAAGGTTGGATGCCATCAAGATCATTACTTATAATGAATATATTTGATATGATCAAGAAGAAGAATTGCCATCATATTGCAAGTATGTCTTGAAGAAGGAGATTGTGTGAACATTCATGTTTACCTTCAAGACATCATCATCATGAATAAAGAGAAGATACTTAGTTGATCAAGTTGAAGTGCAAGTTCAAGATGAGCATCAAGAAGAGTTCAAATGTTTGATGCTTGCCACCCATATGGAGATTATTATCAAGTGAAGATGGACATGTGAGAAGCTCTCCCATATTATCTTATGGGGGAGAAATTTACAAGTCTTCACAAAGCGAAGCGCAATCAAGAAAGGTGCTCCAACTTGAGGTGATTAAGATCGTCATCATGTATCTCAATTGGAATGCGCAAGACAAATGTGACATTGATAGGATTTCTATTTTACCGGTCTCATGAGGTTAGTAGGGAGACCGGGTTATAGGATAGATAACCATTCTATCAAGAGGGGCTCTCGAATGAGTTGCTTGATCGTATCGTTCGTAGAGAGCTCAAACCTTTGCATCTTTGACATCATCTTTCTTGCTTCTTATTTTGGTTTTCTCCATGTGTGGTTTTAGAGCTTTTCTTGTTCTTCATGTCAAGCTCAAGTTTATCAAAAACGGATTTCGTATAGAAAACTTATTGCGTTTTTGTTATTGGAGGTTTTGCCGGTTCCTATCTTATAGAGAGGTCGAGGATTTGCCCATTTGGTTTTATTCTCCCTTGTTGGAATATGATGTTTCACTGCATATTCTTGAAGTGCTCATCGCTGATATTTCAACGAGCCCAAGAACGTCGAAAACGGAGTCCGGATGCAAAAGATATGACCGTTTTCGTATCAATGTTTTCGCAGTTTTCAGGGGGCGGAAATTCCGGTCTAAGGCCGGAAATTTCCGGCCAGGCCGGAATATTCCGGGGCAAAAATCCGGCCCGTCCGGAATATTCCGGGGCAAAAATCCGGCCCGGCATCTGTGAGCGGGCACTCGCGCTCCAGGGGGTCCTGGGTCGTCCGGAAATTTCCGAGGTTGAAATATCCGCCCTGGGGGACGGAAATTTCCGGGGTAAGTGAAAAAATTCCACCCCGGACGGCCCTAACGGCCATATTTCATGGGAAGCTATAAATAGCCTTCTTCTTCCTCATGATGAGGCTGCCCAACCCATTTCATCTCTCCTCCATTGTTGACCTTCAAAAGTTTGGGTTTCTCTCAATCCCTCCAATGAATCTTGCCCATATTTAGGGAAAAGAGAGAGGAGATCTAGATCTACTATTCCACCAATCAATATCTCCTCTTAGTGAGGGGAATCCATTGGATCTAGATCTTGGGATTCATTTGTTGTTTTCCTTGTTCTTCCTCCTTCCTCCCTCCATAGCATTAGTTGCTTTGGTGGATTTGGGAGAGAAGGACTTGATCACTTTGTATGTTCTTGCCATTGCATTAGGTGCATCGGTTTGAGTTCCCCACGGGATTCGTGAAAGAGAAGTTCGTGAGCTTGTTACTCTTGGGTGCTTGTTCACCGGAGATATTGTTCATCTTGGGTGTATTGAGCACCCTAGACGGTTAGTGCTTGGGGCTTCCACCTTGTTGCAAGAAGTTTCGTTGAGAGCCTCCAACTTACTTGTGGAGATAGCCTCAACCTCGTGTAAGGTTTGGTCACCGCCTTCAAGACGACCTCATAGTGGAAACGAGAATCTCCCTCACCGGAGAAGCTTAAGGAGAATAAGGTGTGCACATCCGTGATATTGAGGAGCGCCTAGGTGGCTCCCCACCTCTCCAACGAAGACGTACTTCCCTTGGGAAGGAACTTCGGTAATCACATCGGTGTCTCCTTGTGCTTCGGTTATTTCTATACTCTAGCTCGTTATTTATGCATTTACCTTTGTGATAGCCATCGTGCTTGAAGTCATCTTTCTTACTATCACATAGTTGTATATCTTTCTTAGCATAATTTGTTGGTCCTCATAGGTAAACTTAGCTTGTATAGGTTTTGTGCTTGATAAATTAAACGCTAGTTTTATTCCGTATTTATTCAAGCCTAAACCGTAATTATTTTAAACCGTCTATTCACCCCCCCCCCCCTCTAGGCGGCATCCTTGTACTTTCAGTTGTGCCATCAGAGAAAAGGAGGAGAGAGAAAATGGATCGGGAAGACAAAGTAGAAAAAAAACGGTGACGTGGCACGTTGACTTTTGTGCCTTTTGGCTATTCTAAGGACTCGGTCTTACTGTTCAGTCTAATTGTGCCACCTAGGCCTGACAAGTGGGACCAATCAGTCAGAAAACGGGTTAACATGATTAAAGAGAAAAATCAGTGCTCTGTGTCACACACCTGCCCCGAAGTGCGGTGCTCCTCGTCATTTTCCCAAAAGTGGTGGTTATTTGACAACTCGACCATAAATGTGGTGGTTATTTGTCATTTTCTCCTTAACACGAGACTCAGCAGAGTTCCTCAAGAAACAACACGGTTTCATAGGTCCAATGATGTTTCATATCAGATTTATTGGTCCGTTTGGATTACTGCCTCTAGCTGTCAGCCAAAAAAATTGGCGTTGACTGAAACGCTGGTTGCTGTTTCCTATTTGGATGGGTTCCAAACATTTGGCTCGCCCAAGCTCATCATGCTTTCAGTGCTCATTCTGTTGCCAAATCAGGGGCAAGGCGCGGGCGGGTGATCCTTCGCCAATTGGCGTGCCAATTTTTTTTGGCAAGGCCACTGTCCGACTTCTATGTAGAGGAGATTGTACTCCTCCGTCTCAAATTAATTGTCACAAAGTTTGTCAAAAGTACCAGGCCACTGTCCGACTTCTTTGTAGAGGAGATTGTACTCCTCCGTCTCAAATTAATTGTCACAAAGTTTGTCAAAAGTATACTTTTGACAAACTTTGTGACAATTAATTTGAGACGGAGGGAGTACTAGAAGCCCACGTCAGAATTTGAATGGTTCGTTCAACAGAAATGCCATAAAACTTCAGCATATGCCAGACTTCTGAATGGGAAGAGTTATCAGCTTTTCCCCAGTATTCATGGCAATATTTGATCAAAGTAGAATTGGAATTAATCCATTCTTCTAAAAGTGAGATGCTGCCTTTGCTAACTCAAAAGCAAGTTTGAAATGAAAATGTTGGTGTTCCAGGCACTTACAACTGCTACCAGCCGGAACCAGTCAATGCACATGGACAGCACAATAATAATAACAATACCTAATCATAAAAAATAAAAAAAAACATTCGAACTTGACTAGCACTGTGCGTAACAAGTAAAAGTGTAAGTATGACTAGTCAATCGAGTGGACTGATAACCCAAAACATTTCCCCACACTTCTTACCATGACACATACAGAACCATTACTCCGGGGCTCTCCGGGCTATAAGAATAACATCTGAGTACCATACAGAATTGAGTGCATAATTTTTCGTTTGCTTCCAATAACTGAAAAATAGTGAAATCGTTTCACAAGGAGTTTACAGTGATAACAGCTCATGGTCCTTGCACTCCAAAATATTGTGAATGGCAGGTACCTTCTCCCCAGTAGATCATAGTGCCGAAGACAAAGATTCATGGACCTCAGTGCGATTGTAGTGTCAGCAGTTCCAAACTTCACATAAACAAACAGTTCGGTCCAAAACAAAAGCCCTTCACCCGAAGAAGTATGGATCATTTCACTAGCAATGATTTGATAGGCATCTTCAGACAGCATGGTATTCAATAAACAGGCTCAACTTCTGAACCAACACAGCAGGTGAACCAAAGATAGGTTTTCTTCCTTCACTAACCCAATTCTTCTCCAAACTCGAAGCTTTCGCATTTGCCCGCATGTCATCCAGGAAGGCTGAAACTATCTGATAGATTGATGTCCGGAAAACATCAGCCATCAAATAAGCTTTAGTGTGCAGACCACCTCTTTGCGTGCTTGCGATGGCAGTTACATTGCCTTTTCTTGCTGTGGTAAAGTTACCCCACCTAATGCTTGCTGGACCCAGTGAGTGCACAGGTTGTGGGTTAGTTTTCTTTCCTAAACATGCTTCCACCGAAACTAGGGCAGACAGCAACGTAGACATCACAGCAGCATTGCAGCCAGTGAGCTGAGCAACTCCATACCGATCCTCTCGTCGTGAGCGTGCAGTTAAGGTCGCTAATGTCCGAGCACACCATGAGCATATCTACATTCACAGGTCACACAAAACAATCCATCATTAGACATTAGTGCATGAAGTAACATTTGGATTATGTGATTTGGAAATGATACACCACCGGGAATATAAAACATTTCATAGCCTTCAGGCCTTAAACAATCTTATGGCAAGGCTAATAAAGCTTAGGCATGTAGTCGACTGAACTTATTCTGAAAGACACCTACTAAAAATAAATAATGTTTCTGAATGCTACCACCAAACCTCGAGAATTTTCCATGATGTTAAGCTACATTCATCACAAAATCTACAAGGGAAATAAGCTACATCTTCAAAATCTTAATTTGTTACTTATATTTCTTGTGAGTAGCCATAACAAAAAAAATTACGGGCAAAAACCTCAAGTGGTGCACCCTAAATATAAATAAATTCGAGCTGTCATTAAACTGAACGTCATGGTTTACATCTTCAGGCTTCCGGATATACTGACAGGATTCCGAGCAACCTCCATTTCAGCATATGAATTCTAACTTCTATGAACAAAAAGTAGAAATGAAAATCGTACATTTTCACTTATAAGTTATATTGAAATTGCCAGATCATTTTCAATTACAATAAAGGTCTATAACAATCATGTCATAAACTTCTCCAAACGGAACGTAGTTTTTCTGATACAATGCTATCCACTGGTTCTGAGGTAAAAGCATGCTCCACAAGTCAGTGGCGACTTGGCGAGCTACTAACAACACTGGCATGAACCAGGCCACAGGGCACTTGTAGGAGTAGAAACTAAAAAGACCAATTTGATCGAACAGTCGTGCTGACTCCACCACATGTGTCATATTTTACAATCACAACAACTCTCCCATAATTCCAGAAAGCATGCCCCAGAACTAATATCCCAAATCGCTGCAGGCAATCTATATGCAATTATGCATACATGTTATTTGATTTGCAATCTCACATAATGATAGTTAGCAGTTGACACTCCTATCCAGCTACTGTGTACTAGAATACATTTGTCCTCACATACCAGCTGTCAATAATAACCATCCTCAACACTTAAAATTACCAGCTGCAATGAAGGTCTGAGGACTCCAAAATCTGCTACCAAACCTTCCTGGAGGGGCTTTACATGCTTGCATACTCATATTCCATAATGTTATGTAACCTAATATTATTGGTGATGTTTCCAAGTGCAAAATCTTCCTAATCGTGCGATCCTTTATGCAGATCTTGAGTTCATTATGCATGTCTCACCAATCAGTATGCATGTATGTTCGAATAATACCCAACTAAACATCTTTACCGCATGACATCTTATTCAACTCTAATAATTTATCATGGATGTCAAATGGAAAGTACAAGCCTTCTTAACAGTAGGTTCAACTATTTGCTGGATGATGGTCCTTAATGAGGAGCAGGTTTCATTACTTACATAAAAAGAAAAGCAGACAATATTAACAATTGGAACCACACAGAACAACCTACAACGTCAGAAGTACAGAAAAATGATTGTCAAATTACCTGTGAATCACTATATGCACCATAGAGTTTAGACTGTTGTGACAATAGTTCTGGCTTATCACTGGAAAACCCTTCGAGCACTTCGGCAATTTTTGAAGTGAAATCCTCAAGTGGCTTCAAACAGGCTGTGACAATTCTTTTGTAAGTTTCACCAGATTCCTCGAAGAAGGCACCCCGACGCCAAGGTTCTATGTTGCATTCAGATACTGCACACAAATCTTGGAAGGCGAGATACTGCATCAGTGACCGTGGATCACTTAGCTCCAATGTTTCTAGGATATAATCAGTAGGATTAGTCTCTGCAGCAGCAGTGCTCTGAGGTGGAGTAAAACTGCACCTTCTTGTATGCACAACCTGAAATTTGTTGAAAGCAGTTGGATTAAAGTTCCACAAAAGTCAAGCTGCAGAGTCCAGACAGTGAAAAAACTTTGCATTTAATGGCATGTTGTTTGAATTTAATAGAAGAGAACAAACCTGGACAAAATGATGGCTTATTTCCCAACAGAAGGAAACACCTACGGTCACCATAAAAATACCAATATGGGTGATAATTTGGCTTCCAATGGATCCCCCAATTCTGAAGTGCCGAGGAAGAATAAAAATCAGGACAAGTGAAAGGCAGAAGGCCTGAAGTGACACCTTTAGAGCCCTTTTCATCGAGGGTAGAAGCCCCATCTTCAATCCATAGAACAGAGGTCGCTGGACAATTAAACAAGTTAACAAAGTTAGAAGTAACCAAGTAACTGGAAACATACTCAAGTAACTATTACAAGGAAATGTAAGAGAGCGAACAAGCAAGAAAGCCTAGACTGCTAAGGGCTCAGAACTAACCAAACTTGACTTTGAAAAATCATAACAGATTGCTTTAACATCAAATTTCCTAACAGTTTGACCTAAATAACTATCTACACATAACCGCTAAGACAAAACAAAGTGTCTGGCTGGAATTTGACCATAAACACGACGGGGAAGTACAGACAGTGTTCCTAATTATCTCAATTAAATTTCAAACTTCAGATTGTAGATGTGTGTCCGATATATAGGATCCAAAAATGCACCATTGCTAGCAGCCATACCTTCTATGATCAAACACCATAGGATAAAATACCAAATAGCCAAGCCACAGTTAACAAAACATCCTTCCTATGATTCAATACCAGAAGTCATCTACACAACTAATCTATTCCTATGCAGTTAACCCTAATCGTAGTAATATGAATTCTAGGCGTAAAAATTCAAACCCAAACTACAATTTGGGAAGAATCAAACAGCACATCTAGAAACCCTAGCTTCCCCCATCCGACTCACCTGCACGACGGGGAACTGGAGCAACCACCTCCGACGCCCAAAGTAGTGAGCGGCGAACACCGCGCCCAATACAGCGCCGCGGAATCCCAGCCCAGCGACGGCAGCCCATCCGGCATCCTCGGGGACCAGAGACGAGGCGGCGGCCACGGAGAGCGCGCCGGCTGCAGCGAGGAGGAAGGCCGCGAGGGCGCGCAGTGGTAGCGGTGGCGGGCGCGGGTGGGGCGAGGCGGAGATGAGGAAGGCGAGCGCGAGGAGCCCCGTGGCGGCGCAGGAGAGGAACGGGTGCAGCGCGAGGAGGAGGGCCGGGGGTACCCCGAGGTTAGGGTGGCGGCGGCGCGGGGAGGCCGCGAGGTGGATTACGGAGGCGGCGGCCGAGAGCGCGGCCTGGAAAGCGAAGACAGCGAGCCATCGCTGGCCGACGGCGTCACGGGGAGCGCCGCGCGGCGGGGCCCTGTCCATGGCGGCGTGGACGAGGGGTTTGGGAGGTTTTGAATTTCTTTTCTCCCCCTTCTCTCTGGGATGGGACGGTCTCTGCGCGTTGAACGGAGTAGAGAAGGCGAGAGCGTGGCCTCATGGGAGGCCAGGAGGGTGGCTTCTGGCTTGTTTGTCTGCGCGTTTTTCTTCTCTCTTTTGAGACCACATAGAGATTTCTCGTCGGTCACTCCGTAGCTTAATTGTTAAGCCACCCTCACGCCTTAGAGCGTGTTTGGTTGCAGGTAGGCTGTTTTTTCACTGTTCCATGTGACCTGTTTGGTTATGTGGATCAGTCTAATTTTTTTGCCCGCAGAAAGTTTAGGGCGTGTTTGATTGTAAACGGCCAATTTCATCCTTTTGCGTCCGGCCTGACGAGTTTGGCTCTGAAAAAACATAACCTGGTCCATGTTGTGCACTACGTTTGGTTGCGCATAAAGTTCTACTCAGTCCCGTTTGGTTGGAAGCGAAGAAAAAAGACATGTTATTTGGTAGGTTGTGTTAATTTACCAGCTGTAAAATGGTTGTGTTTGGTTGCTCGACACCAAAAAGTTGCGGTCGTCACTTCTCAGTAGTGGTGACCTTACCACATAGTGATCTATGAAGAGTTATGTAATCACTATATTAACCGTCCTATCTACTACCAAATGTCAGTTCATGAAGACAAGTATGGGCATGTCCTAACTACTAAGAGCATCTCCAGCCGTTTGCCCCCACAGTAGGCGTTTTTTATGTTGGTCGGGTTCAGCCGGCGAAATTTTTGGCTTGGGGGGCAAAGTTTCCCAGCCGTCCACCCAGAGTATTTCCATTTTTTTGGATTGCAGTTGTTGCATGTCATTTGAACAAACAGTTTGTGCTCGCCGCCGGAGATGGCATCGTCGACGTGCGAGGTGAGGCAGAGAGCTGGGCAGCATAGATGGTATCGTCGGGCCGGGCGCTGGGGCGGACGGCGGCCGATGCTGGGCAAGCAGCACGACCATGGTGACGCCGACGCTGCGCGAGCAACACGAGTAGCACGGTCGGCATCGAGGGCGGACCAGGAATGCACGTTGAGGTGCTGTCCACGGGCACGGTTCCGTCTGGCGCCACCTCGGCCTGGCTGCCGTCGAGCGACACGACGTCTGGGTCGACGCGCACCACGACAAGAACCTCCGCCGGGAATTTCCCCGCGGTGAGCGTCCTGGCGCCACGGCCTCCACGCGTAGGTCGTCGAGGACGTTGGCCGCGACACCTCAAGGACAGGGAACCTCTTCCCCGGCAACAGCCGCGCCACCGCGGGATCCGATGAGGCTCACGGCGATGGAGGCACAGTGGCGCATCTTCCCCGTGCTGCAGCACGTGCTGCTGTACGAGGGCGCGGACCTGCCAGTCTTTGACACCATTGTCCAGTCCCTCCGATCCTCCCTCGCCACGACCTCGTCGCTCGTCGGCACGCTTGTCCACCTCAAGGACACCGGCGATGTCGGCATCAGCTTCTCGACCTCGGACAGAGTCAAGTTCGTGGTCGCTGAGTCCAACGCCGACATCGGACGCCTCGCCGGCGACGAGGAGCGTTACCTGGGCCTGCTGGAGCTGCTCGTGCCGGAGGTGGACATGAGTGAGCTGCCGACAGCCGTGTTGGCCGTGCAGGCCACATGTTTCGTGGGCGGCGTGGCTGTCGGACTGACGGTGCACCACGGCGTCGTCGGCGGGCGGTCGTTGTGGACGTTCGCGGAGACGTGGGCTACTGCCTGCCGTGGTGAGACGATCGTCGTCGCACCTACCTTTGACCGTTCGCTTATCAAGCTCCGTCCGCGCGAGCTCCGCCTCCACGCTCACGAGCGGCAGTGGCCAGGGCCAGCGTCCACGGGCGGGCAGGGGCAAGCTCCACGGCTTGGGCGAGCTCCACGGGCGGGGCCAGGAAAGTCGGGCGCGTCGCGGCGTCGAACGTCGTGCCGGACTCGCAGAAGCCCTTCCAGAGCCCGTCGTCCCGGAAGCTCGCGCTCTCGGGCCACACCCATCATGCCGATGATGACGTCCTCTCCGTACTCGGACGCCGCCCGTCCATGCCGAAGAGCAGCTTGGTCTGCTGCTCCGGCGTGAACCCCGGCACGGTGGTACGCGCGCGCCAGACGAGGCCGGAGAGCGCCTCGAAGGCGGTGCAGCGCTGGAGGTCGCCGTCGGCGAGGGAGAGGGCGCGGACGGTGGCAAGGGCATCCGTGGCAAGGTGGATCTCCTCGAACTCGGGGTGCGGGAAGGAGATGGTCGGAAGGCTGAATCCGGCTCGTGCACCCATCCGCTGGCAAGGGCGTCCATGGCGAGGTGGATGGTCGTGGCGACCTCGTCTATGTCCGAGCGTCCCTGGCCTTCTGTTGAAGTGAAGAGAGAGACTATGCAGTTGGGGGGGGGAAGTGGGAGAGAGAGAATATGTGGAGGAGAGAGAGCAGCAGTGGCTGACTGTGGGTCTTTTTGGCCAAAAAATAGCGCCGCAGCCCCCCGAGCGCCCCCCAGGATCCTGGGTTTGGGGTGGGATCGCCGGATGCTATTTTGGCTAAAACCGGCACAAAGTGACCTTGTGGGGGTGCGGTTGGGCAATATTTTGCATGTCGGCACTAAAAAAGCGGCCTGGGGGCGTCATGGGGCACGGTTGGTGATGCTCTAACAAATAGTAATTCACCACAACAATCATAGTTCTCCTAGCTACTAGAAAATTGCAGTTCTAACATGCATACATCATTAGAGGAAAGGTACTAAGGTAAGGGGAAACTTCTTATTCAGACCCTGGTGTTACCTCTAGCAGTCCACATTGCGTCTGCCCACTCCTGCCTTTTGTTCTTCCAAGTTTCTGGTCACCTGCTTCGACGCCATGGCCATTATCATCAATGTCTAGAGTAACATCCTCCTCATCAGGGAAGTAGTCATCAAGACCCCGCACAAGATCCAGTTGTGAAGAATGCAGCATGCAAGAACCAGCTTGACTTGAATTTCCTACGCGTGGAATGGCTTCTGATCTAGGATCTTAAATCTATTCTTGAGAGTGACAAATGTCCTCTCAACCGTAACTCTAAGACTAGAGTGGCTCAGATTGAACAATTCCTTGGCATTGTTAGGATAGTGTTTTGCAGAAAACTCATTGAGATGGTACATGGTACCTCGGAAGGGTGGAAGAACACGAGGCCGACATGCATATCATGTATCTCCAAGGTAGAACTTGCCATCCGGAATATTTATCCCACCAGCTCGACCCATGCTGCCAGCGAGGATGCTAGCATCATGGGCAGATCCTTCCCAACCAACTAGCACATATGTGAACCTAAGATCGAAATCCACGCCCGCAAGCACATTCTGGCTCGTGTAATGCTTCTTACCCCTGAATGCAGCAGATTCTGACCTGGACACTCTAGCTGTGACATGAGTACCATCAATGGCACAAATACAGTTCTGGAGGGCATGAACAAAAAGTGCAATGTTAAAGTGCATCTTTTTTTTTAAGTTATGTTAGAGTGCATCTTATGTGTGCAAGCTATGAAGCAGGCAATTTGTGGAGCTGCTCACCTTGAAATATGGGTACCATTTGTAGTTGTTTCGTATCTTCTGTGGAGTTTGGCCTGTAGGTGCCTTGACCATCTATCCTCTGAGCTCTCCAATTGCATACAGAACTTGTTTGAAATAGCAAGATATAGTCTCGCAGGATCTCTCGAATCTGTTGTGAATCACTCTGAACCTCTTGTTGTGACCTACAACATGCATAAACATTGCTACTTGCTCTTCCACGTAGATGTGAATGATATCTTTGAGCAAGTCTCTGGTTCTGAACGTCTCCACGAGCTTGGCAAAAGGGGCTCTGCCCATTCGCAGCATGTTGACCGCCTCCACCTCGGTGTTGTTGTAGATGTAGTTCAGATTGGCCATCCGCTCCTGGTCTCGTGGGAACATTGGAGCATACCTCATTACACCCCTGTAATTGCGCCGCACTGCTATGTGATGGACAGGAAGAATCCACACCTGCATCACAACTATAAGCGTTGATGCATGAACGATGAGCGGCATACGAGAATTTCCATCCTAGTGTAATAATGGAGTGGCATATAAGTCATGCCCAAGTCGCTGGTACTAGTATAGCTGAAGAAGCAGGGGAATAGTGCTTACCGCCATGGTAGAAGAGGTCCACGACCTTCCGGTGTTGTTAAAATGGCGGGGGATGGCCTGATCTTTGTGATGGCGTGTAGACACACGTTCGTTGGGAGACCCCAAGAGGAAGGTATGATGAGTACAACAACTAGTTTTCCCTCAGAAAGAAACCAAGGTTTAATCGGACCAGTAGAAGAAAGAAATCACTTCTGAAGGTTGTTGACAGCTGGTGTTGGCAGGGCGCACTACCAGGCTTAGTAACAACGTGGAATCTGCACACAACACAACCAAGATACTTTGCCCCCAACGAATCAGTGAGGTTGTCAATCTCACCGGTTTTGTTGTAAACAAAAAATTAGACGTATAGTGTGGAAAATGATGTTTGTTTGCAGTGAATGAATGAGAACAATGTTTGCAGTAAAAGAGAATAGTGCTTGTAGTAGGTTGTATTATCAGTGTAAAAGAATGGACTGGGGTCCACCGTTCACTAGTGGTGTAATAGAGCATGTGTAATATGTTTTGTGAAAGCCATATTTATAGCACTAGCATTAGGACTTCTAGCAAGTTTTTGTAGGAACATAATTACTTCAGAAATATTGCAACCATCAAAATCAAAATCATTATTATCAAAGGTAATGGTACCATTGTCTCTCATGTTTCAAAAAATTTCAACACTTTTATCAGGGACAATTTCAGTGGTTTCAGGCAATTTTAAACGTTTAACAGAAGAAGTGGAGACATTGCCAACACCAATTACTTTACCATTGATAGTAGGAGGTTTACTAGAATTTGAAACTTCAGCATTACTAGTGGTGGTTGATGCGTCGTGTAGGAGGACAAGGTTGAATCGACCAGTAGGAGGACAAGCAATCTCTGAAGGTTGATGTAGCTGAGGTGGCAGGGTGCACTACCGGTTCAGCAGCAACATGGAACCTACACAACACAATAAAATCACTCTATCCCAACGAAGCAGTGAGGTTGTCAATCTCACCGGTTTTGCTGAACACAAAGAGGTTAAATGTATGGTGTGGAAAACAGTAGGAAAATAGTAGGAACAATATGAGAGCAGTATGAAAGCAGTAGGTGTTTTATCAGTATGAGGAAAAAAGGATAGGGGTCCACAGTTCACTAGTGGTGTCTCTCCGAGAAAGATAAATAACATGTGTGGTGAACAAATTACAGCTAGACAGTTGACATAAATGAAGGTTGCACCGTAGTGCATATGCAAGACATAAAGATTACTATGTGATTCATGTGGGCATTAAAACAAGATACATAGACCGTTATCCAACTGCATCTATGACTAAAAATCCACCCTTCGAATATCATCCGAACAAACGTTGGGTATTAAGTTGCAAGCAACAGATAATCGCAGTAAGCAAAGTGTATAATGTAAACAATAACATCATCCTTAGACAAAGCATTGTTGTTTTCTCCCTAATGGCAACAACACATCTTCCATCTGTCACGTTTCTGTCACTCGAGCATAGAAGAAAAGGAGGCATGAACCCACTGTCGAGCATAAATACTCCCTCTTGGAGTTACTAGCATCTACTTGGCCAGAGCATCTACTAACAACGGAGATCATGCAAGATCATAAATAACATATGCATGAAGATAACATGATAAATTGGTAATCCGAAGGCATAGCATTCAACATTCATCAGATCCCAGCAAACACAACATGTAGCATTACATACATATGATCTTGATCATGATAGGCAGCTCATAAGATCTAAACATGAGGTACAAAGTGGAGAGAACAATCATCTAGCTACTGCTATGGACCCGTAGTCCAGGGATAAACTACTCACGCATCACTTCGGAGGAGGGCATGGTGGTGTAGACCCCCCCCCCCCCCCGATGATGATTTCCCCCTCCGGCAGGGTGCCGGGGAGAGCTCCAAAACCCTCCCGATCTCAAGATGACAGTGACGGCGGCCTGGTGTTTCTCGGGTAAAAGTGGTATAAATTTAGGGTTTACGCCTCGGGGGGAATAAATAGGCGCCCTATGGTGTGGGCCCCCTGAGCCCCCCTCTGGGTCTCTTCGGGACTCTGTGGAGCCTCCGGGATTTCTAAGACTTCCGGGCTTCGAATTTCCAATTCCGAGAATATTTCCAGAACAACTTTTCTGAAACTAAAAACAACAGAAAACAAGGAACTGGCTCTGTGGCATATTGTCAATAGGTTAGTCCGGAAAATCGATAAAAATGACATAAATTGTATATCAAACATGTGGGAAATAATAAGAAAACAACATGGAACATCAGAAATTAAGGATACGTTTATGATGTATCAACATCCCCAAGCTTAGTTCCTACTCGTCCTCGAGTAGGTAAACGATAAAAACACAATATTTTCTGAGGTGACATGCTACCAACATAAACTTTATCATCAATAATGTAAAAGTATAAGTAAGCTGAGATCATAGAACTTCAACACAAGCATGATAAATAAAACTTTAATAATAAAGCATAGCAATCACTTTGCATCATGAGAAGTAACTCAAATAAAAGATCATGAATAACAATGCAAAGAAAGATATACGTTTGTTTCAAGTATAGAGAAAGCATGTCAAAGTGATATTTCGCTAGTCCTTAAGAGTGGGACAAAACATAAATGCCAGGACATCTTCAAAGTTCATGAGGAAGACTAGAACAAATAATTAGAGAACTAGCAATAACACAACATGAATCAATTAATAATGTTTTTGGGACAAATGCACATAAAACTCAGAATGGCAAAAATGCTCTCTCAACTGTGCATAAAGTTAGAAGATGGAGACTCAACATAAAAGTAAAAGAAAGGCCCTTCGAAGAGGGAATCGTGGATCACTCATGTGCTAGAGCTTTTATTTTATTAAACAGAGGTATTGATGACATTTTTAAGAGAGATGTATGCTTATGTCAACGAATGGTAAACAGAAAATACAGTACGTCACAAGCCAACCAGACTTCACAAGAGCGGCTCCCATAGAAGGACGCATCTGGGTAGAAGGTCATCCCCCTTTCTCTTTTGTTTACACAATTATGCTTTGACTGATAAATCAGGGGCAAAAATAGTGAAGAGAATTTGTGTTATTAATTTGGGGCTGGGCACCCCGCTGCCAAATCTTTTATTATTGGATAAGTGGCTGAAGCCACTAGTCCAGGGTGTGAAAATCCAATCAAGGAGTGAGATAAAGATTCTCTATTTATGTCCTCATGAGCTAAAACAGGAGCACAAAACAGGAGTAATTTTGAAAGTTTTAAAGGTAAAACATGAGAAATTTACTTTGGAGTGGCGGTTAATTACCACATGTAGGTATGGTGGACACAATAGTAAAACTTTTGTTTTAGGGAGTTGTATGCACGAGCAGAGCTCATACTCAGTATAGGTGGAGTCTAGCAAAAGACTAGGAGCGACAAATCAAGAGAGCATAAGAGCCATGATCATGCATAGCGACATAAACATCATTAATCAAAGCATAAGTGGTACCACAAGTTCAAAAACTAAACGATCATAGAGGCTATTCGTGACTGTTTCATAGTCATAAACATGGTGTGAGCATACGCCAAGTCAACCAAATAAAACATCCAAAGGAGAACACCACAAATTTATGCTTCAATATGACAAGAACAACTCATGATTATTTCAATGGCACATTAAACACTCTCAGCTATTTGAGGCTAATCATGCTACTCAATAACCACGAGGCTTTAAACTAAAATAACATCTAGCATGATATGAAAAAGTTCTAGCCACAGTCTATACAAGCTTCTACTTGCACCGTTAAAAATTCTATCTCAAGCAGCAGTTTCTTTTCCCAACAAGCACCATACAAATAATGCTTTAACAAAAACTCTCTACATGATACATCAAGAAAACATGATAGTACTCACATAACACTACTAAAACCAACAGCTCTGAATAAGAGATGCAATGAAAAACGAGAGCTAAACAGGAAGTATTGCAGCAACTAGAAGAAAAACTAAGAATACTAGCATAGCAAGTATTCAAATGAAAAAGCAGAGCGTATCTATCTCCCAAACAAAGAACTATAGGATCCAACTATTTTATTGCAGCAAGAAAAACAAAAGAAAACAAAGGAAAATGAAAGAAAAATAAACAGACGCTCCAAGTAAACTTCATATGATATAGTTTCACGAGAAGTGACCTGATAGATAGTTGATGAAGACGGGGATGCCTTGGGTATCCCCAAGCTTAGATGCTTGAATATTCTAAAAATATGCTTGGATGAACCACGGGGGCATCCCCAAGATTTGACCTTGCACTCTTCTTGATCACATATATCACCTCTTCTCTTGACCCTTGAAAACTTCCTTCACACCACACTCAAACAGTAATTCGTATTAGAGGGTTAGTGCAACAAATAAAAATCCATTGGTTCTGTATGGAACAAGTGCTATTGATACTTTTAAACATTAGCTACAGCCAATGATGTTCCTTGAAGCAAAGAAACCCACTTGACATCACAAAAGAGTAAATGCAAGAAAAATGGCAGAATTTGTCAAAACCGGAACTGTCTATAAAGACGAATTTTTTCAAGGCCTTTATGTTACCTATATTGAAAAACTTAAAGGACAAAAAAGTTGCGGAATTAGCTGAATAATAAGCACAAAAAATTTCAGATTATTCTGAGCTTCCAGGATTTTATACGATTTTCTTACGGTGGATAGCAGAAATCTGTTTCCTGCGCAGAATTCCGAAAACCAACTCCAACTCTCGTCAGAAACCTTACTTGGCACTACTAAAACATGAAAATAAATATACAAAGGAGTTGCTACATAAGTATACAACCCCATGACTCAAAGAAACAGAGAAAAACAAAGTAAACATAAAACCATGGGTTATCTCCCAAGAAGTGCTTTTCTTTAACGCATTTTAGCTAGGCCGAGAAAAGTGGAATCAAGTATTTTCAAGTGAAGAAGATGCTCCTGTGAGAAATATGAATTAAGCAAAAGAGAGCATCATAAAGAAAATATAAAACAAATTTAAGTCTAACCCACTTACTATGCATAGGAATCTTGTAAAGAAATAAATTAAAGAAGCTCAAACTAGAAATCATGGGAAGGTAGAACAAGAGCAATCTCAAAACTTTCAAAAAAAAGAGATGGGTCTTAGTAACATGAAAATTCCTACAACCATATTTCCCTCTCTCATAATAATTTTCAGTAGCATCATGAACAAACTAAACAACATAATTATCACATAAAGCATGTTTGTCATGGTCTAAAAGCACACAATTCATATCAAGCTCAAAAAACAGTGGGATCAAAATTTTAAATCAGCTCCTCTTTTTTCCCACTTTTAGCAATAGCAAAGAAAGATGATTGATCACTCATAAACGGTATAGGACACATTATAGAAATCCTATTTTTTAGTAGCATTATAATTTATAACATCAAGTAGCATAGGACCATCATCGAGAGTATCATCATAAGATTTATCCAAGTAGCATGGATTATCATAAATAACAGTAGCAATATCATTCTCACAAGTTTCATTCATAGTAGTATCAAGGTCACAGGTATAGAAAGTATCAATTTCATCAAAAAGGGAGATTTTAAAAGAATCAATAGGATCATCACTTTCATAAAATAATGTATGAGTTAAAGAGTTACTCTCATTGGGAGGTATACATGGGTAGCTCCATTCTTCCTCCTCTTGATCATCACTCTCCTCCTCTTTTTCATCCAATGAGTTTCCAGATTCAGCAGTTTCTTCTTCCATAGGCTCCTGCAAGGCAGCAGTATCTTCCTTAGGTTGAGAGCATTTATTAAGATATTCCATTATCACTACTAGGAAAATGGCTATAGGAGTGATGATACCCGTGACGCACATCACATTTGGCGCGTCACGCCTATTACCCGCGGCGCACCACTTTTCTGCGCGTCGCGCCTAAAGGCATAGCCGCGGCGCACCAAATGGAAGGCACGTCGCGCCTATGTGTGGGGCCGGGGTGGCGAGCCTCCGAGGCATACCCGCGACGCACCCACCCAGCGGTGCGTCACGGCTATGTTGGGTAGCCGCGGCGCACACTGCGGTGGTGCGTCACGGCTATCTTTTCCACGGGTGCGCCGCGGGTACCTATCTTTGGTGCGCCACGGATTAGTTACGCGTGACGCACACAGCTCTGGTGCGCCACGGCTATAGGTGGTATAGAGAGAGAGAGGCGCTCGATCGGTCGTTTCCTTCTCCTAGATCTGAAATCGCGATCTCTGTAGCCACCATCGCCGCCACCTTCGTCGCCTCCCGCCTCCTCCCTTTCTTCTCTCCACCGCATGCCGCACGCCTCCTAGCCCCGTCGGCCCTAGCTCGCGTCCCTAGCCCCTTCGCCCACCACCGTGCCGTCCAAGAGCAGGAGATACCCGCCACCGCCGCGTCGCGCCGTAAGGAGGAGGAGGAACCCGCCGCGCCGTCCAGGAGCATCGAACCGCGAGGAGGGAGCCGGACCGGGACGCCAACAAGCACCTCCAACGAGCATCGTTTTCTCCATCGCGTGAAAGGTGAGTCCATCCCCCCTTCTTCCCCACCTCCGACTGGATGGTTCATGCCAGAGTTCATGCCATGGTGCCTTGTGATATTCCTGTGGGGTTTCGACTGGAGGCTTGGGAAATTTTCCCAATGGACTATTTGGTACATATTGTTGTGGGGGATTTTTTCCATCCCTGTGATGGAAACAGAAGTAATTTTTGGTTGGATGATTTACCTTAGGTATTTGTTTGGGATATCTGTATGCCATGGAGAGTATCCTAGGGAGCTTTCCCTATTCTAGAGTTGTGGAATCATTTGGGAATTTATTCCTGTGTTTATGCTGTGGAAAATTCCACTAGTGTTCATTCCCTGTCTCTTTACCCGGTGGATTGATCATTGTTGGACAGAGCACACCATGATGTGTTGCTCCAATAATTTCTATGGGTGTACTTAGTGTTGATAGGTGTTACTATGAGTTTCAGGTTCAGAGAATATGCCATCATCACATAGTTTAATTTTACTGATTACATCTTTTTGTGAAGTTGTGTTGAGGTACTGCTCCAATGGACTAGTGCCCAGCAACTATTTACTAAAGGCTTGAGCTTAGAAGAATTTTATTGGTCCATGACTTGTGCTCCTGATAGTCATTTATACTTCTAAGATCCTGGGACTATTAGTCTTAGAACTCCAAGGCAACTTATCTGATAAGAAAGTTGCTTCTATCCTTGATGATGCCCTGGGCCAGTGATGCAAAGTCTGAGGCTATGATCCATGTAAGAACATTTACTGCTTCGAGTTAAATTCAGTTGGGATCGTATCCTGACGCTTTGCTGTTGTAGCATCAACTGTTTAATATAGGTTTGGACGTTTTGCTCATCATCCTCATCAGAAGATTCCTATCCAATTGGCTAGTGACTAGCAGCGAGTGCTAACTAGTTAATTTACCCATGAATGACTAGCTCAGTTACAGCTTACAGCGATTCCCCAGCTGTTGTGCTCACCTGCATCTAGCTGCAATGTGTTTTATTATTTAATTTGCCTCCTACTTTTAATTGCTTAGAACATAACAGTGCACAGTAAGAAGACTGATTATTATTTAATAAGCATGAAAACATGTCATAACAGTGCACAGTCAGTTAGGAATGGCAAGTTGATCAGGCCTGCTACTTCAGTTCCTAGCTTGGCCTTGTGATGATTCCACTGGATCTGTGATTTCACTGGTTCCTGGTGGTTGGATTAACTTGTGGAGATTGATTTGTGGTGAAGGTTTTTGTTGTATGTGCTTGAGCTGTGTGCTTGAATCATGTTTTGGAAATCTGTCCGGCCATCGAGCCGTTTAAAACTTTGCAGGGAATTCAAATGAGTTGCCCATTTTCGCCGAAATGTTGATTAATTTCCGTTTCGGCGAGAATCGGGCACTCTAGTGTTAGAAAATTAGCAAAGGTCATGCCGAAATTTTCCCGTGAATTTAGGACTTAGCCGTTACAACACAATGATAATCATGCTCTCTGTTACAACACAATGATAATCCTAGTTTCCTTTTCTTAATTAAAAGGAATCCTTGTTTTGTGATAGCTATGCTCCTCTAACCTCTATGTGTACTTTCTTAATTAAATAGAACATGACTTGCGAAGTATGTCGGTCTCGATGTGCCGAAGGACGATTCACGGGGGCTTCTTTTATGCTTCAACTCCACGACGGTGACGTTGATTCGTTGGTAATTAACAATTCTTTTTATGTTAACTTGTTCTTTCGTTTTACTATCTAGCTTGAGACTTGTGTTTATTAACAAAATATTCTTTATATTTCTTTTTTAGATTCTACCATGCAATATTCGCGAAGAATTCAACGAGTTAGTTGGCAGTAACGTTGATTTCAATGTTCACGGGACCACCTAAATTCTTCGAGTGAAAAAAGAAAGAACGAAGACCTACTTCTGCGGGCATGCATTGCAGGCTCTCATCGCCACGTACAATTTAAGCGGACGTGATTACATTCACTTCTCCATGGAAGGACCGCAACCTCGCATCAAAATTGTGTATATGGGCGGGATTGCGAGCGAGGATGGCGGGAGTGAGGAGGAAACTGAGAACACCGAGGATATGGACACTGAGGATGATATGGACGAGGAGGACCCATGGAAACATGTGGTGGTTGCTCAAAGAGCGAATCTTAGCGAGTTTGAGAAGGACCGTGTCCTTCAGAAACTTGCCCAGATAGATAGCTACATCGGGTCCCCTTTCGTGCATCGCATCACCAACACTAACGTCTCCAATGGACATGTCATGGTATGTTTCTTAACACTTTCTTATTCGTATAGTTGCGTATGTTCTTAACACTTTCTTATCCGGTATTTGACATTGTGCTTTTATTCTTTCTTGGAATTGTGTGTTGTAGAAAATACCTTTGGCGGTAGCGGACAGTGCTGGCATGGAGCATATGGGTACCATTGGAGTACGCCGTGGAGAATCAGGACCTGTCACCGTAGTTCCGATCACCAGGGATAACGCTGATGGTCGGGTCATCCTCAACTCTCAAGCATGGAGGCAGTTCCATTCCGCAAGAGGTGGTATGGAGGTTGGCCGAGCTATTCTGATCACCATGAGGGATAGTGACATCGCCAACTTGGACATGATGATGGTCATCGACTACATCCGCGCCCGCTAGATAGATTATGTGGTGATGATCGAAAATATGTAATATGGTTGTTTTCGAGACTAACTCCTGGATTTATTAGTAGTATATATGTTTGTTTTCTAGACTATGTAATATTTCTGCTATGAAAATTTATTCTATCAATTGCATACCTGTGTTTGAGCTATTGATATTCTTCTGTATTTTGTGTACTGACATTCTTCTGTATTTGAGCTGTATATACCTGTATAAATACGGTACTGCCTTTTTTAAAAAATACAGCATAGAATAGCCGTGACGCACCTAAATTACTAGCCGTGGCGCACCTTCGGAGTTACCCGTGACGCGCCACGCAATAGCCGCGGCGCACCGTGCCCGTGCGTCACGGGTATAAATAGGCGCGGCGCACCTACTAGGTGCGTCACGGATAAACCAATAGGCGCGGCGTGATAGCCGTGACGCGCCCTGGTGTGTCACGGATAAGCGAATTGGTGCGTCACGGGTAAGCTTTTTCCTAGTAGTGTATGTAGTAATTACAATCCTTGTAATTATCAAAGAAATATTCAAGTATAGAATAAATCTCGTATTTATAAGGTGCATCATTAATACTTTTAAGTAAATAAGCAATTTCAAATGCACCCTTCCAAGCAATAAATTCTTCAATTTGTTCCACATCATATAATTCATAATTTCCCTTAACATAAGAAGATATGGTAACATCGTCATTATACTCACATTGAAAAGGGAGGTGTTTATACCTCCTACAGTAGCAAAATTTATCAAAGCAATAAGTAACATTATAAGTAGAGCACAAGTTTTTAGCATAGTCATGCAATTTATTAATTTTCTCCCATAAGTGTATTCCTTTTTGTGACAAGCGGTGTTCCTTATAATATTTTTTTTGTTCATCTGTGACCCACCTTGCCTAAAAGATCTAGTTTCAAAGACATCAAATATTGATAGCAAGCGTGATAAAGTAAAAAAATAACAACTAGAATAAGAACTAATTTTTTGTGTTTTTGATAAAGAGAAGCAAACAAGACAAAATAAAATAAACAAAGCAAAACAAAAACAAAGTAAAGAGATTGGAAGTGAGAGACTCCCCTTGCAGAAATTCTCTTCCTCCCCGGCAACGGCGCGAGAAAACTTGATGCGCCGTGTAGTTGACGCCCTCGTTGGTAAACCCCGAGAGAAAGGTTGTGAAGAGTGTAGCAGCTAGTTTCCCCTTAGAAAAGAAACCAAGGTTGAATCGATTAGTAGGAGGACAAGCAATCTCTGAAGGTTTATGCAGCTGAGGTGGCAGGGTGATGCACTTTGTTGGGAACCCCAAGAGGAGGGTATGATGAGCATAGCGGTAGGAATTTTCCCCTTAGTTAAGAACCAGGGTTATCAATCCAGTAGGAGAAAGAGGACCTTCA